>QCXZ01000003.1:52594022-53306685 GCA_025024175.1 Rhyzopertha dominica
TCGGCCAACCTAACATGGTCGTGTCCTCGCGACATAATTATTCGATATGTCTACTTGATTCGGATAAATTAGACAATGGCACTTCATTTGAGCCACTGTCCCTCATCGGTAGTATCTGATCTAATAAATAGATTTGATAGTAATAAATAGATTTTATTAAAACAAGAGCAGATACTCAGAGTAATACATGATCAATAAAGGCAAAGTCTAGCAGAAGCTATTCTACTTAATCTTTAGAGTAAAACTCAACTATTTATATTAGTTAGGGACAGGCAAAAATAGAATCAATAATAAACAAAATAGAGCACAAGTTCAAAAGGCAATATTAAACAACCTATTAGTTGAATATTAGTTGAAATAGCAGTCAACGAACCTCATTGAGTCCGAATGAGCTAAGGAAGTCGTGGTTGTCATGCAATCTGACGATCGGAAAAGGACTGCCTTAGTTTAAATTTAAATTTGTTAATATTTATTTTTTTAAACTCGCTCGGAAGGGCGAGCCTTACAGCTTTACAGCCTTACCGCCTTACGGCCTTACAGCGTTGTATGTGAAGCAGCGAATGAACATAACAGAGCGATGGCAAGGCAACAAATATTTAGCTTCATATCGTGTATCACGTGAGTGCGTAGATGAATGAGGGGCAAACTTAGACCTCAAGTTTTCACATGTATGAGAAGAATTTAGTACAGCATGGACGAAACAACTCAAATGAAGATTCCAGCGGGAATGATCAACAAAATTTAATCTTGAGCAATCTATATAAACATTGAAATATTATTTAAGAAATTTCGGACTACTTTTATTACCAAAGACCATCAGCTACGACTTGGACAAATTCAATTCAAGGCCATGTTCAGCAGACAATTTTCTTAATTTTTCAAGTTCTTCGTTCAGAATTTTTCCAGCCCTTGCGACATCATGTTTACCGAAACTAAAATATAACTGTGTATCGTCGGCGTAAGTTATTTCTTTACAATGTAGAACTAAGTTCACTATATCAAACGTATATATTATGAAAAGCAGAGATCCTAATGTGGAGCCTTGCAGAACACCAGATCTAACTGACAATTCAAAGGGGACACTATATTTATTTTACACTTGGGTTCTATCGCTCAAGTAAGATCTAATAAACTGTACCGACAAACTGCCCGAAACCGCAAAGACTTTAGTTTGGCGCATAACATACCATGATTAATAGTATCGAACGCTTTTGAAAAAATGGAGCAAAAACCAAAGCACTGACTAAACCCTTATCATAAGCTGAAATGAGATCATCAATGACTGAAGCTAGTGCAGTAGGAGCGCTTCGACCGCGTCTGAATCCACACTGCGCATCGGAATCATTTTCCAAGAAAAGACAGTCAAATATCTGTTCGTAGACTAGAGATTCAAACAGTTTTGAAGCTGCAGGTAAGATGCTAATCAAAGGTAAATCCGACTAGTTTTCAGGGTTAAACTTTTTAAGTAGAGGTATTGCGATGACTTTCTTCCACATTGTAGGGAAATAAGCTTTTTCCATACAACAATAATTAAAGACGTGTAATAGGTATAAATCAATAATGGGGCTACGTAAGTGCAATATTTTCAAAGAGATGTCTGCGACACAATTATTTTTTTGCGTTAAAGAATGCGGAGTGTACCTCTTCTAAAGTAACCATTCTCAAGGAACATTCTTGTAGGGATGGGAATCTAGCATTCTCATAATATTGCATTCTATGATTAGAAACGGTATCATTTGATTAAATAAACTGTGAAAAATATGCATCAATAGAATTGCTATTAGACAGGTTTGAAGGCAGTTCAAATTAGACTTTGATAGTACCAATATTTAATTTGCGCAGAGCCGACCAAATAGTTTGTACATCTCAACTAGAAGCAACTGAACCTATGTAACGACGTTTTTTCCATCCTAACAGAGTTCACAGTCAAGTTCCTCAACATCTTGTATACAGCAAAATTTTCAGGAAGTTTACTTCGTTTGTATTTACGGAAGGATGCATCACGTTTACTCATGAAACATTTGAGTTCAGGGCAACACCACATTGCATTGGGCTTTGTTACTCTAGACGTTACCACTGGGGCATGCTGATCAAAGAGAGAAATACTTAGGGTGTTGAAATTTTCAACTTTCTTATCAATATTGGTTTCACGTATCACATCAGTCCATTCAATAGATTCCAAACTTTTTCGAAACTCACTGACATCAAAGCGTCTGAAAGATCTACACATAAGTAACATATTTGGGCTCACATTTAATCTTAGGTGCACTAAATTCACAAGAAATCAATCTGTGGTCAGAAATATCGTTACAGTTCTTCGAACCGTATCTCCTAACATTCGGAGAATGGAATACGAATAAAGGATCAATCAGTAAGCTTGAGTTACCAGTCACTATAGTCGATTCATCCAAGACTTGCACCAAGTTTTACGCCTCCAAACGTGCACTCATATGGTTAGAAATATTTAAGAAATTAATGTTGAAATCGCCTAGACAGACAAATTAATCATACATACCGCAAACAAAACCAAATATATTATCAAGGGTTTCAACAAAATTGCCCAAGCTGGAGTTAGAGGGACGATAGCATACGCCGAATGCATAATTTACAGTCCCTACGCGGATTCTAAAAAAACAAACAGTCAATAAAGGAATTAATCTCAAAATCGAACTCTATTAACGAGTTACAAAAAGTCGACTTGATATATGCCGCCACTTCGACCCTCAGCACGATGCGTATAGCAAAGATTGTAACCAGGTATTGCTAAAATAGATACATCTGCATCATTACACAACCATCTCGCGCCAACCATAACAACATCATAGTTTGCACTTTGAACTAAATTGATAAAATCTTGAAAATGTGCTAAGAGCGATCTTACATTAAGATGTGCAACCTTTATAAAAATTATAAGCTAAACTTATACAGGATATCTATTACCTCTAAATGAGAACAAATACAACCTGACTTAATTAAACTAAATTGTATTGAAATCTGTTTAATTGTTAAATTAAAGAAAAGCAAAATTAATACTTAACAATCGGCAGTAGCTCCCGGAAAAGCATTACATTTTACGCTAGCAACAAATCCGCGTCACACATAATAAAAGGATAACGTTGCCAATTAACTGCTACCAATACTGTTCTGTATATTGACTACATCGTCAACAGAATTTACATAGTATTTACGACCATTTACTATTACTTTGACGTAACCCTGGTAAGTCCATACGTTACAAGCACCAAATTCAGAGCTGCAGAGTTTTAGTAATTCTAGGCGCTTCCTCGTGAGATCTTATGATCTTATGGAAATATTGGTTCCTCTCAACAACTTCTTGTTGCGGAATATGAGCTGCCTATCCTGAGCAGAATTTGGCGATTCTAGGTCTTCAGAATACAAATTTAAATCACATAAACTGGGCACTTTAAGCACAAATAACCGGAGCATAGCTGGATCACGTCTACTCGCTGTGCATTACCTTATCTTTAAATAGAAAATAGGGAATGTACTTGGTTGATTCTCATCGCAAGATTTCAGAAAGGTCAACAGCGCTTCAAGGGGGTTTCAAGGGGTTTGATAATTACTCGATCGGCCAACTGCCTATATGATGTTATCACTGGATGTTATTAAACATCAAGAAATGAAGTAAAATGATGATGATGATGTTGATGATGTTGATGATGTTGATGATGGGTACCCATATATGCATGAACATGAAGAATACGCAAAACATGTATGATAGAGGTATTAGACCTACCAATAATCACGCCGAAACAAAAGAGAACCTGTTAAGGCCAAGAACTTTGCTGAATAAACGCCTTTTGCACAAAAACTGTCAGCCGCTGCCTAAACGCCACTTATAATTATGACAAACGATAATTTGTCAAACCACTGCGCTGCGATAAAACATGCTTAAACTTTTTGAATTCATCTCACCGAATCKGTGAACCGATTGTTTGACCACCAATTATAATTACGACAAACTATAATTTGTCAAACCACTGCGCTGCGATAAAACGTGCTTAAACTTTTTGAATTCATCTCACCGAATCTGTGAACCGATTGTTTGATCACCAATTATAATTACGACAAACTATAATTTGTCAAACCACTGCGCTGCGATAAAACGTGTTTAAACATTTTTGAATTCATCTCACCGAATCTGTGAACCGATTGTTTGACCCCACACCTGAATGAAAAACATAGAAAAACTAGTGCGGGAATAATCAAGAAAACTTACAGTATCGCCGCCTTCATCCGTGGGTCATAACAATGCGGTCACTCCGGTGGACAGCCAAGGCGGTTTCACATATGCGCGGGAGATGCAAAAACAAAACATAAGTTACTCATCCGTTAAACTCAAACAGATKTAGTTAAGACTCACAGAGGGGTTTTCACCCCAGGGCCTCATCCTTATACTGTCCATGGCTTCATCCCTGAGATTACATCATTAGTCAATGGTGGTTATGAATACCTTGTTAGTTTTCTCTCTTCAACAACTAGCTAGTGTCAACCTGAAATAGTAGAGGCTTCCCCGAACGCTCACCCTAAGGCCTATAGGGTCGCATTCCAATAGCCCGGATCGGGGGCACCTAATAAGGCTACCCTCTCCACCAGAACTATGTCATTCGAGATATCCTGCATTACCCCCCGGAATGCAAGTCCTCCACTCGAAGGAACCACGGCTGTTAACCGGGCACTCTGCGCTAGGGGTTTCAAACTGCCTGAGGCACATCATGGCCAAAGACCTTACTCTCTCTGCCTGAGGCACAACATGGCCAAAGACCTTACTCTCTCTGCCTGAGGCACAACATGGCCAAAGACCTCGCTCTCACTGAGCCAAAATCAAGAATATTTCTCTCTGTCAAAAATGACACATCCATACTCATTGCCTACTTTTGCATCTCCTCGCGACGCTGATATTTCTCTCCAAAACAATTAATCGCACGCATACGCATTCGCTTAGATTTTAGTATTTATCTTATTAACAGCGATTCTAAACATAGCAAGAAATTAATAAACGCACAAAAACACCTTTTATTTTAATATTAACGCAGATACAAAAATTGACATTTAACACTAGTCCTTTGGATGGTACGCATGTTAACATGTAAATATTACATTTTCATGGCAGACAAATATTCCTCCGTAATCATAAAACTAAAATAACTACCGGTACACATAATTGCAGATATATAAAATACAATATTTATTTATTTATTTATGTAACCAATAGGCATTCTTGCCCAATTGCAGATTACAATTTAAAAAAATCAAAATACCTACATATATTACAACCAGAAAACAATCTGAATAAGGCTGGGCAAAGTATCAATACTTACACAAAGTATCGATACCTTTGCCGGTATCGAGTATCGATACCACCTTGTCGTTGTTTGGAAAATAGTTAAAATATAGAAAGCATCGAAGTATCGAAAGTATTCAAAAGTATCTTATGTATAGAAACTATCAAATGCTTTGACAAAATCGAAATATTGAAATAATTTAAAATATAAGAACTATCATAGGTATTGCAGCATCCGAAGTATTGGCGGTGTTAAAAATAATGAAAATATTAAAAATTGAAAAACAAAGCTGGAAAAGTACAAATCAATAAATAACAGCGTCCATATTATTAGCAGCATCAAAGGTATTAAAGGCATCGAAAAATCTGAATAATTTAAAATATAAGGAGACTCGAAATTATTGCAGTATTTACAATTTAACTCTGCATTTATAGTACGAGGGTTACTATTTATATTTCAGAAATGGGAACACAAACAAATATGTAAACTGCCAATAAATTTTTATTGTTTTTTTTCAGAGTACTCGCCACGCTGATCGGTACACTTCTGCATAGGTGCGCTTAAACCAATTTTCAAAGCAATTATTCCATTCCGAATAAGATATCTGCAAAACACGATATTTGAACGCTTTGATAGCTTCTTCAGATGAGAGAAAAAAGGAATCAATGGGTGCCAATTCAGGGCTGTACGGCGGACGACTCATCGATTCAATGTTTTGAGTGCATAGTCTCTTGTTTGAGCCGTTGTACGAGAGATCGCATTGTCATGATGAAGAACAACCGGCTTCTATTGTTTGTTTTCCTTATTTTAGCGAAGACCTTTGGCAAACAGGTGGTTGCGCACCACCTAGAATTCACTATTCTACGATCCTCTAGGGACAGTGTTGCAATATGACCAGTTTTTCCGAAGAAACGGACCACATTTACTTTGAAGCGCTTCGTGGGCGAACAACTTTTGTTGGATTTGGTTCATCTTGGAACACGCATACAGTCCACTGCTGTCGGGCTCATACGAATATATCATGGCCATCTTTAAGAAGGCCGCGGCCGCATGAATTTAGCAGCAGCGCTCACAAGGCCGATCTGTTTAAATTGAATGGATTGATACGATTGATACATGACCTACTCCTTGCACTAGTGCAGTGTTCAAACCCATAATTTTGACTCTAGATTAGACTGTTACTGGCAAATGGTCGGCAGAAATTTTGATATAATCGCTAATGAAATTTTCGAGTCAGAACCAAAACTGCGGATTATAATAATAATAATAATAACAACAACAACAACAACAATAATAATAATAATAATAATAATAATAATAATAATAATAATAATAATAATAATAATAATAATAATAATAATAATAATAATAATAATAATAATATATTTGCATTACAATCCACTCAGTGCTGAATGTACAACTTTCCACAAAGTCTGTGAAGCACTACCAAAAGGCGAATCATTGTTTTGTCAAATTCAGGAAATACTGCATCAGCTGGTATTTTTGTGACATTTAACTACAACTACCTAGACGTTTGACGAATCAAGTCGTACATTTTATATTAGCGATTCTGTTGCATTCGAACTTGGACGAAAATTTAATTGCTTTTGAATGCATTAAATTTAAATTAATGAAAGGTAATGATCATTGACCAGATCTTTATTACAATTTAATAAACGGTGGAGTGCCACATAAAATTGTTGTTGAGCGTGTGCGCGATGCAAATGTGAATATCCGAAAAATTTGAGAGATTGTTTATGACGGCAAGTACCTACCAAACAGAAGGTTATTTTAAGTCTTTTAAGTGAACGAATCGCATTTTCTTTTTTAAGAATCAACTATATTGCTACTTTAGAAACTCTCGTGTCAATTGTTAATAATGCTTTCTTAAATAATAATTCAATGTACGTTCAAATAAACTGTAGCCTCAGATTTAAATATAAGAAATGCTAAATAATTTATTTTTAGAAATACTTATATAAATATATTTATAGCTTCTCTCTTGTTATGTATTTAAGATTGTTTGGATTAAAATCTACAATTTTTGTTTAGAAGATTTTTTTTGTTAAATGTCAAATTAAGGAGTGTGGGGCGGGTGAATATTAATATAGTAAATCGCTAATATTTCGGCTTTGGCTTGACCGATTTCAACCGAGGAGGTGTCGTTTTCAAGAGCTTAGGCGCCCTTATAAAAAGCAATTTTAAGTGTCAGAACATTGTTTGCATGTTGACCGCAAGAGGTCGTTTTCTGAAGTTATTACCTAAATATCAATTTTTCTCGAAATTTTTAAATGCAAAGTTATAAAGCTATTTACTTTATTAAATGAACAATTTAATATAGATTAAAATGGTGAAAACCGCACCATTTAAAAAATTCGAGAAAAAACATTATTTAGGTAGTAATTTCAGAAAACGCCCTCTTGCGGTCAACACACAAACTATGTTCTGACATTTAAAATTTCTATTTATAAAGACACATAAGCTTTTGAAAATGACACCTCGTTGGTTGTAATCGGTCAAGCCAAACCCAAAATATTAGCGGTTTTCTATATTAATATTCACCGTTTCCTACTCCTTTATTTGACATTTAACAAAAAAATGTTTTAAACAAAAATGGTAGATTTTAGTCGAAATAATCTTGATTGCCGGAAAATGTTTTTGAGTTGGTAAAGTGACCATTAGAAGGCGCTGTGGCACCTCCAAATTACAAAGTTAATGTTTATATCATTTTTAGCCTAATAAATGCCCGCGGTATAAAACTATTTTTGTTAAACAATTTTTTTTTAAATGTCAAATTGGGGCGGGTGAATATTAATATAGAAAATCGCTAATATATCAGGTTTGGCTTGACCGATTTCAACCAACAAGGTGTCATTTTCAATAGCTTATGTGCCTTTATAAAAAGCAATTTTAAGTGTCAGAACATAAAATCGATCTTTCTCGAAATTTTTAAATGGTGCGGTTTTCACCGTTTTAGTCTATATTCAATTGTTCTTTTAATAAAGTAAATAGCCTTATAGCTTAACATTTAAAAATTTTGAGAAAATTGATATTTAGGTAGTAACTTCAGAAAACGCCCTCTTGCGGTCAACACACAATGTTCTGACACTTACAATTGCTTTTTATAAGTGCACATAAGCTCTTGAAAACGACACCTCGTTGGTTGAAATCGGTCAAGCCGAACCTGAAATATTAGCGATTTTCTATATTAATATTCACCTGCCCCCCATTCCTTTATTTGACAACAAAATCTTAAAATGTTTAATACCGTAGACATTTATAAGGCTAAAAATGACGCAAACATTAATTTTGTAATTTGGAGGTACCACAGACTTTACAAACTCGAAAATATTTTCAAGCAATTTCTCTTGGCCACTTTACTTAAGAATTTTTTAGCTCAAAGCTCTAGGGCTACTGGTTTATGAGATATGACCGGCCACCTCTCTTATTTGCTCACCCTGTACATGTCTTAACATCTCAGGAAATGTTACCAATCTGTTTGGCATATCAGGTTTATTTATTGTTACTTCGGAGATGATGTTTTTTTTTATATTTAAATGTACCAAATAAATTGTTCGCTAGAAATAATGTAAGTGTGCTCATAAAATAAATTACTTGTCTCAGTATTTTAGATGATTTATAAAAAATAAAGCAGATCTCAATGTAACAAGTGAGTAAAATTCAACATTTAGAGGTAAAGTAATACTACGATTGTGGCAGAGTTTGCACGCCTTGACATTTATCTGGATTTCCCGAATCCAAGAAGTGCTTGCCTTTGACTCAAAATTTTGTTCCTATTCAAGTTATTGCGACAATTCCTTCAATAATATAAAATTCCACCCTTCCTGTATAACTATGCCGCTGGATGTTTTTCTGATTTTAAAAAATATACAGTGTCTGGATACTTCGAAATAACATTACGTACCTTAATTTTATTTCACTCCGTTTCAAGCGAATGTGGCAATCGATTTTCATTTTGAAAACGGATGTCAGCTTTTACGAAATTTGAGGAATACCCTAAAAAAATTACCTCAAAAGCCCTATCAATAAGGTAGGTTTGATGTTATATATTCTACGCGCCCGACTTTCGGATCCCGGCGACTCGGCCTTGTGCTGCAACAAATGCGCTGTTGCGATTTACTACGGCGGCGGCCTTGTTAGAGGTGGCCATGAATATATACATGATTCATCACTATATTATAAACGTCTTTTGCAGCACCGAGATTGTATTTCTTAAGCACTAATCAATACAGCCTTTTTTGAGCGATTGTGAAATTATCTGGGATCCAACCCGAATATAAATTTCGCACAGTTAAGTCTTCATGTAAAATCGCATATATGCTGGTGAAATTAATGCCTAAATGACGATCTTGCTAAATCATTTCGTGCACAGATTCGATTTTTTTTCTGGTACTAGAGCCGATTTTGCATGACCTCCACGAAACTAATCAGACATCGAACTACGACTATGATTGTATTTACAATAGGTACCAGCCACACACTGTGGCTTTTGACGGAGCTTCATCACCAATAGTCGAATAAGGTTGATCGATGTACTTGTGATAATACACGTAATAGTAAGTAAGTAGTAAGTAGTAGTAATAGTAAGTAATAGTCGTAAAAATCACAGCACGAAAATATTCACAATAGCTTCCGTATGACAAAATGTTCTGAGTACGTATATCGTCAAAAATGTCAAACCCTCCTATATAGGGTGTCTCTAAATTCGATGTCATAATTTCTAGTGCGTATTCCTGACGTGAAATCATGACGAAAAGTCTATATAAACACGTGTCCGAAAATGCTTCATTTTTGATATACAGAGTGTTGAAGTTAAAAACAAGATTTCGATTTCTTTTATTTCTTACAGAACGGTTTTTTGAATCTTTACGAATTTTGGGAGAATGTTATAATAGATCACGGCTAATAATCTGGCATAAAACATTTTTTCATATCTGTAACAGAGGCGGCGTAGGGGGAGGGGCAGAAAGGTTTTCTCTTAAAAAAAAAGTTGTGTGTGAGATGTCAAAAAGCTCGTCACTATTTTCAGAAAGTGCAACAAATAAGGTACAAAAAAGGACCTCTTATTGCATTTCGCTAGAACAAACCGCTTTCGAAAAAATCGACAAAATCTGAATTCCTACGGGTTCAGACACAAGGATTACCACCATATCTAAACAGTGGCGGTAATTTGGAGGGGGCAAGAAGTTTTTTTTATAAAAAGATTGTTTCCACATTTTTTAAACCGTTTCAGTAATTATAAAGACCAGTAAAATATAAAAAAGAAAAAATAAATAAATAAATTAATTAATTAAATTAAACTAATTATTTTTTAAAGCTAGATATGCAACTTGCATTTGGCGTTATTAAAAATCTTTAAAAAAATGCAATTTCTTAATTTTAAAACAATGGCTTGTCTTAGCAGTATAAAATTTTTCTTCTTTTAATATTTTTAACTGATCTTCATAATTTTTGAAACAATTTAAAAATGTGGAAACAATCTTTTCATAAACAAGACTTCTTGCCCCCCCCCCCTCCCCAAATTGCCGTCACTGTTTAGATATGGAGGTAATCCTTATGACTGATCATTTGCAATGATATAGTTCAATTAATTTCAAAAAGTTGTTGCCATATAAACGTTAATTTCTTTGGAAAATAAAAAAAGTTAATTTTTGGTCTATTTGCGCCAACCTGTAAGAATTCATATTTTCTCGATTTTCTCGAAAACGGTTCGTTTTAGCCAAATGCAATAAGAGGTCCTTTTTTGTACCTTATTTGTTGCTCTTTCTGAAAATAGTAACGAGCTTTTTGACATTTCACACAACTTTTTTCAAAGAGAAAATCCCTCTGTCCCTCCCCCTACGCCGCCTCTGTTAAATATATGAAAAAATCTTTTATGCCAGATTATTAGCCGTGATCTATTATATCATTCTGCCAAAATTCGTAAAGTTTCAAAAAAACCGTTCTCTAAAAAAAAATTTCGAAAATTTTTGTTTAACTTCAACACTCTGTATATCAAAAATGAAGCATTTTCGGACACATGCTTATATAGACTTTTCGTCATAAATTCACGTCAGGAGCATGCAATAGAAATTATGACATCAAATTTAGAGACACCCTGTATAATAATAAAGACACTTTAATACTTTTGATACTTTCATTGTTTTGACACTTTCGATATTTTGACACTTTTCAGAAATATCGAAATTGCATGGGTATCGAGCATCGGTACCTAACCGTCTCGCCCAGCCCTAGGAACGGAGCTATTACTCCAGAAACAAACAGTAACCGATACAGGCAACAAAATAGTTTATCAAATTAAACCTACATATGTATAACAATATTGGAAGTAGACAAATCCAACATCACTCATATGATAAACACATCACGCGCGAAAAAAAACTTATTCAAGAATATTACACCAGAAAGAACTCATAACGTAAAAACAATGAAATCATAAAACCATGGAAAAATATCCGCGTATTTTGAACTTTATATTGAATCTGGGGAAACGAGGTGCACTAGTAGACGTGAGCTCGTATACATGTCTTTCAAACTGTTAGACATACCCGTTAATTATATTCTATATCTTCTGGTTACAACTGTTGGTTTTATAGAACTAATTCTCCTTATATAAATTTTCGTCGTTTTATTGTGTACTAAAATGTATTATTGAGTAACCGAAATAAAATTCAATTTCAGCTGTAAGTTATTGCAAGCCATACCAATTTATCTTTGTAATTATATCAAGTAAGCCTATTACCGGAGCCGGCTGGCACGTTACAAACTTAATAGATATTATGCAGCATATGCCAGCACAATACACTATATGAAAATTGGATTACAGTAGTTGCTGAATTTCATTACTAATATTGATTTTCCTCCCTGGTGTTCTAAAAATAAGCACAGATTGTTGGTAACAATTATCTACTAATTTAAACTATGACTTCTGGATATGCAAAAAGGCTTATGAATAATAAACTATTTCCGATTATAAGCAACTGTTGTACCGCGTAAAACAATAGAATGTCGTAAAATTCAGGGTTAACGATGGAAGGGCCCGGATACAGCTGTGTAACGACCAGTTACGTTTGGCTCTTAACAGGTTCGCAATACTAATGGTCGTCATTCTTTCAGATGGCTTACTGCTGTTTCCAGCAATCGTTTATAGGATAATGGAATTACGCCCTTTTCAGCAGGAAATCGGAAATACGAGGAAATCCGCTTTCATACTTAGCGAGACCTTGCGTAAACGTAGGTGACTATACCTGCCAACATACGGTTTCCGTCATAAATAAGTTTTGTATTGTAGATTTTTTGCTTGTTATTTTTTAATAACACATATGGTGGATTCTTTCAAATAGGCTTACTGTTTCTACACGAACGGACGCAGCATTTCTTTCTCTTATGATTTTATTAAGACAAACTTGTATTAAAGATTTTCAGATCTTTGTTTGTTTTTATTTGTATTAAAAAAGGTATATATAAGCTGATATATAAAAAAGACATTCCTTCGAAATCATTTAGTGGTTGGCGCATCCAAACTACATCAAATGTGTTGTGTTAGTAGGAAAATAGACGGCAATGCTATCTGTCAGTAATGAACTGTCACGATGGCAAAGCCACCTAGCTACCTTAATAGATACTACTACTACCTACCTACCTAAAGGAAGTGACCTGTAATCTGACAAGTTGGCATGCACCTGCATACATCAAGTTGGCAGCCGGCTGTCAACGCACCTTTGCTCACGGGCAAGAACCGACGTAAATT
Organism: Rhyzopertha dominica; assembly: GCA_025024175.1. Lineage (NCBI taxonomy): Eukaryota > Metazoa > Arthropoda > Insecta > Coleoptera > Bostrichidae > Rhyzopertha > Rhyzopertha dominica. The sequence continues at coordinate 52,607,100 of QCXZ01000003.1, forward strand.
AAAATGCATCAAATGTACCTATATAAAATCAAGAGGCTAGTAGCAGTCAAGCATACCGGGGAAATAAATAGTACTTGTATCGTTGAGCACTAGTTGATTGTTTATTGCGTTTGTTTCCAAGACAGCAGTGAGTTGTTTTAAACTAAGTACTATAAAGTTCTAAACGGTAGGTAAAGCTCTGCAAAGATGTTATTTGTATGTGTACCTATACAATGCAAAATGCAACATGATATGAAAGGCGACATAGTAACAACAATGAAAATGTAAAACCGTATCCGACATTCTTAAAAGTTAATGTTCTTCAAAAACTTAAATCATGCGATCTCCTCCGTACAGGTGTCTTAGGTCAGCAAAATATACTTTCTGTTATTATCGCTTACACAATTATTGTCAGGTTTTTAAAGACACAGAAACAAATAATCTTGGTTAATGCATGGTGACTGAACGGCATTTCTAATATCAATAAAGCAACCCATATAAGGCTTTCGACTTTGATAAACGAGTATACAAATTCTTTTTGTTGTGTTTAATTGGTCAATTTTAGTACTAATAAAACATTCCAAGAATTCAAAATATAAGTAGAAATTTAGTTGGCAATGCCATCTGTCAACTTTGCTCTGACATGATGACAAAGCCACCTAGCTGCTTTAATGGTTACTACTTCCTAAAGAAAGTGACCTGTAGCCTGACAAGTTGGCATGCACCTGCAAACATCAACTTGACAGCAGGCCCTCATGGCACTTTTTGCAAGCGGGCAACAACCGACATACATGAAAAATGCATGTCTATGCTGTGCTGCATACACCGCAACCAACTGCAGATAGATCTATTTCGCTATCATTATAGCTCATCAGTGCAGATTTAGGTCTAGTGCAGACAGCACGGCATAGCTGTACCAAAATAGGTTCATTGTCCAGAATAATTTTTACGAAAACTTCTTGCCCAAATAGAACGTAATTGAACAAGTGAGAGAGCAGAGAGTTCTTTAACGAAATTACAATCTATCGATATAGTCTTCAACCCCAACCAATGCAATATTGTATTAATCATTCCTATTGTATGCATATTGTTTATGGGAAAAAATCAACGACAGTGTGAAAGCAATTACAACACAAAGACAAAATATGGATGGAATATAACAAGTTTTATAATAATGAAAAAAGTTCCACACTTCTGATATACCATGTATATACAAGTGACAAACTGTTAAACAAATTTTTTGAATTGTAAATGTGTATCAAATACTTGTCAGCCTATGCGTTTATTGCTATTAATCTTGAAATTTTGCTTTTAACTCTTTATTTTCTAGTTTTGGCGTCGTTCAAATTAACTGTTTCTTACGAAATCTGCTAAATATATCATGTTCGTAACTAAATCTTGTTTCTAGAATAACTTGTATCATGTTCAATAACAAGCACATTGTTAGTAACTAAAATATTTATCGCATGCTTGCTGCCATGATAACCAAAAGTAGAAATTTCAGATTGTGTGCCCACAAATGGATTCCAAGTATTTGTGCTGTTAATCCTCTTTTCCCTTTTATCAATTCTTCTACTACAATACAACTTTAACTAGCTCAAGAGTTTCGACGATTCGCAAAAGTAAATAGGAAAATAAAGCATGGCAATGCTTTGTTGGCTTAAGTCCAAGGGATGACTCGTACCTATAGAAGCTGAGTTGTAAAACTTATTATACGTTACAGTCACAGCGTCGGTTGTAAAATTTACTGGTTTTCCTCTGCAACTTCAAACATGACCGGATAAGTGCTAGGATTTGTGTGTTGAGACTGTTTCATGTTTCATTTACATTTTAGGTCTCCTGTCTATGTAATAGTGAAATTGCGGAATCGTTTTAGTATAGCCAGTTTATTGGGATATCTTCGTTAATTGCTTTTATTTGTGAAGCTCGCAGTGCCAAATATAAAGCTCTGAACCTCAAGAGTAAGGCCTCCTATGTCGTAAATTATTAACCGTATCTCAGAACCAACTCGTGTGAGAGGATACAGAGCAGGAACTATAGTGATCATGTGAATAGTGATGCAATAGTGATGATGTTAATCTTGGTTCCACTTTATCTTTTGTTTATACGAATTTTATGTATCTAATAATATCAATAAACATGGAATGCTTCGTGCTCGGTAGATCAGCTGTTTCGAAGTGAAGTAAGTCTCACTGATTCAACGCAGCTTTACAGATGGCGTATATAAATATTTTAACATACCAAACTAGAAATAAAAGTAAATGACTGCAATATAAAATTCTTCCATGCAGAAATATATGGTCTTTCCGATTTATAAAACCTGTAGTTTCAGTAGTACAAAATTGATTGTAAAATGAAAAAAAAATGTTTCACCTTCAGAAACTGCTTCATCGGATAAAATTAAAATTAATCACACCTTTTACACATTCAACTTTAGATTACTTTGGTAGTATTTTACATGAATGTTTTCAAATTAATGACAAAAAGTGTTATCAACTCAGGTTCTGTAGGTTTCAATACTGAATTTTATTCGCTTGATAATAATTTTCACAAAAAGGTAGAGTAACTTTTGATCTTTCATTTCTTTTTCATGCCAGTTGTAATAAGTTAAAAACATAGTAAAATTGAACGAACTGAAATCATAATTATGGTCAGCCAAGGAGTTTGACAATCTTCACACAAAAATTCTATGATTTATTTAATAACGTACAATGCAATAAAGATATCTATTAAGTTCCGTTGTTGATAACTCATCTATGTTAATTGTCGGTTTTTTAAATGTTAAAAAAGAAGAGATACAAAGGCTACGAAGTACACTTTCTGTATGAGCAATCCATATCAAACGGATAAGTAAACAGAGCTAAATGCTGCTGCTGGTTTAATGAAAATCCTCATTGGATGATGAAAAATCATACACAGTATCCTCGGAAACTAAATATGTGGGCTGGTTTTATTGGGCAGCACATTACCGACCCATACATCGTAAATGGATTTATAACAACAGATCTATCTAATAAAACTACTGTGTGTTAATACTATACACAACGTGATGCCTGGTTTCAACAAGATGGCGCTTCGCCATATTTTGTAATTAATGTTCGTCTGTAGCTGGATAATATCTTTCCAGGTCGGTGGATAGGAAGTCGGGAACTATTGCAGGGCCTGCTAAATCTGATTTCAGTCTATTGGATATTTCTCTTTGCGGTCGTTTATAAAGTTAGATGTACAAAGAAAAATTACGAGCTGGAAGCCAAATGTAGACACAATGTTAAAGAATACCGCTAAGCGGATGCAAAATTCGTCGCGCAATTTCTGTGACAGACAAGGTTATTGCCAAACACCAGAAGGTCTTCAGATTGCGCATTTGATTTGATGAAAAGACATATTTAAGTAAATAAAATATTGTGATGAATTAGCACCAGTAGTGACACCACCGTCAGAATTCTCTATAATAATACTCTTTGTCGTTTATTTTTACAAATATTTTGTTATCCAACCAAACAAAATAAATTAAAAAAAAACTGCAATACAAATCCAAAAAACGCTGAGTTACCATTAAAAACAAAAAAATATGCCGTGGAAATGCGTTGACATAAAAACTCTAAAAGTGGGCAAATGTATAAAAACTAGTTAGCAAAATACTTTTGTTAAGGAAATTTTTACAAAAATAAATAAACAAATTATTACTTACTCTTATGTGGTTTGCTTTTTTAGTAGTTTCATGTGGTCGTACAATTTTGTGAGTGATGACTGTGTTGGTGTCGGTTAGTCACTATTTCCGTCTGACTAGCCAAGAAAGCAGTGAAACGCGCGAGTAAGGGAATCTGAATGAATAACTAAGAAAAAGTCCTTTGCATGATTATGTAACACATTGTATTTGCGGTCATCTGTTCACAAGTTTAATTTAAAATTTGTTGTTTTTAACTTCCTACAACCTAATATTGATAAATTTATAGCGTGTTTTGAATAAACTACAGCGAAAAGGTCGAATGTATTGAAGCAAAAATTACATCGTGAGAAGTTGATGTAATGATAATTTTCCCAATTGTTTGTACAGCGTAATGTAATTGGTAATTTATAGGTATTGATTAAAACAATTAATTAGTAGTCATGTGAAAGACTTGGTGTGTAATAAATTGTAATTGAATTGAACTGAGGTTGAATTTATTACAATCTTTTTTGGTTTAATACAAGAGTCACCGCTGGATGACTCATTACCGATTGCAAAATGACGTGGCCTCGTCAACAAGCGCGTTTTTATCCCCTTTCAGTTATGTATTTAAAGTCATGTTCCCAATAGGTCTTTTTTGGTTTATCGGTTCAATTTTCTTAGTTGTGCAAACGGTATTAATAAACCAATGCTGCTAGATCTACATTCCATACTACGTTTTTAAATTTTTCATCTACTTTGCTCTTTCACACTGGCTTCAGTTATAAATTAGTACAAAATTAAATATGAATGAAAATATCACAGTACTTAGTATATTACAGAAGTACTAAGAAATGTTTCTCGTGCATCTCTTCGAAGATTAAATGCACCAGCGGCAAACTAATGCAAAAGAAAAATCAGCTTTATTCCACTAAGTAACGGCTTACCTCCTCCCAGGCGAGCTGTTGCTTGCTGATTCCCGGTGCTGGTCTGAGGTTCATAATCTTAAGCTCGGCGGCTTTCAGCACTCCCTCCTGTGTAAACTCCAAGTTAGGCTTGCCGGCTTCCGATTCGACGCTGATGTTCCGCAGGTAGCGAAAGAATATGTCCCCGGTGTCCCATCTGGCCGCCCCGGCTCCTTCGCAAGACAATTGAGTGTTGAGGGAGCGATCAGCGTTCCGCGGATCGTTGATAAAATCCTCGACGCCGTATGCGTACACCTTGATCGCTGTCGTGATCTCGTTCACCAGGCTGGTGCTGGATGTATCGAAGTGAACACCTGAAAACAAGGAAAGGTGCAGACGGCCGTGAAATGCTACGCTCTAAGAATTCCGATTTTGTCTGGCAGAAATGGCTTGAGGATAGAATTTATTGATATAATATTGTAAAAAGGGGAACGTTCGTGACGACTTTAGTAGCGTCAAGATTCAGGTATTGTGTATTTGACAACGCTACTGGAAAATGCCTTTATATTTCGGTTTATGTGCTTGCTAGATTGTTATTTGATGTTGAATATTGCAATTCCTTCTCATATTATAATAAAATGATTGGAACTGGTTCATTATAAAATAGTTAGTTCATACTAAACAAAAGAACTATTCATTCTTTCCAACGTCTGTAATTTTTTTAAATCTATTCATTTTGCACTTATGTTGAGCTCTTACGTTTACGCCTTACAAGAAATCAGAATTGCAACTGTCAGTCTACAGAAAAAAAAACGAGCTTGAATAGTCGAATACTATTATGTTTGGACTGGTGGCGCCATACAAGAGATAGTACTTATCTAGTGTTATTACGACGTATGAGTTCGAAAACTGCTGATTACTGCCTGACTGACACTTGTATGAAATACACTTTTCACACAACTAGTTTAAAACACTATTACTAATTCAGTAAATATTTCGCTAGGATCTTCACTAGATAACCACTATTCGAATTCTGAACTGTCCGCGCTCTCTCGGTCGGCGTCGGGCTATCTATACATTCATCGAAAATTCTAGAAGGGCATCTCCCCGTCCCTATAAAAACTTCGCGAAGGTTTCTTTGATAGTATTTACTGGAGTCGACATCCCTTGCCATCTGTCTATAGGTAGGATAACTACTTGCAGGGTCCCACTAACACCATCTGATTGTCTGCTACTCTGGTCTAGAGATGGAGCTGATTATCCACTAACATGCAACACTATACCCCCTCCTTAGAAACTGATTGTCCCGATCCGTTCCATTCCTTGGGATTTCCGTGGTACTCGCATAAACAATTCAATTGTACCATCTTTATCCCGGATCTTGCGCTTCGCTGGATTCTGTAGACGTTAATCATTTTGACTATTTTACAGGGTCCTTCTCAGGAAGGCGACTGCATGTACTCACATGTTAATTAATAGTGAGCTTTTTCACGATCACTGGTGGTAGGTAATGTGCCTTAATGGAGCACCAACGTTGTACTGTTTCGTCATTTAACTCAGTCTTATTGGTGTAACCTTCATGGCTGCGCAATTTGCACACTTGCCGCATCATTTGTAACATATTCGCGACAAGCCATCCATTAAAAACGTTCGCGTACCTTTGCCAAAGTCCTGTTCACTTCCAGTTGGGCATCCAGTGCTCCTCCATGTACCTCTTGCAATACCTGGGGTACAAAATCCTTGGGCACTATCAACATGGTAACTTGCTTCCCATGGGTGCTCTCCAAAGCTTTCTTCAGTAGGCCATTCTCACCCGCAAAGATTCCCACTGGGCCCACATCGCCTTTAGGGCCGGACCCTTTAGAGACACTTCCTCTCTTCCAGGTCGTGATCTGTTCTCTTCCTTCCACCCAAGTATAGGATCAATATCACCATCTCCTAGCTGGGCCTTTCTGAAGCTTTCGGTAGTCCATTCTTCGCTCTTGTTGATGGCGATTCTCCTTACATCGATCGTTCCCTTGCGCTCTCCTGTCCGTTTGAATTCCTCATATGGACTTCTGGTTACAGCATCTGTGTTGTTATGATACCTTACTGGAAGATTGTGCACTTTGAGATCATTCTGTTGCCCTTGTTTTCACGAGGCAGCTTGAAGCATCACTCTGCAGTTCCTCTGCACGTGCCTTGGTTTTCCACAGCGGTAGCAAGTCGGTCGCCTGCCAGGTTTTATTGTGTTCACTAACATCTTGCATCGGATTAATCTCTTCGACCTGCGCTGTTGTCCCTCACACCATCAATCAAATATCGCATTGCCATCTCCTCCAGAAGTTCAAGAGGAGCTGTTGGATATGCCCTGAATATTAGTCTTCTCACGTCTGCTTCCAAATCCTGTACAATCTCGCCGACATTTTGCTAACGAGTCCTCAGCTGTACACGAAACAGCTGCTGCAAGTATTGTTCTCCAAATTGAAGTTCTAGCGCTGCATATAACTTGTAATCCTCCAAGTCTGCCGCAGCGCAGGTAACGTGCGAAGCAAATCCAGTGCACGTCCACGCAGGGCAATAAACAGAGCAGTAGCCAGGAACTATAAAGGATATCTAATGACCCAATATTGGTAATTTTCAGAGATCGTCCTAAGGATATTGTGAGGAACTTGAATTTTGAATTGTTGTTGCGCCAGTGCATCTTAGGTTGGTTATGTTTGCGAAAACATAATAGCAGTTTTAAGTTTAACGCATGGACATTTCTGTAATAACCACCAATCTGTACGTTAAATGAAGCTGCTATACTATCAATCAAGGTGTAATCCCTTAATATTAAAGAGATACAAAGCATATATTGTTCATAAAAAACAAAAGATTCAATATCCAGATTGTAGGCATCCGGTGAGAAAAATTCCTGCATAGATAACCCAATATTTTGGACTTGAACGTAGTGTTCTTATGTACTGATCATTATTTCGGTACTTCGAGAGGTATTACGCTGTTATCAGTTGGAGTGTCCCAAATTACAATTTTATTGATTTTAACACTGCTACCACAGAGAAAAGATTTTTGTTTGATTCAAACACCTCGCTTTTAATGTCACATTTTGCTACAGTCAAAATAAAGATATTTTGATTTAAGAAAGTCTGTTGCTTTCGGTCAAAACTGCAAGTCGGTTGGAAATAATGTTTTAAAACAATGTCCCCTGATGCATTGAAATACATAGCATAGAATTGTTGATGTTGCTATAACGATTCCTTATTGTTAGTTTAACTATCATGTTGTCATTGAACCAATAAAAAAATGTAATAATATCAATATGATTATTAATCACCTTAACAAATAATTGTATTAAAAGAGACTTTTTCTGTTTCTCTGCAAACTACAATAGTTTTAATATAACAAAAGTTGAGAGGTTACAACAACTACTTTTGTTGTTTCATTTAATCCAAAGAAGGGCTCAGTGAAATGTATTTATTTGTTGACTAAACTAGCATTTAACATTGTAGAAAATAGTGAGTAACACTTAATTCAAAAGAAAATACTGTTAAACGAATATGACTATTTTATTCCATGTATCAAATTATGCAAATGAATAATTTATGTTATTTAAATCAACAGTTAGAAATTTAATTCTAACTATTTCTATTTCTTCGAGCAAATCTAATTCATTATTTAAATAAATGGTTTTACTCACAGTTTGCAGCATCGTTGTCAGATCCAATAAGATTATGTAGATTTACTCACTTTTCATGTAAATAAAAATACAAAAGTACGTTTTTAGAGCCTTCTGTAGTAGGTTTTGTCGGTACATATAGTCTATATGATTAATTATTTATAATAAATGCGATGAAAATTTTCAGTTTGCATATTAAGCAAAGCTATCATCTGGTAAATTTGGCTGAACCATATTTGCAAAAAGAAAAAAATCATAATGTAGGGTGATTTAGTTAAGTTAAAAATGTTGAAGGTGGATTCCTTAGCTTATTTAAAGAGAGGCGCTTAATTAATGTAATGTAATTAAGTCCTTAAAGAGGGAGAGAGGCACTAAAGTAACATCCACCAACTATCTATATTCTTTAGTTTATTTTTTTTAAATCCAAATACCTACCTAATGCAGATTAAACCATTGTTTGAAAAAAAGTAGTATATTACCTATGTCAAAGTTTATTGAGATCATCTCAAGCAACAGAAAATATTGAGTTCTGCCTTACACCTACATTTTTAATAACTAACTAAACTATATTTTTATAGCAACACTTATTAAAACCAGCCCGAAAAACACCACTTATTCTTTCTTTAAAACCTGCAATACCCCGTATAACACGAATTGAGTGTCTTGTAAATTTAGCATTTACTTATATGTATATGTTTTAAGCCTTATTAGAATCTGATTTTAATTTTGTATAGCCCTAAGAACGGTTTTTAAATCAGCTTATTTGTATTATTCGTTTACTTATTACAACTTGTTAAAAGGCTTGTAGTTTATACTATGCATTATGCAAAAAAGTGGCAACAACGCAACGAACAACGTCGCGTCTACTCCGGAATTCCGCAACTCTTGCCCTCGCCAATCGCCATTTTGCGTTCGCATCATCGTTTCATCGTATTGGCGTGTTCATTTCTGCAAAGTTCACATTGGTAGTTGTTCTGTGAAAGTTTTTACTAAAAATTAAGGCTTATTTAACATAGGTAAGTATTGGCATGTTATTATTGCAAAGATTAAAATTGTACCTCAATTTGAATAGCTGTGTTAGGGGTATTTTACCAGAAGTGGCGAAGTGAGGTTAAAAGAATGTTATGCAACATGAAGTAATGCTGGGTGCACGTTTCTTAGCATAAAAAGGTTACGCGAAAGGATATTGGGGTGAACAAAATGATAATAAAAATGCAAATGCATGTGTGTAGTAGGTAATGGATTAAAACAGAAGGATTCACAAGTTTAGTATGGTTTGTACACGCCATAACCTAAAATTTTTCGTTGTACGGTATATCTCAGGGGAACGCCCAGTATATTAGTGCCTTTTTGGGTTCCTGATTGAATTTTAATGTGGGATGAGCAGTTGTAACCATATTAGTTTTTTTCTCAATTTTATAGTATTTGTGATGTGCTAGAAATAACTGAACAATATCTGTAAAGTAAAAAAACTAGAAAGATGCGGTGTTTTGTCACATGAGGCATAAAAAGGCCTTCACACTTATGTTTTACTTAAATGGTATGCTATTAAGAGAGTTTAAATTTTGCAATTTTCAACCATAGACAATTTGTTTTTTTTTATGTTTAAGTACTAACCCTGATTAATATTAATAAGTATATGTGAGTGATGTACCGGCTAATCGGCTAAAACCTGAGTCAGTACGTATCTAGTATTATAAACTGTTCATGTTTTGTGTTTCTTTAGGTTTTTGCTCTAAATAAAATGGAGGAATTACTTACTTCGTAGGGATTTCCTGACTTAATACCAGTATTTCTAGGTAAGCACACAATTTTTGTTTTATAATAATGAAACAGAACTAAAGTTTACCTCTGAACATAAGTAGTTACTACAGTAACGCTTAGATTAATACGTAATGACATAATATACAATGTGTTCACTTTGTAGATCAAGAAATAGATCTAGAAGCTTTATTATACTTGAGCTTTGAAACTTTAAAAGAGCTGGTACCGAACATAGGACCCAAAATGAAATTGTCAGCCAAATTAAAGGAATATAACGATATCATGCAAGCAGCTCCTGTTGTCCGTGAATCTGATGTATGGACACATTTCGTTAAGTAGTTTGTGCATGTATGTATATTTTTATTCAAATAAAAKACTTACGTCACAGTTGTTTTCAGTTATTTATTATGTGATTTAAACCAATATTGCATACTCCATCAACTACAAATTGTTTCGGTTACTTTACCATATTTCCAAATACAAAATACATCTTAGTGTTTTTACTCAAAGTACATATATAGTGAACTGAAATTTTAAGAGGTAAGAATGTTGTTAACGTCAATTTTTTGTAGAACTGCATTAGGAACTGTGTGAAATGAACTCTTAGTAGATTCTGTTTTAATTATTGACTTAAGTAACAATTACATTGGGCATACATAGAGCAATATTATCGTCCAATATAGATCCAAGGCACGTTGAACCGAAAGTCATCATTTCAGAGGTAGGTATCAGTGAGCATAGTTTATATAGGCCTATTGTAATTGTCATTTACAGCTTTAGTGAATATTCCATAACTGCGTTTAAAGTCTATAGAGGGTGTTCCAGAATTAATGCTCCATAGAAAACCAGCATGAAGTTATCAATGGGTGTCTAAAAATCCAGCCGAAGAAGATCCATCTGCTACCCTAAAAAGGTTAAAAGCTATTTTAGTTGATGAATCCAACTTTCTTATGGTCGCAGATGAAATTTCTTCTATTGCATTTTTTGTACACATATTGATTTCAGCATGTCTTGGTTTTCTCGGGTGTTCTAGTTCTGGAACACCCTGTATATCTCGCTGTAATGTTTTACTATAAAAATTATTTTACTTCAACAATACATATTAGTTGCATCAAAATTCTTTATTCATTAATTCAACAATTTTTTTGTATTGAATCAATTGTCTTTGTGTTTTGATTCAACGACGTGATAGTTTTGAAGAAACAAACAATAATCCATTGGTACAACATCCTTAAGTATCAGCTAAAATAACACGAGTTGTTGTTTTAACCAAAGTGCTCAGTCAAATCAAATTTCTTAGGTTATTGACTAAAGTGTTATATGGGTTACCTAGACAATCAACTTTCGTTAAATGATCATCATTCCGTGTTTAATTCAATTCATTTGCAGTTTAGGCAAACTAATTTAAGTATGTTGGTTGTTTGCAACAGTGTGTTGAAACAATCATAACTGCTCTTTATTCAAACATTTTTCTAATATTGAATTAAACGTTACACGTACATTAAATTAACATTAAACGTTATATTAATTCAAGTGACTGGCGGTTGATACTTTGTTGTTATTGAATCAAGAAATGAAGTGCATTGCTCGTATTTAACAATCCGAAATTGTTAGTTTAATGTATTTTCGTTTAATTCAACACTTTATTTTTCTCTGTGTACAGTAGCAGTAGCAGGAGTCAATATTAGTAATGGGGTAGTTGCATGAATTTTGTAGTATGTTGTTCGTTCGATTCTATAACGAGTGGTAATTACAAATTTAAAAATAATTGCATAATTAGTGATATAGTTGCATAGTTTGAACGTCGGATTGGCGCCATGGTCGGCGTGACGTCAGCTGACAGATACTACGACCATTATTGTCCTTTAAACAGCTGATGACAGCATCACTAATCTTGATTATTATTTGAAATTTACGTCAGAGTGGTATAAAACTGGTGTCAAAGCCACATAGCCCTCCGCCACTTAACAAAGGACATAGAACGGAATGCAGCTTTGCGCTACGCGTTTCTGTCTTGTGACGTCACGAGCTATCGAAGCACGCTTTCAGGTGGCGGAGCCAAGCACACTTTCAAATTGAATTTTTGAACTTATTTGAAATTGGATTAAACTCGGACAAGCGGCAAGCGGTTTCTATTGATTTATACTTTCATCCTAACTTATTTCCTAAAAACGTGAAATTTCTCCATTGCTAAAACTTTAATATTCAGTTTCGGGCTTTCAATAATTTATAGCTTAATATTATCATGAACTGCTCAAATGTGTTAACATAAAAACCTACCCTAAGAAACGATCGACAAAAATGTAACAATTCAAACGATTTTGGAGAATTGCAATACGTTTGCTAAATGGTCGAAGCTCTTGTTGACGTCATAGTTCGTATCACATGACCCGCGCGGTATGTATAACTGCATAATAACGCGTTGATTGTTGGTTTCGCCTGGTTTCTGCTTGTTTCTGTTGGTGTTTGGTACAGGTTGTTCTTGCGTTTATTTTGTATTAGCTGTGTTATCGGTGTATGTGCATTTGAGTATGAATATGACAATTTACGAAAGCCACATTGCATAAATTACCGCGCATTGACGCTTTAAATGGTCGCCGGGTTTTTGTATAAAACGGTCCTCACACTAGCAAAACACGCACAAGTTTTTTTGGGAATCCAGATTTTGAAATATTGATATCGATTTACTTTCGTTTCACTAGGGAGCAAACCCTTTGAAATTGATTTAAAATCGTTCAAAATATCTTCAAAAGGCTATGCTCTCGTTGTTAATTAGAAATACAGACCAGTAACTACATTGAGCGACCAATGTGTATTTTGCTGACGTATCAAAAAGAGAAAGTCGCTCATTTGATTGTTTGTCGCTACTGCAAAAAAATTTGTAAAGAATAATTTTTACGATCAGTCGCCCAATCTGGCAACTACCTTTCTTTACAGTTCCAGCTTTTACAAATGAAACTATCACGTCAGAGATAACGTATCCTAAGGGACGGCGCTGCCAATCATTCAAATCCATCGATGTTTTCTAGTTTGGTAATTATGTATTTTCTACCAAAGTGTACCACGTAATTATATTTTTAATACTTTTTGAAAATCGGAAAACAGGGAATTTCGAATTTTCTTTACTCCGTTCTCTGACATTTTAGTAAAGTAGTCTTTACGGTACTAGTACCTACTGGAAAGTGATGTCATTTCAGCGCGATTTAAACAAAGGTACCTTAATATTTCGCTTGCAAAAAATAATGCACCCATAGTTCCTAAACAAAATATTGTGTGCATATTACAGACATTCGCATTTTCGTATTTTACAGGGAAGCGTAACGAGCTATGTTTGGTACTTATCTCAGCAAATTATTAACAAAATCAGTCCTCAGATTGCCCATGGGAATTGCTCGCTGTCCAAGGCTATCTTAGGCGTCATCGATAACGTTAGATGTTCAGTGTGATGAAAAGATAATTCATCCGCGACAGTGAGCGATAATATTAAATAAGGAAAAGAACAAACTAATATACAGTATTATATCCGTTTTTCAAAGCATTTAGTATGCGATAAGTATACACAGCAAAAACTTTTACTGCTCCTGGGTTTTTCTAAGCCGACTTCCGTTAAACGGGTGAATTTTTTTAAAACAGCACACCTGAAATTACTTTATAACTAGGAAACATACAAAACAACTTTTGAGATACGTTTTTAATGGATATCGCTTACCCATTGAGTGGGGCGAAAATCCCTTCAGAAATTTAAATGGAACGACACTTCTTATGATACATTATTTTTTCTCACAGGGAACCTTGGCATGTAATTATAGTTCAGCTATCTAAAAAAATATTTACGGGGTAGTAGATAAGCAAATATATAATGCAAATTGCTTATTACAATGAATATTTCGGACCGTTTTCGATAAAAAAAATTTTGAGCGCCACAATAAATAAATAATTTTTAAATAAAACGCATTATTATTAGTTACCGATAAAAGGTACTTTTCATTTAACGTCTTGGAAAGCTAATATCGACGAAAAAGAAAAAAATATTTGCAACGATAAGAATAATGTTAACAAAATCAAATCATTAGCCTTACAACAGATTTCCAAAATGAGCACCAGTTCTTTCCATGCTGTAGTGTTGACGATTTTAGAACTTCTACAGCCATTTAAAAACATACCTTCATCGCTAAAAGGCAAATATTTTTCATCGAGTTTGGATTTATTATAATCTTTCCCGTTACAMTTCGTCATTTTTGCCGAATTTCTGGAAAGTTTTTATTTATAAGGATGAAATTTGTACACCTTTATTGCATCTCTTCTTACAGAAAGTCCAGTGGCTGTGGAAACGCTATGCAAAGAGTTAGTTGGATTCACCGCAAAATGGCCAGGTATTTCCTGCCTTTTTAATTTAACACGAATCCAATCTTCTTGGAATTAGACCACACATTTTTTATTAGAGTGCCGTTCCTGAAATACTCTTGCTGTCACATCTATGATCAGCAACGCAAATAAAATATATTAGTGCTTCTTCGGTAGTTAATAAACAATTGTCCTTTTGGTTGCGACTAGAAAGTTATTATTTCAAAAACTTAACGCGATTTCTAAAAAATTGAAAGATAATTTTAAGGCACAAAGTAGATATCTACTTTCCTATTCCTAGTTGTAACTTCTATTACAGTAATGTAGAATAAAATTTTAAGTACACTTACATTTTGAATAGATATTTTTTATCTTTAGTTCTAGTAAGAACAATTTATAATTGTTGCTCGAAAAAATTACATTTTGTTGAAAGAAGTCCAAAACATTCAATTTATTACGCAACTTGCCTTATTGTATTTATTGATCTGTTACCGGTAAACGAGGGAAAAATAGTAAAGCTCAAGGGGAGAACTCAGATGATGTAGGTATAATAGTTCTTTCCCGCAAATATAAGTATACCATTTTTCCCGCATATACCGCAGGTCCGGCCGTTTACGCTGTGTTGGAGGCAAGAGAAGTACATGCTGATTGCTAGTAGTGTGACTGCCTAGCGCATATTAAGGACTGGAATGGGAAAGTTATATACGTAAACTCATATTCTTTGAATGTTTTGGTGCTGTTGAGATCATCGGTCCATTTCAGAGTCGCTTGATTAATTTCTTGTTCCTTATCATTTCTAGCCATTATTTTTCGTTCTTCCCTGACTTCTGAATTATCCTCTCTATAGTTGTTTGCCATGTAGCAGCACGGTCTTCCTCTTTCTCGTTGGTCTCCGGTTAGTTTCCATTTTCCAGGTCTTTCTTAATATGTGGTCTGCCTCTCTCTTTTAGATGTGTCTCTAGTATTTCATCACGTACGTCTTTTTTATGATTGTTCTGCCAGCCAAGAGTTCCGCTGTTGCCGCACGGGTGGTATGTATTTGGTTGAAAGATATTTGTGTCTTATGTTATCATTTTGTTAATTCTTGAGTTATTTGTCTGAGCACTGCGTCCGCTCTTCTGCCGGTTGGGACATAGAGCTACTATGCATACTCTATAACTTTCAATAATTGTTTCAGGTAACACGACTTTGATAGATTGATTGATTTAACCAGCGTACGGTAGAAATTTCTGCCGCTCCGGGATATACCGCCGGGCTTGCTACGTCTACGCTGGGTTGGACAGGCGACACGCTTGTTGCTAGTGGGCTCCCACGTAGCGCATGTTACGGGAAGCTGAGGATTGGAATGTTAAACTTTGCAGGATACACCCAACCAGCGAATGCTTTTCTTAGATATTTTTCTGTATTTGATGTCGGCTTGGCTCGGCTGCTTGTTCTTCTTGTTGGAGGTCGTTTAAGAGTGCTGAGATTCAGTCGTTATTTTCTATTGAGTTTTACATTGTTCGTAGTTTTTGAACAGAAAACAAGCTACTTCTGAGCTTCTATATGTATCATCTAGAGCGATCTACAGTTTTTCTACTTATTTATCTTGTATGATTTTTGTGTTCTTTTGTATATTTGGTGAGCCAGTTTGCTTCGAGGGCAGTTTCCGTCTTCCAGGATTTCTTGTATTATGTGTAATATCGTGTATATAAATTACTAGATAAACGGAAATACTTCACTATAGCGACAGCAACAATAATAATAGAGAGGCAAACATAAGTACATAACACTAAGACACATTGTAAATTAAACTCTTAGAATTTTATGCAGTTGTTTGATTTATGTATCTTGTTTAGGTAGCTTTTTCATGATGACGTTGACGTTTCCTTGTGTGATTTCACCTATGTTTGCCCAATCGCTTGCTGGAGCTCTAGAAGGGGTAATGTTCTACGGGATCAATCCCATTAGAAATTCTTTAATAAGCCGTGGGCTTATTTTCATTGCTTCCTGTTCTCTAGATAAAATTGTCGCACTATCATGGTGGTTACACAAGGATGCAACACTAGGACACATTATTAACAAAATTTCTAGAATTCAGTATGATTGTTTAACGCGACGCTCATCTTTGGTCATAGGCGTATAATATCGTTCTAAACGGTTTCTCTTTTCTCTTAAATCTATTTTGTCTTCTCTTTCGGTTTTGTTGAGTTTCTGTAGCTGTAGTACATCCTTACTGAAAGGACGTCTAACAAGACGAGGCTTGCATTTGTGATTTGTTGGTTATTTGATGGTTCTAGTTGTCAAGACTACGGTATAGGTATTGGTGTTTATATATTTTTGATTTCCCGATGAAAAGCCCGTTTGGGACAGTCCGTCCCCGATACAAAGAGGGCAGGCATCTATCTATTGGGAATGCATCCCTCTCATTTGGAATAAACTGTGACAGTGTATGCCGTAGCAGACCTCTATTTAAACATTCCGATTCTACTGTCATTCTGGGGTGCAAGGTTAAATCCCGTTGTAATGTATTCCTTCGCACTACCGATGTATTTCGGGGAGGCCTTTTCTAGCTGGGTTAAGGGAGCGTTTTATAGCACCAACACCAGCTTGGGCTAAAGTTGGGAGTACGTTTATGTTATACACTGCTGATTTGGTTATACAGAAAACGGATTATCACTGAGCATGCTGCAACAAGCGTAATCATTATTATTTTAGTAAACGATTTAGCCATTTTCTTATCTGGCTCTGATTCCTTGTGTTATTTAGATACTTTATCCGGTCCGGTGTGGTTCTTATCTATTTACATCGAGGCGCATCGGTCTGTCACAGTCACACACAAAACAAAACACCTGTGAACGATCACACAGCTATGTAATATTCATACGATAAACTGTTTTTCACTGCTTATTTTTAATACAAATATGAATTTGGAAATGCAAGCACACCGCGCGTCTTTACACGTCCGAACTTCACGGAAACCCAACTCCGACTCCCTGGTTTGGATTTCTTATACATAAATTTAAAATAATTTAAAATGTGGCGTTGCAGAAATCACCTTGTATATATAAAGTGCAATAAGTAAAGTTTGAAGACTTTTACTTGCTTTGATCCGCATCAGTATTTTTGAACACTACGTTTATACACTGCAATTGTCTTGCCAGCTACACGCGAAATTTATGTACATCAGTACGTCTGCATTTACACTCCCTCCGTTTGTTATGGATCCAAGTACTACATAAAGCGTCGCCTTGCAGACAGCACTTTTCATGAAATTTGTTTGCTCGACATGGAACGCTGTGCAGGGGGGTGATAAGCTGAGAACTAATGCACATTTCAAAAGCGTAAAACCGGATAAATTTAAAGAAAACATGTGAGAATATAAAATTCAGGTCTAACGTGTATCCACGGTTACCGCTCCTGAAGTGGGAATGTTATTCGTTTGCACGCTCGCGTATCCACTTCAAGGAGTTATTTTGCATGTTCTTTTCAAGGACCCATCATCCACGTACGTCTGCAGTGGAGGGCATTTTTAGATAGTGCATGTGCGAATTTATACGGAAGCGCGCGCGCAAAAAATCTAATATCTACAGTTATTTCTTTACCACTGCTTGTATTAAACCACAAGAGGTTTAATCGGTTTAAATATAGAGTGAATTAATGTTTTTGTAATATACGGACAATGGAGAAAGTATAAGATAAAAGCCCATTACCGAGTGTTTTAAATACATCGTGTACTTTAGGTTTTTTAAATTATTACAGGGTTTCTAGAAATGTTTCATGCATCCAAGTGTTTATGGAAATTATCGATTGAGCCAATTTGCCGCTTATCAGGAAAGTGAATGCAACCTATTGCTTTGACAGATACTTGTCATCTGTCGATTGTCCAATTATTTGATATATTTTAATATTAGGAAACACATAGGAGTGTATTTTTCAACAACTGCTGTAGTGCTTTGTAGGATAACTAACTTTAGGATAAGAGCAAGCTCAGTTTTTGGCGGAGTGACACGGTTCCATATAGCTTTTAGGTTATGTACTGTAGTTGTGAGGTTGTGACTACATTAAGCTTGTTCAATTGTACTATGATGAACTAAAAGATGTTTTAAGCCTTTCGCAATGGTAAAATTCATAGTTAGGTTAAGTGGCAGTAACGTTAGCGGCACTACCGGGGTACCGAGTATTTTACGCTTTACGGGGACGTTTTATAACCTAGCAAACACTAAACAGCTAAACTGTGGTGGTTCAAGGCTAGCTACAAAAGATGTGCAAACATTAAAATAGGGAAAAAGACGAAATATAGTTAAATTTATGATTTCATATCTGACAGGCGGTAACCACAAAAAATGGGGTTATGACGGACGTAGTTGTATATATTAAAGTCTGTTGCGCAGCTTTGTACAAGCGAATTATTGTTATTACTTACCTTGAAAGGCCAATATAACCGTAAATTGTTTAAAAATCTTTATAAAACCACCAAATTATTGTTTATAACTTTATCTACAACGCCACAACCTCAGTAATCAGTACAGTAAATGACAGTTTACAGTATGTTGTGCTTATTGTAGCTTGGCAGCAGTTACCAATAGGCGGCACAAAGAATTCAGAATTCAACGCCGCCTTCGTTGCATGAATTATTTATAGAAACCCTGTACCTACTTTCTTCTTCACAGGTACACTCTTATTTTCTATCGCACAGAAAATACACAAAGCTGATGTTACATTACGTATTAAATATGTCTTTGAGGTTAGAACCAGATTTCACTTTGATATACCTAATATTGTTACGTGTATAGGTTCGAATAATGTGGATTTCTGACCAGACCCCTTATCTATAGATATGCTCTAAATCGATATATACTATACACTAAACATTTTTAATTCATTGTTTTTTTTATTAAAAGAGCTCCAAGTTTATCCACTTTATTTTATAGTTGGTAATGCGCTTTGCAATAATAGTTATATAAATAAACTTCAGAAGAATATTAGACGTTTTCGAAATGAGAACAAACACTTGACTTGACCTAAAATAAAAAGTAGCCTACTTTTTATCAACACAAAGCTATCAATGACCGAATAAACAGTTTAGTATGGGACAACTAAAACTGCAAAATCATTCAAAATGCTTAAATTTTGTATATTTCCAAAATTTGTAAATAATTTAATTTTTAAAATTGGTTACAATTGTGTAAGAAATTTAAATTATTTAAGGTAGCAGTGCGTTTGTGTAATAATAAATGATTAGCAAAGGACGAATTTGTTGTAACAATATCAGTATTTTTATATTTTTCTGATTATTTGATATGTTCAGTTTCTCTAATTAAAGGAGATCTTGCGCCTCGGTCAAAATTGTCGGTTAGACCGCGCGCGGCCCAGGATTTGTGTATATCGCCAAACATGGTTATATATGTATGTACACTCGACTGCCTCGTCTCTTACGGTTTGGTAAATGAGTCTAAAGATTTCCAAATTTCCGTTCTCAAAAATAGGTATAAAATATCCAACAAAACGCACTGGTGAACGAATAATAACGGCATCATCGCTTTGGCCGTTTGTTGGTATCGGTGTTAGTCTCTTTTGTCAACGTTTGAATTAGCTTATGAAAAATAATTTTTACTGGCAACATATTTGATAGCTTATTCAGTACTTCAGACTACAAAAATTGACCACTAAATTGTAATAACTTCAGAACAAAAAATAACATATGCAAAGATATTAATAACAAAATGATTATGTGTACTTCTCTCGCTGCATTTCCATTCTGAATTAGTTTTCCGGAAAACGGACTATAAAATATTATATGTTGGTATCTACACCAAATAAAACTAGAGCAAGACAGGAGCTCGGAAAACGCACAGGCAGCCAGCACAATGTGGAATCAGAAACTCAACCTTTTCCAAAATCCCTTTGAGTGCTTCTTTGGCCTATCTTCTTATCAGCGACGAAAAGAGGTGGACTAGCAATAATGAAAAATTTGTTCAAAACTGGCTTGACAGTGCCATCTTTTTGATAGAAACATGGAATGTTTCGCAATATATGCGAGAAATAGTGGTAGGTTGACACACTGGGTGAAAAAATTTAATAAGAAATAAATGGAATCTGTTTGAACTAATAAATCTTTAAAAACTAAAGCCTTACATTGGGATTTTATGTATCATCGCCATTGTTATACCTAATATATAGAGTGTAAATGAAATTTTAGTGGAATTTGACAGAAAGAAAAATATAGAAAAGTGCTCGAGATCCCTAAGTTATACTTACAAATTGTAGCGATTATTCTATTATTAATATTTTATGTATGGTATTCTTTGCGTTAACGTTATTGTACTTTAGTTTCAAATTTCTTTATGGTCTGTACGTAGTGAATAAATTATTGTAAAATGTGTTAAAAATCATTTTTTATAAACTAATTTTAAGGCATTTGCCATGTAAAATATGGTGTAACATAGAGATAAAAAAACATATTTTATCATATATAGTAAATTTACTGATAGATACTAAGTGTATCATTTTTACGAGAATACGAGGGCATATGCCGTCAGTGCCATCTAAACGGAACTCTGCGAGCTAGGCGGCCTATAAATTATTGACATTGGTCCTATCGATGACATCGAATAATGCTCTGAAGACAAGATGATGTAAATAAATTATCTGCTCTGGTCAATGCGCTCCCACCCTACGACTAGTTTCGTCATATTGGGGCTCATCAGACAGGGGTAGAGAGCAAATTGACCAATGCAGACGGACGGACTGATAAATACGAGAACATTCGGGTTGATGCTCTCAGTCCCATCTAAGAGGAACTGCCTATAAATTACAGACATCGGCCTAGTGCATGTTCCTATCGATGGCATCAGATAATGCTCGGAAGGCAAGATGATGTAGGAACCTGCAGTAGGTCGATGTCTATAATTTATAATAGCTTGCAGAGTTCCATTTAGATGCCAGAATTTTTTAAATTAAAAACAACTAGTTACTTCTGGAGAAACTTTCAAAGCACCCCGTTGATTTGAAACTGAAAATGGAACAAAGGCGTACGAGGTTGAACTTAATGGCTATGCACGCATTTCTCATAGAAGTATTCCATAGCACGTGCAATTTGAACAATAAGAGTTTCTTGCGGCCCGCTCATTTGCAAATCAAAATTGCAGTCACGTAACATACGGTTAACAATGAACAATTCCATGAGCAAGACGGCTGCACGGTTTCCTTCCAAACGAAGTTTTATAACATCGCCAGCAGCATCGTTGAACTTAATGAGTTTTCCGTGTAAGAGGCGAAGATTGTGTGCATAAACCGTCGGGATTTGTTGGGAGTAAGCTAAATCTCCCCAAAATTATGGGACGCGCCGTTCCCGGGGTTACTACAGTTTGTTCGTGACGGTCATCCGCGTGGGTCCAACGCTGCAGACGGCCAGGAGGGACAAATAAAGGATTATATAAGCAAATCCGTTGGGTACACAGGGTAGGAGTCTGCTTCCGCCATTTGAGAGCTAAATAATGCGCTGGAGTTAGTAAAATATCGTTAATATTTGACGTGGTAGGGTAAAAAGTCAAATAAGTAAGGGTTCGTTTGCATATCTGCAAACCACCAGAGAAGTATCAAACAGGGTGCCCTATTTAGTGGACTTAAAAATGTTGCGAAAATAAGAAGAAAAACAGCGCACATAATTTAAATGCTGAAGTATAGACTGTTGGAAGCTTAAACCTAAATATACAGTTACTTTTAGAAGTAATGAAACATTAGCGCTTCCGCACGATTCGCTGACGCCTTACCACCATTAGACCGTATATTTACCTCTCCCTATATAATAATAGTGAAAAACTTGTTTATTATCGTACTGCCTAACTTTTAWTCTTGGCAAAGCCGGCATTTCAACCGCTAAGCGGCCTTCTTCGGTGGCTTAACAAGTATGACTAAATACATTACTTAATACATTAAAGATACTTAAACATATCGTAGATTTCATAGATAAGTACAGAATTGTGTGATGTGGAAAAAGAATTTGTCTATATTATATTTTTGACTTTACTAATGCGATAAGTCGGTTATTTAAGGGCGTATTTAGCAGATGGTTTTATTTGCGTTTAATATTAAAACAAGTAACAAATTTAATGTATAGCCAACGCCAAGAATGTCAAACCTTTAATACGCGCCAACTTGACGCAATTCAAACCATCTGCTAAATACCGATCTCACGCCCTTAAATATTCACTTTTTGCAATAATAAAGTAAAAAATATAATATAGACAAATTCTTTTCCCACACCACACAACTCTGTACCTATCTATGTTTACTATATGTTTAAATGTCTTTAGTGTTTTAATTTAGTCATACTTGTTAAGCCACTGAAGAAGACCGTTAGGTGGTTGAAATGCTGACGTTTGGCTTTGTCAAAAATAAAAGTTTGGAAGTAGGATCATAAATAAATGTTTTACTATTATTATTTAATTACTTCTAAAAAACTACTATTTATTATTCTCCCTGTATATTTATGTAAAAATTTGAACAGTTAACGGTTACTAAACGTAATACATGTGTGGTCCTCCCTATTGGTCTAGGAAAATTTACCGCCAACAGTTCTCCGCCTAGGGCTGTACACAATTTTTTAAGATGTTTTTAAACAGATTTTTACTGCGGAAAATATGCCTACATACCCATCGCAACATACAAAAACCTAAAATTCTTAGTAACATTTAAATACATCAAGCACAAAGTTCTAAAGAAAGAGGCTAGAAAACAATACCCTGGGAAGAGGCCAGTACGTGACGTTGAAAACCTAAGTGGGTTAACTATAAAACTTACAATTCTCAACGAAATAGGATGAAATTGACTATGTCGTTGCATTTAAGAAGCTGAAAAGGAATGTTGCATGTTTTAATTCCTTAAAAATAAATAGTTTTATGTTTTTAGCATCGATTAGTTACGAAAAATATTTCGTTTGCACCAATATATAATCAATATGAATACAAAATTAAAATTTTGTGGACAGGCCCATTCATCCCGTAAACAATTAATAGCCAGTTTGCTTCACCGTCTAAAAGCAAAGATGTGTTTGGTCAGTGGGATACGAAAAAAGTCTAGAGAAAAAGCCGATGAAAAAAAGAAAGCTGGGGAAAAATGCCGGGCCAATGAAAGTCTGGTAAATGCCGCAAATACCTACCTACCCCTCTATATTAATGTGCTGAAAAGTCTTTTATTAACATCGGGATTAGTAATTAGTTGTCTAATGCCGTTTGAAAGGTTTTGAGAATTTCATTCTTTCGGCGATTTGCTTGAGGATAACTATTGCAATATTTTTATCGGATTCGATTGGTACGAGAATCAAGACGTATAGCATTGAAACAAAACACTTAAAGCCCAACCTAACCATCCCTGCATTAAAATAGAATTTTTTCTAAACACGGAAGGTAAAAAAGAAATAATCGCAACCTAAAATTCATCGCCCAATTTAAATACATGAAAGTATACCACCAATACTGACCATCGACTTCCTAAAGAATAACCTTATTACTCAGAACTAAATAAATTTCATCTTATTAAAAAATAATATTTGAAGGATAAAGATAAACATTATGCAGTGCTTCGTCGTTTAATTTTTAATATGAAGTTATATACCAGTAATGTACTAGAACTTAGCATATTTGCCTTCTTGTGTATGATTTAAAATTAATGAAGCTACAAAGCAAATTAAATACACTCAACGCACAATGAATTTGCTATCTGTTTACAGGTGAAATAACAACCCTCTGCATATATTACTGGATAAAATTTTCTAATTTAATGAATGAATAATCTTTAAGGCATCCTAAATGGAAAGTGGAAACGCATTTCTAATTTATAGAATGCGTATAAAACACTAAATTAACGTATTCTTAACTGTTCCAACACTTTTAGATGATTGCTGAATTTAAGCTGCTTTTAAAAAGTCCTTTCCTACAATAAGAAAATATCATTAAAAGGTTTCATCTTAGCTAAAGTATCGTTATCTCGTTATTTAATGAATGCGACATAGCTTAATCACCTTGTTTAGATGTGGCAACTGCAAAACTCTTGTATGCATTTCTATGAGGAAGAAATCATATTTCTGGGGAAAATTAAACAATTGGAATAGTTGCGAATGAATCAGAGGACTGATCTTCATCATGTTCTTGTTTACTTCGTATTACTTAGTCAACTAGTTAATCCTAAACAGTGATTTTTATAATACAGATAAGCTACGCAAGTTTAGACTACGTCTGCCACCGCATCGAACTGTTATATTTCAGATGCCATTTTCTTATACGCCTTTCTCAATATATGTATAACCGTTAGCCAGATAAATTAAGACGCTTAAAACTTAAAAATTTGTAAAAGATGAGTTTTCAAGTTTGTGTTCGGTAATGACTGATCTTGATTTTGTTTTGTACCACCATCGCTTATGTTTTTTTTTGTACGGTAATAGCTACCCTTACCTTGTAACAGGGAGCTTAATATTTTTTATAGTGCAGTATAGTTGTTAAGCAGCGATATGCTGAATCCACGCTGATTAACGGATATTCATTATTACTGTTACTATTACAAAGCTTCAGAACAAGGTGATTTATATGTACGCCAGAATTATTGTGATGTTTCATATATATCAGTTATTTATATTTCTGGTATTATTAATATCTATTTCCATCATTGGGTATAAAGTAAACACGGCAATGTTTATGTACTCAATAGCTATACTGCCAACAAACATTGTTACAGGGTTCCCAATGAAACATATCACCCCTAGGTGCTATTTTTAATTATTATTTTGCATACAATTACGCTCGTGCCTGAAAGCTCCCACCACCTGCAGCTCGGGAGAAAAGTCCCGATCGCGCACATATGTTGGCGCCGTCCTACTACATCGATGACCCCACTCTAATCTAGAACGTGATTCGACCCCTCTCTAATCTGGGCTGCCAAAAATGCATAAAAACAGCGGCGTTAGGGCCGCGAGGACACTTGAGATCTCTTTCAGGTTTCGACCACTTCTTCAAAGCTATTGCCATATTGAACTTACTGCCTGCTGACGCTAATCCTCTCGGGAATAGGTGACCCTGTGGTAGTCCAATATCGACATAGCTTTTCCAGCTTTGTGAGCTAGGGAACGTTTGAATCTGTCACCTGCTGACGCTAGGTCTCTTACAGACCGGGTGACCCTGTGATAGATTGAATCGAAGCCTAGTTCGAACTCTCCGAGTTAAGTAACGTTTTGTAACTATCACCTGCTGACGCTACGTCCCCTGTGGACGAGGTGACCCTGTGGTAGTCCAATTCGGAACCGAGCTCGCTCCCTCTGGTAACCCCCATTGCTGACGCTAGGTCCTCCGTGGACCAGGTGACCCCTGGGGAAGTGCCAGRCCTAATTGTCCTAGGTAACCTCCATTGCTGACGCTAAGTCCMGTGTGGACTGGGTGACCCCTGGAGAATTACCTATCCTAGTTCTAACCTGGTGCTCCATTGCTGACGCTAAGTCCTCCGTGGACTAGGTGACCTCTGGAAAGCACCTATCCGCACAGTTAACGACGAGGTCACCGTCCGTAAGCAGCACAACAAAGACGGCGCTCCGTAACCATAGCGGATTGCCCCACCAGAATGAAGCGTGCCGCTCACTCGTATCCTATCCCAGGCCCACGGCGACGGTGCCACCGTACCGCGCCGGAACCTTCCACGACGGTTACCGAGCTGGGGGATGTCACGGTGGAAACGCTAGGTAACAATCTTCTCGTAAAAATCTTCGTATATAGCATTTTAATAATATCTTTTTAATATCGTCTGTTTTGCTGCCCAAATATCTATGTTTCATGTGTATTTGATTTTTGAACTTATTTATTTATTCAGTAATGTAATATGTGCTAATTCCCGATTGGCTTGCCCTATTTTATGTATTGGTATCGATCTTCTTATGTATCAGGCCACTGCTGGCTTTATTTGGTGTGACTTTTCGTTGGGAATGCCTCTAGCAGAGATCAAAGGCTGTTAGGCTACCAAGAATATCCTACAACGTGGGTGCTCTCGAAGCCCGAAAGGCTTCACTGAGAGACAGTGGTGATGTGCTCCTTCGAACTCTAGGCTGGGCGTTGTGAGCATAGCGTCTCCACGTACCAAAAAGCCGAGGCATCATTTACTGCGGGATATGGGATTTTAGCTCTAGGCTATTGCCTTCGAGAACCACGCTGAATGAGTCATACAAGTCTGTCTTTATTGTATCTGTTTCCCCCATGTATTATGTGTTGTGTATATACCTGTCTTGTTTGTTTGTCCTCTTATGTTGGTTTCGATATTTGCCCTGTTTGCCCTGTGATGTCTTGTTTACGTGAACCCCTGTCTCATCACTTGTTTCTGATAATTTCTTTGCAGCTTAATTATAAAATTTCTTTACAGCGACAACGCTTACTACTGGTCAATGTGGTTCTACCACTGACCACTAATTAAACAATTCTGTTTGTTTCTCAGGCACATACAGGTCCCTGCTACATACCTGGCCTTTTCGAGGAGCATCCTCCAACAATTTATGACGCAATGTGCGATATTTAAGTAAATTCAGGTCTAGCCTGATTTGCTACCATACAAACATATTTTTCATAGTTAAATATAACATATATTGACTATGTAAAGACTGGAGCTTTTCCTGCGGTTTTTCTCCAGTCTATTGTAGCACTCCGCAGTTTTTCGGTGCAAAATATACTATACATATGTTACACCGAATTATGTGTTTTTGTTTACCTTTCCGTTACAGAGCTTCATATCGAACTAATTAAAACACAACGTAATTTTTGGGTCCTACTAAAGAACTAGACGATTACATTTATAAAGTAACATACTCATACTATTATAAGCTTTCTAAATTTAAATATATGGCCTGGGTAGGTTATGTAACACCAAGGTATACAGTATACGTAAGTGTTTACCGGCTAGTGGAACGGCGTAGTAAACATATACACACATTAAACCCCGTAAATGATTTGATTTTCCCTACAAAGAGGGTTTAATAGTTTTCGTAATGTATTAATTATACTACAACTGCAGTAATATTTCTAAACACAAAAATATATGAAAGTACATTTATACACTTACACTTTTGATTTGCGATGATAATTCCTAACGATTTTTATTCGTGTTTTACTGAGGAATTTATCTATTATTCAATTTATCCATTTAAGCCAAAGGGCAACATAAAAAATTGCAATTTACTTAAAGCAGCAGTATAACGCGTTTTTCTCTGAACCGCGATAGAACTACACTCCTTTGATAAAGATACGATTTTAACATAACTTGTCGATTTCCGCCTTAAATTCATTCACGTCGTCCTCGAGTTGAGTATTTAGCTTAAATCAAATAATATATTTCAGCAGCCATTTTTAGTGACCTGCCCGTTTGGTAATCCTATATGTGGTACATGTCTGCAAAAAGTGGAAAACCCAAAAAATTACAGTAATATTTAATATCAACTGGGGAAGTTTCGTTAAATTTTCGTGACGTATAAGCCAAATGATCACAATCTTGAAATGAGGTCAAATTAAATTGCATTTCTTATTATATCGCTATAAGAGAGAGTTGTGCAAGTTAGTTTTTAGCTTTAGCTATATTGCCTCCTCTTTACTTTAATAACTTGGAGATTACTTGTTTAATCAATCGTTAATAAAGTTAATAAAACTCCTTATACCTACACAAGCTATATTAAATTTCAAAACTACTTTTTACTTTATATAAATGATTTAAGCTATAAAGAACCTGGGATACAAATGTGTTATTCTGAAAACCAAGCACAAACTGTCAACATAAACGACCTTATCTGACCAAACAACTTTTTAAAGCTCCACCTTCGGTTGCGCTAGAGAGCGTCAGCTGATTTATCGGTTCATATTTTTAGTTTTGCGTGGGTCTTCCATTTACAGACGGCCCAAAACCTTGTCAAATAAATATCTAGCGGGGTTTCCACCCTTTACACAATATATTAACCAGAAGAGCTACGCCTTCTGTTGGCAACAGGATAACCAAGGTGATAAATGAAAATATTTCTCGACAATGCTAATACACCAACCGTTTTTACTTACTAGACATTGTAGAGCTTCCTAATTATGAAATGTTGAAAGTGACTACCACCAGCAAGGAATATGTATCTAATTTTGTTCTCATTAATTTGTTCTCATTATTGTATTACACACTGCAAAATTATTTAAGGCATTTCTTTCCTTTAATACTATGTATTTTGAGAAGAGACAAGAAATATTTTTTCAGTACTTATACTTCAAAATAAAGTTGTTTATCATAAGTGTAGCCAAAGTACAAAAAAGTCACAATGGATATTTATCTTTTACTAACATTCCGAAAAATATACAAAAGTCAAGCTTTCGATCTTTAATTTAGATCTTCATCAGGACAACTACAATATAATACAAGACAAATTTACCTACTATTAATAAATACAATGGTGTTACTTACAGGAAATTTGAGATTATTAGTGCTAGTTATTTTAACATTATGCTACTGTAATTATGGAAAATTCTGTACGAAATTATATTGAGATGTATTGTCAAACTCAAATTCAAATTTCAAAACCGCCAACCAATACTACCACTCTGACAGTATGACCAAATGTTAATTTTAAATAGTGACTAAATCAACATTTGTCATAAAAATCCGCTTTTAATTTTGTATTTCATTAAATAAATAAGCAACTTTAAACTTTAAAAGATATATTCTATTTATGCAAAACCTGTGATAACAAGTACGTACATATATTACTTAAATTTTGAGTGTCCGATTTTTAATTTTATTTATATGATACATTTCCAAAAATAACCTTTTATTATAATTTTGCTCAATTTCCAAAATATTTACATTGTCCCAACAGATGGAATGGTTGTTATTTATAATATGTGCAGTTAGAGCACACTTGTCTCTTTTATTATTCACATCACTCTTGTGTAGAGATATTCTGTTTTTCAACCATTGGGATGTTTGCCCTACATATATTTATATACGAGGCATGTTTTTTAAGTAAGTACCGTTTTGCGATTCCGCCGCTGCAGCGCTACGGCCGGCGTTCCGCGCATGCGCGCTGGTTACCTACATATCTTGTCTAGGCACTGACGCCATTACAGTTTGATTCTTCATTATATACGTTGTTTACTGAGTGTTTAAGATGCCTCCGACAATCGTGAGTCCCGCCGATTGTGAAGTACGGGCTGTTATACGATTTCTTAGTGCTAAAGGCGTAAAACCGATCGATATTCATCGTGAGATCTGTGAAGTTTACGGACAAAACATTATGAGTGATGGAATGGTAAGGAAATGGGTGAGAGCATTTAAAGATGGCCGCACAAATGTGCATGATGAAGAACGGAGTGGGCGTCCTTCGGTCGTTAATGAAGATTTGGTGCAGAAAGTGAACGAAAAGGTGAGAGAAAACAGACGCTTTACAATTTCATCATTGTGCGACTGCTTTCCTCAATATTCTCGTAGCGTTTTGTATCGCATTGTGACCGAGAACTTGAATTACCGGAAATTGTGTTCACGTTGGGTT
Source organism: Rhyzopertha dominica (assembly GCA_025024175.1). Classification (NCBI taxonomy): domain Eukaryota; kingdom Metazoa; phylum Arthropoda; class Insecta; order Coleoptera; family Bostrichidae; genus Rhyzopertha; species Rhyzopertha dominica. Next base: position 52,636,922 of record QCXZ01000003.1, read on the forward strand.
CCGAAAATGTTGACGGATTTGCACAAAACCCAACGTTTAGGCAGTGCATTGACTTTCCTTGAGCGGTACCACAATGAAGGTGAAGATTTTTTAGACCAAATTGTTACTGGTGACGAAACATGGGTGGCCTACGTCACACCAGAATCGAAACAACAATCCATGGAATGGCGACATTCATCATCACCCAAAAAAGTGAAGTTTAAGCAAACAATTTCTGTCCGGAAAATCATGTGCACAGTTTTTTGGGACAGAAAAGGAYTATTGCTAGTGGAGTTTCTGCCTCGTAATGAGACAATCAATGCAGCGTCTTATTGTAAGACATTGAACAATCTGCGTCGTGCAATCCAGAACAAAAGACGTGGCAAGTTGAGTAAGGGTATCGTTTTGCTGCATGACAATGCCCGTCCACAGTGGCTAATCGGACCAAAGATCTCATCAAATCTTTTAAATGGGAAACTTTAGATCATCCTCCATACAGCCTTGATCTGGCGCCCAGCGACTACCATTTGTTCCTGCACTTGAAGAAACACCTGGGTGGTCAGCGTCTTCAAGACGATAACGAAGTCGAAACATTTGTGATACAGTGGTTAACAAGTCAGGCGGCAGAATTTTATGAGGAGGGTATTCAAAAACTGGTGCCACGTTATGACAAGTGCCTCAATATTCACGGAAATTATGTAGAAAAGTAGATTAAGGTACAGGCTTTCATGTAAGATAAAATTATTGCGATATTTTTGCACGTCTTTTTTTTAATTCCAAAACGGTACTTACTTAAAAAACATGCCTCGTATTTAATATTGAAGGAAGGTTGCGGTCGCACACTTATTATATAGGCAGTAAGGGAATATCGACCTGGTGGATATATTAAATTGTTAATGAATACTCTTTTAACTTTGCCAAGCTTTCGACATTTATTTTACGTCTTCTTCAGGGCGTAGTAACTTGAGGCTTTAAAATAAACCAATAGTCTTAATCATATGTGAATCTTTTATGTTTAAAATTTTTTATATTTGTTTATAGTACCTGACAATGTCAAAATTATATATACTTTTTATTACTGACACAAGCAGGTATATAGTGACGAATATGAATATTGAATGTTTGGGTTGTAATTGTTGGTGACTTATCGGCGAAGTGTATTGAAACTTTTTGGAACAAACACTACCCAACTTTTCTGGAAGATATACCACTGGTAATGAGAAATGCAATGTGGTTTACACACGATGATGCACCAGCGCATTTTAGCGTTGCTGCTAGCGAGTTTTTAACAGTAACATATAGAGATTACTGGATTGGTCCGAGTAGACCTGCTAGATTCTGCGATTTGAACCCCTGGAAGGAAGTAACAGAGGGAATAACCTTGGCCGTTCATAATAATAATTGTTATGAACGGCCTAGGAATAATACTGGGGTCATCTAAATTCATTATTCTACGTTACTGTAATGGAAAATCTAGAGTATTTGAGAGATAGGATAATTATGGGGTGCAATGTAGGTAGTTCGCCAGTCAATGAGGAGAAGAATAGATAGATTAATGTATACTAGTTAATGGTAGTCACTTTGAACAGTTTTATAATTAAGAAGCTTTACATGTACCTAATAAGTAAAAATATTTAGTGTAATAAATAAATAATAGTAATAATAACAATAATTGTGTATGAGTATTATCGGGAAACATTTTCATCACCCCATATCTCTGTCACGAATGGCTTTAAAAATCATTAAAGGAAAACWATGTAGGTATTTTTTGAATAATTCAAATAWATTTTACCTAGTCGAGTTTAACGTAAAAGTACTTAAAGTGTCGTATTCTAAAATCAAATTGTTAAAATAATTACTAAAAAAATTGGGTTACTTTATCCCCAACGCTTCCAATTTGGTACACTTATGTTACAAATTTGAAATTCTAAGCCCAAACTCTGATTCAGCGATAAAAGTTTAAGCAAGCGGTATACCAAATTTCCTAATCCCATAGTGTGAACGGTTTCGAAAATAATTAAGAAAAGCCGTCTTGAAGGTGCCCCTTTTTAAAGGACGTTTCATTTTCGATAAATGTTTAGATGACCTTTTTTCATAAAAATACCTCAGAAATCATACTTTGAATTTTCGCACTCATGTTTAGAAAACACCATGTATAATACCATCATATTGTACAGTAACATTAATCTCTTTTAGACAATGTCTTGCCAAGAGCGGTCACTGCAAAGCTAATTGGTGTAAATTAATAACGACGCATTGATTGAGATGCGCTAATTCCAATCAGATTCGTATCAATTACTTCCGCTCTCATATGAATAGAATTGCCTACTAATAAGTAAAGTGACCCCAAAGCGCGTCAATCAGGAGATTGACGTGTAGTGCAATACCGAATTAACCGCTAATTTCACAGAACTGCTAATCAGTAAGTGCTGGTGGTCTAATCCAAATCAGTGTCAGTTGAGTAATACGAATTTAATATGTCTGCCATTGTTATCATAGGCTTAATGTTTCTTGGGAGCTGTTTTAATTGATACAGTAAATCTGCTGGAATTATAACACAAACTTAGTTCAAGTTAATTAATACACACCTGTTTAGGAAGACTATTAATAAATAAGATTCATCTACGGACCAGTAGAAACTTTGTAGCGCGTAATAGATGAATTAAATTAGACCGAATGGATTTTTTATTTTGTCGTACACTAATGGCTCTGTACATTTTCACTTACATGTATTTCAGATTAAGATTTACTGTAGTCAGCCGCAGAACTGAAAAAGAACACTTTCATTTTTTATCGAAAATCGGTTGCTCACCTTCTTTCATTCTAGAGAAATACCTAGTTGGTATAAATATGTTGCCATTATTTTTTCGGTTGTTATTAGCGTTCCAAAAAAGTGTTTCCAAAATGCCACAAGAACACTATATAAAATATTACCCTTGTTCGAAGAGCCTCCACAGAATTCCAAACATCTGTTAATAAAAAAGTTTGTAAAGTATGACACCTCCTAAAACTTATATTCTGAATACATGCCGTACCCAAATAGCATTAATACTAAGCTAGTTACGGTGCCGACTTGAATGTATTTTTGATTGTTTAGTGTGCAGAGTGTCCCATTTTCGTTGTAATTGTATGGTATCTCGGTAAGTATTAATGCTAGAGGGTTGCGGTTTGGACATTACTGTATTACTTTTTTGTTTTGAGTTCAGCTGTACCGTCGCCATTTTTGTTTTAAAGTCATAGCCAACTTTTGGAAAATGTAACATTTCTCCAGCTCTCAATTTCTCGCTTGGGTATGTAGATACAAAATGTAATGTAAAGACATTTTTGATAGATATTTTTATTTAGAATCCAGTGGCGTACCCCGTAATTTTTTAGGAGATCACATATTTGATATATAACACAAACTCGTATTTTTTTAAATGGAAGCCATAGTTGGCTTTGCTGTGGTTGAAAAGGTCTATTTTTTCTGATTAAAAAATGTTTACATTGTTAGGTTTATTTTTACTAATTTTGGAATTATTCAAATTTTTTAAAATAATTTAATCATATTTTACGTTTACATCCAGGAGGCTATGGGATAAGAAAATACACGATATAATTTATATTATTAAGTAAAAATTTTAATCCTTTAAAAATAATATATGCATATTTGAATACATACATGACTCCTAAGAGCGCTTATGCATTTTTTTATCGATATTCTAGGAGGCCATGTAACTAATGGAAATTATTGTTTATTTGGAGATAAGTACCTATGCATTGTTTATCATCAAATATTTACATCCATTTTGACGAAAAACGTAAAATCTCATTAAATTATTACAAAAATTGGAATAATACTAAAATTAGTAAAGATAAGCCTAACATTCTATACTTTTTCTTAACCACAAAAAATAGTTCTTTTCAACCATAGCAAAACCAACTATGGTTTCCATTTTAAAAAATGCAAGTTTGTGTTATATATCAAAAATGTGATCTCTTAAAAGATTCTGAGTACGCCACTGAATTCAGAATAAAAATATCTATAAAAAATGTCTACTGTTTTTTTTTATGTCTACATAGGCAATCGAGATATTGAGAACTGAAGAAATGTTAKATTTTCCAAAAATMGGCCATGGCTTTAAAACAAAAGATGATTCAAAAATGGCGACGGTACAGCTGAATTCAGAACAAAAAAAGTAATAGAGTAAAGTCAAAACCGCAACCCTCTAGCATTAATACTTATCAAGATACCCTACAATTACAAAGAAAATGGGACACCCTATACTGTAAACCACAGCTACAGGGATACCACAGCACTTCAGATTGCAGTCTACTAAGCCCCAGAACCGAAGAGTTACCTATGTAGAAGAGTTTAGCATGTGCAGAAAGAATAGCAATTTTACTTTCAGGATGTCTGAGTTTCTAAAATAATTATTTATTTACCTACAAAGTATGAGGGTTATACTTTACTCGTCGAATAGACAAGTTATATAACTAGTCTGTAAGTTTTGTAGAGATACTTTCAGTACGTGATGCATACAATATTTTTTGTTAAATCGTTTAAAATATCTAACTTCGAAATTTTGATAATATAATGCCTAAATTAAAAAAAAACAAGTAGGTGTTCGGAGAAATACATTAACAGAAAAAATGCAGTTGTTTACATGGCACCAAAAATGAAAGAATAAATAACCTAGTATCAAATAATATCATAATTAGGCATTCCAACGAACTGTCAAACAAAATTCAACATGGCCGTTGTGGGCAAACATACGTTATAATTTCATTAGAACAAACTGCTTTATGACTGAAAAGTGCAACGTTTTGTGTTTTTGTAAAGTTGTGAAGTTCTTTTTGTTCTTTTTTATAAGATATTATTAGTGTTGTTGCAAACAAAAATGCCTGTTACGTGCCTTGTGGTGGGCTGTGGAAGTCGAAGTCACAGAGATGACGTAAAGTTTTATTCAGTTCCTGCTGTTTTAAAACACAAATTTGTCACTGACAAAAATTAATTATCGGAGAGGCGCAGGCTCTTATGGATTGCTGCAATTAAGAGAGGCGATATGCCACTATCAAAAAGTGTTTGCCCATAGCCGCCATATTGGGTCACGTGGTTAGGAATGCTTAATTACCTACCGAATAGTGTTGATTTATTTAAAACATTATGATTTGTATTCGAATGAAAAGTAACGGATATGCGTATCGTGTGTATTATCGGAAAAATAACGGGACAGAGATGAAGTTAAATAAAAAAGACGAATCTACTGACAATATATCATTGGCTTATGACGTATGGTTAAAACACCGAATCATAAAAGCTGTCCTTTTCGTAAATACAGGAAATCGTTGATATCATCCGTTTCCCTAAATTACTTGCATTTTGCAAGCAAAATGCAGAAGGCAACAAACCTAAAAAAATCAAAGATGTTTAGCAAAGCTAACATAGATAATAAATGGAAGCACCTAATATGGACTAGCTTCTAATAAAAGTAATAATTTAATACTAATTTTTATTTTCCTAGATTACTAGATAGCTATTTTATTAAAGGTTGTCACTATAATGGGCGTTGCAGGTGCTTGTCAACCATACAAAGTGATATCTTTTACTGTGGATGATACCTAAGGTTTGGCCCCACAATTGTAGTTAAATTACCTTTTATAAAAATAATTTTGAAAGAGTACATATGACAAAAATATTTCAAATTCGTACAGTTTTAATGATAATTTTCGAAGATAGCTTTTTGCCCTAAATATATAGAATGTAAATAAATGTTCATATTTTACAAAAAAATTAAAAGTACCGTTGAGCCTGTAGACATTATACAAATATAGCAGTTTTGTTTCACATCTCGTACTACGATAATGAAAAATATGGTATATGGGTAACGGGGTCTATAAGCAAAGTATACTTGCGATAGACAGTTATTATAAAATACTCATGTACGTGCTTTGTTGAGTGTACCGTACGACAGTTATTACATAAAATCTGAAACAGTCCTAACCGTCAAGGTGCTGATCCGCGTATCGCATAGCATATTCCTTTTTAGGTTCCATGTGCTGCACCGTGGGAAGCTGGGTAACAATGATGGACAAATGACACGCAGAAAAAATGAGACCGCGTCCTAGCTTGTCATACATCTCGTTAGGTACACCAATGGGATTATAGGACTGGTTGCCCTTTGACCTGGGTAAAATCAATATCAAATAATGAATAAATCAGACTGCACAGGGTATACTGCATTACCCGGAATTTGTTGCAATAAATCTTATTTTTTTGGTGTGATAATTCGTTATATATTCCACTTTTTTCGACGCTCCTGTGTATGGCGTTTAAATATTTGTAGGTGACAAATGTATTGCTGAACAAAGTTCTAAACCATATGCTGTAGAAGCATTGTTTATATACTTGTCAACTGTTTTCCATAACTAGTAACCATCCATGCAGATAAAATTTACCAATTCATTTTTATCTAAATTACATCTTTATGCGCTTAAGCATGCGCACTTTGAGGTTATTTAGGACCACCCATAAGCTTTACAATGAATAGCTAGTTAATTGTCGATCATACTTGACTTTTTATTAAGGATCACCTTATTGTAGAACTTACTGACAACACGGGTCAAACGTTAGCTGCTATGAGTTTAAAACAAATGAAACCAAAACATGTTTTCTGCAAAAAACCATTATTTAACGACGAGATGTAAATACTGATGTTAAAGTCAGAATTATTTAGCCGAAACCGACCGATTTTGATTTATAGTGGTCCAGTTAATCACAATGTTATTTACGTGCGTATATGGTAAAGCTGATTTGAAAATCCCCGCAGACAAATAAAATAGTATGTTCCTTAAACCACTCCAAGCAGCATGCGTTTACTGTAAAAGTTATTTCACGAATACTAACGGAATTGGAGCCCAAAATACTTTTGCAGTGGTAACATAGACAATTGTTTTTTGTCTTCAAAAAATGTTGAACCAAAAGAACTGTATCAATTTGTAAATTTCGACATAAATATCAATTCAAATTGTAAAAAATGTTATTTTTGGAGAATGCTTATTCTTTAAAATTAATGTAGCAAATGCTCAAAATGTTGCTGCTTGCGTTAATTCGTGCCCAAAACGACCTTTTAACACGTAGTAATATTTCTGTAGTAACAGATATACATGCATTACGTATTATTTTATAAATGCTCAACACTATAATATATGTTTGATAAAGTTTTTCTTTTACCATTCCCCATAGGATGGAAGTCTGGGCTTCTCAGTGGCAAAGATTAATTATCCTTCTTCCTATCCATTTACATAAAACCAACTTGAGATGATTTCGCTCTCTTTATGCTAATGCGCTATTGACCTGTCATATCGGAACCATAGATTTTGTCTTATTTGTAAATTTAACATTTTCAAGAAGTAAGTACTGGTAAAGCTTTTCTTAAAAATGTAATTAACTATTTCCGTTCAAACTATCGTGGACTTGATTCCCCGATATTCTGCATTAGATTTTTGTTGATTAGATGGTTTGAAAATTTCTCCCTTGTAGCGCACGATAATGCATATTATGTTTGTCAATTCCACAATTTTTAGAAAATGTTGCTTCACCTAAGAAACAAATGTTATCCTAAAATCTGGCATACGAGTTTTCCTTTTCTGTAAAAAAGTTCGTCGCTTGAACTAATTTCGTGTGACATGCACGAAGGGCATTTATTACGTTTAATTATCTTGTGTACTGAAAAAAACCTAAAGCGAGAATACAAAAATGCTGTATAATGTTAAATAAATGATAAAGACCATACTTTCACCGCAGTAAATTATAATGTTTGCGTTAAAGATTAAAAATTCAGAACTAAAGTAGTGCAGGTAAATAGGTATTATTTAGGGGAGCCTTCTAGGCTAAAAATAAGTCAAAAACTAATATGTTAATCAAAAGCGGATAACCGGGTAGAGCCATCAAATAAGGACTGAAGATTACGTAACAAGCATAAACTCAAATAAAGCCTTTGCTGAGCATTGCATCAAATATAATCATTGTTTAGCTCATAACAACATGAAAGTCTTACACTGCAAAAGCAAATTTTCGGAACATTTGGAAAATAAAAATGCAGATCGGAAAAAATATTTGGCAAATACAAAAAAAATCTACGTTAAATACTACCTTGATTTAACGGAAGTTATAAAGTTGAACTTTAGACCGTGGCAGAGATTTTTGCAATACAATTTTACACCATTGTAAAAATATAAAAAATTATGGTATTGCGCATTTTACCTTAAGCATAAGATTATTGATTGTGCAGATTACGGGAATTCCATGCCTTTAAAGATTGCATGAGTTATTCGATCAAAAGACATCTTCAATGGAAAATTCCCGGACAATAAGACGGCAATAAGTACGTATTGGTTGAAGAGCGCTACTCGATCCACGTATTGTGTTTTCTAAGGGAACAGCGCAGGTATTTCTCCTCTGCGCTGGAAGTTCCACACATTGCAGAGAAATACTTCCTTCTAAACGCGAAGACGACGTATTGTATTTCCAATTTAAACGTTCTTTTCAAAGGGCCTTCAGAGAGTGCATCACGACCCCGATCGAAGGACAATGAAAACTCGTATTCTTATTTCTCATCTCTAGGGGGTCGGTAAGAATGCAGAGTTCCTCGGGGCTTCTCGGTCGCAATACACGTGGCAAGTTTCAGAGCTGCCATGTGCAAACAAAGTACTTTGAAAGCCTGCTTAATAAATGGCCCTGGGGCATCCGCAAGTGGTGCTGCAAAATTTACATCTTCCGGAGTATCGGTGCAACTTATACACGGGACAATATAAGTTTATAGTTGACGCTACAAGACGTTAATGATTGTGCGAAGGTTGCAGCTAGAAACACTAAATTGATCAGGATTTACTAATGCGAACTGTTCTGCGGCGTTAAACCCAGTAATTGTAAGTGACAAGAATAGCATTTTGAGATATTGGCTGAAGTAGAAAAAAGAACAAGTAACGGGTACTTGGTTTATTTTTAATAATAAATGCAGAATTCAACCGTAACGGTGCAGTATGTGTTACCAGTTAAGTTCCTTCGTTTAATAAAATGACAAAAAATAAACTTCAGGTTATTTTTTTAACGTCTGCTATGGCTTGAGGAATAGTTTCTTCCAAGAAAGCTAAACGCTTAGTATTAAGTATTTAAAGTACTTGTTGTAACTTCACCGTCAGTAATCTCTATTCTACTTTTTGGGGCTGTTTTCTTTTCTTGTTTTCGATTGAACTATCAATGTAACCATTCGACCGCCAACCAACATGGCACTTTATTGTTTATAGGTCTGTTACGGTATTTGCTAAGAGATAATTGGACGATCTTCGAAGCAATCCCCTGTGTATTCTTTAGCTTATGGTTGGTAATCTTCCTTGGCGTTGTACTAAATGTGCCTATACAAATTGGAAGTGTTATACAATTACCACCCCCGTTACCTACGAAAAACGTTCCATAAACAACAATATATTTTTTAATTAATTCATTTATGTTCACTCCTCCGATGCTTTATTCTGCAAACACCTCTAAGTTCAATTGTCAAGGCAACCTTAAATAAGCTATGAGTTTAATTATAACAAGCATACAAAACAATTTCACCTTTTTTACCAAAAAATTTTTAACTCCAGCTCCTTTTAAAAATTTTGAAATATACTCTTTTATTAGTACTCTAGATATTTTTGGTCTGTATCATATTGACTGTTTATTAACCAGTTATGCGATTAAAGTAGTTTGTTTACATCAGCATTTTGCTTCGTTGAGTTTACAACAAATTTGAGCGGATGCCGCAACACTCCGAAAGTTTCTTTGATTTTTTATTATGAATGCAAATCGTTGATTTAAGTTTCTTCAGAGTTTTTCTTTTTAGCTGGGCAGATCTTCAGGCTGGGATCTAGGAGAACGAGGAAAGATCCACCCGAGATAACGATAGAAATATAACCACAATTATTTTACAAAACAGGACCCCCTATAATTACTGCAACAGTATCTTTGAGAAAAGTCTTATTCAAAATCTCATTTTTACGTAATTTTGTATCTGCAAACCAAGGGATGCAAATAATCCGAAATGTAGACTTCGCAATTAGCAATTACTTTAGCAAAAAAAATTTAATTTTATTTATTTTAGAATGTAATGTAAGTAAGTAAGTAATTTAGTTAGTTCTCAATAGTAAGTTGTAAAAAGGGTATGCAATTTTATGATTTTATCAATATTTTTTAATCGAACTTCTGATGAACAATTTTGGGCACTAATGATTTTGAGTTAAGTGATCTAGGAATAAAGAAATTCATTCAATTATCGAATGTTATCTTCCAACAAACTGAACATTTTAATAAACGAAGAGACACTTGTAGGCAATGTTTCATAGAAATATAGGTCTACATTTAATTTTGAAGAAGCTGTAACTAGGTACTCTTCAAATTTAATGTTTACTCGACAACATCTTTACTTGATACGATAGCATTTGAGGTGATACTGAATACTAAATTTGGTTAACCTCTTTCGTTACACGTCGAGGTATAGAGTATATTTACATTTTTAATCCCCGTGTGTCTTCAGAAAGAAAGGTTCGTTGGCTTCTGTTTTTATGAAGATTTATTATTATTTATTATTCATTATGAACTTTAAGAAAGTTTGTTGTTTTATCTAACATGCCGAAAGATCAAAAATTAAGTTTTACACATAAGTATTTACTTATAACTGCAAATTTTATCTTCTTTCATCTAATTCTGCAAATTATAGAAAATAGATTCCAATACATTTTAACTAAATAACCTATTAGGAGCTTCCTCAAATAAAAAATTTTCAAAAACAGGAAAACTTCGGTTTTAAAGACAAAACCTTCTCTATAAGTTCTTGCCCTAAATTAAATTTTGACGACACAAATATCAAATTAATTGTTTAGTAGTTTTTATTTGCCAGAGCAATATCGCATATCTATTGAAAAAAAAACAAACGGAAAACTAAGTTCTTATATAATGCTAATATAAGGCGATAAATAATATACATGTAGAGCTGCAATTTTTTACATAAATTATACCTGTCTCTAATATCAATGGCATTTTGAATGTAGGCTGCAAATTATTTTGAAGTCGTAGTCAGTTCGTTACTGTGGTTTATTTTAATCTACCCTCCGCTGGTATAGACACATCAAAGAGCTAAAGCTCGAATTTAATCCGTGTCCATATTGTTTAAAATTAATGAAGCTTTATACACCTCACTGCAAACAAAAAAAAATCCGCGAAAATAAAGTCGGGGAACTCGCTACAATAGCGAAAATGGGTTTTGATTTACTATTTACTCTATTCTATTCGAATTAATTATTCTAAAAACTTGAATTTCAAGCACAGTCCAATTATCATTACAAGTACATAGCTTGTGTACATGCTACTACCACTGTTCTAAAAAATACGAAATAATCTGTAGAGGTGAGAAGACTATGCTTAGCAGAAAAAACACTAAATTCATTCCATAATTTGCATTTTGCATTAAATAAAAAAGTAAAGGAGTCCAGCCTAACTTCAAGCTTATAACATAGTGTTTTATTCATACTTGTTTGTTTAATGATGAATAAAAAAGATTATAGGTGGACTGCAGTGGCGGCTTGTGGATCTGTCAGATGATGGAGCACCAATAGTATTATATTTGACAAATATAATATCAGACACATCCGTTGCATTGGCAATAAATTCGGAATTGCACTAACAATTAGAAACGTAAAAATACTAATTTCATTATCACCCGTCGACAAATCTTGTGTATTTTATGTATTTTTTAAATTTTACTTCAATCAACCTCATAATCTATATACATACTTGTCTTAACATGTTATCGTAGACAAGACATTTTACTGGAGAAATTGTGAGTTTTTTTGGAATACTAACACAGGTATAATGATACCTTCAATGATTTTGTAACATTTATWCAATAATAATTTATATCCACCACGAAATTTATGGTGGACTTTATCTGACCTGTTGTTTAAGCGACACCAAGAGAGAACTTTCGCTTGGACAGTTTTTTTTATTTTGATGAAAATTATGTGGGCATCATGTGTGGGTACAAATTAATCTTTGATAATAGGACAAGTTGTCCACCACGTAGAGTGAGTGTGGGTTTTAAATTAAATGTGCCCAGTATTTCTAGAAGCACCGACATAATTGTTAGATTACAAATGGCAAAGATATGTGAGTGTATTTGGAACAAACATAGATAACCCATCTAATGTCACAACACCACTTTTGAAACCGAAGTTGTGCATTTCAATACTAGTTTATTTATGTCTTGCTCAATCATTTCCCTCTGGCTTTCATTTCGAACAGCCCTTAAAGGTCATAAAATTTTCACATGTTTTATGAATCCCTGCAGGTTACATTTTAAATGCACCCTAAAAAAACTTCAATATTAAAATAGCTTGCGATTGACCCGGTTTTAGTCTACGTTTAAAACAACTTATGCCGGCTATGTTGTCTTATGCTCAAGATTCTGTGCCTTCAATGGTTGTATTTATAACGATGAAAGTTGTGCCAGCCCGGTATATAGGAAGATTTTATCATTTCATTTCATACGTGATTTGCTTGCTGAGAGACTTAACTAGATTTGCCTTTCAATAGATGTTCGCATAAAACTTTTGCTTTTAGAACATGCTGATAGGTATTCATGAAACACTTCATTTGTAACATCTTGACTGCCTCATCGTTTATATAAATTGGGACGCTTTTGCTGGAATATGCTATGACAGAAACTCAGTCACCTTTGTATAAATGTTCCTGCAAACCTACAAAATTTTATTTGATTAGATTTTCGTCGCACCCGTACCTCATGATAATTGTAAGTTATGGTAATAATAAACGTGAAACAGTTTTTATAGGTGCTACGGTTTCTGAAATCCACACCAATGTGAAATCGCTGCCATCTCCTCATAGAACGTAAATCGCACCACCCGTAATTCGTCAGTGTCACTTTTTGTATGGATGTCGTGTTCCTTCGTTGTAGCAGGTCACAGCAGTCCTTGCTGTTATTAATATTGCTAGAAATTATCTTGGGGTTACTAGTGTGGTCGCAATTAATCAAAATGCTGCCGTCATCCACGTGAATAACCTGCATGAAATCTCGTTGCTGACGCCTGTGCATCTATTTACTGACCACTTTTAAGACGAACGAACTAAATTAAAATTAGTTTTTGTTTTGTAACCTAGCCACTTGTTTTGAGCGCCCACTTGTAGAGAGAGAGGACCGTTTTAATTAAGGATCTGTAACGTGTTTCACGCGCTTGTAATGGATCTGCTGTAGCTGAAATGTTTCCGCTTGGTAAACTGCCGCTTAAAAGTTGGGATCCCTTTATGTTGCGCCGGCTATTCTTATAGCAAATTTTATATCAATATTAAAGCAAGTTATGCTACAGACAAAATCAGTGTGGTAAAACACTAATTAAAAAAGATAACAAAATTCTCACAAAATGGTATTCAAAACCAACTGCATCGGGAAGAATACTAAATTACCATTCTAACCACCCCTACAGACAAAAAATATAGTTATTCTAAACAACTACTATACAGCGAATAATAAAATTAACTAGTCCAGAACTTAGAATTGAAACTTTACGTGCCACTGCTAAAATACTAAAAAATAACAACTACTCCACTAAGTTAATAAGTAACTCAATAAAACAACAAACAGAAAAACTATACAATAGTATTCACGTACTTAACTTTACCATATATACCACCACTTACTCAAAAAATCAKAAAACCTACTAAAACAACGTAACTTCCAAATTACATATAAACCAAMTTAAACAATTAATCAATTCTACACACCGTTAAAAATAAAAACACTAAAAAAACAAGAACACACACAATGTATAGTATAAAATGTAAAGAATGTAACAAACAATATATAGGACAGACAGGACAATACTTAAATAACATACTACAACAACATAAAAATCATAACAACTACACAGCTTTAAAAAACGTCAAGAACAAACTGACCACACTTTTGACTTTGATAATACCAAAATTATTACTATGGAACAATATAAACATAAAAGACAATTTTTAGAAATGATACATATTCAAAAAACCTAAACACTTGTGTCAACGACAGGACTGACATACAAGGACTAAGTAATACCTACTACACCGTCATTTAAACACACCCTCTCACCGTCATACGTCATACTTGAAGGTACATTTTATATTAATATCAAAATTGTAAATGTCATATTGATTTTCATAATAATTTGTCAATCTGCAAAATAAAAATATTCGACAAAGACCTAACTTATAGGTCGAAACGTTATATTATTAGAAAAAAGTGTCTTTAATTTATAAAAAACGGAGCCATGACCTACAAATAAATACAATAAGAAAAAGTACCACTATTATATTTTAATCGACTAAAAAAATTAGAATAAGCGTGGTTAAGCCGATCTCCTGGTTAACCCACGATCGTCATGAAAACTTTCGTTTATATTAGGAAATTTTTATTGGTAGATACCAGTATAGCCCACGACCAACGCTTTGGTCGCGTTAACCACGCTTTATGTAACTGACCCTAAGAAAAATGCTAGTATTGCTAAGAAAGTTTTGTCTAAAGCAGTGCTAAACTTAAAAGTCCAGGAAATCTGTGGGCGAAGAGCATTCGACAACACAAGTGTTATTCTAGGCCAAGAACCTACGTTTTTACTAAATTAAATAGAATAAAAAGTATGTATATTTTTTTAAGAATGATTTTATGTTGGTGTCCTTAAAAAGTAAAAGGAAGTAATAAAATAAAGTTAATTTTTGACAACCAAAAACCATTCTAGGGTATTGACACTTACACCCTGGGATGATTTTAATTGTAAAAAATTAATTTTATTTTATTACTTCCTTTTACTTTTTAGAACGCTAACACAAAATCATTCTCTAAAAAAATATATACTTTTTATTCTATTTAATTGAGTAAAAACGCAGGTTTTGGAATTACAATAACATTTGTGTTGCACACTTTTTATTTATTACCTTTTAGTCATAAGCAAAATGAGAGACTGCTAATACTTTCACACAATACCATTTGTTTCGTATGTTTTAGTTCATTCACTAAATCCATACTTGTATTTGCTTGTCCACATTCTGTGAATTAATAGTGTTTTAATATATTGTATTACTTTATTCTGAAATGGCGTTTATGTCGAGACCGCTTAAATAATTTTTGACACGTTATGCAGTGCTGCTCAATGTCAATGTCAACTGTTGACGCAAAATTTAAATTCTGCGCCATTCGGACAATTCAGGGTAAAAAGAAGAGATAAAATTAGACATGCATGTTAGAAGCACGATCGACGGTGTGCTCGCGGTGTTTACGAGTTTCATGCCTATAATTCCCCATCATTCCTTACCAGCCCTACTTAATTCTCCTGTGGGCATTCGACGATAGCCGTAGACACCAAATTTGTAAGTAATGTAAAGGTTTCTCATAACAGTAACAATGGGCCTGTTGCCCACTTTTTTATTGCAGAATATAAATCTATATGAAAAAAAAATAGACCCCTGTTTTTTTTATTTTTCGCAAAGCGCTTAGTTAATGCCTAAAAAAAGATTGTTTATGTTTAAAGTTTGAATCTCTGACGTCATCGTTCTCTGGCGCGCTTAGTGCGGTGCAACTGTATGATGTTGCCACGCCATTTTCTGATCCTGCATTCTTTCGGCCGAGATGAGGTTTCTGAAACCGAAGTCGCAGGAGCGTTGACATTTTATTCCAAACTCGCAACCGTAATTACGTATTATAAAAACCTACACGCGAATGGATGTGTTAAACGCGATTCGTTGTTAGTCGTTTCACTGTAAATATTAAAACGTAAAATATATTAAATTAAAATATTATCTTGTAGCGGATATATCGCAAACAGAATTCATTTTATGACAGCCGCAGGATAAGTCCATATTTCAAGTGATATTAAAACTGGAGCAACTATTTGTGTATAGCTACCATTACATCATTTTATTCAAGTCGCAACCTTTAAAGAGTAAAATCGCCTAATTTGCGTAAAATCGAACTATCTGGCCACACGAGTGCAAAATGCAAAATTAGTCAATCATGTGTAAGTCAATTTTTGGTAAATTGTCCGAAGATCCCTTTACATAATCATGCTCCATAATTGCATAGTCTATGTTTGAACAACAACGTACCAAGTAAATAAAAACAAAACTTTAACGCGTAAAGACATCAAATATTTTGTTATTAGAAAAGGGCTTTGTTTTATCACAAGTACTTTGTTTTGGAATTCATTGTTTCATAATTTTACAAGTTAAATGTAAACTAGTTGCTAATGATTTTATTTGATTCGATGTTATTATGTAAAAGGGAGGATACCTTCGAATGGGAAATGTTATTTCGAACGGGAATTTGTAAATGCTTAAGACAGTTAAATTCTTATATTATAGGTAACATGCGATACGTACGGGGTTTAAAAAATTACAACCAAACTAAACATATATTGATATACCGGTACAACCCTCAATAGTAAAATTAATAGTTAATATGTTTTCCTCACTTTAGAAGCACAGAGTGCATCCTAATTGAGGACCGCGTTTAGTTACCTAAGAATGCAAAATTTTTTGCCAGGGATTCTAAGAACATTGTTAATGTGTTTATTTATGGTAACAGTTTCTTGAAATCCAAGGTACAAAAAGTTTCGAAAAATCACAAAAATTCAACATGTGGGATTTGCGAACAGCTGTGTTTGGGAATTATTATTACTGTATTAGCCTTGCACAAAACTGCATTCTGCATCATTTTTACTTAGCTCATGAAGAACAACCGACAAATGGCTAGTATTGTTGTCTAAAGCAGGTTGTGCTATTGATGTACATCACTTACCTATAACATTAACGAATAGACCAAGAGCTTGATTTTATTTGTAGTCGTTTTGGTCGTCGGGACCTTAGGATGTCTGTAACATGTACAGTTTCTTTAATTTTTTTAACTAACTTGACACTGTGTATTGAACAATAGGATTTTTTCTAAGAATATAAATAAATAGCATACATCTTGGTGTAGTTCTTGGTAGTTCGGCTTCACTAAGTTTTACCATGTTTGACAAACTGTCACGAAAAAAGGAAACTAATATGCTACATTTTGTTCTCTTAGCTTACAATTTCTTTTTTTTACAATATATGCAAGACATCTGTACCTTATTTCCCAGTTTTTTCTTTATGGTCTTCATCTTCAACATCTATGGGAGATTAAAATGCCATACTTCTTGTTCCATTATCTAAGTACCGAAATCAGAGCAGCGTATCAATGTCATTTTATTCATATAGGTGTTGTCTTAACTGCACCGGAATGTACCGTAAAAACATATTCGCAAACAGATAATTTATATTATAGTGAAATAACTGAGTATTGTCATTGTCTTATTCCCAGTGCTGTTTACAAATATGTAGTGATTCAGTTGGCGATGTGAGTAGAAATTTTGCGGATTATAGCTGTAATATAAATGAAGCTGTGCATTTTCGTTGCTAGGAAAAATGATCTGAAGCGTCTCGGCAATATTTCTCTGAAGACGAAGGCTCAGTTGTATCTACCGAACTAATAAAATGATGGAAATAACACTTCATTATATTTTATGCGAGTACGAAATTATTCTTAACTTTGTCTTTAGGAAAGTTTTATTAAAATATTATAGAATTAACAAATTTATTTCGGTGCCTTAGTAATTATGCTCACAAAATCGCAATAAAATAAAGTTTAATCAGTTTGAACAGCAAAACTTTAATGATTCAGAATATCAATTCCAGTATTATATATTATTATACACCCTTATAATGTAGGAAAGAACCCAACATATATTCTTAGAAACTATATTCTTTATTATCATTATTATTTATCCCTAGGTTCTCCATCGTAGTTATGTCTACAGCTTTCATAACACGATTTGTGGTTTTGATTTGATGAAATTAAATTTTGCTGTAGTATGCAATATTAATCAGCTAGGAATCAAAATTTTAATTTGTGGAGTGTTTAAATAGTTCAGTTTTTGCCCGTCTGCTTTATAGTCAACGTTTGAACTTACTTCTAAAATCTCATCAATTTAGGAGATTAGAACAATAGAGGTGAACCGAGAACGATCAATACAGCATTCGAGGGCACAGTAATTTTAAACCACGGTTAAGCTGCGTACTGGATTAATGTCTCGATTGCCTGCCGTCTCAGAAAGTACAGTAAGAATGGATTGGATGATGCCTCTGATGGATCGGCATCCACAACTACTATACACAATCCCGCGCAGTTTGTTCTGAGAAAAAGCAATTTAACTGAAAATACAACAAAAGCGGTGGCCGTATCGAAGAAGTTCGGTATCGATTTGCTCTAAAGCTATTTCCGAACGTGGTGGCCGGAAACGGTTTATACGCTGATATTTCATCTACCCAGCTGTAGAAGATGTTGTTTTCAAAAGTGGATTGTATTTGTAACTGGATTACGTTGTGGAAGATATTGTTTAAAGTACGTTCTTAGAAAATAATCGGAAACGAAAATAATATGCTCCTGATTATTTCGAATACAAACGATGTAAACATTTAACGACATCAAAAATAAAAGTCTCTCTAGTATTATGCTTACTTTATAGTGTCGAGAATCCCTTATTTATTCCACAAAAGATCACCAAACGTGAACGAAATCCTCGACAGATTTATTGAGATGCGTCAGTGCTGACACGGAATATGGTTCCTTGTTCCATTCGTTTATGCTTACGATTTCACTTCAGAAACTCAGTTTGAATTAGGATTATATTGAAGGAATCTCTAGTTTATACTATACTATATTGCCAATTTTAAGGTATCATATTACATACTCCAATTTGTTGAATAAAATAAATATTACTACTATTGTATAGATACTATTATTAATAACATTCAAGTTTTTTTTGTTTTGCAGACTATATATTTCCTATTCTATTAATAAATTCTAGTCCAGTCACACACATATGAGGCTTGTAGATTAAAAACAGTCTTAATCTTATCAGTCTTAAGTAAACTGAGTCACAATGCCACTTGAAGTTGCCCCTATAGGTTACTAATATCAATAAAGACATATGCTACTTATCACAACATCAGAAAATACCATAGCATAACATAACACTTGCACGTACCGCGCACTTATTCTCTGTTGTAAAATGGTGGATATATGCATTAAAAATTTATTTATCAGCTTATAAAGAATATTTCACAATTTCTCTTAAATGTAGTCGCTTTCTTCAACGAATTCACTTTCCGGTGTTTCTGTACATTCGATCTCACATTGTCCTCTGACATCATGTCCAGTGCAATAGTAGCGCAGGTCTCCACAGTTTTTCCAGTATTCCCCAAAATGTGCTGCTAACAAGCATGACATCTTTTATTTAAGCGGCTTTTACTCTTTTTGTAATATTAATTTCGGAAAAATTTATGTCTTTAATATTCTTATTTCGTTTTGCAACATTTAAACTATCCCTTAGATTGTTGTGAATACAAAAGTTTATTTCATCTAGGAAATTT
Source organism: Rhyzopertha dominica (assembly GCA_025024175.1). Classification (NCBI taxonomy): domain Eukaryota; kingdom Metazoa; phylum Arthropoda; class Insecta; order Coleoptera; family Bostrichidae; genus Rhyzopertha; species Rhyzopertha dominica. The sequence goes on from QCXZ01000003.1 coordinate 52,656,420, forward strand.
TAAAGTGCGCGGGGTGCTTTGACAATTTTATGAGTCTATTGTTTGCAACCGATTACCCTCAAGCCCTCAAGAAAGACAATGGACACACAAAAGAATCGTACATTTTTTGTTTTGTTCGAAATCAAACGAACAGAATATATTTGCTCCATTTTATTTGAACCCTGGAACTGCAACTTTTCAGCTACTAATACAGAAAAACATTGTCTCTGGAAAAGGAAGGTGTGGATGAACCTTGTGAATGACACAAATATTTTAAGTGTTGATGACTGTTGTACTATTTACGCAAGGGTCAAATTTCTCCGACAGTCATTGGGAACCTTATCACGCCCTTTTTTACGTTCCTTTAGTTTTGCAAAAATATCATCTGAAAGGAGCGATGTAAAGTTTTTTCCTCAAAAACCAGATTTTCTTTTGTCTTTATCTGTTCTTTCAGCTGCGGACAAGTTGAGCAAACGTCAATTTAAAGGCTACACAATCCAAGATTAAAGCTAGCTGTAAGAATTTTGTAAGAATCACAAGATTTCACTTGCAAGTAGGGATTGTTTTGTTGCTGTTTTTTGATACGCTCTATAAAGCTTTACTGTGATAAAATCGCTAAGCAGATATTGATGTATAGACTTTCCGAGAAAGTAATGTGATTCATAATATTCTATGTAAGCCTTCACAGCTTGGAGCTTGCCGGCAAACTGAATGACCGCGACTTCCACACCTTTTCTCACAAAAATCTACGGATTCTGCGAAACGTCGCTTATTGTTAATAAAAAATAGCGCATAAATGTTACAGATACCAGTGCTTTGTTCTCTTCATTAACGTAATCCAGCAAGGTTGCAGTAGAAAATATAGGGCTCATGTTGTTAAGGCTGAAAACGATATTTGGATAATAACATAAAAAGGTTTCTAGAAATTTGTAAATTCAAAAAAGTGATCGTGGCTTTCCAAAAATAATGTATTTAAGTGATACGGCTGGTAACTAGCAAGGTTATTACTGATATGTTTGCTACACATTTTCAGACGCTATATCTGTCTTATGATGAGTATATGGACTTAAACACATTCTACATTTCAACAAAAATGGTTTTGTCTAAGCTTAGAATTTTGTATTAAAACGGTCATCCGGGTCCTGACGGTCTCTTCCCGTTTTCTGCGTAGCTGTGCGATCTGTTAGGCATTACCGTTATCTATTACCTTTAACAGATCCTTAGCTTTAGCTTTTCAGGCGTTATTTCAATATATAAATCTGGAACATGCTCGGGTATAGACGTATATGCATTTCATCTGCACTTCCTAAAATTTTTGAGCTTCTGATTACTGTTTATTTATCTCGGCTGTTCGTAATCACTCATTGTGACGCTGAACAGCATGGGTTCTTTTTAGGAGAAAATTGACGGCAACAAACTTGTTTCTTTTTATAGATTTTGTTAAAATTGCTCTGGAAGACGACAACTCTGTTTACTATGTTTATATTGACTTAACATAAGTATTTGATGTGGTTAACGTAGGTAGATTTTTGACTAATTTGGGATTGATATGTCTGCGTGACCTACTTCTTGGGTGATTGGTGAATGCTGCTTTCCTTGGAACAAGATTTCTGTTTGCACATGGAATAGTCAATACGGTCAGTGATAGTGCCCATCTGCAAAATGATTTAAACTTTATTAGGAATATATGAGCAGTTTTAAGAATCTTGGTGTGATAATGGAGGGTTGAGGCTGTGGTTTAAATCTAATATTTTGTCCTAAAAAAAAACAATTGTTTATGGATTATTAAAAATTTTGGCTTGTAATTACTTGGTGAAAGGCTTCGTTATTTTGATATGTTATTTTTCTTTAAATGAATAATTATATATGCTGTTTAGAATTATTGGAATTGTTTCCTCCGCGCGTGAAGTTTAAGATACTAGAAGTATTGGACGATTTCAAGTGTCGTTTTATGGAACGAATTATGGATTATATTATCCGGCTTCTCGCCCAACTAGCAATTTACAGTTTTATAATAGACAGGCAAATGTTTATAAAACAGTTTTTATTAAACAACGGCACTCTTGTAAACATTCTCAAAACGTTTATGGAATACTTAAAGACACAAGTAGGCGCATCTTTACAAAACATTTTAGTTATATATAGTATTCCATAATAGTTTTAGTAGGTTTTATAGAACAGTTTTGTAGATAGTTGGAGAGGTGGTCTAAATTACTAATTACAAAATGGTTTTATAGTAATTTATTATAAAATAGTGTTATAAATGTTACGGTATTATCTATTAGGCAACACTTCTGTTACATTCAACATCTTCAAAAGGATCTTTCGGTGTTTTAACTGTTTTGGCAGAGAATGACTTATTTCTTAACGATGGGTAAAGTTGCAACCCATTCCTCTTCTGTAATACATGTCAACAGACCTAAATATATACAGTACCAGATGACCTACAAATATTCGTAGTATTGAATTGTAGTCACATGAAACTACTATCAAACAAAATTTTCTGTGAAACATGCATATATGTGTACAAAATTTTTAAGGGCTTCAAAAATAATAAGTATTGCATCAATTTAAAAAAAAAAACTTAAAAAATACAAAAATATTTTTAATCATGTGGAATCTTAAACCTATCTGCACTGTTTATAAACCTCATTACATAATCATTTTTGTTATAAATATATCTTTTGTACATTACGTTTTAGTAAAAAAATAATTTTTAGTGGGCTGTACACAATGGCGGCCATATATGTGATTACAGTCGGGATGCGAATATGACTTTTTCTTGATAGAACACATTTATCATAAAAAAAATGCCTATATAACAACACTGCTTTTTTACATGCACGGTCGAATCCAGGCATGTTTTATAGATGTTCACCAGATGCCGATTAAGTGTTGAATAACATGTATTTAAACCCTTTCTAAAATAATTTGTCTCCACTGGAAAAATATTCTATAAAAAGTTTTGTAAACGTTTATAAAATTAGTATAAAACGGTACTTAACACTGTTTTATAATTTTGCTCTACTGAAGCTGAATACTCGTAAGGGAATACATTATAAAATAAAATAGACGTCGAGGAACAATAATAAAACAACAATAAAGTAAATATGCTATGCTATGTAGAAATTATAAAATAATTGTGCTTGTTGGGCGGCTTATGAATTTAGCAAATTGTTTACATTGTTTGGTTTTATCTCTTAGCAGATTTATATTTAATGTTCGTAAATCACTTAATATATGCAGGAGTTTTATAAATAATGTATTGTGTGATTGTATTGTATACATGTATGTGGGAATGGAAGATGAGAACAGAGCAAAAAACCGAGAAGGCGAGAGACGAATGTTGATCTGTCTACCGGCCGAGTAGTTTTTTTATTTTTTGGAGATAGCGGTCGAAGACGCATTCCAACGTGTTGTAATTATCGTTTGTTCACTTGTATGTAAACTTTTCTGTATGGTAATACTACGCTGGAATATTGCATTAAATCTGGTAAAAAGTACAAGCTTTGATTTTGACTGGGAAAGATATTCTCCAGCCAATCCCACATGTATTGAAGTGTTGAAAAATAAATAACAATAATGATACCGTCGACACAAACACCAACTTGAGCATCTGTTTTGACAGAAAACAAAACAGTCGGCTGTTTTTGTCTAGTATGGCTGCTCTACTGCTGGTTTCAAAGCGATGCATTATTTAGCTATAATGTTATCTAGCTGATGGTTAGCTAGTGCTTCTAGCAGAGTTCTGAACATTTGAAATTATTGCTATTTTATACTTACACGTCGGTGGCTTGTTGACTTGTTGCGAGCGAATTTGCTAAATACTTGCCMAACAAAAGACTCTACTATCATTGCAAAGAACACGACATTGTTTTGTTTTTGTTTTTAAGTTTCACTGCCAAGGTTAGGGAGACAGTAGTGCGTTTTGGTGCACTGGAATACTGCAGGTAGTTGTTTGCTTACCGATTTGTAGCAAATTGTGTGCGGTTTTGAAACAAGACGGCCAAGAGAAATTACTAACTGCATGAGACAAGGCCGATTTAAAAAAAAAAACACTTCACTGAGCTAAGGATCTAAAAATGTGACATGTTACCTTTTGATCCTACAAGCCTCATATTGTTTTAAATCTACAAATCTGCTTGTGTGAAGAACATCCATTACTTCAATGCTTCTCATTTCATTCACCTTCATCGCTAGCTGCTTTTTAATACCTGCCATTTTCAGTCTTTTCGCTTTAATTTACTCCCCTTGTACACGGTGATAAGCGGTAGTTTACTTTGCACATTTCCTCGTTTGGATATTATGCAAAGTTGCCCTTTTCATTTCGAAAGTCTTTTATATCACGCCAAGAGGCTTAAAGTATACAAATTTATAAAAGGGGTTGTGGATATGCCTGTTTATGCTGCCAGCATGCAGACATTGTAGACTTCCCTTTGAAGTGTACGTGGCGGGAAATGCTAATAAAACGATAAAATATTCGTAGAGGTTGAAAAGCCCCGTGAAAATTATCTCTGGCACCAGTTTTATGACGCGTAAGAGATACTCGTATTTTGACTACTTCTGAATGCACCTAGTTTTAAATTACACAACTCTAAACATTTATGTTACAAGTAGGCTGCAGTGGCTAGCAGTCCAGTGCACTGGTTTAAATCTTCGACCGCTCATGAATAATGTAGCATAATCTGGGGTTTATCGATCCAATCGGTGACATGTTTCCGGAAACGCAAATCCTCATCAATAATTATTTGGACCCGAATCAGCCTGCCTTCCCCATATCACGTTTGGCTTCTATTTTTATCATATTGATTGCTGCCACAGATGGTAGAGTTTTGTTCAGAATTTAAACATTTGTATAAGAAATCGGTATCTTTATTAAGAGAATTTTGAGTTTTATTATAAAAACTAGAAGGTTTACAAGAAAGGCTTCTTGTTCTAAGTCGATAAAAGTAAACGCAATTTATAAACAATATCTTAAATTGACTTAATTTCGCTTTATTATCACTTTCCGATTTACCGTTTTATATAAGTATATCCATGGATATCTTGTAAATACCTATGTTACCTATACGTTGAATCCTAGCAAAAATAATTTCAAAGAAGTTTTGGAAGCGATTTTTGAGAGTCTAAATGATTAAAAAATGATACCTGAGATAGGCAGTGGCTTATATCTGTGAGGAAACTGTTTTACTTTTCTCCCAATACAAGTTTCCTTTCCTTCGGTCTAATTTATAAAAAATGTAGGCTTAACCCATGTCAACAATTATATTCGTTAATTAGTAAATAAGTTCGGAACATAAATTGATATTTTCGCTCTTAATCGTCATAATCTCAAAGCCAGCTACAAGATTAACAGAAGCTTCAGTTATTAGCTTGACACTATTCCCATGCGTATCATAAACAGGTGTTCTGTATTTTAAATTAGAGCAGATATACACAAGATTGACAAACAATTTGTATTTGTACATAAAATATGTATATAAGTGATCTTGGAATAAACGAGTTAACTTTGGTGTAGTTAGTGACATGGCGTATGTATAGGATAAAGCGAAACAGCTATTACGATAAGAGGAGGAATGATTTAAGTGCGACCAGATCATCCCTGACGATTCAAGATACAAAAAAATATTAAGACGGAAAACCTATTTTATCTTGTATATAGGCAAAACCAGTTCTACGCCATGCTGTTTGCACTAGACCAAAACTGCACTGATGAGCTATAATAATAGAGAGATAGATCTATGTGTAGCATAGCATAGACATGAATTTTAGTTTATTTCATTAAACTTTTCTAGATAATTAATGTTTTAAATAATAAGGCGATAAATTTGCTTCACTGGTGAATACATCTCATATTAAAATTAAAACTAAACCGCATTCATTGAGATTACTGCAATATTAAGCATAGTAGGTTATGTGAATAAACTATTACTACTACTAAATTATTTTGCTTCTTTTTCTCATATTCTTTGCGTAAATACTAAGAAGAAATGCCTACAAAGGCAGTTTCTTAAGGGTCCTCAGTCTGTTAAATTTTATGATGCCATTATAACATAACTCGTAAAACAGTGTTCGCAGCTCACGAGCCTTTCTACCTATTACTATACTTAGACATTTGCAAGAAGTTGCCATAGCAAAATGAGGTTTTATTTCGGCAAACTTCTAAACTTGTTTACGTCTGCTAGTAAGAAAGTGTAGATAGTACGCTGTATTTTTGTTGTATTTATCAATAAAGATAAAATATAATAAACGCCTGAACGTATTTTAAATTAACATAAGAGATATTTATTTAAGTAACAGGCCTATATATTTATGTACTGAATCAGGATTTGAACCTGGAACCTATCATTTACTTGTTCCGAGTTCGAATTCTCGTCAAAGCTGGCAATACTTATTTAATACATATGTATATAGCCGATTGTTATCTTTGATCCTTATAAAATAATTTGGGTTACAACTAGCTGCTGGCCGCCAGCATCTGGCCACCGGCACCGTAGCCATTTACGTTCCGAAGCTTGAAAAATACTGAGCGACAGCGATTCAGCTGCAAGTGCTCCGGATAGCATTTAGTAGCGTTACATGTCGTAAACTTTGACCTACCTACGCCACTTTGACCTGGAGTTTGAACAGCGCTTTGAAAGTGCAGAGGTAAGCACGTCCCGGGTTCGACCCCTGGTTAAAGTTGGCTATAGTTTTTCAGTACGTATTAGGTCTATTATGTTATATTAATTTATAAATAAAAAAGATGTCCGACGAAAACTCAGTCTAGGTTTTTTATATTCTGGTTGCATTTAAAAATCTGACCTACTAGCAATGTATCGTGAGTTATAATGACAGGTCGGTCTTTAATTGTACTAGAACAATTTTTTCTCGGATTTTTGATAAGGCTGATAGTATACTGATTGGTCGTAAATCACAATAATCTGTAGGATTTGAAACTTTAGGAATCGTTATAACGTTGGCTTGTCGCTAAATAAATTGAAAGTCCCCATTCTTTAAGGTTTTGTTGAACAAATGGGTTAGTTCATTTATGCAGCACGGAAGTATTAACTGTATCATACGAATACTGATATCATCTGGTCCAAATGCCTGCGACTTTATACTTTTTAAGGACATAGTTATGTCATCAGTAGTAATACTTCTAAATTTGAAAGTTAGCCTGTTGTCGTAACGATTGTTACGATAAAAATTTAGCGTACCAGAGTCGTCGCCACAGCGAGAGACACCATCTCATACAAGCCTTTTTTCGTATTTTATTGCAACATCTACATAGTTTCGTAACTCAACCTAAAAAAGTCTGCTGCTGATGGTAGGCAGTTTTCATGAGCTTTATTTTTTGCAGCTATCATTAACTTTATATTGTATGTTATATATGGCTTGTGTTTGTTATTTTTTATAACTGTGTGCATGGCTGCATATCGGTCAAATAAGTCCAACACCAATCTTTAGAAGAATATTTGCTTTTTGGTGGACATTGATTGAATCAAATATTTTGCCCCACCGTACATTATATGTAGCATCTAATGAAAAACTGTTTAAATCGACCTGGTTATAATTTCTGATAGTTAAAGTATTTGTAAAATCTGGGTCGTTTTCAAGCTGTAGCTCACATGATACTAACATGTGGTCTGTCATACCATTCATATCAATAGTAAATACATCCTTATAACATACACATAAAATGTCGATTAGCGACTCTGAGTTAGCCGTAATGCGTGTTGGAACATTTACAATTTGACGCGAAGAAAACATATTTAATAAATTGTTAAACTGAGTCGGTCCCCCAACACTGGCATTAAGCATGTTAATGTTAATGTCTTCCATACGTACAATTATTTCACTTTCCAAATACAGATTTTCAATTACTAGTGAGAATTCGTTTAGAGACTGCTGAATATCAGTATTTGGAGGACGATATACAACTCCAACAGCCAACTTATTTTTCTTAAGTTTACAACTAATTCACAGCTGCTGCAATTATGTTTAGAGAGGTGCACAGTTTTGAATTCAAAGTCCGAATTCAAGTAAGTAATTAAGTAATAATAAAATCAAATTAAATATAATAAATAATTAAATAGACGGATAATGCCCTAGTTTATCTCGCAGTAAAGGCTTTTATGCTTGTTTTACTTTTTTGTGATAAATGTAAACATCGTACACTTCTAACATAAATAAAACTAGCGTATTTTTTATGCGTATTGTAGGTGTAAAACGAAAATTCAGTCCTGCCTTTTTTTCGTAATATTTGCATCGCGTGTCGCTCAGATGATATAATTTATCGGTGTTGCTTTACATTTCTTTACGGTTTGATGTTTTGAAAGGAAAAATGTCGGTTTCAGTTACTATTTACGACACACCCTCCCCTTTCAGGTCTGAGCGGAACCCTTCGAACCAGTTATTTATGAACCCGATCCGCCTCGTTACTGCTAACGTTTTGTAAAACAACACGCGAGACAGCAGCTGTTTACTATTCGTATTGCACGTTTGGATTATGGTTGGGTTGTTAGTGCCCAAAATTCGGTAACTTCTGCATGCATAATACAGCGATCTCGGCGCGGTACACTGTTGTGTAAATTGAATCCAGAACGAACAACTAATCTAATCATGTGTTTGTCGAGATTTGACGCTTTGCTGAAAACTTCATTGCACTCCGGAATGAGAAGCTCTTGGCGTTCTGAATTGCGAACGGCTCTTGAGCCCATAGTGGCGAAGAGACGATTTCGGCTTCCACTCACCGGGCTTATTGGTAATTCAGGAAAATTTGCATTTATAAATTAATTTTCATAAGCTATATGCTATGAATTGGGTCTGGCGTTATAGTGCTAGATTTAAGCTCAAAGAATTATCCGGTCGTAGCGAAGTTGGTGCCATGGACACTAACGCAATTGAATTAAGACTTCCAAGCATCGGAAGGCATAATTTAATTTAGTGAGTTAGTACGTTTTCGTGTTCTGTGTACGTGCTATAGTGATCCGTTTTAAGAGTTCCAATACTGGTTATAGAAACTACGTTTTTATTTTTGCACTATTTATTAAAAATCGTATAAGATTATCGTTAGTGGTAATCAGCAACTTCTAATTTTATATCACAAGATGCCCCCAGTCGGAAGGAACACGTCCTGTCTCAAGATTTTTCTCAAATTCGTCTCCGAATTATTGAGAGTGGCTTGTTGTCAATAAAACATCTAACATTTCCATTTTTGATTGTGATCTGACAGTCTGTGTGAGACTTTGCGGGCAAATTAGTTATTTTTGATAAACATAGGACATTAAGGTTAGGCTGTAGCTGGACTTCGGTATTTGTAGTGCATACACTGTTTTATAATATTTTATACTATGTATAATATTATCTTAATTTATACTTCTATCTGCGACAACAAAGTCGTTTATTATCGTTAGTATAGAAAAGGAGCAATACAATGTTGAACTGAATAATAATGATAAAATATTGGATATGTTTATTAGTAATGTGGAAAATATCTTGTTACACAGCGCAATTTAGCACTGGTAAATGAGGAACCTCATCATAAGGCCTTATATACTACCTAATCTAATGATTTACATCGGTGCCGAGCAGGGCGAATTACGTTGCAAATAAAAATTATCTTAAGAATTATGAGTGGCCGGACTTATTAAAGTTAAATACTAATAATAATAAAAATGTTTATTTGTTGATGGAATTTACATAGTGTGTACATGATGCATACATTTATGATCTTGCAGTTTACCAACAAACAAAAGTTTTAAACCTACAAAAGGATAACCTTGTATGTAGGACTAATCTAATCATAATAAACATTGTTTTGGTTTTATTTATTATTGTTTCAACATCAATTTTTCGATTCTACGAGCCGATGAATATCTACTACTGGAGTGCTATGCAAAAACTGCTTTATATTCTTTGAAAAGGGATCTTGTGATTTTACACTTTGGATACTATGCGGCAAAAAGTTAAAGAAACGAGGACCCAGATAGCAAAATGATCTTTGCGTGCCGCCGGTGTTCTGACTGAGGTGGTACTGTATCTGGTAAGATAGCTGTGATCTACAGGTATGAGCTGTTTTTATTATTAAATTGTCTTATACTAACGATTAAAAAGTACAATTGCCTGATATCAAATATTTTTGATTCTTTATACAACCTGTCCGATGAATAAAACCTGTCATTATGCATCATAATCTTTAAAAATGCTTTTTGAACAGTCTCTAAATGTTTTAAGTGGCTGTAGTTAGCACTACCCAAGAACCAAGATATATATGATATTGTCTGTCTCATCTATTACATACTTCGAATTGCCCTGGTTTATAGCCAGTGATGAAAATTCTGGAGTGTTTCTTCTATACAAAGTAAAAGAAACATATTTAGTTTTCGCAAAATTCATGGTAAGCAGCCTTTATCAAAGAAATTCTTTATATTTATCAAATCTTCTTCCGCTTTATTCTTCAAATCTTTCCAATTACTACCTGTATAAACAACTGCTGTATCATCTACAAAACTAACTATCCTACCTGTGCTTGCCATCAGTAGTAATGAGTTTATATACCGAGATATAAGCACAGGTCCCAAAACAGTTCCCTGGGGCACCCCACAAATATCGCTGCTCACACCGTTAATTTCAACAAGCTGCTTCCTGTCGCTTAAGTAACTTTTTAATAATGAAAAGGCGGTCCCCCTAATTCCAATTGTTTCTAGTTCCTCTAAAAGCTATGTATGACTAACAGTATCAAATGCTTTGGCGAGGTCTAGAAATATCGTAATAACTGGTCTGCTTTCGTCCACTGCCTCATAGATTTCCCTCGCCAAACAAGCAAATCGCATCCTGTGTGGAACGACCTTCTCTAAATCCAAATTGCCTATCACTTAACAAATTATGTTTATCAATGAAATTATTTATTCTTTCTTTTAATACCTTTTCAAAAATCTTACATAAATTTGTTATTAACGATACTGGTCTATAATTTGCGACATTTTCTCCGTCGTCGCTTTTATACAAAGGTTTTATAACAGCTGTTTTAAAGTTGTCAGGGCAAACACACGACTGAAAGATACAATGACGCTGTACAACGTTTCTATAATTAAATAATTTAATTTCTATGTACAAGGTCTGTACCATATTCTACACTCCTTAATCCTGTCCTGAGGAAGCCCTTTACAAGTGCGGGCGAAACGTCGACCTTATTCCAAAATCAGACGCGATCTAACCCAAAAAGACCAAGACTTCAATCTAACTCTAGCCGCAAAAGCTTACATTCCTTACAATCCAAAAGACAGTTTCTAGCTTATAATTCAGGTGATCAGACTAAAATAATTAACTAMAGTCCKATATCGAAWTTTTGAAAACTGCTTTAATGATGAAATATTTTTCGATATTGAACAACACCTATATAAACGACAGCACGGTTTTTTTATATAATCGACACTAACTAATCTCGTTACCTTTGTTCAACATTGTCAGAGAACAAGCATAAAAAAGCTCAAGTGAATGTCGCGTATACCGACTTCTGCAAAGCATTCGATAAAGTTTACCATGCCTCCTATCTTTTCAAACTGGGGAATTTCGGTGTGCATGGTGATCTACTAGGTGGCTAAAATCATACTTATCTAATAGGAACCAAGTTGTAACACTAAAAACTCAGTCTGTATCTTCAACCAGTACCTGGAACATCTGGAGTACCGCAGTTCTCTCATCTAGGTCCTATGCTATTTATATTTTTAATTAATGATATTGGTAATTTTATTCAACATTCAAATTGTTTGCTGTATGCAGACGATATGATAATAACTAACTTACATGACGCACTGCTTTTGCAAATTAATTTAAATAACGTATTTGCTTACTGTGCCAGAAATTATTTATACCTAAACCTAGGCAAGTGTTATCACATCACTTTTACGAGAAATAAGCTGTTGATCTCCTCTAAATATGTATTAAACAACCACACCCTTTAACGCTATTAATAAAATAATGGACTTGGGCATAATTGTGGAGAGTAAGCTAATGTTCGAACTGCACGTTGAGAAAAGAATAATAATAATAATACAGCGTTCACTCAGAAACTTAGGTTTTATTTTTAGAACTACAACTAAATTTATCAATATAAAATCCTTGAAGATTCTTTATAAAATCGTACTGTGCAGTCATCTAAAAATGTTAGTGTCGTCTGGAATATGATGTACCTACTACAAATACATTAATCAAATTGAACGCGTGCAAAAAAGGTCATTGGTAATGTTCGGATATTTCCTTAATTTTGTAAACTTGGCAAACACTACAATGACATTTTGTTGCCAAGTAGAAAAACAATAAAGTATGTAAACGAACAGAAATAAATTAGAAACTGATGAAACTGTCAAGTCTATTCAATTAATGCTTCTAGCACAGTAATAATATTAAAAACCAAGTAATACAGTCCACTAAATCGAAGCCACCCTAACATTGGTCCTTCGGGCCGGATTTGCTGTGTTTGAAGCAGAGTTGGTCAGCCATCAGTTCAGATTTAAAGGTCAGCATTACCACAATTACGAGCAGAAGGCACATGGTGGATGTAGAGATTGACGGATGCAAGAAGACAACGGTTGCAAGTGAGGTGTGAGACCTGATTTCATTAAGATTATTTGTCAAAATTCTGTCAATTTTCCTCCTGATTAACAAACTGATTCATTACTGATTATAAACACAATACAGTGTTTGATTCTTGATTAGTTTCCATTTGCTATTCATTCAATTTGATTTTGATTAGCCTGATTTACTAATCATACGATTTAATTTCTTGATTTTGCTGTCAATACAATTTTGATTTTGATTAGCTTGATTTGCCATTTCTATCATTTGATTTGCTATTCTTACAATTTCATTTCTTTATTAATTTGATTTGTGATTCATACAGTTTGATTTCTTGATTACATAATTTACTATTTGTATAATTGATTATTTGATTTGCTATTCGTACAATTATTTGATTTTGTGACTAACAATTAAGCTATGGCTGATGAAATAAAGTTGTTACACCGACAACGAGGTGCCATAAAACACAAACTGACTAATTTTGTGTCATTCCTCAATCCATTAAAAAAAATGCATGCTGAGAGAGAAGCTCTAAATGATGTTCAGATTGCGGATTTAAAATTTAGAGTTGAAAACTTGCGTTTGGTTCACACAGATTTTGAACAGATTCAAACAAAAATTGAAAATATTTGCGATGAATCAAATTTAACACAAGAATTTGAACAACGAAGCAACTTCTTTGATACAATTTCTAATGTGTTGGCCCAGGCACAAGTGATTTTAGATTCTTGCATTAGTGTTCATCCTCCGATTAAAGTTGAGTCACCCAATATGCTACCACGTATTCAAGGTGTGAAATTACCTACAATTAATTTGCCTAAATTTCAAGGTAACTATGATTCATGGTTGGAATTTAAGGACCTTTTTGAAAGTCTGATTAATTCAAATCAATCTATTAGCAAAATTCAAAAATTCCACTATTTAAAAGCTTCTTTAGAGCTTGATGCAGCGAAAATCATTCAATCTTTAGAATTTACGAGTGAAAATTATGATGTTGCATGGGAATTATTATGTAGTAGGTATAACAACTCAAAGTTATTAGTGCACAATCACATAAAATCAATATTTGAATTAGAACCCATAACCAAAGAGTCATCAGTCGCTTTGCGTAGATTAGTAGACAATTTATACAAGCATTTGCGTGCACTAGAAGTACTCAAGCAACCAACCATACATTGGGATGCTCTATTAGTCTTCTTAATTTCATCAAAGCTTGATAGGTCTACTGCCCGAGAGTGGGAACGATTTAAAATGTCATGCAATTCATTAAAACTAGATGATATCAAAAGATTTCTTATATAAAAGAGCAGATTTCTTGGAAACCTTTGAATTAAACCATGGTTCCAAATCTGTTAAGAATAACAATTATGGAACAAACAAGCATTATTCTTTGATTTCTACAAATCATAAATGCAATTTCTGTAAAAAACAACATTTAATTTATTCATGTCCTGATTTTCTACAATTAACAGTTCCAGAAAGGATTGAAAAAGTGAAAGATTTGAAGCTCTGTGAAAATTGTCTTTGTACAGGTCATTCAGTAAATAAATGTAAGTTACGATCCTGTAAAATCTGTAAAAATAGGCACAGTAGTTTACTTCATCAAGTTAAGGAAACAGCTGTCGTACCAGATTCTTCAGTAGTTATGTCTAGCCATGACAAACAAAGTAGTGTTCTTCTACCTACAGTTCGGTTGTATGTTTACGATGCAAATGGTTCGATGCATTTAGTTAAGGCCGTTTTAGATAGCGGTTCCCAATCCAATTTTATTTCTGCAAAAATGTGCAACAAATTAGGTTTAAATAAGGAACCTACACATGTTTCTATTGCCGGAATAAATGATTCTGGATCAACATTTAATCACAAATGTCAGATTACAATTAAATCTATTTATAACGATTATAGTGTAAAACTTACCTGTTTGGTTATTCCGCAGATTGCTGGTAATCTTCCTGCCTATGAAATTGATACCGTAGATTGGAAAATTCCTTCTACCATTCAATTAGCGGATCCTGATTTTTCTAAACCTTCTGAAGTTGATTTACTCCTAGGAGCTAGTCACTTTTGCGAATATCTAGAAAGAGGGCAATTACAATTATCAAAACACTTACCTGTTCTCCAGAACACTAAGTTCGGATGGATTGCTTCAGGTTTGGTTCCAAAAAATGCTTCTCAGTTGCACTGTTATTTTTCACAGAATATTTCCTGTGATCTTCGCCAATTCTGGGAAATTGAAGAGCATGAATGTCCCACACAATTATCGAAAGATGATGCAGATTGTGAAAGATTTTTTAAAGAAACCATTACTCGTCAAGATGATGGTAGATTTATAGTTAGAATTCCATTGAAATATCCTTCTTCTCAATTGGGTGATTCAAAGCAGTCAGCAATTAAAAGACTGTTGCAATTAGAACACAGATTTATTTCTGACCCAATTTTGAAGGAAGAATATTCAAGATTTATGCAAGAGTATTTAGACTTGGGACATATGACTAAAATAAAGGAAACATCCTCCAATGATTATTTTCTTCCTCACCATGGAGTTGTAAGGAAAAGCAGCTTAACAACCAAATTAAGAGTAGTATTTAATGGCTCAGCGCAATCATCGTCAGGTTGGTCTGTAAATGATCTTCAGCATGTAGGTCCACCAGTGCACACACAATTATTTTCTATATTATTACAGTTCAGACAACATCCCATTGCTGTTTGTGCAGATATAGAAAAAATGTATAGACAGATCCTTGTTCATCCTGATGGTAGACACCTGCAAAATATTGTGTGGAGATTCGATTCTGATCTAGAAATAGATACTTATTCACTAAATACTATTACTTACGGTACAGCTTCAGCTCCCTATCTTGCCATTAGATGCTTAAAGCAACTTGCTCATGAGGTTGAAAATGAATATCCTGTCATCTCTAACATTATTAATAATCATTTTTATGTAGATGATTTAATTATCAGTTTTACTTCTGAAGAAGATGCTATTGCTACTTGCAAGACTTTAAAAATGATTTTACAGCAAGCATGTTTTCCGTTGAGGAAATGGATTTCAAATAGTAGTAATGTTTCACAATTTTTTAAGGATGAAAATGATCCAACTAGTGTAATAAGTTTTAGTCATGACAAGCAAATTAAAACCTTAGGAGTTGTATGGAATAATATTTCAGACACATTTTCTTACCAGATTTCTGCTAAGTCTTCCATTTGTCCTATAACAAAAAGAATTATTTTGTCAGAAATATCAAAGGTCTTCGACCCCCTTGGCCTGGCAAGCCCCTGCATTATTTTGGCAAAAATCATAATACAACAGCTATGGACTTTGCATTTAGATTGGGATGATACCGTTCCAATAGATTTATATGAAAAATGGATTATTTTCAGAGAACAACTTCATGTGCTTAATATTATTCAGATTTCATGTCATTTTACTTGTTCCAACCCAGTTTCTGTTGAAATTCACGGATTTTGTGATTCATCTAACTCTGCGTATGGAAGTTCTATTCATATTCGAAGTATTGACAATTTTGGTAACACTCATGTTAACTTATTATGTGCTAAAAAGGTTACACGCTCATGTGTTACTTGTTTTAAATCAAAACCGCATGCAATTAACCCGATTATGGCTAATCTTCCGCGAGAGAGAGTTACAGAAACTCCTGCATTTAGCATAGTTGGTGTTGATTATGCCGGCCCTATTTTAATTAAAGATAGAAGAGGTCGTGGATCAAAAGTTTCAAAAGGTTACATTTGTCTGTTTGTCTGCTTTGTGAGTAAAGCTGTCCATTTAGAATTAAGCTCTGATTTGAGCACACAATCATTTTTGGCTTCTCTCAAGCGCTTTATATCAAGACGAGGTAAACCGACACAAATATGGTCTGATAATGGCACAAACTTTAAGGGTGCTCAAAAAGAATTGTATGATTTGTTTCAATTTTTCAAGGCTCATGAACATGATATTGTTAGCCATTGTGCTATGGAGTCATTTACGTGGAAATTTATACCCCCAAATTCTCCACATTTTGGTGGATTGTGGGAGTCTGGGATTAAAACTGTTAAATTCCATTTAAAAAGAGTATTACAAGAAACTAAACTTACCTACGAAGAATTATACACTGTATTAACTCAGATTGAATCAGTACTGAATTCAAGACCATTATATCCACTCTCTTCCGATCCCAATGATCTCACTCCTTTAACTCCGTCTCACTTGTTGATTGGAAGACCATTAACTACTCTACCAGAAATGAATCTGCAACCAGTACCAATTAATCGGTTGTCTCGAGTTCAGTTTCTGCAGTCATTGTACCAAAGTTTTTGGAAAAGATGGTCTACGGAGTATCTATCCATTCTTCAACAACGAAGTAAATGGAAGCATCCAGGGCAACGTCTTCAGATAGGAGCTCTTGTTCTGATTAAACAAGAAAACCTTCCACCCAGCCAATGGATTCTAGGTAGAATCACAGAGGTGCATCCCGACAGTGAAGGTGTCGTTCGTGTAGCAAGCGTGCGAACATCCAAAGGAATTTTTAAGCGAGCAGTTGTAAAGTTGTGTCCGCTGCCCATTACTGAAGAACAGCCTGAAAGAAAACCTGATTAATTAATAAGATTTTTGCTCAATGTATTAACTTACCATTTGAATTTTATTTATGATTTATACGTACTTACCTGTAAATTTAGTTTTGAACGTAGTTCAACGCGGGGAGTATGTTCGGATATTTCCTTAATTTTGTAAACTTGGCAAACACTACAATGACATTTTGTTGCCAAGTAGAAAAACAATAAAGTATGTAAACGAACAGAAATAAATTAGAAACTGATGAAACTGTCAAGTCTATTCAATTAATGCTTCTAGCACAGTAATAATATTAAAAACCAAGTAATACAGTCCACTAAATCGAAGCCACCCTAACAGGTAAGCTTAATTATTTTAACACCTTGGCCTACGAATATAACTTTTGTCAATTCGCTATTGTCAATATCTTTAATTAGCCTTATTAATATTAATATTCCTCTCTACCCTCTTAGAACTAAGAGTATATTTTACGTTTGCACTTGCAAACACAAATCAATGCTAAAATTCCACTGTTATTTCGTGTATTTCACACTTAAAACTGCATATACTCATATAAGCATTTTTTCATTTTCATTAACATTACTTTAAAAGAACCATACTTGTAGCTGTTTAATTGTTAAAAAAGCTGTACAGGTATAATTTACTTATCACAGTTCTTCTCACGATTAACTACTTCTTTTATATATGATACCTAGTACTTAAAAATTACCTGAATCTGTTGGAAAGTCAATGTCATAAATAAATAAATAAATAAAAAACACATAAATGATAATAATGACCTTGAAAAACTGGACTGTATCCTTTTGAAGAATTAGTACATTCAGTCGTTTTGAGTTCCATATTATAAGCTTCAGATTTACAAATTTTGAAAACTGCTAAAAATATAAGTTATTTAATTTATTATTGAGTGTTTAACACTAATTGAATTAGTGTTTCTGTAAATGCATTTCGGAATAAGTGCTTCTCCAATAATTTTTTTAAGTTTTATTTGCACCAGCAGTTGTTGCTGCGTTTATTTTGTCAGTTAATTTAGCTCTATTGTAAGCACTACTATGGGTTCATTCTGATTTTGCTTTCTGAATATAAACATAATAATAAAAAATAAAGATGATTTTATACTTATAAGTGACATTCAGAAAGGTTTACTATCTTTCAACGCAGAAATATTTGTGATTTTCAGTTGAATTCTCTTCGGGAATGGTATTGACGCTGTTTTTAATAAAAACGTGTTTTTTCAGTGTTATACTTAGTCTTTTCCTACACATTAACCATATCTTGCGATTGGCAAGCGGTGAATGAACCACTAAAAGGATTATGCTTTGCCTTCTTTTATCTGTAATGCATCGAGGCCACACTATTGTTAGATATTAACAGTAAGCGGCGAAAAATGTACTTCGTAAAAAGGCTGCTCTCAGAGGTGACGTCCCTTACAATGCATTACTATCTTGGGACCGTTCAGAATCATGACAGCCACTTTTGCGGCCGCCATTTGTCTCTCAGTTTTGTAAGATGTATCAGTTTCTGTTCGGTCCTTCTAATCACACCACCGTTCGTCTTGGTTTCCTCGCATAAATCTTCCGGCAGGTTCTCTACAATTCTAAATGGTCCTTAATATTTTTTGCTGATACGAAAGAGAATTTGCAACTAACGTTGACCCAGTTACGTCAGAAAGGATTAGGCCGTCGTTGATCCAAGTTTATCTGTCTTCCTTAGCTTGTGTTGCAGATTATCGTAAGACTAAAGGTCTGACGTAAAACGTGACGTAAAACTGCTTTATACAAGGACATACACGGTTTATTGGGTGTTACTATGTTGCGCTACTGTTTATTGATGTCTACGTGTAGCTCTGTCTATAAACTTTTTTTTTGGATTGTTGCCATAACTCTTTTATCTGAAATAATTCATTGAGTGTGTATTTATGTGACGAAAATGAAAAGTAATTAATATATTTTGCACTTAAATGTGACCAAATGAGTTCAGAGAGCTGAGACAATTACTCCATTATTGCTAATTAAATGTCACTGCATTTGTTTAATAACATATCTAACGTCGTTTGCTAGTTTTAGTTATAATAATTTTTTGCTATGTCCTTGACATGGATACGGCTGTGTGATCAATACTTTTTGAGAAGTCCTAGTACATCAGCGTTTAGTGTGCGAGATATTTTTTATATATTTGAGTTAAGTTCTTTCCGTTACTTTACGGTTGGCGTAATTACAACACAGTATCTGCTACTTATTTAATATTTAATTAAAAAATAAGTATACCTATATTGTTTGTATATCTTCCGCTTTTAAAAAAGTTGTAAGATATTTTATCGCTAATCGGTCATTCTTTAAATTTTGAAGCAAGTACCTGGCTATGTTTGAATCCTAAGGCTYTACTAAATCGGATAATGGGGAACGTCATTATAGTTTAACAATTAATTATTGCAAAGTTACAACACAAGTATGTACAAGAAAAAAAGCTAAACCCAATTACTTATGTTTCATGCATTCAAAATTCCTTAACGGCAGTTTTTTTCCACTAATTATTTTTCATTTGCTATAGTCCGCTTTTGTTTTTAACGCCTTTCTATGACAGAGTTTTTCGTTTTTAAATAAATGACAAAGAGCGTTATCAATGTGGGTCTGTAGGTTATTCACTTGGTTATAATCTTAATGCTGCTGGTAATACTTTATTATTTAAATGAATAATTAGATCAAATTTAATATTGAAATTAAAGACCTTCTGCAGCTTACAATAACCTACTGTATCACAGAATTTTGAACTTTGTGTCTGATTCTGGCTTCCAGCTCTTGCACGTTTCGTGGGTTTTCTTTGTACACCCGACAATGATCTCAGATGAAAAAAAAATGGGCATTCAATAGTTCTCCAGCGCTTTATTCACTGACCTGGGAAGATGTTATGTTTTATGAAGTGCGGACCTATAATGTGTTGCCCAATAATATCAGACCACATATTTAGTTCCTGAGGATTCTGTGTATATAGGTGTTCCATCAACCGGTGATGATTTTTACTAGATAAATAATGTTAGCTAAGTCTGATTATAAATCTATTTAGACAAAAGTAGTTTCGTCAGAAAATAAAATGTTGTTCGGACAATTTTGATTATAATATTAATTTAATTTTTGTAGGGTTTGCATTAATTTGTTCTTTAATATTTGAACACACAGTGCACATAATCAATTGCTGTATAGAGCAAGGTCAATTTCCAGAGTGCTGGAAGATAGCCCATGTTAAACCATTGCCTAAAATAAATTCTCCAGAACACCCTGGAGACCTGCGGCCGGTGTGTATTCTGCCAACACTTTCGAAGGTAATTGAGAAGATTTTGTATAAACAAATTCAAGTGCATCTGGAACAGTATAAATTGCTTCCTAACCTGCAGTCTGGTTTCAGATCCCAACATAGTTGCACCACTGCCTTATTAACTGTGACCGATGATATTATAGCTGCGACTGACAAGAACTTGCTTACAATTTTGGTATTGCTTGATTTTACTAAAGCGTTCGACAGAATTAATCACAAATTGATGTTGTCAATGTTACAATTCCTTGGATTTTCAAATTTGTCAGTAAAACTTCTTCAAAATTATTTGTGCAATCGCCAACAATCAGTCATTTATAACAACTTGTCATCAGCACCTGCAGTATGCATTAGCGGTGTTCCCCAAGGTTCAATTTTAGGCCCGATACTTTTTGCTTTGTACACTTCCCGTTTTGAGGAATGTTTCAGATATTGTAAGTTTCACTTCTACGCGGACGACACTCAGTTGTACTACTCATGCTAAGCCAATGATATTTTGCAAAGCAATATGTACATAAATAAAGACTTAGCAGCGCTCTTCAATATATCAAAAAAGTATTGCTTATCTCTTAATCCTAATAAATCTAAAGTAATGGTATTTGGTAGAAAGAGCCGCATGCAATATATAAATCAGGTAAATATTAACATTGACAATGAAACACTTCCTATTGTAGAATCTTCAAAAAATTTAGGGCTTTATATAGACACTGACATGAAATTTAATACCCACATCAATCATATTTTAAAAAAATCTTATTCCAGTCTAAAACTTCTGTATCAAAGCAGAGCAATACTAAACGAAGCACTTGTAATGTCTCATATAAAGTACTGCAATTTAGTATATAGCCCCTGTATTACAAAATATAATTATAGAAGGCTCCAAAGGATACAAAATTCCTGTGCCCGGTTTATTTGCGGGTTGCGAAGGAGGGATCATATAAGTGGCGCTATTCATGATATCGGCTGGTTAAAGGTCTTCGAACAAACTTTCCTTCACTATTGTAAATTGTGTATCCACATAGTAAAGAAGGGCAATCCTTCTTACTTAAAAACTAAATTAGTTCCCAGAAAAAATGTTCATTGTCTTAATGTTAGAGATACTTACCTCCTTTCAATTCCCAGACATTATACAGCTTAGTTCTGTGGTTCATACTCATATGTTGCGGCAAAAGTTATTAATTTACTTCATGCAAATAACTTACGGAATGCTAGGTTAACTATTATTAAAGATATGTTACTTAAAGGGACACTCAAATTTAACTTTAAAGTATAATTTTGTATATTCAACAATGATACATTTAGTTTTTATGATTCAAGCCACCAAACAGAACAAATTTTTATTTAGGATATGTGATTAATTGTACGCTCATAGAATATTTATTTTATTATGTACTGAGGATTATGGGGAAGATCAGAATCTGAGGTCTATAGTGATCCTTAGAATCTGACCATGATCCTTTTCTTGCAGGATGTCATATATTTATTTATATTTTGTTGTAACTATTTATGTAAAACATTCCTGGAGAATAAATTTATTTATTATTATTAACAATTGACGATTGATTAATATAGTTATCCAAAGAAAGTTACATTTTGACACAGATGCTACTATCTAGTACACAAATGTTTGATCTTTATTTGTAGCAAACTTTTTTAAATTAAAGTTGGACATTCTGGATTAGACAATGTGATTTGTATGGAATAAACGTACTATAATTAATCACAAATATCTTGGTTGTGCTGAGACGTATTTTTAACTCGGTGTAGATTCTAGTTGATTCCACCAGATGTTTAAAAAAATAGCCTATCCCGTCAATGAAATTTATTTGCCAACACTGTGCGGTTATCACCAGTACCCTAACTTTCTACATATAACAAAAATAAGACAAGATCAGCATAATAATTATAACTAAGGGAATACCTGCACCAGGCCGCTAATGTCTTCAAAATCCAAACTAATTTTGATACACTAAATAAAACCTACAAGGCTGCAGAAAGTTGTACTTCTCACTCAAAAAAGATAGACAAAAGAGCGGCCCAGCTGATGGTGCAACTACCATTATAATGTCAATTCCTTTCGTTTTACTAAGTTTCACCATTTGTGCAAATTAAATGAAACTGCTGTCATTAAATTAACATTTAAATTATTGAATGGTATTTCAGAATGGCACGAAAAAGAAAGCAGAGGTCACTTTATCTTTTTGTAGAATCATCATTAAATGAATAAATATTAGTATTGATACGTCTAGAACCTGCTTTAATAAATCCTTGTGTGTTTTGGATGTTTTGTAAACACTGTGTCGACTATCCAGTCAGAGGGTAGAATTCTGCTTTATGTTTAACAATAATTGTCATATCTGTTTGAAGACAGTTTATACCACGTGATATACACAAATACATGACATACTTAAAAAAACCGAAAATAATTGGTAATCTAAATGTGGCAATCTTTGTAAAATTAATGACAAATCTGTAATTATATTGTTCAAGATCATTTTTAGCATTTTCTTAGCAGAAATGGGCATTCTTAATAATCGTTATAGTGATGACAGAACGGAGTTTATTGTGGACAAAGTCATACCTTCAAATCACGTGGGTATGTGCCTATTTTAATGAAATAATACAGAACATTACGTATTCACCGATTTTTATTACTTCCACATCCAACGCATGAGTATTGTATCGCGAAAAAATTTTCAAAAATTTTGATTTGCTCATTCGCTCTAAAGTGGTCAAAAACGCAAAAAACAAAATTTGAGCAAAAAAATTTCTTGTCTGTATGTCTGTGGTATTGCTTGTGGACACGATAACTTTCGAAAGACTTAATATATGAACTTGAAATTTGGCAAACGTATAAATCTCAACTACCCAAAGTTTGTGGGGTAAGTAGGGTATCGGGAAGGGGGCGAAATTGGGGGGGTAACTACCCTTTTTGCAAATTTTTATTTTTTTATATTTTTTTCGTTTTAGTATGTGATTAGTAGTATAACTACGAGTATTACTAGCTCTTATAAATTTTCGGTACAGCTAACTGTTTAGAAGATATTAGCAAAAAAGCGTTACTTAAAGAAAACGGTTTTTCCTAAATATCTCCGAATATATGCTATCAGATAGGAAATAAAATTTCTCACAAAAAGTGTCTTAAAAAAATGTATCCAAAATTTTGACATTTTCGAAATATTTCCAAATTTCTGATCAGAAAGCGCTCTTGTATTTTTTTTGTTAAGTTAGTAATTTTCGAGTTATTTGGACAAAACCTATTTTCAAAATGTATATATTTTTGCTAATATCACTAGGACTGTTTGTCTTAGAAAAAATGTGTAGAGAGAAAAAATGCTCAAAGCCTGATTACTAATCGTATAGTATAAAAAATAAAAACGTAAATGTCATTTTGACAATTGGATGTGGAAGTATTGATTCAATTTGCAGCGGTTTTATGTCTAAATGACGGACGTTTGTCCATCTGCAACCGCGTCATTTCGGCGACAGTTACCCTGTATTTGTAAAGTCTGCATAGTGCGAATAAGTTATGGACCCGAAATAATAAAACTGCACAGGCCCTAGGGCTTGGGCCAAAGGCGTAGGGGCACATCTGTATGTGACGTCACGTCTGCGGACCATAGGAAAACAAAAGCAGAGCTTTAATGAGAACAATTCGTATTGACCGTTTTGGGCTAGTGGTCTCACAAGTACGATCAACCGATCCAACTCCTTTATTGTCTTCGTTCCTACCCAATATTTGTCAAACAAGAACAACGCCTAGCGAACTCCAAATTAGTTTATGCCGAACAAAAGGTGAAATAGTAAATAGCGACAGTAATGTTTTAACAGCAAAATCACGTTAATGACGTATTTAAAACTGACCTATTGAATGAGGTATTTAAATGCTATCGAGGTTTACTTTATTTTTGCCATTTCCAATTAATTGCATTTAAAGCTGAAATTTCAAATTCTCTTTTGATAGGTCACAACTTTATCACAGTAGCTTTGGACGGTAGAGTGTAATTAGCACTAGTTAATTATTACACTTTATCCTGGATCAAGCTGTGAACGGGAGCATTTTCGGCGGCAACCGGAAGCCTTCTAAATCCAATCCGATGTATAATGCGGCGCAATGATAATGTGTTTGATTAATCCTTCAGCTCTCAGCGAGTGCTGTGCTTTAAAATTTTAAGCTTTCATTTGAACTCCTGCCGACGGCAAATCCGTTATTAGGCGTCCGGTTACATTAATTTGCATCTATGCTGCTGTGACGCGTGTGAATCGGTATTCGAACGATTGTGTTCGAAATGGTTCAATTTGCTTGCGTTTAAAATGCATATATTTGCATGTTTGCTGCGACTGTATTGTGCAAATGTGGGACATGTGCACAAGTACATCTCTTGTATATTAATGATAATATTTTAGCGGTTTAGAACACAGGTGTGGAATTGATGTTGACAAATCCCCCCTTTGGTTTAAAATATAAGTGCTAATGGGAAAAATCTGTTTGTAATAGATGCAGGTGTGAATTTAGTTCAAAATATGAAAAAGGTCAATAACATTAGGTTCAGACAACTCATTTTATGTGCATAAGTTACGCCCCTTGGCGTATCAGTTTTTTCTTATTATATGTAAGTTTTATAATTCCATGTAGGCATCAAATGAAATATTATAAATAGATGGTTTCAACTAACGTTTGACAAATTAGAATGTTGTTATAAAAGAAGAAACATTAGTGAACAGTAGAAATAAACAGTAATATCCAAATTTGCATTTAATGATGGCAAGATTGAAAAATAATAAAAGCTATTAGACCACAGAAATATCAATTTAGTAGCGATTATATCCTCCACTACCTTCTATTACGGGTTCCATTCGCCTGTACATGCTAATGATCAAGTTGTATATAAGAATAATCATTAATCATTTAACGGTTTATTACCTATTGGATGTAAAAGTACGGATTTCTTCAGTAACTGTTATTACTTTGCAACACCTTTTCGCCACTATTTCTTGTTTCATCTTTTGCGACACTGTCACTGTCATGTCTCATGTCTTTCTTGTTGCCTTCAAGCCCTTTTTCGAATATAAAGCTCAACATGCAACTAACTACACCATCAAAGTCTTAGTTCTATTTACAGTCAAAGTAGTATCTATATCAATAGTATTAATATTTCTAACGCTATTAAAACGCCATCTGGCACACTGTAGCTGAATTATATGTTGCTCAGTATTTACCTGATTCGGGTTAGACTTTTGCCATTAGGTACTGCATCCGATGTATCATCTATGTCAGCATCATACAGCTTTTGATAGCTTTACAAATGTTGATATAATTGTTATATACTTATCTGTAAGTACATATTACTTTAACCGTAAATCGAACCGCTGTGGTGGGATATCTACACGTCCAGGAGTTCATTGCACAAAGTATGGTTAACCAAACCTTTTGGTTAAACTGGATTAAACCAGCTGTTGCCGCAGGCAGCATCAAGCAATGATAACATCGATAAGCAGGGGGTCACATTAACCATGCTTTCTGTAGCCGACCCTATAAGATCTAATTTTTTTTAGCACAACCCACCAAAGATGGAGAGCTTACTGCTGTAATGGGCCTCCGTTAATTCGTGGATAATGAAAACTCGACTCCTAAGTAACGGATTGACCTTGGATTTTCGCTAGATGGTAGCTTATGGTTTGGAGGCACGCCAAAACTTATTTTTGTTGTATCGTTTTCATACATGGGTGTTGAACGTGACTTTGATGATATTAAATACCGATCTATGATGGGTTGCGCCCATGTTTTTTCAATTAAGTTTTCATTTATTTCCTTTTCAATTTTTACATTATTTTGTATTTAAAGCTTTGAACTTATTAAAGTGTTTCTCCATTTAATACTATATAAGTATTTGTAGTTCTCTTTTCCTATAATCGTTTTTCATTATATTTGTATTTATTGCCATTTTCCTCTTTGCTAATAACGTTTTACATTACAATGTCATCCGGGTGTTATATTTTGCTAGTTTTACCACAATAAGGTATCTGTAATCCACTTTTAGTTTATGGATCTTTGACCGTAATTTTTCTCTTAAACGACGGTGAACTCAGCACTGCCTTTTACATCAATTACTCCTTAACCTATAAACGTCTGAGAACTCTAAGTTGTAATTTTTATACGAGGCAGGCTACCTAAGGTAATTTAACTTAAGATTTTCCAAATTGTATGTATTGTAAATTCATGACACTTGGCAAGCTCATTAATTTTGGATTGTTTTATTGAAAAATTATATACAGCTCCTATACATACACAAAACACAAACATACACAGGAACCCGCAACTAACGTTCTACACTCTGGACTGTAGGTAGTGGCTATCAAACTACAATCTTTCAGTATAAGATAATGCATTTAAGTTACCGACATCTAGTTTTTAACGATTTGAATAGGAGTGATTGCTTACATGTATTCTGTATAAAAATTTTGATAGTGGCTATTATAAATAACAGAAAATATGTCTTTAAGTAGGATGGATCACAACGCACAATCATTGGTCTCTATAACAATAATTCTGCGCAAACAACCGCAAAATTTGCTTGATTGTGTGGTAGAATTGAGTAAATAGGAAGCACGTTCAAAATCTCCGAGTCACGTTGAAAGTTGGCAAGTGATGATATATTGTTGACAAGGGGTATGTCGTTATTTCGTAATAACATGATTTAAGGTCACGGACCTTCCTATCTGTTTGCGTTACGCGCGCTTCCGTCCCTCCATCAGTCAACACTGTGACAATACCATTTCGTCAACAGCTCCGGGTAGCTGCAAGGGTCTTTGTCATAATAAGATCGGTGAGGAGATCCCATGCTACGTGTCTGCTATCAAGGCCGTTGCATGTTAAGTACAATGGAAGTAGTAGGAGTTGGAATTTTCACTTCCTTTACCTTTTGTGTCTGGCTTGTAATACTTATGTTGTATGATTTACTGTGGGAACTAATAAAAATAAAAATGTTGATTAATGGTAAGTATGCTCGCCATTTAATGCCTGCTAACATTAGTAAAATCAATGAAATTATAGTAATAAAAAATATTTTTGTTTGAAAATTCAATTATTTGTGAATAATAAAAAAAAACTTTTCATATTGTTTTTAGATGGTGTTTCAAATATGTTATACCAACTTTGAGACTATTTTTTGTGACTATTGAAGTACCTACCCTCGGTATAATGAGCGTCATTTATTTTACTAGTGGAATAGAAGCATTATTACACTCCCAATGTAAGTTATTGGAAATGACGAAGGCGTTAGCCCGYGCTTCATTTGTAATCACATGATAGTTATTGTAAGTGTGATCTACATAGTGGACTTTGAAAATGAAACGATCAAGCGGGGACAATTTTTTTGGACTCGTAACAATAGACATTCAGTTTCTGCTGTTCCATTACCCAGTGGGATATTTTGCTACAATAACAGCGGCAGTTATGTCTGTTTACACATCCATTTAGGCACTCAACTGCGTTTGCCAGAAAATAATATGTTTGTAAACTTTGAATTATCGTTTAAGTAAAAAATTGGAGGGGAATGCCATTTGTCAGCAATAAACTGACACGATGACAAAGCCACTATGGGAACTATGTACTTCCTAAAGGAAGTGACCTGTAGCCTGACATGGCATGCACCTGCACACATCAACTTGACAGCAGACCCCAGAACCGATATACATTAAAATACAAGTCTATGCTATATTGTCCGCACCGCAACCAACTGCGGATAGATCTATTTCGCTATCATTACAGCTCATCAGTGCAGTTTAGGTCTAGTGCAGATAGCACGGCATAGAACTGGMTTTGCCCATATACCAATGGCTTGAAGTGATGTAAGTAGAAATTTAGACGCCAATGCCAATTGTCAACATTACACTGACACAATGAGAAAGCCTCTCAGCTGCCATTATGGGAACTACTTCCTAAAGGAAGTGCAGACAGCATGGCACAGATCTGGTTTTGCTTATATTCCAAAGGCTTGGTATGATGTAAGTACAAATTTAGATGGCAATGTCATCTGTCAGCATTAAACTGACAGGATGACAAAGCCAGCTGCCATTTTTTGTCCATCATCATCGCACATTGTCATGCTTCTGCCAGGGTCATCTCCTTTAGCCCATGGAAAAGATGTACATTTTAGGGTCCGTATTGGTTCTTTCTAATATTCGAACAACTGGCGATCAACTAATATTATTATCCAAAGCAGCTTGCGTGATAGACGTGGATAAGTTAAAAGCCTGATCTTCATTTGTAGTTATATTCGGGCATCCAGAACTTCCTTCAAATTTCTTAATTAACCCGGACACAGTGGATTGGATAACGGGACTTTTTTCCTGCTGGAGTGAACGTTGTCGATCCTAATAGTCTTGTTGGCAAATTAAAATGGAAACTGAGGTTATTAAATTAACGTTTAAATTATTACAAGATTCCTTAAACTGTCATAAAGATGAAACAAGTACAGGTCACTTTACCTTTTTTGTAGAATTGTCATTAAATGAATAAAAACCAGTATTGATACCTGCAGAACAATCTGGTTTAATAAGCTTTTCGAAAACATCACGTCATTTTAACGATAAAAAGCAATACTTACCCGGAAAATATTTAAAAAGACATTTAATATTAATTAATATTTAAGAAGAAAAACAGAAAATATACTCTGCTTTAATATAAAAAAACAAAACATAAGCTAAGAAATGAAAAAATATTAGGAAAAAGTTTGTTATTATTGAAATTTGCTATAAAGCTCATGTTTAGAGAAATGTACCGGTTATTTACTTCCAGGAAAGAAGTATTATATATCTAAACAAAAGTATTGTACAATGTGTCTATGTAAATGCAAACATATCCCTTATACCTACTAATCAGTAATTTAATTATTTACTGATACTTTATTTGCTACAGTAATTAATCTCCAGCGTTTGCCCATTCACGCTCTCCTTACTTCAGACACGGCTTTCAGGTCACATGCTAATCGGGTAAATCAGTCAGTTCCCATGTCCTTTGTAAATATCAGGAGCCCCATGTAGTGTATGAGAATTATAGGCGTTGAGTGCTTTCAATTTGTGTCTTAATTGAAACCTAGTGATGTTGAGAACCATGTTAATTGGTCAACAACGGATCCGAAGCTTTTCGGCAACAAAATTTGGAATTTTATGCATTCGAACCGTTTTCCGCTTTGAGAGTTTTCCATGCAGTAAATAACCTAATTTTTGGTTTGGAACAGCCCCGGTAATCGGTTTGCTCTAGATAAGGTTGCAGTACAGTTGCTATATATACAGCTTCCATGTGGGGCTTGAATAGAGGGGTGCTGCACTAAAAGCAATTACCTAAATTAATTGGAGAGCTAACAGACCCTGTGTAAGCTGTAATAATGACGCAGATCTCCACCGAGTTAAAAATAATTACAGCATAGGATGTATTAGTAGCTTCTTTTTGTATACATTCTATTTTAAATCCCTTGAGGATGCATTTAACATATATAACATATATAAACGTATATATTGTTATTGAAAAATCGCAAGTATACCTTTTGAATAAGACTATAAACATGCCCACGGGAAGGATATAACGATATAACGAATCAAACAAACAAAAATTTTACGCAGAAAAAAATACTATTACAAACGTCTAATAAAAGAAGCTATAGAAATTTCTAGAACTGATAACTTTAACAGGGATAATGGAAATTATGAGCTAAGTGACATTTGAAAATCAAATTTGTAGCTTTCCTTTTTCAAGTAATTCGTGCACATCTAGTAGCTCGGTCTTCTTTAATTGATCGGTTTAGATTTTAACAGTTTGACATATTGTTTCTGTGACGTCTTGCTTCCTTGATAATTTGTTTGTTTACCTTCAAAATTGTGTTGGCCTAGATCATTAAGTTATTTTTATTTAGTGCCATTACAAATATATTTATTAGGACAAACACCAACATCCATGCAACCTTGGAATTGAGAGGTAGGTACTAAACCATCGAGGTACTGTTATAGCAGTAATGAAAACGGTCAGATTGATAATTTTTTATAAGTGTTTAATAACCGACGCTGAAAGCAATCACCTTGGTGTAGGAGTATCTAATATAGTTTTAAGAAAATATGAATACTTAGGAATGTAATTCTATTATGTAATTCCGTTTCTTATTCACCAAAGTGTTTCTGATTTTGGCCATGGACATATGGCATTGCTAATAATGGACCTAAAAGAAACCTTTTAAGGTTTGCACGAAAGCCTGTGGAATTTTATTTTGGGCCGCTATTTTGAAGTTTGATATAGTGATATATATTTTATTACCTAAGTAGTTGCATAATTACATTTATGGACCGCTGCGCTGAAGCATAGCTTCCATTAGCTCAACCAATAATGGGTTTTTACTTTTCGTGACTTATCGGGTACATCAGTTTGAACAGGATGAAATTTATTCCTCCATCTACGCATAATGCTGAAATCGATGCCCAAATTAGCATACGTACATAGCTATCCATTAATGTCCAATGTTGTATGCTTTAATGTCGTTCAATGATGCTAAAGTGTTTTAAACTAATTCGTATATATTATTGAAATCATTCTATATCACCTTGGTTGTAATTATTGACACCTTTTCGCATAGTGTGTAGTAAACTGACTGCTTTACACACCGACCCGTATCAGAACGTGATGCCTGGTAAAGTAACCGCAAGAATTTCAATGAGCTGTTGGGAAACTGTTTGCACGGTATTAGCTTTGAACAGATTTATCATGATTGGTGATAGGATAAGCGGCTTGAACATGCTTACAGCCATTTGATTCGATACTGGCTCTAATATGGATTATCGCGGATTTAAGCTAATTGGTTAAAACATCAATAAGGTAAACATAATTATATATAATCTTGTATAGTATTATGTAATATGTATGTTTCAATCTGAAAGGTTAGGCAAATGGTGTGGATTCAGGGCAATTTTGCCTATGTATGCTGATATTTTGTTAGATATAGTGTGAACTGAATGTGCGGTAGTGATGGAAAACCCCTGTTTGGGGTAACTTTTTACAACGTCCAGGCACAACAATTCAAGGCGCAAGGTCTGTGGCATAAAAATCCTAAAATTGTGAAAGCTCATTTCATATATCATCTCTTTTTAGTTTAGACGATATTTACACTTGCAATTTTGTTATTTAGATACTGAACTTTCTCAAGTACATTATTAGGTAGGCTTTAATTGGCATTTTTCAGACGGCATTGTGGACACAAGCACCGTTTGTTAGTATACGAAGCTTTGAAAAAGTAGTAATTATGGTAACAAAGCAGCTCTTTGAGCTTTGAGGAAAATAACATATTAAGGTGGTGCAGAACTGTATGAATTTAAGAGGCTTTACCTAAGCTTGAGTTTCCTAGAGCTTCTTGTCGTTTGTATACTCCAAAGTAATTCTTCTTCAAGTAATATAATCTGTCTTAATTGCCATGTTAAATTGCGATAAATGATAAATATGTTTTTGATATTATCATTTTACAGGACTTCGTAAATTAGTATGCATATCTAGCTATCTGACTTTGTTCTGCGTTTACAATTAATATTAATGTTTGGATATATTAATTAAAGTTTGCATCAAATTATATTACATATACAGGGTCCGCCACTCCCCAGGCTCGTATTTTCGCTATTGTTTTAGGTACAACCTTAAGTTATATATGAAATTGTAGGTCTTTTTAAACTCTTTAAAAATATAATATWGGGTGTTCAAAAATTTTTTTCGTTATTATATTTTCCAAATAAAGTTAATTTTTGTAAATATTTTTTAACCTTACCCCGTATAATAAATATTGCTTTATAGTTGGATAACGCCTTTTATTTTCTTCAATTTGTGTCTTTACCATATATGCGTAATTTTACTCCTTCTTAGTGAAAAACAAGAAAATCTATTCGCCGCCATTTTTGTTAATAGGGTTGTTAAGAATTTTTTAAGTGTTATTTTAGTAGCTTATTACGGTACAAATTATGCCTACATACCCATCGCTGCACATAAAACCACAAGATTTGGAGTAACTTTTTAATAAATAAAGTAGAAAGTTCGTTCTATAGAGAGAGAGGCTAGAAAACGAAACCCTGCGATGAGGCTAGTATGGTTTTCTACATCACGCACTAGCTTCATCGCAGGATTTCGTTTCCTAGCCTCTCTTTCTGTAGAACGAACTTTGTACTTTATTTCTTTAAAAGTTACTCCAAATTTTGGGGTTTTGTGTGCAGCGATGGGTATGTAGGCATAATTTGTACGGTAATAAGCTACTAAAGTAACACTTAAAAAATTCTGAACAGCGCTATTAACAAAAATTGCGGCGACTAGTTTTTCTTGTTTTTCACTAAGAAGAAGTAAAAATTACGCATACATGGCATGACACAAATTGAAGAAAAATCGGCATGCAACTATGAAGCAATATTTATTATACGGGGTAAGGTTAAAAAATATTTACAAAAATTAACTTTATTTGCGAAATATCACAGCCTGCAAAAGAAATTTTGAACACTAACAATGCTATTTTATTGAGTTCAAAAAGACCTACAATTTGACATATAACTTAAGGTTGTACCTAAAAAAATAACGAAAATACGAGCCTGGGGAGTTTTAAGTGGCGGACCCTGTAAATGCACAAGCTGTTCCATTTGGACTCATGCAGCCTGGAGTGGTGCTGATATTGGATGGATATCTTTGTGGCTATTGCACTACTCATTAATTCACTTCATTAATTAATTTGTTTAACTTACATTTTTGACAATTTTGTCCTTAATTCGTTTAATTTTGTTTGTAATATATTTTTAAAATAAATATATTGCTCAATCATTTTATTTTCACTTCTAATATTGATTTATGGATTAAAAAGTTTCGGTCAAAAATAATGCGCACAATTTCCCATCCTCTGCAAGCAACTACACCGCATGGTGGGGAATTGTGCGCTTTGCACTTATCGTGTTGTTTATCATACTATGTACTCGGTTAAAGAAAGAATTAGATAAACATCCCGTGACGTAACAAAAGTATAATGGTTTTAACAGTTCCGTAAAACGAAAGCTCTGGTTTCAGGAATATCTCGCGCTTATAAGCGCGCACAATTCCCCCACTTTCCCCTAAACATATTAGACTAAATGTTACATTTCTAAGTATGTTGCAATTATTGTTTAACAATTAAGGACTTGCGTTCACTGAGAGCTCATAGCTCTGGCGATCAGGTAACGTTTCAACAGTACTATATGTACTTGGTTATCTGATGTGTTTTTTCTTATCGAGTACAGCAAAGAGAAAAATAAACGTGTGAAAAGTTCAGCGCATTTACCTTGATGTTCATTCATGCGAATTTCATTTGTACTACATGTATAAGAAAAGTAAATGTGTCTGGAAAGGATCTGATAATAGCAGGAGTTTGTACCCTCTTCAAGAAGCACATCAGTGTCTTTCTGTTACTGATAACCACTTGAACGATGTAATGCTTACAATGATAACTCCCACGAAACTCTGCAAGTTTGCTCTCTCGCTCCATCAACTCCGTTTCTAATCAAAGACCTCGTCCATGGGGCGTTCAACCACGACGCTGAAAAAAAGAATCCCGGAGCGTCGATGGATCACAGCAGCCATGCAGAAACAAAACCGAGCGCTTCCCAGCAGCAGTAATAAAAGAGCAAAACGGCATGGCAGTCTGCCCTTGCCACGATCGTTAGTCGACGGGGCGTGGCACGTCTGTGAGTTCATAGTGTCCTTGGTCTCGCCGCAGCTGCAGCACGCGGAACTTCGGATGCTGTAATTCACCCAAAATAAAATTTTAAAAGCCCCACATCAGGCTGAGAACCTTTCAGCTGCTCGCAGTTTTAACAGCCGTAATTTTATCAATGTGTTGACGCTGGATGGGAGAATAGCTCCTTCGATTGTTGGCGCCCGAGCTCACACCGCAACCATTCTCCTAAATTTTAAGGCCGTTTCTTCCAGTTAACGTCACCATCTGAAACTGTTAACTATTGTCATTGCTACACAGAGTTAGGGCTCGTTCTACCGGTAATTATTTCTTAATGTCGCAGTAAGGGCGCTCTTGTGATGAACGTTTTATTGGCTACCGAATTTGATTTTTTACTTAAAATTGGTTGTTACGGTTCCCCATAATACCCAAACCTTTACTGAGAACAACAATAGATAAAAGTTCCGTTGTATACTGTGATTGCCAGTAATACATTGTTGAGCCAAACGAACATTAAACGTTCTGACGATGTAAAACAAAGCTATCTTAGATTCTAATAAGAGATGACCGTTTCATGTTCGTTTGGCTCAATGTAACGAGTAATTTTTTGCGCTACAGTTCCATTTCCATCTGGCAGCAATGAGTACATTATCACCCGCAGTATTCCTACTCTCCACACTAAGGTCAAAAGAGTATGGTTCTATAATTTGGCATTTTCGAGGTGTTCATCTCCGGCAAGCAGCAGTTCAATTACTGCAATTATAGAATTTGCTAATCTTTGTGAAACACCTATCCACAAAGGGCCGAACAATATCCAAGGTATGACAGATTTAGTTGTCCTATTCGTTTACTAATTTTTCGTCGTGAATTTTAGACCTGCATGTTTGTTCCCATTCGCCGATATATATAGCTTTGATATACTTACATTGCTAAGGAAAATTACATGTTTCATACACCCTTGTTCAAACATTTGATTAATCATTAAAGTATCTTTCTTTTTCATTTTTTGTTACTTACCTGTTTTGCTATTTTGGGCACTTAAGTTACGTTGTAACAAATTAGATGGCGCCCTCATCAAAATTTGATTCATTTCAAAATTATGTGAACCCACCCCAGATTGTACATCAACAAGTGAGCCGCCGTACACTTTTACTGCAGGTAGGTAAATCATCGTCACCATGTTGTGGCATTTATATCGTGTCTACCTAAAGATTAAAGTTAAGATATCCGTTATTCTACTGCTTCAAATTAACTATAATTCTCAGTCATTTAACTAAACTTACGAGGACACATTGATACCTAGATGGCTTGGACACTTTACAGTTAATAAAATTTATTTTGGCGGCTATGGTAACATCTATTATGTTTTATAAATAAGCTGTCAAAAAGTCTAAAAATTCAGTTGTGAAAAAAATGTCATTTTTGAAAACGGCATGCCTGAGAAAAAGCTAAATTTTGATAAAAACGAGCATTGGTCAGTTATTAAGTATTTATTTTTGAAATGGTTGCCGTGCAAATAAATTTTTGCTGATGTAATTGAAACCTTAGGTGACCAGTGTTCTTTATACAACTATTAAAAATTGGTTGGCCGAATCTAAAAGAGGACGATCAGATGCCAAAAATAAGCATTTCCTGCGAATTTGTGTTTCATATTTGTTCACCACCATTTGGGAATGATAAAAGTTTAGGCCAAATGGATCCCGAAATGAACGCTGAATAAGGGTGTTCGCGTGACAATGTCGAAAGAAATGAACTGTCACTTTGAACATAGTTCCATGGCTATGACTCAGAGACTAAGGAACAACCTAGAAGGTGGAAGAAAAGTT
The DNA here is from genome assembly GCA_025024175.1 of Rhyzopertha dominica. Taxonomy (NCBI): domain Eukaryota; kingdom Metazoa; phylum Arthropoda; class Insecta; order Coleoptera; family Bostrichidae; genus Rhyzopertha; species Rhyzopertha dominica. The sequence continues at coordinate 52,692,389 of QCXZ01000003.1, forward strand.
CTGGCAAGGTTCTTGCTTTGCCTTGCTTAGCGTTGCTAATTAAATTACGCGAAGAACTGTCGAAAACTTGCCGAAAGTATGCTATGCTTGCAGGATAACGTCCCTGTCGACAAGTAGTTGATTTTATTGCAAAAGATCATAAAATTGGTTTTGAATTGGTTGAACAGTCACCCTATTCTCTCGATTGAGCACCGTCAGACTACTATCTATACCCAAATCTCAAAAAAGCATTTGAAAGATAAAAGATTTTGCAACAATAATGAAGTTATATGTGTCGTTGATGATTACTTTTTAGACGAAGATAAAGAATTTCTTTCCAAGGGTTTAGAATTACTTTATGAACGTTCTGCTAAACGTATGTTAGTGTTTGCTTTTAAAATTTTGTGGCGTTTATATGGTAAACCAGATTACATATCAATATGCCCTCGTAATAACATCAGCGTCTAACCTGAGGTAATCTGTCTTTTACTTGAACACATTCGACAAAACGTAAGACATAACTAGCCATTTAGTGCCACAAATACAAGGACGATGTTTTTAACAGCAAACATATTTAACGTTTAACCAATGAAATGTTGTAGAGTCAAATCAAATGACAAACAGGCCACCTGTTCATAACATGTTTTACAAAATGTAGTTGAAGCCTACATGAACATAACTTACCTGCAATACTAGCTAATCATTTTGCCTATATCAAACCACACAGGACTGATTTCTGAGGAACTATTCCTACATTTTACGGAAATTGCATTTATTTAGCTACGAATAATTTTTCCAAGCTAATTTTTAGGAATTTCAGCAATTTTAACTTTATTAACGCGAGACTAACCTTTTGATTATGAAAATATAGGAACAGGCGACTGACCCGAAAGTTATGCCAATTTCATTAAAATGGCTTCGGGAAACTACGTCTTTTTCACGCTAAACAACTTTCTAATAGACTTCTCTAATTCTCATATTAACTTACATCACGAATTGGATTAAAGTTTTCTCTAGCTGGAAGAGACCTGGTCACATATTGGGGTGGACGAGCCCCCACCTATCAAAAGTTAATTATCTGCAGTGTACGTTTTGCGAGTATGTGTACTTCCCAATTATCAAGTATACTCAAAACTAATCAAAGTTAAACTGAAACTAAAGGATACCATTCGACTACTAATTTCTATCTAAATTTCATAATACTTTAGGGGACAGAACTCCAGAGAGAACTCCATATTTTTGGCAAATCTTAACCCACTCATCTAATTTTATTTAAAAAAAATGAGCCACAGAATCGAAAAATAAGCAATTTTAATCAGCTAGTGTGAAATTTTGATAAGGAATTATTATAATATTCTAAAGCTTACATGCCGAACCGTTAATTAAAATGATCCATAAGCAGAACCATTCTCAGAGGTGCTTAGCTGTTCGATATCAGGGTTAAAGCGTTTAAAAGATTTACAATGTAAGCAACCAGAGCATTGAAAATATAAAAAAATGTTTTTGTAGTTTCTATACTAGCGTAATTCAACCTTGCACTTGGAAACCGCAAAAATGTTATTCGGATGGCTGTAATTCCTCGCTAAGGTGAAGGATGATGGCTACGGACGCTTTGTAGAGACGCTTGCTCCATGGTGGGAGTACATCCTAATAGATTAAAAATAGTATTGTACATCTCTTGATACCTAGATGTATAGTATTTTTTAATAACTTGGAAGCAGCAAAATAAAAAATTACATCATTTACAGAAGTTATCTCCTTAGTAGAGCACACCTGCATATTAAAATTCAATTATATATAATTCAAACAAATCGCTAACTTTCACGAGCGAAATTGTATATTTTTAGTCTTTCCAAGATATTTTTCTTTCCCATTTGTTGATTTATGTGAGGGAATAATAAAATATATCATTTCACTGTACCGGCAGAACCACTGTTACAGTTCCGAACCAAATAATGCTTTATTATTTTAATTATTTCACAAATCTTTAGACAAATATTACACCGAGCGTATGGTTATGCAAGGCACTTTTACTATACCTCTCTCTCGCACACTGAATTCGAATCTGGACCGCAGTTGTATGCAGTTACCACCAGTCCGTGTTTTCTATCTACTATCGTGGTATAGAAAGAACATAAGAAAGAGAAAGTTCTCCTTGCCGATTACGTAGAAATGCTGAAACTTGAGTATCTGTAAAGCAAACGCGGGGTCGTAAGTTCATTGATTAAGTTAATCTCCAGATCTTAATTCGCTTGAGTATCRATCTGTAGGGCCACGAGGCCAGTGGGGTAAGAAGTAGAACGCACAAAAACAAAGACAAACTATTTTTTCCCAAATGAGTGGGGAGAATTCGACCAGCGTCTACTGAGAACCTAATTGGGTCTACGTTCCCTTAATGTCGTGCAGTAATTGCTGCAGTATGGTATAAGTAAGAAAACCCTTACCAACTTAATTTAATCTGCGACTAATTGTCTTTAAAATAATGGTAAACTGGTAATCTTGGTTTTCTCAGAATCCCGGTAGCTCTTGGTATGATTGTTAAGTGCAAAATGCTATGTAGTGCATTTGCATTTAATATGTTTTTTATCGAACAGGCCCTTAAGTCTCTTCGTACAAAACTGGACGGACTTACTATACATATACAACAGCGTACAATTCTTGTCAACTAAATTATACTTGGTCACTGTATAAGAACATATCAAATTTCAATCCTGACTGTGACCTGCTGTGTTTCGTCTGACATCTAAATTCCGCCTACAATATGTATTAGTGTGGCGCTAACAAACAAATATGTTACACAATATTTCGTTAATAATTCGTACAATTAATAAAAGGGAGAGCTAAACAAATCTTACGTGAAACATCTGATAATTTATTTGTTATTTATTCGACTCTTCATCAATTTATTTGTTGATGAATACCAACATGACTTGAAATTAGATTCTACTATCTGACATGAGTCAGCTTCTCAATATGAATTATTGCAACCAAGTTAACCTTTGGATCAGGTTTTATAAGACAGAATTGCACATTCGGTTTTTTTATTGGTTTAAATGGTATCTTATTTCTGTTCAATAAAAAAAGTCATCAAGTTTACTGACGAATCATATGGACTAAAAACGTTTCCCTGGGCAGAACGTTGAACTTAGCTTTCAAACAAGCCGTGGTTCGATGTTCAAAGAGGAAGAATTCCTGAGAAAATTCCTGCTTCCCCGTATTTTTTCTAGTACGCGCTTGCGTTTTTTTGTTTTAATAAAGGACTTTATTTTTTCTTATGGATCTTTGCATCACTTTTGCCATTTTTAAGAAAATGTATTTTTTATATAACGGATTAGGAGTACAGAAAGGAAATGAGAGAACAAACTTTCGAATTTTAACGATACGGACGCGGATAATGTGCACGTAACATCTTTCGAGCTTTATCGGTAACATTACCTACCTATGCCGAGCTACTTTCAATAGCTTTGACGCCTGCAACCAATTAAGTACTCAAAGCCCACTGCAGCCGATCTAGTCATCAACTATTAAACATTCACTTCTAAACTATGAGCAACAGACCAGATACGATATAATGCATGACCCTTTTGTTCGCAACGTTGCTGTCACGGAAGCATGACATGTTCATTTTATCACCAGTATGTGGGTGTATAATTTCCAACAATGGCTGTCACAAGCATCACCCTGTCGATATATGAGTCTGTTAAAAATAGAAGGAAAATAGCTGGCTTGTTTTGTGTAAAATGTATTGAAAGAAATATATAGCAAATAGAGCATTGCAATATTTACTCTAACTAGTTATCACTTGCTACATCATGTTTGTGCCTAGTTCAGCAGTGAGAAGTGCTTGTATTATACTCTGTTAATATAGCATAATAAAAAGGTTGTGATAAAAGATCAGGGGCAACGTATGAAATTGGCCGTCTACTCCCGTTTGTAGAGAGGAAAGACAATAAATTCATAAATTACAGTTATTGAATAGTCTATTTGACTGAGTAAGGGCTCCAAATGCTTTAAACACCAATCACCTCTTAGTCGGGTTTTTTGGCCCTAGTTAACGTATGCTAATAAAAGTTGTTGTTTAGACACTAGATTCGGTTAGTTAACAAGGAATAAAAATAATAATAAAATACAAAATAATATTGATATTTGAGGCGTTTTATGCAGTGCTGATGATAAACACCATTAAAAAAACTACATGACGTATTCTACCTCTATTCACTGATTATTAATTAGCGGGGGATTTTCAACAGCACAAATTCTACAAAAGCACTTCATCGGTAAGCACAGGAATATCTTCGAAAAATCAGTCTCCGGTTCTTGATTCTGCAATACACATTTAGCAAAAAAAAAGCACAACAGTGAGCATGACGAGCCGGATTAATTTCTTGAATTACCTGAATCTTATAATGGCAGAGATCAAATTCTGCTCTTAAGTGGTTCTTGCAATTGCCAACTATTGTTAACATTGGTTTTGAGGTATTTGGATTGGCGGCAACACTTTCGGTCACTGCGGAGGTATTTCCAATAGACCGCCTGTTCCACGATTTTTTTTATATGTAACATCAGTTTCTGCAAATTTGTTGAGTAAATACTTACTCAAATTATTTATACTTTTGGCAGTATCGGGTTATGATTCCATCTTGTCATGGTATTCAAGTATCGAAAGTATTCAAGAGTATCGAAGTATTGAAAGTATTAAACAATATCGAGGTATCGAAAGTGTTCAAAAGTATCTGAAGTACCGAAAGTATCAAATGTATTGTAAATATCGAAACGTTGATATGGGCTGGGCAGAGTACCGATACTTACTCAAAGTATGGTTACTTTGCCGGTATCGAGTATCGATACCACCTTGTCGTGGTATTCAAGTATCAAAAATATTTAAAAGTATCGACAGTACCCAAAAGTATCGAAGAATCGAAAGTATTCCAAGTTAGAAGAGTACATATAAAACAGCATCAAAGATATTGAACGTATCGAAATATCTGAATAACCTAAAGTATAATAAGTACCGCAATTATTGCATAGTATTCAGTGTATTAGCGGTATCAAAAGTTTTGAAAGTATCAAAATATCGAATTAATTTAAAGTAAGAGAAGTATCTAAAGTTGTGAAAGAAAAAAGCGCTCTCCGTAGAGTAGAGTAGTAAACGGTTCCGTTCCAGTCGTGGCTCCTGGAGCATTCCACAGGATTGGTTGCGCTGGAATACAATAACCTAGTGATTTCCCTGTTTCATAAGTTATAACTGGATTTGACATTTGGTATATTGCACATGCGCCTCAGCTTATTCAAAACTATTCCTATTGCAATAATTTAACCACTGATAGCAAATTTGATACTTTTGATACATTCAATACTTCGATACATTCGATACTTTATGTACTTTCGATACTTCGATACTTTTGATAATTTGATATTTTAGGTAATTTGGATACTTCGATACTTTTGAGTAGTATCGATACTGTACCGCTATCAAATGTCGATACCTGTTGAATGGTATCGCCCAGCCCTAGATGTATCTAACATTTATGCTAATTTGAATACTGACTACTTTATATAAAAATCAGCAAAATTCAGAAGTTGCGCTTTGGACTACCTATTATTTAATGTTTCATTGCCATATTCATCTACTACTCGATCAATTATATCTCGTAGCTCTCGTAACAGATTTTACAATTTCTATTTTACCTATTACTGTACAAAGACGCATTTACACCTCACTGGTTTAATTTTCTTTCGTCGGATACATCGGGTGTTTTTTTCTTTTCAGTTTAATTAAAATGCATCTGATACACCTGGAAGCTTTCCCTTTTTCATCCGAGCGTGTTTTGCAGAAATTGAGTTGTTTGTTGTACAAAGCAGGTAAAGAACACTGTTTTGTATGTTTTATTTATAAGACCTGGCGATCAATCGTGCCGCCTGGAATTCGCTATTTCGTGCAGGGATACATTTTACACTTGTTGATGGGGTAGCAAATTGCTTTTGCACCTGCGAACAAGACGAATGTGCCCTAACGGATACATGGAATCGGCAAGCTTGGAAATAACCTGAGAAACGAACGCTTTGATTCAAAGAAACTCCTTTTATTTTTATTTCGACAGTTTTGTGATTATGTATGTGTTTATTTTTTAGGAATAGCTTTAGCTATAATCCTCTTTTTTACCACGATCCTTCAGTCATATACCTATATGTATTTTTTAATTTCCAAAATCACAAACTTCCGTTAGTATTTACATGTAAAAGTAATAGCACTTGGTTGTGTCAGAGTATTTAATAGTTACTTACGGTTCCTCTTCACACTACAAGGACATATTTAAGTGTATAAATGAACATGCGAGTTGTAGCAGTCGCCTAACCGTCAGTATTTAAACAAAGAAAATGGCAAATGTGTTTTACATTTTTGATAAATCCTGTACGAAGTTGCAGGTATTTAAGCCACACTAATAAAATGACGAGATAGAAATATATAGAGAGAGGGTGGTTTGTTTGTCAATGCAGCACAATAACATCATGAAGAACGAAATATTCGAAAAATTTTTCCAGGGACCATAGTATCACTCTTAAAAATACTTTGGATTATACAGGGTGTTCAGTTGAATAGTTATGTTATATGAGTATTTTTTTTTGTAATGGAACATCCTGTATTTTTAAGGCTTTTAAAGAATGACTCTCTAATAGTTTAGCCAAAATAATTGCAGTATCATACATACTTTCGGAACATGGTTTAATGCATGGTAAGTCCATTAGCCTGCTTTTATCAATTTCTCAGAGATTCTAGATGTATATGGACAAGTAGACGGTGTTTACACAGACTTTCAGACGGCGTTTTATTAAACTCATAACTTTGTGCTCCTGTTTAAATTAATTAGAAGGGTTTGGCTTTTCTTTTTCTGGTACGCCTTTTTCACTCCTACTCTTTGGGCAGAGAAAATAGGGTACGTTATGCAAACTTTATTTAAAATTCCTTCTTTCCCACTTCTGGCGCCTCTCAGTGACTAACTTAGGCCCACTACAATTTTCGTCTATGTCAGTGATTTGCCTACCTTTTTCATCAACCAGAACCTAATATTTGCGGATAATCTCAAATTATTTTCTAACGAATCTCAATGATTGCTTCGCGCCACAGCATCAAATCACCAAACATATGTTGTCTTTCTAACAGCTTGAATCTATTTTGATGTGGATGAGTTCAAATACCTGACAATAAATTTACCCCCTGCAAGCATAGGTCAAACATTACTAACTTGTCTTTTATGTATACGGCTTAATTAATAGGAAATGTAGGGAGTTCAAAAACTTTCGCATGTTACAGATGTACTTTTCCTTTATTCGTTCTAGGTCGGAATATGCGTCATTGATGTTTGTCATGATTTTCTTAACAGACAAAGTTAATAATTCCCGGAGAATGCATGCTTTGAGATTGGTTACAATCTTATCTGTATTGTGTAAGGTTCTTGAGACCGTCAAATTAGAGATTTTTTCGCTTCTCGTAAACTTAAGTCCGATTTACAGTTCATGTTATGCAAATACTTTACTAAAAATTGTCGACGACATTCTGAGAAACGCATATAACAATAAACTAACCGTATTTACCCTAATTGACTTTGACTTTTGATACCATGAATTACGATTTGCTTTTTGCTATTATACGTTCTGTTGGATTTCACGAGAGAGCTATTAAGCTTGCGAAAATCTTTTTAAGCAGTCGGAAGCAATGCTTGGTCTTGAACGGAAAAGGTTTAATTTTTAAACTACTAAAGCTGATGTTCTTCAGGGTTCAATCCTTGGTCCTTTTTATACACTTTATATCCAAGAAAAATAAGTGACTAACGTATTCCAATTATCATCAGTATGACAATGGGAAAATGCTTGCCGAAATAAATAGCGATCTGAACAAGCTGGCACTTATCTCCGTTTAAGTAGTAATCCTTCAAAGTTAGCGGTATATATATTCTTATCAAAATCGTTAATACTTTCCACAGTGCTGTTAATTTCATGCGACTACAGTCGACCTTTATAAGTGTTGAAACAAAAAAAAATATATTTTCATTCAACGATAAGAGATCTCGCATTTGCGCTTTATCTATAATAGATACATACATGTATGTGTTTATTCTGGATAGAGTATTGAAGAAAACCGCAGAAAACTCCAATCAGATTTCTATTGTCTTAAGCCAGTCTTTAACACCTTCATCAACACGATGTATAGACGCAAAACCACCAGGCCATGCTGTACGGGGGCATCTGTTGACCATATGTTCAATTGTTTGGAGGGGATCTCCACATTCACAAAAAGGGTTGATAGATGAATCCCATTTATTAAGAAAAAAACTTGCATTTCCCATGATCAATGCGAAGGCGATTCAGAGTTACCCAAGACGTTCTTGGGAGGTCAGTTCCTGCTACCTCTTCCGTAGGATCGTCTATAAGCTGCTGATTGAATATATCATGTTTCTTTAGTTGCCAAACAGAACACCGTCCATCTTCAATGGTATAAGGAGCACGAAGTGTCCACAGAGGTTTGCTAGAAGTTAGCCGAGTTCTATAGGTAGCTCTTGCAGATCTCGGGAGATCAGAAACTCATTAGGAGCTGATTGATATTTCTGCCAAGCTTTATATGTGGCAAACTGTCTACGAATCTCCGGAGGAGCAATGTTTGAATGAATCGGAAGGCAAGGTAATGGAGTTGACTTAATTGTTCCAGTGATTAGTCGCATTGCAGTATTTAACTGAGTGTCATTTTTTCCTGTGTGATGAATGTTTTTCCAAACAGGACAGCAGTACTCAGTAGTGCTATAAAGCAAGGCAGTTGCAGAAGTACGGAGTACATTTGCATTTGCACCCCAACTTGTACCAGCAAGCTTATGCAGAATGTTATTTCTAGTCTGTAATGTTTTACTGATGTTTTCTAGATGTTTCTTGTACTTTAGAGACGTATCTAGTGTCACTCCAAGGTATTTTGGCGAGAAGTTATGTTTAAGAATTATGTTATTTGACATAACTTGAAGCTGTTTCCTCTTTTGGTGATTGTTGAGATGAAAGCAAGTTAGCGGTACAAGTTGACTATGTTAATCTGCCTTAACGTAGTGTTGTTCATAATCTGGGTCTTTTTATGGAAGAAAATTTAAGATTTAAAGACCACTTTAATTTATGTAAATATAAAGAGAGAATACAGTACTCTTAAAATTTCATATTCCAATCGACACGTATGGACACCAAATGATAAAACTCATGCTTTCGGACTTCCTTGTGCTTGCAAATTTTAATTTTTGTGACATTGTTATCGAGAACATATTATAATAACATTCCAGCGCGCACAGAACTCCTGTTTGCGTTTAGCACATGTTGTTCGTCAATGAACGTATGTTGCGAATAAATTGAGGGAGTTCGAATAACTCACCATGGAAAAACACCACTCCTCAAATCGATAAAAAAGACTTATTGAAATTGGTACACCCACATATTTGTACCTATAACAAAATATCATTCTGAACTTATCTACATCATGTAAACATTAGAAGAATTTGCTTACGACCCAGCACACAAGAGTACCTACTTTTTTTGAACAGGGCTTTTCGTATACACCACTGATGCACCTATACTTGTTAAAATCACCAAGCCACTTAAAGAAGTTTTGGTTACAAATGCTGAATAACAATATGTAAAAAGATAGTTTTTCGCGTCACGCTCTTGCTTTTATCTGCTAATAAATCAAAAGTAATTAAGCCAGAAACAAATTTTTGCGTTTAGATTTAACCTATCGCTTTATATTTCCTCGCCTAACATCATTAAAAGTTTCGATGCAGTAGAAAATAAAATTAGTTCCCGGAAGTTAGTGCAAGGAACTAGTTGCAGTATAAATTAGGCTTTCGAACTCACTTAAACGGAAAATATGCATTTCCCGTTCTTAGACCACGTTTGTCTAAATTTTATGCCACGTTTTGAGTTGTAAAAGAATTCTCTGCTTGAACAACGCTACCGTTTTATATCGTTGTAAAAGTTATAAAAATAACAATCAATTGTTAGATTTAGTGGATGAACGAAATAAATCACAATTAGTTTGTCAGTTTGTGTCCATGTTATCTAGTTATTGATTAAACAAGTTTCATAGTGAGTACACCTTCGAAAGCACTCAGTTTATGTAATCAATGATACATATTTGTGTCAGATTTTTTTGTCGAGGAATAGACAGAAAATGGGGTAGTAAACAAGTTAAAAATCTAGAGCAATCAACCTTTTCCTTTACTGTAAAATTTTAACCTTCCGCGTGCGAGGTTGAACTAAAGTTCGTTGATTCTCACAAAATTAATTAGAACTGGAATCAAATTATTCGCTTTAATAATTAATGTTAACTTCAGTATTAAATCATTTTTCTGACGTATCCACAATGATGCCTGAAAATAATTTTAATTCAAATATAGCGTGCGCGCAGGAAAGAAGGCGGACGTGGTAGGGAAAAAAATTGTCCCGAGACATTTAATTCTTTGCGCCCCCGCCATTATTCATGGTCGCAATTTCAGGCTAGCGTAGCGCATAAATTTATTAACTCGGTTCACACATGCGGTGCGCTCCGTTCAAATTGTGACGATATTACATTCCTAAGGTGCGACTTTTTTCCTGGCGCGCACTATACTATCCGAATTTTGTAGGTAATCTTTGCTTGCTGCAACCGATCGTAGTGTGGGAACGTTTTTATAACTAATTTGTGCCCTTTGCTTTTCCATTTTTATAACCTATTTTTATTATGTTTATTGTTTTTAATTATAACCAAGTTTTAAGAATAATTTCATGAATTTACGCTATTTTGTGCAGACTTTGACATGTGAAATCTAATGCCTATACCTATAGCTTGTCTAATACATACCCTTTAATAATTGATATTTTATTGTTTATTCCTGTATTGTCACAACACATAAGCGATTGCATTTTAACAACTAAAATACAAATATGGTTTTACTGAAAAATTGTTTTGTTGCCCTGTTGCTTTATGCTGCGCTACTGTTTTCTACTGTTTTTGTTTTACACACCCAACTCAAAATAAATGGTGTATTGGCATCCATCTATTTTAAGCGCAACTGGATTTGCATTAATGCGGTTTAAAATTCAGCGCTGCACATACCCTCGGAGCCTGAAAATTAAAATAATGTACGAGCTGCTGACCGCTGCGTGTATTTGAGCCTGGTAAAAGCTGCTGTGTTATCTGTAAAGTAATATGGCAATATTTAGTGCTAAAGTAACGGCAACTAACAATTTTACTGCTGTAGGCAGGTAGAAAAGCCAGTAAATTCATTTTGATATATCGGGCAAACTAAACTGGGCTCATCCGCTTGCAAATCGAGATTTAATGGTTTTTACCTTAACTTCTGTGTTGTCCCTTTGCCAAGTTTTATGAAAATAATTGCAATTAAGTTTACTAAGAACCTTTGATACAGTTAACATTAATCTCTACATTACACAGGGTGGTTCAGTTTTTACTTGGAACAGCATATAAAAATGTATTTTAAAATAAAATGGGAGGTAGCTTCGTAAGTCAATAAAGGCACTTTTTATAGATATTGGGGGTTAAATTTTTACAAATCTAAAGATGAAGCAGTTGAGATATATCAATTATCACAAACGCCAAAAGCAACCAGTGGCACAGTTTGGAGATTTACGCACCTTTTCTGTATTCCACTAAATTATTAAACTTCTTTTTATTTTATGCTGAAAAAGATAATTTCCATGATAAACATATTCCGTCAACGGCAAAGTAGATAATATTTTTAATAATCCAGTACTGATAGTTTTCCTTTCATGAAAAGAGCTTGTTGAAGCGCACTTGTATATGATGGTATATTTGTATATATTATATGCGCATGCTGGAATTCGATAGACATTTTGGGCAAAAAGCAGCGGTAGCTCATTATAGAGTATMTAGACTCGAAGACTTAATTGAAGCAACAACTAGCGTTGTTATAGAAGGCGCTTAGCGGTAAATATCTCTTTACTGACCTGATATTCACCTCGCACTTCTACCTCTAGGAAATGGTAGAGAGTGCAGCGTGTCTGTCGGGAATTTAACAAGATTTTTGTTGCTAACCATCTGTATAACAACGATAACCGTTCCTTTAATTAAGTCTTCGAGTGTGCCTACTGAGCGCGTACAGAGTGAATGGTCGGCTACAATAAACTTACTGCAAAAGTACTGTCGTCAAACTGAAATAGTGAATTCTGACTTAAGTTGTAAATCTTGTCAACAATGCGGGGTGGAGCATTAGCCGGTAATAAAGTGCAAATTTGTATTTTTACCTGCTAGTCCTTACACTCTAAATATTTATATAGCAACATCTGTTTTGAAGAGCAGAACGAAACGAGGAATCCTTAATTTGCATTAATTGTTGGCAAGATTTATAACTAAAGTCAGAATTCACTATTTCGGTTGGATGACAGTAATAGTGTTTATTTCGACATCCACCCTAAAGACATTACAAGTTCGCGACAAGGATGGGTTCTACGCGTGCAAATTTTCAGAATCAAATTCGTAATCAGTCAGCAAAGATGATGATGGGAAATCTAATGGAATTCAGTTTGCAATAATCGGACTATTTTTAAAGCAGGGATGGAGCAAATTTTCAATCGCTAACTCCATCCAGGAACCCGCACTTTAAAAAAGGGCAGCGAAGAAGCCTGTCGGCTTATCTACAGCCTTAGTCTACCGGCTTTACCGTAGTTTTTTATTTCTTTCAATAATTTTACCAATTTATTAACACTCATAAAAAAGTCATTTTTTGCTTCCTTTGAATTTTTGAGCAAGTGCTTAAATCGTGACTATAGATTTCTTTATTTTATCAAACAGTATGTCAAAACGAAAAAATGAGCACCGGAAGAATTATGTGTGAGAATTTTTCTAGTAGAATTAGTATTTGAAAGAAAAAAATGAATTAATAATCTCTGAAGCGCCTCAGTTTTTTTAATCCGAAAGAATCATGGTTATTTCAGGCACGGACAGTTATACCTTCACCAAGCTTAATTAAAATTGGATTACATTTTTTCTCGGAAATTTTTAAGTTGTTTTGGAAGCAACCAGACAGAAGTTGTTGACTTTTCCAATATCTTTTTGTATTACATACTTTTACTTTTGACTTCAATTTTCGCTGAAAATCGCAAGAATAGGATTTTTGTCGCCTTTTAACATTCCCTCCCACTAATTAACCTTCCACACTCCCGCTTACCCATTTTTGTTTTTTATTTATTTATCATTTCCACCTATAGATGTTTGCTAGCACTCTTTTTCCTAATGTATATCTTTTTAGAGAACAAGCCATAGACTTTCGGCTACGTTATCCCGCACAGACACAATATACCTCGAGGTTTTTGCTGTTTTCACATCGACATCTTGACCTATCCATCATTGAATCATGACTTCCATTATAATTTCATCATTCACTAGACCAAATACCGTTAAATTATTCGGAACGTCACTTCTACCATCAAATTACTTCATTCCTATAGCGGCTCAATTTGATAAGATAAAACGTTAAATCTTGTAGAATAGAAGATCTTCGTAAGAAAAAGCGAGAAGTATGAAACTGTAACCAAGATTCCAAATTACTGGGTGCTTTTTATTTTGCTGCCCAGAATGTGTAACGTCATTAAAATATTTGCGCTTTTTCATCAAAGCCAAACAACACTGTATGTATTATTAGTGGCTTAGCGTTTAAAATTTGATGCCTAGCCTAACGCCCTGCTGGAATGTAATATACCCTGTGTAAACTGTTGCATTCCGTAGCACGTGATAGATGTGGTACACAATCTGCTTAAAATTTTAATCCGATCTAACTTCCGCTCGCCAACGTGCAATCTTACCGCAGACGTCAAGTGCAATTTCCGTTAGGTAGTTACATATACGGGTTATCCTAGAATCTGGTTACTGCTGGGAAGGGCAAGTCTTGTGAGATAATTTAGAACAAAGAGAGGGTCCACTGTGATGCTGTAGCTTGGGCAGTCGTCCAAATCTCATATAGTCAAGTGGTCAGAAATATTTTAAATGCAAGAAGTTTTACTGCAGGTGATAACTTATTTTATCAACACAATTTACCTTTTTAACCTTTCCTGGATCATTGAGGTACTTCAGAAATACTGTTGTTTCTTTTCTAGTAAGTAGGGTAGGTTTACATTTCGGTGTACATACATATACATGGCATATGACTAGTATAAGAACATACGTCATTGTTCATTTTGACACGGCAAATACCTGTATAGAGAAATATGTGTATCAACCACATCTTCTGTTAAAGAACGATTTGGTTATTTTGCTGTGCCAAATGCCCTCTTTTATGTAATCTATAAAACGTTACTTTCTTTGACAAACTACCTGGACAGCTAAGCTTATTCTAGGACGCCTGCTTGACTGCTGAGCTTGCTGCTGAGATCCTGTGTCTCTTCATAAAGACAACTACTCGCAAAAGGTAACCTAAATAAAAAAATGTAATAACTAGATTGAGAGGGTGCCGCATTGACAGCTATCGTCATGTTTAATCCAGGCCAAGATAAAAAGATTTTCGTTGATAAATATAAGACTTTTCTGTAGTGCTGTTAGGTATATCGTTTTCGCGTCTATATCGCTTTATCGATAAGAACAGTTTGAACGGCGACTTTGCATTTTGTTGTTAAAGTCATTACTTGGGAATTAAATGTGTACTTAAACTCGACATATTGACTCAAAACTATATCTGCAAATGCACTAAATTTAGGAAAATTGGGATTCCATTAATTCTAAAGCATTTTATCTAGCTTTTCCTATCCTTTTTTTCTTGTTAACTGGGAACAAAGTCACTTAAAAATAAGAAATCACACACCTTTCATAATTTTAAATAATGGCGTACATATCACACAGTGTATAAAGGAATTAATTTCTTAGATTACTTGCAATGATAAAATTTATTGACTGAAATAAACTCGTTATTGTAATATTAAGTTCATAAGTAACAATTGTTGCGAATTACAAAGCCTAGTATTTTCATAGCTTTATTAGTGAAATATTGTATATGCGAAATAAATGTTTAGTTCTTATCCATCAATACACTTAGGTCTAAGTCTAAGATGTCGCTTCAGTAATAATAATGTAATAAAATTTAATTATATTAGTATTCCTAGTAAACGATATTGCCTTGCATTTACTAACGTTTAGTTGAATTTGATTCTGTTACACCATCAAACTAGTCTGTCCAGATCATCATGCAGCATCAAGCAATCATAGACGGTTTCAATAGTTCTACATATCTTAAAATCATCGGCTGCAAATGCCCTGGATGGCGTTCAGCAGCATTATATAGTAACTTTGATCTATATATGCCACTGCGATTCTGAATAGGGCCTTGATAGCTCAGTGGATAGAGTGTTTGACCGGTGTTCAAAAGGTCCCGAGTTCAAATTTCGGTCAAGGCTGACAATACTTTTCCATTTATAAGCAGTTGTTATTTAAACTGGTAACAACATCATTGTAGAACATTATAGATAACAGGGGGCCCAAATTATCGATCTATATCGCTATCGGTCAGGTGATATCTAACATTATAAATTCGATTATTTGTAATAGCTAGAGCTATATTGACAAAAGTTGCCAAATTGGACATTGAATTGTGCGACTATTTCTGTTTTGTCAAAAAAAATATAGATTGAGCGCCCACTACAGTATCTGGTTCGAATTTATAATTAGCAACGAAACCTTGGCATTTTGAAGACATTTTGGGCGATTTAAAATCAATTTCAAAGAGTTTGCTAGTTAGTAAGACATAAGAACATGGATACCTATCTATATTTCAAAGCCTGGATTCCAAAAATATCTTGTTGTGCGCGCCAAGCGAGATGTAATACAAATGCCTTGCGTGTATTTTTAAATAAATGACAAATGTTTGGATCAAATCTATAGGCTATGAGCGAACTTTCAGTGGCGCCACCATCCATGGAAGTTGGCATTTTTAGGAGGAAAACAATTCACATTAGCTGCTTAGCTGTATGGTATATGCTGTAACTACTGCAACCTAATCTAACTAATTCTACTTAATATTGCGATAATTGTGCAGAATACCGGATCTTCGCCGAATTTTGCATACAACTAGAACACGTGCAAAAATTCACTTTATTTGACGAAGTTAAGGTATTCTGTATAATTACCGATACTGCTGTTTAGCATTTTTATACGTCCTACCAGTACAATTATCAAATTTTATGTTTTGAAATAAAAAATACCGATTAGGTATTCGAGTGTGTGCCGAGTGTTAGATGGGGGTTATAATATCGCGTTGTTTTCAACATAATGAGGAGAAACTTGAAAAATAAGTCGCATTTTGTCCCTGGAAGTAAAAACGCGTCCAAAAGATCTAGTAAAAAGTTTGTTACTGTACCAAAGGAAAAATAAAGAAGATTAAAGTTGTTTAATGCCGCAAGACATGAGACGAGTGCTTCTAAAACTGTTTTGCTGCTGTGAGGACCATTTTATTTATAACCTCGGCCACCATATAAAGCGTCAGGTCAGGTCAGGTCAGGTCAGGTCAGGTCAGGTMWTTAAATCCATGCTCGAAGGTACATACACCTAAAACGAATTACACACGAGAACAAGAGTTATCAAAAACTGCCTGTGCTAAACGCAAACAAGCACAAACGGAAGGCAAAATTAATGCGTTATTATGCTGTTATGCATACAGGGTGGGTCACGTGATACGAACTGTGACCTCAACAAGAGTTCCGACCATTTAGTAAGGGTATTACGACCCGACAAAATCGTTTAATTTTTAGACCTTTGTCAATAATTTTTTTGAGTAAAACAATAAGTTCTTATGTTAACGACATATGGATATAGGTAATAGTTATGCGGATTACTGGAATTAGTAGAAACACCCAATTGTTTATAATTTGGTTTCTCAATTAGCTTCTAAAGGGAGGATTGAAATAGTAAATCCGTTTTTGGGGTTGCGTTTATTTTACTATTTAAAAATATTTATATCTATGGACAGATAGTATGCTACATATTGCACTTAATTTTAGTTCGAACAAGACATCAACTCATATTATGCAGTGGAATTAAAAGCACTATCAGTAAACGAACTGAGGGTGCCATGGGGATAACATTTATTAATTTTCTGAAATAATATTGCTCACCTCCGCGTGTGGCGTCTGGGGACGTATAGTGTAAATTGGCGGCACAGCAGCGTCATTACCTGCGTCCAAGTTCGTTCTGCAACTCGCCACACCTTTTAGCACTACGGCGGCGAAATGTTTTACTTAATTGCCCTTCGGGAATTATCCCGTCGGCCGGCGTGGTCTCTTTCAAATGCACGGCGTTTAAATGAGCATGAAATTAATTTGCACTCTTGGCCAAAGGCCACAGGTGGTACTCATGCATTTAGGATGAGTCGTAAACATGCACCTCTATGCGAACTTTTTTGTTGAATTATTTCGAAAGGTAGCTGCTACGGATTTATTTGATATACAAGGTGTCCCAACAAAAAATTGGACCTCCTAAAATCTGTGATTTTGTCCAAGTTTGAAAAATTTTCTGAAATTGTCAATCCTAACTTGAAGGAGGACAAAATTTTATCTTGTTTTACAAATGTTACATAAAATCAGATATAATAATTTTGGCCTTTCGGAATCGCTTGAGTCAATTGAGATTAATAAACATAATTTTTCCAATATTAATTTACTGAATAATCAGCTTGACTTTGGGGAAAACAACTTGGCTTATTGCCTTTCTCGTTGACTTGTCCACCCAACCTGCTACCCCATGTACGAGTTACTGAGCCACCGACGAGCCTCCGAATTTGCTGTCTTTATAGACAACAGAACAATTTTTTGCTCGCGACCGAGTAACTTATTCTTACTCAAAAGTACGTGAATGATTTAATAATAGCTTACCTTTTATTTAAGTAATGCCAACTAATTTACCTGTAATTTCTCAAAGATGGCCCCCAAAATACCCCTGCGAATTACCTACCTCTCGCCCCTCTATATTTAATATTGACTTACATTGCTTAGCTAATTAAGGAGTCAATAAAGTCTTCTAGAAACTGCATATGACTATCACGCTAAATTGCCTTAAAAAGTGATCCCGTCATGCTTTTGTGATGATGTAACACTGGTGAACGCTATTGACACCTATCATTAATTGCACGAACAGGTTGTTCCTGTCTGCATCTATTATGCATACATGAGACTTCATATATATAATAATAAATACAAAATGTAATCCGGTAAGCTATACTCACTGAAAGGAGAATTTTTTAACACAAAACAAAATATAAGTTTGTTAGATTCTCGTTAACATGAAGAAATAGACATAGATATTTAGTATAAGGACGTTGTTTACATACAACGTGAGCCATTGAATGTGTGATTGGTGGATTACTCCATAATTGAGAAGCTATTATCAACACACGAACTATATGATACATTGCCAGCTGTTACCGCTGGGATATTCATCACATGTGTGCAGATTCCTAAGAAAGCTTCGCTAAAAACTAGTAAGACTTCTTTGTTCAGCATGTTACGTTGCCATGATAAAGAGGAATATATTTGTCAAAAACACAGTATTTTCATGAAACCCTTCAGTATTCTGCAAGCATCTGATTGAGTACCTATAAATCATATTACTTACAATCAAGCTATCATTAAGCCCAAGGCGACTACTGCTACCTGATTAGTCGAGAGCCATTATTCCAAGAATCATCCACAAAAATAACCAAACGCACTCTTATCAACAGATTTCTGTGCCCTTCGAAGGTTTCAATTTCGCGGTAATAGCCAAAACCATTCCAAAAAAATATATACACACAGAGGATGGCATTTACTGTTTAGTGATGTAGCAATTGGGTATTTGCCATGTATTTATATTTTATTAAATTGCATATTAATAGTTAGCATCTAATCCACAAAACAGCTGTGACAGCTTATAAATTCGAAGAAATGGATCGTAAGGTATATTTTTAATATTAAAAATGTGAATATTTAAAGGGACCGCCAAAACACGAACATATTGGCCGTGACGTCAGGTGTCTTGTAAATGGCCGCTTGTTTACATCTGGGGTCACGCGTCAGCCTCAGCCCGTCAAATTATCAATTTGTTGTTTGCGTTCATTTTGTGACAAACGAATTAAAATGCGCCAAGAAAAAGTGAAATACTTATGAGTTATGACTTCTGAAGGCATGTTCATTGTTACGGAATTTGTGTACAGCGACGAGCGGTTCAACGCGGCGGAGATGAGGAACGTAAAAGCAAAAGCAACAGCGTAAATGAACATTTTATCAAATAAACAGCATTAATAATTTGATAACAGTGGGCTGTTGGAAACATACTATTTGTAAACATAAAAACGTAAGAATCAAAAATGTACCCTAAACTTGACATTTATTTTAGAGGTCAGAATAAGTATAAATTTCAATTTATTTTCGGGGCTCTTGCGGCTCGTTTCCGGTCTAGCTAACACTCGAATATATGGGGAACAACGTCGTTCTTTAATATAACATTTCCCTCTATCAACTTAAAACGCATATAATTTTTCATATCCTCTTCAAGCTATAAAAAAATGGAAACTGAATGGTAAACGCTTATAACCATAAAAAGAATAATAAAACTTACAATAAGAATTAAGATGATCTTCACAACAGAAAAACAAACTTTGCGATTTCGGCATATCACGCCCCTTTTTCATACGTTGATAATCTCGAGGAACGGTTACAAAAATTTTGTTAGCTGTATTGGCTAAAGWWCTTTTATAACCATGTACAAAACAACACTTGTTTTGTTTTCCATACATAATAGATGCTTGTAAAACTACACAAATCACTTTTTGGTGCCACCTCTTACACCGTCCTTTCAATAAACACCACACAAAAGCCTTTCCAATATAAGAATGATACTACACCATTAAACAGCACGCTTCTCGGTAATGTTTACATGACAGTTGACGTCACGAGTTGAATATCCTTGGATAGAAGCGTTTTGGCGGTGACTCCTAAGATTCGAATTTCAGACATGAAATTCTCTACCTTAATATATTTTTTGTTTTTTTTTAACATGGCGTACGATGTATATGCACTTCAAGATTAATTTTACGTAATTTTTAAAAAAAGTGATAAAACCCAATTACTTGATTAACGGAATAATGGAGTGGGAATATCTATTAATATTCCGAAAACATCTCTAAACCGCGCGAAGAAGTCGGATTTCAAAAGCGATTAAGTGAGAATTAAACAGGCGATCTAAATGTTATTGAGTAACTGTGTTGGGGCAGTGGTTAAATCAAGTAGTGATATTAGAATTTATTGTATATCAGTACTAATAATAAATAATGAAAGAAGTTTGGCAAAAAAACCCGCATTATTCGAAGCCGAAAACATAACAAAATCGTCAGCCTGCTTTCTTTAAATGAGAAACGGTCAAATTTGTGATATTAGAAGTCGTCATKATCGTTAGAAATGCAAAAATCACCCTCAGTGCAGAACATTTCGAGCCCAGAAAGACAGTCCTCTTAAAAAACTTCATTGTGACATACAAAATGAACAATATTTTTGTAGTTATGTTTATAATTTGCATGCAATTTGTAAATTAGTGCAATTTACATTCAAGTTTCAATCGATATTTCTTTCCCATCAGCGCGATGATARGATTTAGAAATTTAGGGGAGGGGGCAGGACTGATACGATTTATAAATTACCGGAGGGGAAGGGGGGGTGCATATCTGACGGAAACATCAATGCTTTGAAGCCGATACATCCAATGTCTCAAATAACATCGACTTATCGTTGTAATCACTATCCAGATAATCCAGAATCTTCGCAGGCCAGCAAGCAATTGAAGATAAGGATAAATATTGCACATTCTTATTATTTAAAGCCTCCAAATGATCAGTAATGTGATATATATACCTTATCTGGGTCTAAATTAGTAAACATGGCATTAAAATTATTATTCCTAACTTTTTTACATTAAACTACTAAAAGTACAAAGTTTAATTAATTTACTCGTAGCCCGTCTATTAGTTAGTAAATTGGCTAAATTAAATCGTAGACTGCCCACTGCATGAATGCTGATGTATTTAAAATTATACTTGGACTAGATTAGTTATGATTTAATTTTTTTGTAAGAGGTATACTTCTGTCCATTTTACAATTGCAAAATATGATTATTATTATAAGATAATATTTTGTCGGATAGATCGCTGTCTCTTGAAAACACTGACAAAGAGTTAATAGTCTGACGTTTCGATTACACCTGCAATCTTTGTCAAAGACGAAGAACCTCAAAATTTGCCTGACACAAGTTCAAACAAAATTTTGAAAGTAAATAAACAAATCACCAAGGATGCGAGACGTCATAGAAACAACGTGCCAACCTGATAAAAAAGGAACCTAACGATGAAAAAGGAACTACCTACCTACTAGATATACACGAACTACTTGATAAAAGATAACTACAAAATAGCCTTCCAAATGTCACCTAACTCATAATTTCCACAATCCCTATTAAAATTATTAGTATTCCTACAAATTTCTATAGCTTCTTTTATTAGACGTTTGTGATAATATTTTTCTCTATGTAAAATTTTTGTTTGGTCAAATATGAGTGTTCAGCTACGGAAGATTTATCTATCTGTTGCAACCTAGTAGCACGTATGTGTTCTTTCAAACGCGTACCTACTTTTCTTTTAGTTTGACCTATGTAACACTTTCCGCAAGAACAAGTAATTTTGTAAACACCTTCACTTTCTAAATGTACTTTATCTTTAGTAGAACTTAAAATTTTATCTAAATTATTATATGTACTATCAACAACTAAAATATCGTGTTTTCTAAGCATCCTCTTTAATTTTTCCGAAAGGCCTTGTGCATAAGGCAAACTCAACTTCAATTTGCTTTGTCGTGGCTGAGAATTTACTTGATTTGGATGAGCACTTTTATTAAAAACTGACCAAATATTCTTACTACTATAACCATTTCTCACTAGCGCTGATTTAAGATGATATATTTCTTTTTGTACAGAACTTTCATCTGATATCCTTTGTGCTCTAACAAATAACGTCCTAATAAGACTATTCTTTGAGAAGGAGGGTGGTGAGATGTGGCATGTAAATATCTGTCTGTGTGTGTTGGTTTTCTGTAAACCTTGTGTTCTAACTGTCCAGTGTTTGTTCTGTAAATTTGGACATCTAAGAAAGGTAAACTGCCATTGCTTTCTAATTCCATAGTAAATTTTATGTCGGGATTTTGACTGTTCAAATGATTTAGAAACCTACCCAGCTCTTCTATACCGTGGGGCCAAATAACAAAAGTGTCATCTACATACCTATACCAACATTTTGGTTTAAGCTGAAAACTGTTTATCGCTACATGTTCAAAATTTTCCATAAACAAATTGGCTACTACAGGACTTAGAGGTGAACCCATTGCACAACCTGATTTTTGTTCATAAAAATTATCATTCCATAAGAAATAAGTAGATTTTAAACAATGTTCGGATAATCTGGCTATCGTGTCACCTAAGGGATCGCTATTAAGCTTGGATTTGATGATATCTATCGTTTCAGGAATGGGTACATTCGTAAATAAAGAAACCACGTCAAAACTAACCAAAATATCACCTTCTGAAATACTTAAACCTTTTATCATATCAATAAAGTCTGAAGAATTTTTGATGAAACTACTGGTATTTCCCACATAAGGTTTTAAATAGTTGGCACAAAATTTTGCCAATCTGTAACAAGGACTGCCAATCGTATTGACTATGGGTCTTAACGGGACATTGGTTTTGTGGATTTTGGGCAAACCATACAATTTAGGTACCTTGCAATCGGAAACAGTTAAAAGAGACTTCTCCTCATTCGAAAGATTTGAACTTTTGATAAGATCATTGGTAATTTTGGAAATTTTTGAGGTAGGATCTCAGGATAATTTTTGATATGTTTCCTCATCTAACAACTCTCTAACTTTATTCTCGCAATCTGTTCTATCTAAAATTACTGTGGCTGAACCTTTATCTGCTCTAGTAACTATAATGGACTTATCTGTATTCAAATCCTTAAGAGCATTCATTTCCTCAGATGTCACATTAGGTTTGGGCGTACGTGCATTTCTAATAGCGTGGCATACATCCATCCTAATCTTATCTGCTTGATCTTTCGGAAGCAGTCTTATACAAGATTCCACAGATGACATTATCTCCACTTTCGGAATGGTCCGTGGCGTTACAGGAAAGTTCATCCCCTTCGCTAAAATATTTACAGCAGCATCTGAGACAGGTGTAATCGAAACGTCAGACTATTAACTTTTTGTCAGTGTTTTCAAGAGACAGCGATCTATCCGACAAAATATTATCTTATATTTATGGACGCTGAAAGCATTCACCCTCGTGTATGATTATTATTGTTTACCTTTATAGGAACTATCTTATTCTTTTTCCTATCCTAGCAAGAGATCGCTTTGAAGCTGTCCGCTGGTTCTTGCTGAACGGTGTATTTATATTCTTTCTCCTGGATTTTCATGGGTTATCCACAAAATAAAACTACATTGCCATCCTAAATTCTTACTTACATAACAAGGTTTATTCACATTATCGCTAAACCCGAAAGCGCAACTGATGTGCAGGTAAATGAGGAAAAAAATTCACAATTATTTCTGACATCAATTTTAGCTGTCCACCCGGTAGTGAACCCTATGAGCCACTACTGGAATACTTGTTTTGTTTGTTTATTCGCATCGAATTAAATAATATACTTGGTTTGCTGAATATTCGAATATCGAATACAAGGTTCTCAAATTCTTACAGCTCTTGTCAGAGGAATAACTGTTAATCATTTGTATAACATCAACACCAACAAAAGCAATGTGTAATTGAGATATTAGTTTAGGAATTTTCATAATATAACATACGGTGAAAGCATCAACATCAAACATTTAATTTCTCTCGCGAAACTTCAATTTTCGTGATGTTGCCTAACATCAATTTTCCATTACCTGTTTTATGTTTCTCGATATACAACTTGAGATGTTCTGCTACCGACAGACTACTTAATGATTGATATTAATAGCATCGAGAGCGAGAGCCTGCAGGTAGTTAAACTGCTGAACTATTCCGAGAGCCCTGGAGGCCAATAATAATACTCGACGTAATACCACCACGTCAGAGTGAAGCGGTGCAATTGTCATAGCCAGACTCACCTAGCATGCCAACGGGGAACTGGTAAGGGGCTTGCAGAGGATTTTCGATGACACTCTGGGTAACAACCCAGACATAGTTCTCTCCCGTTAGGTGGAAGTCCTTCTTGGCCGCAGTTAGAATGTCGATGGCCTCTTCGCGCGTACAGTACAGCAACATCACTCTGGCTTCGGAGTCTACCAGAGCGGCTAGATCCCCAGTCTTCGCGACCAGAACTGCATTAAGGATGGTGAACTTGAATCGATCCTGAAAGAAAAATAAGTTTTAGTCATAGCAAAACAGTCTTTAATTTGGAATATTGTTTATTTTAACTCCACAAGGGAATGCAGCACAACTAGTTAACTATCTGTTTAACACTTTTGGCTTGGCATAAACTGTTTTTGAACCTGTTTATATATACATTCGCGAATTTAAGAGGTGACGAATTTTAACTTCTGTACATAACCCGAATTTATCTGACCATCACAGCGTCTGTCTATCCTTTTTTGATCGCTTTTTAAAGCCTTTTATTACACGTATGCATATAGGCCAATTACGTTATCTGGTCTATGTTCGTTGTATAATTTCTAAAACCGAAGGTAATACCTGTAGATCCGATTAATGTTAAAAACTTCATCGTTTTGAATTAGTTAGAGTAAAAAAGACGACTTTTGACAAATTAATCCTTAATTCTAATAATAAACAGAAAGCTACATCAGACGCTATAAAGTTCAATAAAAAAGCAACTAAAGAAATTCAATTTAATCATTGTTTTGTCAACATTGCATACCGACTATCCGTGAGGTGTCTGTTAAAGAAGTCAGAGATACCATTGACAAAATTCGAAATACTCAAAGTAAAAACGTTTTCGGTATAAATTCAAATATAATTAAGATTTTAAAGAATTTAATATTAATATTAATTACAAGAATTATTAACGTGACTATCACACAAAATTGTTTTCCCAATTTAATGAAAATTTCTAAAGTCGTTTACGAGAAAGGTAAGTTTTCAGATATGAACAACTATAGACCGATTATCGGAAGAGATTTTGAGATTTTGTTACAAAATAAACAACTAAATGATTATTTTGTAAATTTTCGTTCGATTAATAGAAGTCAACTTGGCTTCAGAAACAATTTATCCACGACCTATCAAATTTCTATGTTATAATATGCTTCATGCCTTCGAGACACTTTGAATTGTTTTAAGCATTAGATTGCATATCGAAAACATGAATCCTATTTTGTTCATAGTTATCGAATTGAATTTATAAATTCTTAGCGACAGACAGCACTGTAATGTCGATGCAAATCAGAGATTTGTCAGGCCTACTTCAATTCAATTCGGTGTACCTCAGGGGTCCATTTCTGGACCTCTCTGATTTTTTATTTACATAATGATCTTCCACAATCTGTTATATCAGAAAAATGCATTTTGTTTACTGACGATTCAACTTTTGTAGGCATGAGTGGTCGTGTGTCATCGTTAAACAACATTTCCCTAGAAGCTCAAACTAGAGTAAAACAATGGTTTCTTAGTAACAAGTTGTCTGGGAATTCATACAAAGCATAGCGACTTGTATTTTCTTTAACCTTACAATTTTTTTAGGTTCCAACGAAAATGTATTAGAATTATTGCTAAACTAGGATATCTGGATGTTTGTCACAATTTATTCAAAAGTCTCAAAATTTTAACTGTTCCATGTCTGTATGTATATCAATGTCTTATCTTTACTCATATGCACATATATGAATATCAATTGTCAAACCACAGTTATGCCATCTGTTGAAAGCAGACTTTCTTGGACTCAGCAGAACTCGTAACAGCTCTGATTATTATTGTGTCAAATTCTATAACGTTTTACCTGGCCATGTTAAACACCTCGATGTAACAAATTTTGAGAAGTATATTGAATCAGTGCTTTTAGATGGTGCTTTTTATTCCTTTGATAAATACATTTTTATGTCTATCACCTCATAGGGGGAATAAAAGCTTAATCTTACTTTACCTTATATGTAAACATATGTATAAGTTTTTGATGTAAAATGTTAGCACAAATATGTATTATTATTATTATTATTATTATCAAGTTCAAAGGCTGATCGATTCACGTGCGTCATCTCCATAATACTAGTGTTTCATTTAGTTTACAGAAGGTGGAAAAAAGGTAAGTCTTTATAAGCAGTGGTCATGTACTTAAATTCGCAATTCATTTGCCTTACTTTCAAATCCTTGTTGTTGATTTTGTAAAATGTTAAACGTGGTAGGTATAGTGTGCGCCAGGAAAGAAGTCGCACCTTAGTAATGTAACATCATCCACAATTTGAACGGAGCGAACCCCATGGGTGGGCCGAGCTAGCCTGAAATTATGACTATGAATAATAGCGGGCACGCCAATGATTTAAATGTCTCGCGACAATTTTGGTCCCCACCACGCCTACCTTATTTCCTGGCGCACACATTATTTATCTATTCCTGCAGTTAGCTACAGATTACGAGGTATTTTGCGAGTATTTGTGGAGGTAGTGTATTATATGCTAGTACAAGCACATGCTTGTAAAGTACCGCGTAATAATGTCTTTAAGTGATATAAAAGAAGTACATTATTACAGTTTATATTCCGTTGTTATTCTGGATGTTGTTTGGAAAATGAGTAATAATTAATAATTACATACTAATTATCGATTATATCTAAGCATATAATTACGACTTCTTACACACTTAACCACATTACCGCGACAATAACTGCGTGTCGGGAATATAAATGTGGTTATTAGAGAGATTACAGTAATAGTATTGTCAAATACGGAATTTACTTTAAATTCATTTTACTAGATCGTTCCACATTCTAGAACAGAACGTTTACTAATTATGTCAACATCTTTGTGTCATTGTACTTTCCTCTGGCACCAAGTATAGGTAATGCTAGCGATGCATCACGACGTATTAGCGAGTTGGGTATAAATACGCCGATAAATCAATCGTGAATAACTAGGAAATAATACCGCACAATATACCTAGATAATAATTTTCCCTCTAGCAGGAGTAAGCCCTCGTAGCACATTGTAAGTAACAAAGGTAAAATATTCAATTGTCATTGTAATATATTTCTGTGTGATATAATTATTAATATCTGTATAATGTCTATTTATTTATAGATCTCTATGTTAGTAATTAGTTGTGCAGAACCTACGTCGTATCTCTTCTGCCTTCGCCCCTAGTTATTTGATTCAGGTCTTCTCAGGTAATCTTTAGCACAAAGGCACATAGCCGAAGACAGAGGGTTGTGTCAGTTTTTGTAGTTAGCTCCTCTTAGTAGAAATAAAAAGAGTAGAATTCGGTGCACCGAATGACGATTGTCGTAGTGAAACACGCAATTGAACTGTGCTCTGAGTTTTTATTTGTATTAAATGTAATGAACAAGTGGTTGATGTAGTTGTGTTTAACCAGTATACCTGAGCAGATAGCAGCCGAGCGCAGCCTGTAGCAGCAAAACCGTTGACTAACATAATAATTACGCATGTTGCAGGTGCATGATTARCAATAGTCATGTTTACTATGTATCAAAATTGGCATTAGATAAATTAAGCAWAAGGTAAAGGCAATTTAAAACCARACTTGTGCCATAAAGTGTAGCAGTATCCGCCTCATAAAGGCGATAATCCCAGCGTCGGCCCCTTTTTTTATACAAGTTTTTTGCTTAACACCAGCTCGGCTATTTAAACATACGACGAGCATCTTTTGAAGTGGCTGCACATCCTCGGGGTGCGTAAAATTTGTTTACTAATTTAATAAACCTGGTGTTCAGGTAAGTTCCAGGTTGGGAGTAGGCATGTAATTCTATTGTATGTTTTTTTACATTATGTTCAGTTGCTTAAATAAACGCTACACCGATACGTCTTCCTGTGAAAACCCCTAACTTCGTTACAAAAGCAAGCGAGGATAAGCTAGTAGGTTATAGACCGCTTTTACCCAAGCTTAGGAAAGCCCGAAATACATCGGTAGAGAAATTTTAAAGTGAATGGACAAAATGTCAAAATTATCATTACCTGTATGACTTATAATGATTATAGAATATTTTAATGTTTTTTTTGCAGGTAAATATATTGTTACGAATACGGGGTTCAAAAACTGCAGATTTCTGACTAAACTCCTTTTATTTCATCACTACTATCAAATACACTAAGTCTAAATACAGCCAGTTCAAAACACCACTATTTTCACACCATTAATTCATAAACCACTATACTGTACACACTTGCACTAACAACACCTGTTTCACTAAGCCTCTCGCTCGCTCGATAATCGCTATTCGAATTTACAACTACCTACTCTCGCGCTTCTCTCTGTCGGGCTATTTATACTCCCCATCGAAAATTTCGGAAGGGACATCTAGGCGCTCTCGAAACTTCGACAAATCGAATTTTCTGGAGTATTTTTGGTATTGAGATTTTCCTGCCACCTGTTTGTAGCTAGGATAACCACCTGCAGTGTCCTAGCGCACCGCGAACACTGTAATTGTCACCTTCGACCGGTATTTGAACCCGGTACCTTTTGATTACTAGTGACAAATGTGCCAGCCACCGTATTATTAAATCCCTATTCAAATTCAAGGTCAAAGTAGCATATACAGGGTCCGCCATCTAAAACTCCCCAGGCTCGTATTTTC
This sequence comes from Rhyzopertha dominica, assembly GCA_025024175.1. Classification (NCBI taxonomy): domain Eukaryota; kingdom Metazoa; phylum Arthropoda; class Insecta; order Coleoptera; family Bostrichidae; genus Rhyzopertha; species Rhyzopertha dominica. Next base: position 52,721,209 of record QCXZ01000003.1, read on the forward strand.
TTTATTTTTTTACGTACAACCTTAAGTTATATGTCAAATTGTAAGTCTTTTTAAACTCTTTAAAGATAACTTGGCGGGTGTTCAAAATATTTTTTGCACATTATCATATTTTGTATTTAAAGTTAATTTTTGTAAATATTTCTTAACCTTACCTCGTATAATAAATATTACTTCACAGTTGAATGCCGACTTTTGTCTTCTTCAGTTTGTGTCATTACCATGTATGCGTAATTTTCAGTCCTTCTTAGTGAAAAACAAGAAAAACCAGTCGCCGCCATGTTCTATAAATAGGGTTGTTCAGAATTTTTAAGTGTTAGTTTAGTAGCTTATTACGGTACAAATTATACCTACATGTCCATCGCTGCACACAAAACCCCAAAATTTTAAGTAACTTTTAAATAAATCAAGTACAAAGTTCGTTCTAAAGACAGAGAGGCTAGAAAATAAAACCCTGCGACGAGGTTGTACTTGATTTATTTAAAAGTTACCCAAAATTTTGGGGTTTTGTGTGAAGCGATGGGTATGTAGGCATAATTTTACCATAATAAGCTACTAAACTAACATTTAAAAATTGTGAACGGCGCTATAACAAAACATGGCGGCGACTAGTTTTTCTTGTTTTTCACTAAGAAGGACTAAAAATTACGCATACATGGTAATGACTCAAATTGAAGAAGAGAAAAATCGGCATTCAACTATAAAGCAATATTTATTATACGGGGTAAGGTAAAAAAATGTTTACAAAAATTAACTTTATTTGCAAAATATCACAATCCGTAGAAAAAAATTTTGGACACTCACTAAGCTATTTTCAAAGAGTTCAAGAAGACCTACAATTTGACATATAACGTAAGGTTGTACCTAAAAGAAAATACGAGCCTGGGGAGTTTTAGGTGGCGGACCCTGTATATGTCAAAATTTTTATAATTCGTCTAGAAAGAGACTACTTATTAGTAAAACTAATTACATAACCCTATTGGTTAATAAAAGTGCTTGACCAAAGCTTTCAATCACAGGAAGAGTAAAATTAAATATTAGATATTACGTATCTGGTGAACTACAATATAGTAACGAGACGCATTCCAGTACCTTTATATAGACTTTTCTCTCCCGGAATTACCCCATAAACCCGACAAGAAAACCCACTTTCAAAATCTACTACATTTTACTCCAAGTAATGGGTAATTTAGTAGAAATATAGTAATTAAGGTTAGCGACGCCGCTTGTTCTAGCGCGACCCTTTGCAGCCATCGAGCCGCGCTAAACAGAGATTTCAGAACTAAACAGATTGCGGCCAAGTGTCAATACCAGACCTCAAATATACAGCCGATATATAGACTGCCGTCTGTTCTCAAGGTAGAGAGGTTGTTAAAGGCGAGCATCTTGTGTAAAAGGGGCTATCCGTATGCGACACTTCAAATAGTGTAGTATTTCTATCTCTGACACATTCAAGAACGTGAAGAACGTCTTTTTCAATAAAATGAAAATTGTATTGCATTAAATTCTCACTATTAGGCAAAAGTTTAATGAAAATGATTACTCTGTGTTTGTTTTCAGGCCGCAGATATATACCTACTGTAAAATATTATGATTGCATTTGTTGATATATTTGTTTCGTCGGTTAAAAGAATCAGCGAGAGTAAGCAGTTGATGGTCATTGACAAAGTGCGGTACGTAAAACCGTAATGAACATGAAGGAAGGTATGAACGAGATGAATGTGATGTGCAACAGCTGCAGTTTCAAAATTTCCCGCATCCTTATACTTACAACCAAAGCATCTGCAAGTTCTCTCCTAAAAATATCAGGATGTTTCTCTATCGTTTATCTTATTTAACGTAATTTATTTTGCTTCTACGTTAATATACCTGAAAAACTAATAAATCCAGAAGCAATTCGTGACTTGTTTGTTCCTGTTTGTATCTGGTAAAGTTGATACTAAAACCCTACATTCTTATATGCAGAATATGTTCAATAATAATGCTACGTTTTACTACAGAAAAGTTGACGACGCACGACGTCCACTTCATTATTATTTGCGACATATTAATATTTTGTCGACATTTTATGCATTTTGCAAGAAAGTGGAGAGGCTTTAATTTACCGACAACCAACCAAGAAAAAATTTAACGCATACAAAACGCTTGTGTAAGATATGTGTGCACATTTCCCCAGATTTAAATTATTTTAAAGAACCAAAAATAAACCTTAGAGTTGAGTAACTTATAGAGTATACAGTATGATATTGTACAAGACCAAGACATACACAAATAGTATGCTCTAATATTGTCAGTTGATCTTGTGAAACGTTCTAAAATACATAATGTTGATTTAGATCAATATTGTTACATAAAAATTTGAGGCTAGACTTACTTTCGGCAGCGTTTGGCCGATATCTCATGCATGGATCATATTTTCAAATAATCCGGGTTGTAGATCATATTATAATTTTTGTAGTGTCCGCTGCTCCTATGCCAACCGTTTGCATTGTTTGTTACTTCGATTTGATACATTTGTGATTGACTGTATTTATATTTTTTCTTTCTCAATGACATGTCTTCTGTAACGTGTTAACGCATTTACGTAAACTGTGAAATGGAAGAATGACTAATGTCAAACATCTTGTGTGTACAAGTTTTTAAATAAATTTATTATTATTATATTATTAATAACTACGTTAGCTAGCACCATCAAGGATAAGTAGTTATACGGGTTCTGTTACGGGGAGTGGGGCTGACAAATTCAGCTTATTGATATTTCAAGAACGAACTTGTATAATTATTTAACTTGGTGTTAGTCTTAACTAACCGCATACGGTAGCGGTGCTAGGTGGTTGCATAGTATGCATAGTATTCAGTGACCTTACGTTATATATGACGGATGACATGCACAACAACCTAGCCTATAAGCTACTTCTACTGACAGTCTGTACATTTCAGTCATCTCGACGCTTGTATGACGATGTATGATAACATCTGTATTGCTTCTTTTTTGTGGAACTCTTTCTAGTATAGATGAATGATAACTTCACAAAAGTTTAGAAGATAAAACATAAACAGAGCAAAATGAATTGTGACATTTTTCAAATACAAACTGCACGAGACAGTCAGCAACGTATGAAGTCTTGCTAAGGTTGCTGTTGCCTGATGATATGGACGCTTCTTCAGGTGATTTCTTATGGTTTATTCACCCCCCTAGTGTAGGTATCGAGTCACGCACCAACCTTTTTCTAAATTTTAAAGCGCCTTTAAGAGATTTCAGATTGTCATGCCATTTCGCATACAAGAGGTAATAAATCGCTTCAGCCAGTGTAGTATCTCCCGTGAGGCACTTTATTTTACTCGTCTTCAAGGACGCTTAATCGCCATCGCACCGGAGAAAAATGGAAATTAGGAGAGGAGCGATAAGGCCGGAAAATGAAAAATGCACTCTTTAAATTTTACAGAACTTTGCACGGTCTTTCAGATTACACGAATTGTAGAAACGTGAAGGTTTGGAAATAGTAAGAGTAATATAGTACGTATGGCGCAATTAAGTACCACATGAGTATGTGTGTTGAAAACAGTCACTGTCGTTCAATTTTTTTCTATTTTCTGTAATGAAAGGAGACTACCTTGACGTACCTATAAACAATCTAATATAACTAGCGGAATAAAACTACTTATAAAATACGAATGTCTATAAAAAATATATCTCTGTAGAGTATTTTGATTATGTGTTGTGCTCATGGGTGTAGATACATCCACAATATTTATTGAATAAATTCGTTTCTAGCTGAAGTATTTCTTCATAAACTCAACCTGGCAAATAATATATTATACAGATATATTGTGGTATATCTATCAAAATGTGGAGCTGCGTCATCCAACTGACATAACATTTTCACCCTTCCCTTCTCTGAAATCAATTTCAGTAATCTCTGCAATTCTTTTTTTTTAATTTACATCTTAAGATTAGGATTGCCCAATAAGATTATTATTAAGAACACTATACCAAATATTCACCTAACAGTAATAAAAACTTATCTCTCTAGTTTCAGTAATTAATTAAATACCTGTAATTATTGTAACACCCGCGAGCTATGTCAACAGGAAAAGACAATTTTGTGTGTCATAACGCATACCTTGCAAGACCGTGTATATAAAGCTGTTATAAACATAAATAAGTACCGATTTGTAATCCAAACAATAAAACAATAATAAAATTATATCGACCGGAACTAGCGGTATAAATAACTATATGTAATTAAGAATAAGTTAATTGTGGCTAAGCCCTGTGATAAATGAATATTCATGTAGTGTGAAATAAATAGTTTGTACAACCCTCAGGCGTCTTCGTCGGGTCTTCCCGCCTGATGGACCAACACGCCACAACTGGTGACCCGAACGCACTATAAAAAACCGCTGCAAATTGAATCAGTACTTCCACATCCAATTGTCAAGATGACATTTACGTTTTCATTTCTTACACTGTACGATTAGTAAACAGATTTTGAGCATTTTGTCTCTCTACACATTTTTTCTAAGGCAAAGTCCTCGAGATATATTGTCAAACAGAGAATATTTTCCAAATTTATTTCTATTCAATTCAACTATAATTCTTAGTTCACTTCATGGTTAACGTCAGTATCAGCATTTTTATGTTCAATGCACTTCCCGTGAACGGCGGATTATGCGCTAGTTCAGCAGTTTACGCGTCGTACGATCTATGTGACGTATACGCTTATTCTAGTATAAATAGTGCAAATAATCTATCATAAAGCAGTCTAATACTTAGACTCGAAGACCCCCAGGCAGGAGCTGACCTTCGAGCAACAATGTAAGTTCCAAGAATGTTTGATTACTTTTGTCTTTATTAATGTTTTATTACTTACTCCATGTACATGTGTTTATTTTACAGATTTAGCTTTATGTTGTTAAAAAATTATTATATTAAAGCGACCTAAGTCGTATAACTCCTGCCCTTGTCCCAAGTTCTGTTACAGGTTCCAATCTTCGGCAACGCAAACAGCGCGCACCCTAAACCCCAGGGTGCGACATTGTGGTGGAGGCGCCGGGTAACAAAATCTGGAAATACGGGGTTTTTACCATTTTTAAGGGCTTCTTGAATAGTTACCATACTGACGTGGTTGAATCTCCTTCGTTGCTTCCTATAAAACCTAGCAAATGGACATTAATTGTTAACAAAATTAATAAATAAGTGCAGAATATTCCTTCCGTGATAGCTAATCTGTATAAAAATTGCATTATTGACCTAAGACGTATGTAAGGGTGGGCGGTAGGGGTTCTTTGGGAAGGGGGGCAAACTTACTTTTTCCTCTTCTACGGTGTCCTGTGTGGCTTTCTGATGGCGTACTTTGCGCTGCATGTCGTCATGGTGCCTGTAAATGGTTAGTAACGGGGAAATTTTGCTATAAAATTGATCGGCATTTTTGGCACCAGACTGAAAAACTTGCAGAGTCTCTGTTTAGGCAACGCAGAAAGCCATATTATGTTAATGGAATTAGTTGACTCCTCGGGCACCACATGTCTCGAGTGGCAAGCCACCGTCAGTAACACCGGAATTAATTCACCCCTCGGACACCATCGACATTAGGCTTTCTTTGTAACCATAACTAAGTCCCTTTCTAAGTTCCAACTGGCAATGATTGACCCTCCAATGCCTTTCTTTATCATAGCAAGGTAAAAATTGGAAATTAAGGAAATGTATGTTTTTAGGTTGACGGGTTGAACGCTAATGGACCTTCACCATAATGTCGCGTTGGGTACTTCGGGATCGAAAGGGCTTCCGCCACAATGTCGCTCTGGGTACTCAGGATCAAAATGGCGCCTCCACCACAATGTCGCACCCTGGGGTTTAGGGTGCGCGCTGTTTGCGTTGCCGAAGATTGGAACCTGTAACAGAACTTGGGACAAGGGCAGGAGTGATACGACTTAGGTCGCTTTAATATAATAATTTATTAACAACATAAAGCTAAATCTGTAAAATAAACACATGTACATGGAGTAAGTAATAAAACATTAATAAAGACAAAAGTAATCAAACATTCTTGGAACTTACATTGTTGCTCGAAGGTCAGCTCCTGCCTGGGGGTCTTCGAGTCTAAGTATTAGACTGCTTTATGATTGATTATTTGCACTATTTATACTAGAATAAGCGTATACGTCACATAGATCGTACGACGCGTAAACTGCTGAACTAGCGCATAATCCGCCGTTCACGGGAAGTGCATTGAACATAAAAATGCTGATACTGACGTTAACCATGAAGTGAACTAAGAATTATAGTTGAATTGAATAGAAATAAATTTGGAAAATATTCTCTGTTTGACATTTGCCCCCTTCTTGAAATTCAAGAATTTTTACAAAAGGCAAAAAGGAAATAATAACTTAATAACCAAAGATAATTTTAAACTTATTGCTGCTAAAAATTATATTTTAAGGCCTAACGTTGAAATTAATGTAAAACTGATAAATTTCTATCCCAAAGTAACATTAAATAATTCTGAAAAATTCGAATTTAGAGAAAATAAAAATAATTCCTTAAGAAAAGATATTATTTGTGAAGGCTTAACAGTAATTGGAAATAATCTGTACATTAGATTAATCCGGAGGAGTAATACACGTCAATTTATTTTTAAAGGTACTGTTTTGGGTTACTTGCACAAAAAGTGGAAGGAAATTGGCTTATATTCTTSAGTTTTAACTGTAACCGAAGCGTTAGATAAAGTTAGTACTAAGGAACAGAGTTGCCAAAGGGATAACACAAAATATCAAATTTCTGGGGCTAACGGAGCTAATCAATTTTGCAACAAAGAAAATTTATCTTTATATCGGAATAATATATGCAGTAAATTTAATGTGAAAGCCAAAGAAAACTATTCATCCAAAGGCATTCCTAAAAATTATTGTAAATATCGTAAAAGGAGTCAAAAGTGTCATTTAGGGCGTAGAAAATATGTATCCAGGCAAATAGGCATGTGCAGTAAAGCGGGAAGATACTTGGGTTCAGTAAAAGAAATGTACAATAAGAAATGCATGAGTATCAGAAATACAGATAGAGAGCAATATTTAAGTAAATATAGGGGACATATGTATAAAGTAAGAAATAGAATATAGCTTATAAATAAAGGGCAGGTATTTACAGGGATATTTGAAAACATTAGCAAAGAAATAAGGTTTCGAATGTATGGTTAATTGAAAAGCAAAGTATTAGTAGTGAACGTTAAGAATTTGTACATAAGCAGGTTAGGTCGCAGGATTAATACTCACCAGGTGATGAGTAACTTCCGGAAGACGTCGATCCATGGCACACGAAAACATTAAGATGCAAGGACCCAAGAAAGTTATAGAAAACCTCGAGGTGTGCACATCCTAGGAAAGATAAACGACTAGAAAGTGAATTCACAAGGATCCTAAATGAAAAAAGCGCTATAAGGATAAAAAAAATTTTTAAAGAAAGGGATATTCAAAGGACCTATTGCTTGCCAGAGAAAAAGCTGATACAGCTGTAAGTCAAATTATTGAAAATCGGGAGACCTGGCAGATAATTTTTAATGCAGTACGGTCCTACGTGTTTTGTTTCACAAAGCACGTCCCATAAGTTCTCCTCGATCCTCGCCATCGTTATAGAACAGTTATTGTACAAAAATGCAAAATTTTCAAAAGCTGCAGCATCATTTACAGTAAATGCGCAAATAAAAGTGAGCAAAGAAAATGCATGTGTGTGAAGTGAGAAAATTACAGAATGGGTTCTCTCTAAAATTATGCATGTACACTAACTTGGTCTTATTTATATAGGTACTAATCAAAACAAATAACATTAACCAACGGTACTAACCACTAATCCTGCGATCACGAAATTAATGAGTTAACTGTATATATTATAAAGTAGGTACCTACACAAAATTATCTAATAAGGTTTAATTTGCTTAAATTTAGAACACTTAAACAACGTCATTATTATAGACGAAAAAAAAAGATAATTATACTAGTAATTACAAGGTTTAGGATATTTACACCATATATAATAGAATTATTTCTATAGGAAAATAATTAAGAGAGGTTAAGATTAACAAGCAAATTAAAATTTTGTACAATATATTTAAGATAGGTAAAATGATTTAAATAGAATTTAGATGTATTTACAAATAAGTAAACGTAGGTAAGATTTTATGAATCTTTTATAGATAGGTAAACGGATTATTAAGTAGACACAAACACTAAAGTACAACCAAAATGTTAAAATCGAAATTCATATATAAAAAGTATACTATAATAGAAATTTACTTACCATTTTTTGTTTGTTTTTCATGGCATGGCCCGCACACACGCCCACACATCACACGAACAGGCACGATACGCTGGCAGCAAGATGAAGATGACCGCCAAAATTTTCGAAGTACTGGCTCCACGTTCGACTCCAAAGGCGAGTACGACGATATAGCATCTACCAAAACCAGTCAATTCCAGAGAAGTAAAGCAAGAATGGGTCACCTACACAAGAATCCAAAAATCACACCCATCCCATCCTAAATTCCACAAAAATTTACCAACATCCAAAGAAGACTCCACAAGAAAACCGAAGACATCACCTATTGACCCACAAGATAGCTTTAGGGTGAAGTATTCACTCAACAAGCTAAAGAACCACCAGCAGCATCCAACCAGTACATTAATAAAGAAATACAACGGAGTTGGTACAGAACACCAAATTTGCTGAATCTACAGAAATCTCAACCGGCCGTAATGAAGGTCATCCCAAGCAACAACCGCAATCGCCTACTCATCGCAAGTGCAACTTGATACCAAAGACTGCAATTAGTGAAAACATGAACAGAGCCGTATCCAGTGCAAAGTGAACAGTGCCGTACTTAAAATTTGTGTGACCGCAAGTGTGTGTGAGAAAGACATTAATTACAACATTGTAGACTTTGAAATGGGCCAATGATGTATGTTAATTTTCTTTTTTCGCCAATCAGTTTGTAGATCTGGTCAAAATTTAATTTTTCATTACACATCTATTTCAGTTTGCGATAGTTAACATTTTTAGTATTTTTTTAAACTCCAGTGAAAGCTGGAGGGCCAGCTTTTTCAAGAAGGGGGCAAATGTCAAACAGAGAATATTTTCCAAATTTATTTCTATTCAATTCAACTATAATTCTTAGTTCACTTCATGGTTAACGTCAGTATCAGCATTTTTATGTTCAATGCACTTCCCGTGAACGGCGGATTATGCGCTAGTTCAGCAGTTTACGCGTCGTACGATCTATGTGACGTATACGCTTATTCTAGTATAAATAGTGCAAATAATCAATCATAAAGCAGTCTAATACTTAGACTCGAAGACCCCCAGGCAGGAGCTGACCTTCGAGCAACAATGTAAGTTCCAAGAATGTTTGATTACTTTTGTCTTTATTAATGTTTTATTACTTACTCCATGTACATGTGTTTATTTTACAGATTTAGCTTTATGTTGTTAAAAAATTATTATATTAAAGCGACCTAAGTCGTATAACTCCTGCCCTTGTCCCAAGTTCTGTTACAGGTTCCAATCTTCGGCAACGCAAACAGCGCGCACCCTAAACCCCAGGGTGCGACAATATGAAAAACATATAAATTTTAAAATCGGTTTTTTCCAAATAACTCGAAAATTATTATCTTAACAAATAAATTACAAGAGTGTTTTCTGATCAGAAATTTGATTTTCTATATAATACTAAAAATTAAAAAAATCGCATGAGCAGGGACCAAAATAGGTTTTGTGGAAATATTTCGAAAATGTCAAAATTTTGAAAATAACTTTACTAAGACACTTTTTGTGAGAAATTTTATTTCCTATCTGATGGCATTCTCATTTTTTAATATATTAAATATATTTGGAGATATTTAGGATAAACAGTTTTCTTTAAGTGAAGATTTTTGCTAATAGCTTCTAAACAGTTCGCTGCACCGAAAATTTATAAGAGCCAATAATACTCGCAGTTATACTACTAATCACATACAAAAACGAAAAAAATATAAAAAAATAAAATTTGCAAAAAGGGTAGTTACCCCCCAATTTCGTCCCCTTTCCGATACCCTTTTTACCCCACAAATAACAGGTCGCTTTGGCTAGTTGAGATTTATACGTTTGCCAAATTTCAAGTTCATATATTAAGTCTTTCGAAAATTATCGTGTATACAAACAATACCACAGACACAGACAAGGAATTTTTTTTTTGCTCAAATTTTGTTTTTTGCCTGTACGACCATMTTAAAGCGAATGAGCAAAAAAATTTTTAAAATTTTTTTTTCGCGATACAATACTTCCCATCCGTTGGATGTGGAAGTAATAAATATCTGCATATTTTTCATTTGAAACCCTGGCCATATACAATTAAGTCAAAGAAACACGAATTATGTAAGAACGCCAAAGAAGATTTCTCTAGTTTTCGCTACACTCGGTCGAAGATTTACCGAAACCTTTTCTGCAAAGCCATCGTTATAAGTTATTTAGCTAAATTTAATAAAAAATATCCATGAGATATCATTTTGCATATTTCAAGCTTTGAATGTCAGCTTCTTATTAACATTCGTTCGCCAATAATAAAAATATATTGGTATACGAGTATACTACTCCGAATAACAAATGCTTAATGACGATTTGATCTTAGAAGCAAACACTTTGAGAAAACGAGAACTTTTCCCTCACAAACTACTTTTCCCTTTGGGTAGAGGACAGTGTGCATCATTTACTTCAATCTGAAAATTTAAAACTTCAGAGGACAGCTTGTTGAATGCCAGTTATTTTCCCAGGAGCTTTGTCGGCCTCACGTTGCTCTGCCCGCATATTCTGAATACTTTGATGTGCCCCATATGGTGTCTGAAAACTATTTTCATTGTATCTGTTGTGAAGTGGATTTAGTGTGAATCCATTTGACAGGAATTTGTTCTCTGTGCATTCAGTAAACAATAAAAAGTTGAATTTGCATGGATAGAAAAAACAAACAAGCGGGCTTCCTGATATTATTTTCTCGTTTTAAATAGCGTTGATTCTGGAAAATAAAATCTCCACGAATAAATTTCACTCCTTTCTCATGTACTCCCGCTTAGCTTAAGAGTCTATTACAAAGACTCAGTACATAGTTTTCCAGCGAGCTCGTTATTGTAGGTTAACTTGACTGTAAGCCGCGGCGACTCACTTTTATATGGTTGGTTACTCCATAGTCTACTGTTGCCACCGTGTAGGAGCCAAGCTATGCTGCTAAATTATTAAGTTCGTCTTTACTCACGCACATTCTCATGATATACTGCATTTTTTTTATTTCAAATGACCTACTACATATCAATTTGGAGTCGTGTGTCGTATAATCTTCCCAATTTCCTATCGAGACGTTTTAGTTAAAATTTGAAAAGCAATAAAAATCCCCTTGATCATCACAATCGAAATAAATTTGGTCTATGGTTTGCCGATAATATTGATTAGTCATTTGTTCAGCTAATTTGAAGGACCTTTTTAAACTAGTTCGGTATGATACGAAGCGTTGTCCATAAAAATAGCTGTCGGTTCTACCAGTAGTGGCAACGAACAAGAAATCAAACTCGCATTTTAATTTACACTTTCACAAATTAGTCTTCTCACGTGCGTAAACTGTAAAATGATGTATTTTTCCCATTACGCTATTAGATGACCTTACAAGTACTCAGTCATGTTGCCATGATTCGTCAAGAAAACAAAAGTTGTACATACGGTTTGCTTAAATATCCATACACAGTTAATTTCTTCTGTTTACGATAATATCAGGCCTTTTACAAAGTAACCGTCGATGACAATGTTTCTTATATTTCAAACCTAGAGATTTTACCAGGTTCTATCTCGATACACTGCCACCATAAAGAAGTCTTGCTTCCCAGTGAAGTTTTGAAGAGTTCTTTGGCAATGGCAGATTACCAGCTCAGAGATTTGTTGTTTAATTTCAACTTTGTTAGGAATTGGCAAGTCAACCATTTTTGTCTTTTTCCTTTCCTTTTAAAATATAGTTTGGGCATTTCTTCGTCAATTTCTTCTATAAGAACAAGACTACAATCCTTCATACAATTACAGTAATGTTTATAAAGGTTATTCAAACGTGTGCGTATACATGGTATAATATTTATTTACGTATGCTACATTTTCCAAGAAAGATTTAAGCAATTATTGGAGTACTTCGGCAAACGCAAGCCTTGTACATGATTACTTGGAAATTTGACTGTAGGCAATAAATATAATCATTTTATGTGACGTTATTGCTTGTGCTATTGGAATTCTATGATATCTAATATCAATTTAGTATTAATGAAGATAACACTGGTTTAGATGTCAAATTCCATAGTGAATAAGTACTGATGTATTTATTTCACAAATAAACAAGTAAAATTGTATTATATCGTATTTTAATAAAAAAATTACTTTCGTTTGAAAATCCCTGCTTTCCATCTGATTTACCACTACCTTAACTAATCAACAGGTATATCTCGTATTCTTTCGTTTATGTGCTAAACGAGAGGGAACAAATATTACAGAAACATGTTTAATGCGATTTACAACATTGGGAACACAGTAACATTTTTCCTGTAGTACATAATCCACTAATTTCACTCTCTTGCATTAACTGCCAATACTAACACCAGTAGCAGCAAGCTGCATCCAAATGTTGGCGACATATAACGAACGGTCAATTTAGCACCAATGCTTATGATTAGCAAAGAGCGTCACAAAGGGTAGGTCTATAGAAGAATTGGACGATACCAAGCTAATGTAGAAGCAAAATCTTTCCTCGGCAGCTTTATGGCATGAATTGGCCGTAAAAGTGTGCCATCAGTTTCTCTTGTTATCTCCACTCTCCGAGATATTTCGCTGACAAGCCTTCAACTCGCAAAGCCCGTGCGCCGAAACCTGAATGACGAGACTGGAACAACACAACTCATCGATCATTCTTAGCGTAACGAGTTGTAGTTCTTAATAAGCTTTACAAACGGGGCGGCGACACTAATTAGGCCAAGACGAACGTTCTTTGCGGCTCTACCGCCACCTTCTTTCGCTTTATTTAATGAACGTTTCGCTGAAAATGTAATATAATTTTTCTGACAATCCTCCGACGCGAGGCTTTCCCGCCTTTGCTGCTTAGGATTCTCAAGCGTAATTAGAATAACGTTTAATCGGGTTTACAAAGAAAATACTTAAGAAGTTTGGCTTTCAACTGTTGCTTTTACAAGAGTTCAGAGAATTTATTGGATTAATAAAGTTTTAAACAAAAAAGTCTAGTTCTGGCTCGATAACAAAACTCGTAAGTTATATTTGAATTCGTTACGTTTTAATTTAGTTCAGAAATTTTGATTTCAGTCAGAACCAGAGCTTTATAATTAACTTTCTACGTCTTTAAGTTTGATATTTACAAGTTTAGCTTTTGGATGGTTAGTAAATATTAATGTCATCTGAATATTAATAATTAATATTAGTATATTCAGAGAATGGTTTAAGTATATGATGTCTCTGTTGCACCATCAAATCATAAAATATGCCATTAACATTACGAGTATACAACTGTTCGTACTTTGTCTAAAAGGTATATACGAAAAAACTCTTTGAAGCAAAAACACCATCACATATTATGTAATATGTTTCCCTCTGTTGAATCCGTTTTTATTCAGAACACAACTCTGCTTTGCTTACTGTATAGTTCATGATATAATGGGCATGAAATAAATCCACCCAATCTGAAAAAACTATTTTTAGTTTCACAAAAAGTGTCTAAAGTTAACTAATTTTAAACCAGAATTTGAAGGCTGAAACGTCACAAATGAAAACGGAAATGCACATTTCGCAACAAAGCTACCGGCTACCGATTGTTAGTTGTCGCCATGTAAATATAACCTTAACATTTATTTGAGTAGCTTTTGTGGTATTCGTATTGTATTGTATTTTTAATTCTCAAATTGACGCTGGATTTCTAAAGGCAGACAATGATAATTTGCCCCTGATAGATAACGATATGATAAATAATTTTTATATAGACAGCTTATAGTTTGTCAGCTCCGAAGTCCGCAATGTGAAAACCAAAAGATAAGTAATAATATCGTAGCTGTTGGGGTTTTTGCAAGTAAACTTTTGTTAAAATATAAATACATAAGTAGTAATACCACTAGGGGCTGGTGACCAAACCAACAACCTGATGGACTGCGCCATCCGGTTCTTACCACACAGTAGAGGGGTAGGCTGAAGGTCGCAAAGAACCCGCCTAAGAAGTGCTGAAGAAGTGTTAACAATGACGTCATCCTACCAGAAGGCGGCCTAAGAACAGACAACAAACACACACTAATGATGACGTCACTGAGAATATCAGGTGTAAACACACCTGTTTTTACCTTGCTAGCAGCACACCTGTAATTAACTAACTTTTTAATGTGTCAAAAACATTCACCCATCTTTCAGACAACAACCGAAAATTAATAAAAAAACAGATGCAACACACACCTGTTTTACCTGTGCTAGTGTCCTGTAATTAACACGAATTTTAAATACTTCAGCGTACGAATGCAGCTTGTAATCTCATTAGCGGAAACCTAATTTTAATGCAGTCGATAACATTTGATCTTCTTTATCAAACAACTGTGTGCTTATCTGTTAATACCAACGCGTGTAAATATTTGTTCCTAATATGCATCATGCTTGTTACATGTTCTGCAAATTTTTGCAAAATTACTATAATTGCACGTTTTTACGAAAATGAAAGATGAAAATAATGGAAAAATTATGACTGAATTTATTGGCTTGAGATCTAAAATGTATACCTTTAAAACATATGAAAACAACAAGGAAAGTGTTAAAAAGAAAGCAAAGGGTATAAAGGAAGCTGCATTAAAAACTATAACATTTGCCGATTATTATGATTGTTTGTTTAATAATAATACACACAACACGACGCAAAAATTGTTTCGTTCCCAGAAACATGAAGTATATACAATAAATCAAACTAAAATAGCCTTAAGTCCGCATGATGATAAAAGGTTAATAAGTTATCTATATACGGATACATTGCCTTGGGGATATCACAAAAACTAAAAAATTATCAAAATCTTCTGTAATTCTAATCAATGTACATATTTTTGTTTACTGTATGTGTATATATTGTATTGCGTAAATAAAGCAATAAATAATAGTATTCTGTGTTTTTTTTTAATTAATAGGTGACATAGGTGTACTTGTGCAGGTAAACACCTGTTTAAAGATGACGAACACGTTAAAAAGAGGTTAATTAATTACAGGTACAGGTGAATTTATACCTCATATCTTCAGCAATGTCATTAGTAGTGTGTGCCACACCTGTTTTTTTTTAATTGTCCTCTGTTATTTTGAAAGATGACAGCCATTTTTTAACACATTCAAAGAGGTTATTTAATTACAGGTGTGCTTCTAGCACAGGTAAAAAACAGGTGTGTTTACACCCGATATCCGCAGTGACGTCATCATTAGTGTGTGTTTGTTGTCTGTTCTTAGGCTGCCTTCTGGTAGGATGACGTCATTGTTAACACTTCTTCAGCACTTCTTAGGCAGGTTCTTTGCGACCTTCAGCCTACCCCCCTACTGTGTGGTAAGAACCGGATGGCGCGGTCCATCAGGTTGTTGGTTTGGTCACCAGCCCCTAGTGGTATTACTACTTACATATTATTATAATTGCTGATCTGTTTGTAGATTTGCAGGAGAGTAATGTGGGGATGATGCTGTAGGTTATTGTCAGTTGAAGTGAAGCCGTAATATTTCTGCTGTCCGTGGTAGAATAACGCCAGAACACACAGTAAAAATCAACACATATTAAACGCACTTTCAATACTTTAAGATAAAATAATACAAATCAAACTGAACGAATATAGATAAGCAATAACGACCTAACCCAACAAAAATACTCACCGGAAATAGTTAAACGGCAGCTGACGACTATGCGGCGTTGCCATAGTAGGCATTTTCAGCGTCGCTCTCTTTCTAACTAAAGAAGATATGAAACTATTTCTTTTTATTCATTTGTGACGTCATAATTTTAAAGGCAAATCTTAATAAATTAATATCTTGAGTTTTATTCAACATAATGAGAAAACAAAAAAATACGGCAGTTCTGATTTTATTAGCTCTACCAGGAAATTCATTTTGAAAAAATCACTAAACATCCACATTATGCAGCTAAGAAAACCCAATTATCCATTCCCTGTTTCTTTGGACTAAACAAAGGGCTTTGATGTAATTAATCAGGTGATCGATGGACTTTCTTGAATTTAACAATAAGTCGAGAAACTTATTTGGAGATTATGTAAGTACTCGCACAATAACGTGTTAAATACAAAGCAGATATAAATATTATCACCTATTAGGTGTTCAGGGAATGTGAGATGTATATTATATAAACATTCCGAATTTAAATGTATTAGGTATAATCTTTATTTTGGTACATAGGTATTTCCATTTAATTGTGAACATGGAAAAGGTATACCTAATACCAATTGCTCTTGGTAAATGTGTAAGAAACACAAATAGAGGGCGTAAAGTTGTAACATAAATAACTAATAAAGTAAAATCTTTGATTTTCTCCTTATCTTACTAGCGAAGTGATTACTCGCATTTATCCGTAACGAGTATCATCTTAAAAAATAGTGTACAGGTATTCGAACCAAATGAGTAATTTCTGGCATTATGGTCGTATATGACATTGAAAGTGGCAGGCCATGAGCAATTGTTGACGCCTTATTGTAAGTAAATACAGAAACTTTACCTGAGGTTTTTTAGATATTAGGATTCTTGTTGAAATAATCGATAATTCACTACAAATAAAAGTAAAATATATATTGTTGCTTTGAAGCGTTTTTTAATTTGCCTACACTTGCTTCTGCTAAGGAGGGAAACACTGGTACGTTTTAGTTTTATTATCACTTTGCAATGTTGGCTCAGTTTAATATCGAATGAACCGGTTTTTGGTCATATCTATCGTAGTCTGTATGTGTCGTTTTAGATAACAAATCAGTGTAGCCTTATTGTTTTTACAATTGGTCTAATAGTTTTTGGAAAGCAAGAGCTGTTAAAAGAAACACTGTTGAAAAATGTTTAACCAAGAAACAGTATTTTTGTAATAAAAGCAAGAACCTTTCTGAAGCTGTGTGTTTATTTCGAGAATAGCACTCATCAGAACTTCAACTTCAACAAATTCAGAAGCAGTTTCACAACATGTAGCATACAAGATCTACAACTTCAGTCTGTGCGGAACACAGTGTATTACGAATTTCAATAAAAAGAATTAAAATACAAAATAAAATGAGTATTTAGAGGTTTGTGTATAGAAGGTTTGGGTACCGCTATTTTTAACCTCGCAAGATTAAAAAACATTCAGTTTAGAAATTAGAGGTAGGTATTGAGTCTCGTGTTTCTTCTTTTATTAAACAGTTTTAATGTCGCGCAGTATGTCGGCGGATGCATTGACTGAACTTGCTTGCTGCCGCGGAGCGCCCCCTAAAGAGATTAAGAGAGAAAAACACAAATATGTAATTGGTGTTAACTATTAAATTTTATATGCGTCCGTTGGCTGTGTTGAAAAGTATTGTAAAGTTCAAATAAACCTTAAGACCTGACCTGACCTGACCTCATGCGAATCGTCTGAATCAGCTACGTACGCCGTTTTCGTGGAGTWGTTTCTTTGTGAAGGTTAGTAATGAAAGATGAAAATGATGATGAAGCGATGCACAATAATCAAACCAGAGGAAAAACTATGCACAGACTAATCTGCGGCAAAATACCCAAATTACATTGGAATAGTCAATACATCATGTGGGAACGCCTGTCAGAGTGACAGATCTCGACTGGCGCTTGAAAATGGAACGTGATGTCGACGCGATTTCAGTCCTGTGAAATTGTTTACAATTTACATTGCAACTATTTCAGCTTTGTCGGTGTTGTTTTGCATAAAACACTTCCTGACTGTTAGGACGTTAATTTCAGCAGCTAAGTGTTGAAATTTAAAAACTATTCGATCTTAATTAATATTACGTTTGTGTTGCTCGCATGTTAGTTAGTTTTTGTTTGTAGTCAAGTTTGCTTGTTTCTAAATTTTTTTGACTTTGTCAATCGAATTATTAAAGTTTCATTTTTCTATATTTTGAGCTTTGTTGTACTGACGATGACTACCATGTAGTCGAAAGCGCTTTACAATAATAGAATATAGTCGATTGCACTTAAAGAACAATTTTCTTAAAGAAGAATTCATTAATTATAATTCCACGTAGAGAATATGGATCAATTCTCAATTTTTAGTTTAAAAAAGTTCAAACCCGAATATACCGTCGACTGGTTTAAATGATAACTGAATATTAACTAACTTATGCTGTGCCTTGTAGGACAGGCAGGGATTATAGAGTAGGAAGTCCACACACAATCTATAGCCACCCACCATCCACACCCAATACAACACCGACCAAAAAATTAAAGAACTTAACCGAATAAAAATAACAAAATCGGCTAATTATGTTTTTATGAAGTTACTTAACTACATACAAAATAATCACAAGGATGTACCTGCCGGAATAACTTTGAGTCGCCGATGATAAGTCGCTGACATTATTTCTAGATGATATTAGTTCATTTTCGCTCGACTTGTCCTCTTCTTTCTTTTTTTCAGTAAAACAAACGAACGAAGATCTCCTTGTTTACGTTTAGATGTCATTTTAATTCAAATTTTACAAAAATAAACAAAAGCACACCGCGTTCGCAATTAATAAACAACTGTTGAGAGTTGACACTACACGACAGCTACAGAGAAAAGAGCGCGCGCTGTATATGTGTGGCGCGCGGTTTAAAAACTTGACGCCTTCTTATAGAAATATAAAGTTGAAAAATACTACACTTACTAGTGGATCAAGTAAAGATAGGTGATAAAGAATGTACTGTAGTTCTAATGTTGTTCTGAAAAAGTAAGATAATATTAAGTTTGAGATTTGTCAGGTATGGATCCAGAGTCCCTTAGCCCCCCCCTGGATCCGCTACTGATTGGGTACCTATAATAGGTATGGGATATCTCTCGTTTCATACCAATATACGAGCCATTATGTATGTACAGGGTGTCCAGTAACGAATGAGCAATACGTAAAGAGCAGCTTCCTTGGGTCAAAATAAGCAGAAATAAACTAACTTATCTTAGAGAAATCTCGTCTGCTTACCAAGTTATGGCCTTTCAAACTTATTTTTCTTTGCTTCCTTTTTTCTGACTGCTCTTTTGTCTTTCAAGTTGTTTTATTGAAATTTGGTTCAGACATAGGCAGGATATTCACAATTTGAATAATTGATGGAGGGTACTTAAGACGTTAGTTATTTTGTTTTTGTAAAATAAGTAATTATAAAACAACATTTTCTTAAAAACTAGTGGATTTACTTTGAAAAAGGTATGCTGATCACGTGTCGTTGAAATGAGCCGTTTCAGAGAAATATTGATTTAAAATCCCTGCACGCTGAACCAAATAACTATAAAATAATTCTGATCTAGTAAGCATACGTCATTAATTTGACATGCATGTCAATTAAATGAGACCTAACATAAAAAAGTGAAATCTAACTGGCACCGTGTATATTGTTATTAAAATATGTTTTTGAAGCAGGCATGTAATACGCCGCACTTTGGAGGTCATTTTGAAAATCATCTAGCGGTGGCTTTACGAACTACGACGTACGGTCTGTCAGTATAGAGACCTACATCCAATGAGCATTTGAGCCCATTGGAACAATCCACCGAGAAAATAACCCAGTAAAATAAAATTACTTTGAACGACTTATCTTTATCATATTCACTATAGCTCAAAGTTAACTACCGCCCCTATCACCCAGTGGCGTGCCCATGGTCCCATATAGGAGGGGGCGGAGTATCAAGACCCATGAAGACAGACAGGACTCATTAAAATAAGCAACTTTTTGTTTTTTTTTTAATTTCAAGACGATAAAAGCTATGTTTAATTTTGTTTCAGTAAATTGCAGTTTTTTCTTCCCCTTCTCTCCCAGTAGGCGTGTAGCTGTTAACCTCCTAGCCAAAACTTTTGGATACGCTACTGCTACCACGTATTGATGATGTGTAAGATGCAACTACCAGGTATTCTTTTGTAAATTATATCGAGTTTGATTATACATTATATTACCTACATTTTATATTACATTTAATTCATATTCCGGAGCACTACGAGTTGGATACGTTAAAATAAAAGCGATTCTTTAGCTAATTCACGATTTATTACGAATTTGTATGTACAAGCCGCTTGAGAAGCTAAATAACCTAGTGTTTGAGATAAAGCATAAAAATTAAGTGGATATAGTAGTGGGGTTAGTTCAGAAGCTGTTTTAATAAGATAAGGGTAGTAAAGTATTGTGTGAATACTGAATAAGTAATATGGTTAGTTTAGTGTTATTGCAGAAACGACCAAGGAGCAGTAATTGATTATTAGATTATTTTCTATCAACTTTCAACTMAACGCGTTCGAAAATAGGGCATGGAGAGGGACCAGAGCAATTTAGATTTTCACTGTATATTTTTTTGTGTTTGGACATTTTAAGCTAAACTTTCAAGCGAAAAGTCGTCTCTCAAACTAAGCTTAGTATAGTAGAACATTAAAAGTAACATGCA
The DNA here is from genome assembly GCA_025024175.1 of Rhyzopertha dominica. NCBI lineage: Eukaryota > Metazoa > Arthropoda > Insecta > Coleoptera > Bostrichidae > Rhyzopertha > Rhyzopertha dominica. The sequence goes on from QCXZ01000003.1 coordinate 52,741,866, forward strand.
CAAAGGTAATAAAAGATTATTAAGTGGAAAAGAAACAGTAGAAGAATCACCAGTCGATTGTGGGTACATTTTGGTAAAAAATGAAACGTACAAATTAAATTAAATATAAGAAAGAATTGCAAAGACCACTCTCTAGAGTCATTATAGACTTAAAAGCTTCTAGCGGGCGAAATATTATAGTCCGAATTTATTTGGAGCCAGCTAAAAGAAATGCGGAGCGAGATAAATTGCTTGGGTAATGGTGTAACTTGTTTTAAGTACCTAAGGTCACATCTCGCAAAGCGGAAAACTTTCTAGTGTGGTGAATCAAATAAAATCAATGAAATGTATCTCGCTATCAGCGTCTTCAGTCATCCAACAAGCAGAATGATTAGCACTGTAAACACAGTCAAGATTGAAATTCATATATTCTTGCGAATAACTAGCGTCTGCAGTACACCGTTTTAGCATTTCGGAAACATTTATGTCAACAGTCAACAAATTAATTCTGCTTACAACTTCCATTAAATGAGTGTTACCCCTCGGCTCCGGAACCCAGTACAGACTAAATGTGCTTTATAGCCCTTAAAAGTCCGTGTTATTAATGTTTAGCAAAGTTGGTGAAACAGCGACCGATACTTTGGTGTCGTTGGAGATGGTAGCCAACTTTCTTGATGTAATACATTTTGAAGGCGCAATTTCGTTTCATTTCTGTCGGTTTTATCGTGTCGTCACTTCAGATTTCGCGCATCGTAAAAGGATAATGCGAATGAAGTGGACCAGGACAGCCGCAGCGCTTCTGCAAGGATATTTGCATCGAAATTTACGACACAGAGACGTGGTCCTGTTTGTTAGGTTAACGTGTAATTGCTGCACCTGGCACTTCGGTTTATGACGGGTTATTATGTGCATTGTTTTGTCTCTTCCATGTTTATAGCTTTTAACTTTGGTCGTTGGTAAATACCAAGTTAAGACGCATAATTTATGGCTTCAGTGAGAGTAGAGAAAGGTAAAATACTTTATACCAGCGATGGGCGCGTAGAATACTCCATGTAGATTACGCCATTATATACGCGTAAACTATGTAATATTCTACTTTAAAAGTCTATTGTAGAAAAAAACATTATGTAGATAAACAGCAAACTAGTAATATTTAGTAATTTTAACAGCTCCAAATGCCTCAAATGACATTATTATTTTGTATATTATTATTTTTGTTGCTTCCTAACTAAACAAAATACTACTTCGTTGTAATTAAAATAACTAGACGCACGTTAAACAACAATAACTTGTTTCGGCATACAGTTGTTAGGGCCAGAAGGCACAAGCGTGCTTTGGAGCCCTCAATCGGTCAATGGGTTCCTAAATGACTGTAAACTGTGATTTTATTATCTTTCTTATCTATAAACGGAAGATGACGGGCTATTTCATATGCTACCTATTATACCTATAATATAGTCGTAGAAGAAAAGACTTCGAAACGCATGTTTTGTCCCAAAGAAAAAAGAAAACCGTTTGGGTATTCTGATGACTTACTAAAATAAGTTATGCAAATTTGTAATATAAAAATTAAAAAACTGCAGTGCTTTAAAAAATTTTAAGAATTGACCCACAAAACAGGAAATTGGAACAAAATAATTTGCACATTACACTTAATATGCAATAGCCATAATATACTCGTCTCATATTTTCTACTCAAAATCTACGCCAAAATGCTTTATCTATATTTTCTAAGCGGGTAATGTAGAAAATTATAATTTACGCGTAAACGCCCATCACTGCTTTATACAACCATATAAAGTAATGACGAAATATGTTTCAGGTTTATTTATTCCGAAATTGGTAAGTAAATACGTATGCACCTAAATTTTTAAGATTTTTTTTAATAATAGCAATATTATAATACAGACAGCATTTGTCTTAGCAGGGATCAACATATTAACAATATAGCAACAAAAGCTAACATAGGATGTTGGGTTTCACTTGTCGAAGTTGTCAGACATTCAGTAACGCTAACGCAGTACGGCACCTTTATATTTCTCATGTTGTAAATTTGCTGACCTACTGTTCGTTAGTTTGGAATCCCCTCTATAACATTTATTTCGAAAAAAATACTTCCCTTCAATTATAAAACGTCACATTATTTGTCGCAATTAGATATACTGCAACGGGAAAGCTTTAGGAAAGTCAATTGCATCATCATTGATAATAACAAATTCGATCCGTGACATTCTTGACATTATAAACTTATATAATTCCCTCATACTTAACTTGCCACGTGAATTTATTTCAAATTGACAGCTCTAACACAAACTACGAGTATTATTCATATCCACCGTTACATAGAACAAACTAAAACTATTAAAACTATTTAAAATAAATTTGCTCAAATACTTGACATGGATATTTTTTGTTAGCTATCTCAAATTCTGAAAAAAGATTATTCAATACTTTTATTCTACACTTCAATAATGCCGGTTGAAGTATCTACTACACATACTACTCTATTTTTTGGGTGATGTCATCTTATTTAATATATAATTACTGTTAATTATTTAAGAGTATTTATTTTGTAATCTAATTATTGGGTCGGTGCGTTTTTTGGGTCCCTTCTGTTATACCGATCAATATGAACTAAATAAATAAATAAGTTGAATGGTTTCAACGATGCACGCATCGTGAAACATTCAGCTTTAGTTAGGCAGCTTGGATACAAGTGGATTGATGAAGAGTATAAATTAAAAATAATGAACCTACGAGCTCCGATTCTATAAGGCCTACCACAAATTTAAAAAAATGGAAGACCTTTGAGACAAACAGGCCCGTAGTATAGATTATGCCAATTGATCTAAATTTTAACGCGATCACTTGCATGCCAAACCAAATACAGAGAAGAATGAAGAATTTTGGAAGTTTAGCGAATAACGTACAATAACTATCAGTTTACCAGTAAAAAATACTCTTTTTTGTTCTTTTATGGGTCCCCTAAATAAGCTTGAACATTTAAACATTGTGCAAACATGCACATATCAATAAAATGCTTTACGTTTTTGACACATTCTTCATGCAAGACGATGAACCGCCAATGGATTCGCCTTAGTCTCCAATATGGTCGAAATTTACTTATCGAAGAATTTTGAATAAAAACCTTACAACGAAAAACATAATCATGAAGAATGTTATTCTGGACCAGATATTATGTCGACAGGACTTTTTGTTTTGCTTTACTTAAATCAATCGTTGCAAATTGAGTATTTCATGTTTTATAATTTAATAACCACTTAGAAAGGAAAAGTTTTAAAAGGAAACACTTATATCCTTTAACAATGGAAACGATACAAAGGTTGCGGACTAAAAAAGCTAAAATACAAAGAATGTTGAATGGTCTACAAATGATAATCAAACGAACTTCCCGTAGTGAAGTGTGATTATATTTATATGAATCGTTCAATTGTTTAATTAAGAATTACGCCTCTGTCATGCTGCCCGGCACTATGATTTAGCGCTCCAAATTCTCCCTCCATCACTCGCTCGTATGAATCCGGTATTGTCGCAACATTTACTTTAGAGAACACCTATAATCGCAAACTAAGGACGAAGTGACGAAATAGTTAGTTCTGAAATTATGTTCCTGTTCTGGGAGGGTAGGATATGATATCTTCGGTTGGATTATAATCGAGTTTCATTAAGGTAAGTTCTTTGATTACCAACGGTAATATCACAAGATCTTGATAAATAGTCGATTATTGTCATATTTTCATTTTTCGGAATTGCGCGACTCTCATTTGACGAGACCAAACTGGCATTAATAATTTGTCTACAATAATTATTAATGCCGATTTGGTCGAGTTATATTTTGGAACCCTGCACTTTAGTGCGACATCCACTTTGAAAATTAAATTGATTATTGTGTGCATTAGAAATATTGCGGGAATTTCATGCTTCGTACAGTGTAGATTTCTATAAATGCGACAGTTGCTCCCTTCTTTAGCCAATGACAGCAATTTAGATTAAGCTATTTAATTAGTGATGTTTTCATATATTTCACATTGTACTCTAACGTCACTGTATCTTGAAGGGTAAGGACAACGGCTGCAACTTATATAATTCCCGTATAGTTTCTAATAATTCTATCTCTGTTACTGCGATGATTGCTAGGCGAAGTTGAGTCCAGCAATACTTGCTACCCCATCTCACGCTTACACACCATAGGAGAAAGTATCAATCTGTCTTTTGTGTTACTGCATCAAGCCTGAGACTAGAGCTGGCGGTATCTTATATACTATATGCAGTGGCCCTATTTTACACTAAATATGAGCGCCATCTGTTACCCTTGAAATAAAATAATGAAGGCTAAAGATTCAGCTTAAGGAGTTTCAGTTTGAAAAAGAAAATAAATGTGGTTCAGGCAGACTTTTAAAACAAAAGCAAGCATGCCCCTGAACGCATTTCTTACTCAATTACTCAGCTAGCCAATCGATTCAATCAGTTGTCCATATCAGTTACTACTGTGTTTTTTTTTATTGTTTTCTTGTCCGCGTGTTTGTCATTACAAATCACTTATCTTAGGATATTCTTGATCCCTGATGTCTACATTGATGATTTGTTTCTTTTCATGACGATGAATTATCTAGCACTTGAAATGACAAAAAAAAAACTAAAACAGAAACAGTAGTTGCGACAGAGTTAACAAGAAAACATCATCGGTGCACAATAAAACTGTGTTCGCGCTTCATTGAAGGTCATATCTAATGGCGTCATTCTGCAAACTTGACTAAAGCGTTTTCAGATTTAAATTTTCATAACTTTTTATGTTACACCTAATAAGAGAGTGTTTTTAATTGATGAACTGACAAAAAATTGTTGATAATGTATCCGATAACGTATTCTCTGTACCTACTCAATCACGCCCATTCACGGCTCTTTAGATTCCACACCGACTATATAGGATTTCGATAAATGATTTATGCATCCAGGGCGCTTATGGAAATTATCGATTAAATCAGTTTGCCGCCTCTCAGGGAAGTGAACACAACTATTGCTTTGACGTATACTTGTCATCTATCTATTGTAGGATTACTTGATATATTTTAATATGAGAAAACGCGTGGGAGTGTGTATTTTCAACATATTCTGTAGTGTTTTGTGAGATAATCAACTTCAAGGTTGCAGAAGCTCACATTTTGGGGCTGTGGGGTGACACGGTTTCATGTAACCTTTAGGTTATGTATCGTATTTGTGAGTTGTGGCTACAGTAAGCCTGTTAAATAAATGTAATATGATGGACTGAAAGAAGTTTATAGCCTTCCGCAATGGTAAAATTCACAAACTAAGTGGTAGTAGCGTTAGCTGCGCTACACAAAACCAATAATTATTGTTATCACTTACCTTTGAAAGAAAAATAGAACCTTAAATAGTTGTATAACGTTTAACGTCAATTTCATGAATCTGACTGCAACTTGATCTGCAACCTTCAGTAATACCGTGCTCAGTGATGTTGAGTGATCGCCGTGATTATTGTAGCTTGGCAGCAGTTACAAGAAGGCGGCACAAAGAATTCAGAAATCAACGCCGCCCGCTTGAACGAATCATTTATAGAAATCATGTAGAATATAATGTATACAGGGTGATCAGTTAAGGCTGGACAGCGGCTGTATCTTGGAAACTAAGCATGCTAGAATCTTGCGGTAAAATTTTTTTGAACAAATGTGGCCACCCAGATTTCACTTAAAATATTTTGAAGTACGTAACTTTGCCGCTAGGTGGCGTATTTAATATGACATATCAAAGAATAGTATCTTTCTCAAAAAAGTTGCAATACTATGTTGGTTTAAAATAAACTCATTGCAATGTATGTCTATTTCTTAATAAATTTTGTATGAACATTTTTTTCTAGTTGCTGCGGCAACGACGATATGAGCGATAGAAGTTTCAAATCTTCAATATGGCATAACTCAAGTATGGTTCAGCCGAATGTAACGACTGATGGCTAGTTTTAAAGTGATTTTATGGTTTTCAATATAATCATAAATAACTTATAATTCATTGCAACTGTTTAACAATAGGGGGCGTTAATAACAAAATTTTTATATTTGTTCAAATATCCTAAAAAAAATCAGATGCAACCCTATAGATTTTTTTTGTTGTCTGTTATAGCTCATTAATCAAGAAATATAAATTTGAAAACCGGAGATCGATATCTTTTTTCGTTTCTTGGATACGGCAAAAAAACTTCAAATCCGTCGTTTGGTTCAGTTATTTTCTTAAATTGAAATAAAATTAGGTTATATTAAACAAAGGTCACGCGTTTACGCATAAATTACGACTTTTCTCTGGTGTTTCCAATATAAAAAATATAATACCAATTTCTTACTGACACTAGCTGACGGTTAGGTACTGAATTTATAAAGATAATAAATTGAGTATGGCGACCATGAGCTTTTCTTGTTTTTAATTAACAAGTAGTAAAAATGCGACATACATGATAATGACACAAATTATAGAAGAAAAGAATACCGCGACTATATAGCAATATTTATTATACGAGGTAAGATTAAAAACATCATCTGCAAATATTTTTTGGACACTCACTAGGCCATTTCTAAAAAGTTTAAAAAGACCTCCAATCTGACATTTCGCTTGAGGCTATATCTAAAAAAATAAAGAAAATATGAGTCTGGGGAGTTTTAGGTGGCGAAAAGTAACTATTGATCCTCAAAATGTCCACCGTTGCTGGCAAATCACCGTCTAGCCTAACCTAATAAGTTGTAATTTATGAGTAAAGGCATTTTTAATATAACCTAATTTTATTCCAAAGAAAAAAATAGACGAACCCAAAGACGGATTTGCAGTTTTTTTACTATAACCAAGAAACGAAGAAAGATATCAACTTCCAGTTTTCAAATTCATCTTGCTTTATTAATGAGCTATAACAGCTAGTGAAAAAGTCTATAGGGTTACATTTGATTTTTTAAATATATTTGAACAAATATAAAAATTTTATAAAAAACGCCCCCTATTGTCAAAAAGTTGCAATAAATTATAAGTTACTTATGATTAGATTGAAACACATAAAATTAGCTTTAAAACTAGCCATCACTGGTTAAATTCGGTTGAATCATACTTGAGTTATGCCAATTTGAAGATTTGAAACTACTATCCTTCCTACCGTCGTTGCCATAGCAACTAGAAATAAAATGTTCAAACAAAATTTATTAAGAAATAAACATAGATTGCAATAAGTTTATTGTAGACCAACATTGTATTGCAACTTTTTGGAGAAAGAAACCATTTTTTGATATGTCATAATGAATGCGCCACCTAGCGGCAAAGTTACATACCTCAAAATATTTTAAATGAAATCTGGGTGGCCACATTTGTTGAAAAGAATGTTACTGCTAGTTTCTAGCACAATTAGTTTCCAAGATACAGCCGCTGTCCAGCCTTAACTGATCACCCTGTATAGTATTTAGTAGTAGGAGATATACACGTGTACAGTTTGGCTCAATCCCATAAATTGTAGTACATTAGGCAAGAGAGGCCTGGACGTTCGATCGATCTGAAACGTCTGTGATATAAAAAACTCTGAAAGTCAGCAGATTATGGTAGTATATTCTTGAAGTAGATGTAGTTGTAACTTGAATGTCAGTATCTGTTATTAAAGAGATTAAATAATACAACAATCGATACTTTTTGTCACTAGACATTTAAAAATCATACACAACACTGAATAATACACGAAATTGAAAATAATTGATTCTTCTGAAACTTATGCTCATAAAAAAACGATTGTAGCCAGTGTGTAAAAGAATTATTTAAACCTTTCAGTTATACAGTTAGTATTAATTTACCACCGGACTACGATTATATAAAGAAAATAAAAGTTAAAGAATATGATCGTATGCAATATTGTAAGCAAACATGTTATAAACTGAACGATGTTTATTTTGTTTCCTTCTATAATACCTTTAAAAGCACACCGTACTCGTATACCCTAATGGATGTGGCTGTGCAATTCATTCGTATATTTGTATGGTCTGCAGGTACGTCACGACAACTACGGGAACATTTCAAGTTATTTTACCTTTCGCCATCTCATTAACCTCCCTACTCCCACGTTTAATCATGATTACTTAGCAAAACCACGGTGCTACTGAAATGAAATGGAATTCGCCTACAGAATTCATGTTCGCGAATCCTCTTCTAATTTACTGGAGATTTCGCTGTATGTTGCAGCTGCAGACCCTAGAGTATCTCGCGATTTTATTAGTGACAAAAACGCTCAACTGTGTGCGGAAAGTAATTACAGTGGATGATGAAATTTCGTCTACAAAAGCCAATGGGATGAAAGTATTGTGGGTAAAGCTGGCACGACTTGAAGGATAAACAACCTATAAAGAAATTTCACCGGTTATTAAAATGTTGGATTACAAATTGAAGACCCTGCTGCAATAAGGAGGTATCTGCATTTTTTGGTCAAAGTGAGTTACCTGCAGTAATATATCCCAGAAGCTATTCTTTATCGATTGCCGCAACAATGAGACTTCTACCTACAGTACATTTAGTGTGGTGGGGAGTTTAACACATGCATCTTTTAAAGGTTGGTGCAATATGGACGTATCTGCAACATATACATCCATATTGCACCAAAAGTTCCATCAGGCGACACTTTTTACCTTCGGTAGCTTTGGATGTATAACTTTTGCATACATTCATCAAAGTACAATAAAGCTCATTTTTATATGTATGATGAGGTGACTGGTAGGAAAACTCCTAATGAGACAATAAGTTTTTTGGACCACTATTTAGAAAATATTTTGAGCCCAGTGATCAAAATTCTGTACTTGTTTTCAGATAATTGCGGAGCTCAAAACAAAAACAACAGTTTAGTTCAATATTTATATACACTGGTGAGGAACGGTCGTTTTGAAAAAATAATTCATTGATTTCCTGAAAAACACATCCGTAAGATAAAGAGGATCTATTTACCAACAGAGTATATTAAACATTACCAAAACAGCAGCCCAAAAGATTTTGTTGCAGTTTCGGTCACTTAGTATATGATATTCAATTTTGTTGAAGCACTTGGGAAATTTAAAAAAAATGTTACATCCATTTCTAAAGAAAAATTAAAAATATCCCAATACACAGGGTTATTGAATATTCTTCCGAAAACAGAATTCATGTAAGATGTTCCTCTGCAAGCAACTTTGTTGTTTATAGTGATTTCAGCATTCAAAAGCATCCCAATGAATGTCCTATTATAGAAAAGAATAAACTTTATACTAATCCTTTGCCACTTAAAAAGGCGAAGTACGAAAATGTTATGCAGCTTGCCGAAAAATATGTTCTGGTGGCTGACAGTGCCTATTACACCTCCCTTATTTCCGACCAAATTGTCAACCTGGATACTGATGTCACAGATGAGTATGATGAATATCCGTTGCAATTTCCTACTTATAACAACCGAAAGTTTGCGTAAAAAAATATGTATTCTTGAAAAAAAAAAATTGAAAATGTACCGTGTTTATTGCTTTTTGGGTGCAAAAAGGATATATCTGCATTTTTTAAATTTTACGACGGGTAGTATATTTCAATATATTAATAACCTTTTTGCATAAAATGATAGACTATACCTATTTTCTACTAAATTTGATTTTTTTTAGCTTTTTCATAAAAATAACAAAGCTATGTATTTTTCTTACTTCCTGTAAAATTTAAGAAACCACAGATACCTCCTTCTTGTAGCAGAGTCTTCAATTGTAATATGAAGTTGATTATGAAAGAAGTAGCAACTGTTACCTATATTTTCTCATCACATGATACTAAGACTAATCAGATATGCTCACGAGCAGACCGGCAACGGTGAATGACGTCAATCCATGACTAGGGCGATAATTTGACAGTATTCCGTTATCTCCGAAAGTGTCAATTTTTTTACTAAAATTCTGTAATCTGTCAAACAAAAAAAATCGCAACCCAGTTTTTTTTGTCACTGTATTGAAACWTATCGTATGCCTACTTAAAGCTGACCCTTTAACCGCCGCTATTCTACAGGGTTTCTATAAATGATTCATGCATCCAAGGAGCTTATGGAAATTATCGATTAAATCAATTTGCCGCCTCTCAGGAAGGTGAAAACTATTGCCTACTTGTTATCTGACGATTATTGAATTATTTGAAATATTTTAATATGAGATAAACGCCTAGGAGTATTTTCAACATATTCTGTAGTGTTTGGTGGGATAATTAACTGTCAGCTTGCAGAAAGCTCACATTTCGGAGCTGTGGGGTGATATTGATCTGCAACCTTCAGTACTATTGCCGTGCATATTGTAGCTTGGCAGCAGTTACAAACAGGCGGCACAAAGAATTCAGAAATCAACGCCGCCCGCGTCGCATGACTCATTTATAGAAACCCTGTGTATCTACAGTATATCTAGACTTACTGTGACAAACGCAATTCGTTTCAAGGTAACAAAATATATCTCTAGCAATAATAATTAAACTAATAACTTGAATGTTATCAGTTGCTAATTCTATTATCTGTTCATTAATAAATAGTTGGTAGGACTGAAATGTTGAGCAACAATACTCACTGGCTATTTACATTTCATTTGTTTCTGTACATTTAATATGCTTCGCGTATATGATAATTATTTAATTCTACAGTACCTATATTATTTCCGCTGAATGTTGTAGCTACCATACTTATGATGTTTCTGCTCCGTCCACACTGTTACGTGATCAAATTAAACCGTCTAATAAAGCGTTTTCTAGAGCAGGAGTAACAGGCTTATTTCCTGTGACCCTTTTTGCTCCGATGACTTATCGTACGGTCCCAACAGATTTACTGTGAACAGAACCTTTTTAATGTTCCATGAAAATAAAGAAGGCAACTAAATAAAATCAAAAGTGGGACAAAAGGACCAGTCGCCATAGGCGCTGCATTATACGAGCTTTCTGTTTGATGATAATATGCAACATACGAATTAAAATGCCTGGGATTCTGTATGTCAACACCAAAAGCGGTACTAAAAAAGGCTGCAGGATGTTTTATGAAAGTGTTCAGGCTAGATTTTTTGATTTGAATGCCAAGATGGACATGTACTGGCATCTATCGAGAGAACCAATAAAACACTAAAGGCGATAAGATCGAATAGGAAAAAAAGGACAAGTTAGTCACAAAAAGATCACCAGCGTGTGTGTGCGATGTTAATTTATTGCCAATGTTCGCGATCGCCCAGGTTCTAACTGATTAAATCTATCAAAAGGGGGTTCCTCATTTCCATGTCCTTATTCTTCCCAACCCCCCTAAAGAGACGAGGAAGTCAGGAAAACTGGGGTAAGTGCGCTTTATTTTTTACTTATAATCACGATCTGGTGCATAATTATTTGGTCCTATCGAGCCGGACGATTAGTTCCGCGATTTTAATAAGTTAGTTAGCTTGAGGCATTTGTAAAGTTGAAAGATTGTAATTTTCAACGTTTTCTTAGGCCTGATTCTTAAGGCGCTATAKAGTAAATAATGCCTGTTTAAGAAAGTCGATTCCGACAGGTAAATCCGTTCGTTAGGAACCTGTTCGCTCTTATCGCTACTTTTTCTTACAGTATTATTTCTGCTTGAAATATTTACAGTTGGAAATTTATTTTACTGGGAATTGATTAATAAGTGGTAAATTAATTGATGCTAGTACTTGTCTTTAAGTCATTACTAATAATAGTTATAAATAATAAACAGTGATGGCTCCGAAAGCGGAGGATACTATAAAAATTTTAAATGCTAAAAAGGCTACGCTTTTTCAGCGTATACAGCGCATTTTCGATTTATCTAAAAATATAGAGGATCCGAAAGTTCTGCAACAATTTAAAGTGTCGTATCGTTTAGTAGATAAAACACTAAACGACTACGATGATATTGAATTTAGAATAAATGCTTTACAAATGGAGCTAGATCCAGAATTTGTTCCAACTTTTGCGGACGCTATTCGAGATCTTGTTGAATATATAGAAGATGCTGCTGAAAGATCAGGTTTAAAGGGAAATGGTCAGTCAACCTTAACCACTTCGTCGGATGCCTCGAATATTGCGGGTTCGTCCATTCGTCTCCCGAAAATCGAACTTCCTTCTTTTAACGGGGATCAAAGACAGTGGATTAATTTTTATGAGGTTTTCAAAAATCTTGTCCACGAAAATAAAACTCTGTCGGATCAGCAGAGAGTACAGTACCTAATTTCTAAACTTTCTGGTTCTGCTTTAAATATATGTAAGCATTTATCACCAACCGCGACTAATTATTCCATAATTTGGGACGCGTTGATAGATAGGTATAATGATCCTAGAGCCCAAGCTGATGATTATTTAGATCAGATTTTTGATTTTAAAGCTTTGCGTTCAGAGTCTCGTGAAGGTCTAGGAATGGTGTTAGATAAATTTTGTGCACCGATAACAGCATTAAAGCGTTTGAATGTAAACGATTTAGCTGATACTATTTTTCTCAATCGGGGATTGAAAATTTTAGATCCAGAATCACGTCGAGGTTTTGAATCGGCGTTCAGAGAAAAAGATATCCCTACCTATACAGATTTCGTAAGTTTTATTGAAAAGCAAATCAAGACATTACCATTTGATCGTAGTTCATCATCGAACAAATATGCATTTTCCAATAAAGGCAATACTACTAAGCCTCATGCTTTGGTAACTTATTCTAAACCACGTTATGCTCATCCAAATGGAAATAAAACCTCTACGTGCATGATTTGCCGTAAAGGCGTGCACGCATTAATTGATTGTGTAGAATTTTTAAAATTGTCTCCTTGGGATAGATATCGTTTGCTAAAACATAAAGCCGTTTGTCTGAAGTGTTTTTCAATAAACCATTCTGTATCCAATTGTGATAAAGATGTCAAATGTATGCAGTGTAATAAGCCACATCATACTTTATTACATTTTGAATTCAAGACAAGTTCACCAGTAAATTCTAATGCTGAGGCTGATAATCAAGCCACTTCTTCAGTTCTTTGTTCTGTTGCTAATAATGACAGTCATTCCAAAGCTGAAGTATCATCCACGGTGTTATTATCTACAGCTCGTGTAAACGTAATTAATGAAGAGGGTAAATCTTATGATGCTCGATTGTTAATCGACTCGGGTAGTCAATGTCATTTCTTGACAACTAAATTTTGTAGAAAAATCAAGTTAAGGATGAATCCAGTAAAATCATCCATTATGGGTTTCGGTGGTACGCTAAACCCGATTCGCGGAAAAACATTCTGTTGTATTAGCTCCAAAATTAATCCTGAAGTTTCTTTTTCGTTTGAGCCTTTTGTTGTTGATAAAATCATAGATAAACTACCTGCTAGTTTTATCGATTGTTCCCATTTAAGGCATTTACAGAATTTGAAACTAGCTGATGAGCGTTTCCACATACCTGGAGAAATAGATGGTATCATAGGGGCTGAGTTAGTTCCTCATCTATTAAAAGGAGAACACTGTCAGATACAACCAAACCAGTTAGTCGCGGTTGATAGTGTTCTGGGCCATATTTTAATGGGGAAAGCTCCGATTTTGGCTTCATCAACAAACAATGTCAGTAGTTGCATGATGGCTTGTCATCCCACAGGTGATTCGTTAATTAGGAAATTTTGGGAAATTGAAGACATTCCAGATACAAGTGTTCGTCGCTCCTCGGATGAAATCGATTGTGAAAATCTTTATCAGTCCACTGTTCGTCGATTGCAGTCCGGACGATTTGTAGTGTCTCTACCTTTTCGTGATAATCCTGATCGGTTAGGAGATTCATTTGAAATGGCTAAACGTAGACTTCTTCTTTTGGAGAAACGACTGGAACGTGATCGTGAGTTTCGTAAGTTGTATCATCAGGTGATGATTGATTATTTACAGCAAGGACACATGTCGTTAGCAAAGAAAAATCTCGATTGTAAGGGATATTACATTCCTCATCATGGAATTTTTAAACAAAAAAGCAGTAGCACGCCTATGCGTGTTGTGTTTGATGCCAGTGCTAAAACTGACAATAATTTATCACTAAATGAGATATTGTTTGCTGGTCCAAAGTTGCAAAACGACATTTTTGTTCTGTTAATAAATTTTCGCTTATTTTCTGTTGCGCTTAGTGCCGATATTAAACAAATGTATCGTCAGATTATAGTAGACGAATCACATAGAAAATATCAACGGATTGCTTGGAGATTCTCTTCCAAGGATCCTATTGAAACGTATGAGTTAAATTGCGTTGTTTTTGGCATTAGTTCATCGCCATATTTGGCTTTAAGAACGGTCCATAAACTGGTTGAGGAAGAGGGGAAAAACTTTCCAACTATTAAGGATAGATTACCGAAAGACATGTATATGGATGATTTTATAACTTCTGTTCCATCATTGGATGAAGCCGCCGTATTATATCAGCAGTCTAAGGGACTATTCGAGTCAGGTGGATTTCAGTTGACAAAGTGGGCTTCTAATGCGCCAGAAATTCTAGATTTCTTGCCTTCAGATGAAAATGTTTCTCTTACTAGAGGTCTTGAGCATGATGGAACATTCTATATCCTAGGTCTGGAGTGGCAGCCGAATCCTGGTGATGTTTTTCGCTTCCAGATTCACGAGATAACAAAAGATGTAACAAAACGTACAATTCTTTCAGCAATTGCACGAATGTTCGATCCTTTGGGATTTTTTTCACCCGTAACGTTATTCTTAAAAATCATACTTAAACAAATGTGGCAACAGCGATTGGAGTGGGATGATCCTTGTCCTCCTTGTATTAAGGCACAGTGGGAAATCTTTCAGAAGGAATTATCGCATTTATCTGGAATTTTCATTCCAAGACATATCGGTATATCTATACCCAGTAAAGTCACGTTGATTGGTTTTTGCGATGCCTCTGAGTTAGGATACGGAGCAGTCGTATATGTAAAAAGCGAGGAGGATGAAAGGGATGCTCAAGTGTCATTGTTGTGCGCCAAATCCAAGGTGGCCCCGATTAAATTTCAAACCATTCCGCGTTTAGAACTTTGTGCAGCGCTTTTGTTAACCAAACTTATGTGTACAGTATTATCTGTGATCCGTGAACGGTGTGAAGTTCATTGTAGTTACGCATTCTCCGATTCTATGGTAGTACTTCACTGGATTAATACTCCTTCTTCAAAATGGCAAACCTTTGTCGCTAACCGCGTTGAAAAAATTCAAGAAGGTAAAATAGATCACTGGCTTCACGTAGCAGGTTCCGAGAACCCAGCTGATTGTCTTTCAAGAGGACTGACACCTTGTGAATTGATTGCGAATTCATCCTGGTGGACAGGACCGTTTTGGTTAAAGTTGGAGCAAAATAATTGGCCCATAAGTTGGGATCCGGAACCACTAGAGTGCCAGGCAGAATTAAAAAATCATCAAGCGGTCCTAACAACACTTGAGCCACGGGATATTGAGATTAATTCTATATATACTCTAATTAAACGTTGTTCAAATTATACTCGTTTGCTACGTATTTTGGTGTACGTTTTGAGGTTCTTAAAGTTGTTGCCCAAACGAACTATAATTAGTTTCAGTGATTTGAATGCTGCTGAATTAAATGTATGTCGAGTTGTTCAGACTGCACATTTTTATTCAGATATCAATAAACTGCAAGGTGGCCAATTTTGTTCCAACCGACTTCAACGGTTGACTCCATTTTTAGATCAGGGAATTATGCGCGTTTGAGGTCGATTAAGGAACTCTGATGAGGATTTTGATAGTTGTCATCCTATTGTGTTACCAAAACGAGATACTTTTGTTGATTTATTGATCGATTATTATCATCAAAGCAACTGCCATGCAGGACCGCATTTGTTGTTGTCTATATTAAGACAAAAATTTTGGATTCTTTCCGCTCGTCATGTAATAAGGGGTAGAATTCGAGCTTGTAATAGTTGTTTTAGGATGCGGCCTTCAGTTGCACCCCCCAAAATGGGCAATCTTCCTGCTTGTAGGGTGTCCCAATGTAAACCATTTTTACAAAGCGGGGTAGACTACGCTGGACCGATTAGTATTACCATGGCGCGTCGGAGAAAACCCGTTGTACTCAAAGCGTATATTTGCTTATTTGTGTGTTTATCCACCAAAGCGATTCACATCGAATTAGTTTCTGAATTGTCTACTGCTATGTTTCTAGCAGCCTTTCGCAGGTTTATTTCTCGTAGAGGTCCTTGTAATGTTATATTCTCAGATTGTGGGACAAACTTTGTGGGCGCACGTGCGCAACTAAAAGAGTTGTCGCAATTTTTGAATTCCGCCGATTATCAGGACGCATTAAATGATAATTTTGCTTACCACCGAGTAGAATGGAAGTTTATTCCTCCGGGAGCTCCGCATTTTGGAGGCATTTGGAGGCCAACATTAAGTCAGTGAAGTCTCACCTCTTTCGTGTGATTGGAAAACAACTTTTAACTTATGAAGAGTTGAACACGGTTTTAATTCAAATCGAAGCGGTGTTGAATTCCAGACCCCTTTGTCCACTAAGTTCAGACCCTGGAGAACCACTTGCACTGACACCGTCTCATTTTTTGACTTTAACTCCTCTTAAGTGGATTCCTGCGGCGGATGTAGTCGATATTCCTCTTCCTAGGTTGTCTAGATATCAGCTAGTGGATCATCTGATTCAATCATTTTGGGTAAGATGGCGGAGAGAATATCTTCATGAGCTTCAGGTCCGAAATAAATGGTCAAAGACGTCTCCTTCTCTTTCTGTAGGGACTGTGGTAATTATGGATCAGCCCAACTTGCCGCCTCTGCAATGGCCACTAGGTGTAGTGGAGCAAATATATCCTGGTACCGACGGGGTGGTTAGAGTCGCATTAGTTCGAACGACTACTGGCCGCTATAAAAGACCAGTAGTCAAATTGTATCCCTTACCTTCACAGTAATTTATTGCGCAGTTAAGGGTTTGTATATAATGTTGTTTATAGTTGGTGAAGGTTTTAAGGGATGTTATACAGATCCTAAGTTATCAGCATCATATAATTATTTTTTTTTAATTATTTTGTTGTTCATTTAATTATACTTGGGCTGAAGACAGTCCTTCAGAGGTGGGGGAATGTTCAGGCTAGATTTTTTGATTTGAATGCCAAGATGGACATGTACTGGCATCTATCGAGAGAACCAAMAAAACACTAAAGGCGATAAGATCGAATAGGAAAAAAAGGACAAGTTAGTCACAAAAAGATCACCAMCGTGTGTGTGCGATGTTAATMTATWGCCAATGTTCGCGATCGCCCAGGTTCTAACTGATTAAATCTATCAAAAGGGGGTTCCTCATTTCCATGTCCTTATTCTTCCCAACCCCCCTAAAGAGACGAGGAAGTCAGGAAAACTGGGGTAAGTGCGCTTTATTTTTTACTTATAATCACGATCTGGTGCATAATTAGAAAGAGACTCAAATATTTGTGATATTTCCTTTGATATTTCCAACCTCCCACACATTAAATGTGACCATAGTGCTTTCTCTTGTGCAATAAGCGTACACAGAGGCGGAAGCGAACTTCTCCTATTATAAAGAAATTTCAAAAATATATAAATCAAAAGCGAAAAATTTAATGTACCCTTATTAGCTAACAATAACAAATATATGTTGCCAGCTTAGATGTTGCGAGATTCGAATATTTTAATTAGGGGTTGTTATCCAAATTATTTTTTTTGAAATGGCAAAATAGATGCATTTGTGTTAGAGACGCATAACTACCTGCACCTTTTTAATGCTTCGACATATCTCTATTATGCGCTGTCATTTTTTAATATTAAAATTTACCAATTTATTTAAAAATTAGGATAATTATAAAATTTAATGTAAATGCCCGCTTTTAACTATCATATCGGTACACTATTTATGTTCTAGTTGTCTTCATTTTTCATGTCAATCTAAATTAATAAACTGATGTAGGCCCTCAAGACGAAGACAGCTCTCTACAAAAGTTTGGTATAAAGAAAAAAATCAATTCCACTTGATATAGACCAACATCAACTGCAAGGGGTAACCAGCAAGACAAAATCTGCCCTACTGATTACGTAAGATTTTAATGGATTACACGGAGATTCATATAATCATTAAAGATTCGTAAATCTTACTATAGATTACACGGATTACATAACTGGTTTTGGGATTAATACGATTATACAGGATTTTTCGCGAATGATAATGACCATGACCAAATTAAAAATGCAACCCAAAATACATTTGCAGAGGTAACATTGATAATTGTTCATCGTCTTAAAAAATATAAAACGTAGAGAGCTGTATAAATTCATAAATTTTGACATAAACTTCAATCATTTGCTTTAAGTGAATTTGGTATTGCAAAAGAAATTTTATTTAAAAAAAATGTTTATTCAATCACATCATTGTAATAAATGCTCAAAATGTCGCCCTACGCTGTTTTCACAAGCTTGAATTCGTGCCCAAAACGAACTTTTAACATGCATTAACATTTCTGGAGTGATGGATCTACATGCATCAGGTATTTTATTTTCTAAATGTTCTACACTTTCAATTGGTGTTTCGTATAGTTACTCTTTTACTATTCCCCACAGAAAAAATCCAAAGGAGTAAGGTCCGGGCTTCTCGGTGGCCAAGGATTAATTGAACCTCTTCCTATCCATCGGTTAGGCAAAACCAAATCAAGATGATTTCGCAATATTCTATGATAATGCGCAGGTGCCCCATGTTACTGGAACCATAGATCTTGTCTTACTTGTAAATTTACATTTTGGAGAAGTACCGGCAAAATGTTTAAAAAAAAATTAGATAAGTATTGCCGTTTAAACTATCGCGAAAAAAATAAGGCCCAACAATTTGATTCCACAATATTCCGCACCAGACATTCGTCGAGTAGATAGTTTGAAAATGTCCTTCTCGAATCCACCGTGGATTTTCTTGCGCATAATAATGCATGCTATGTTTGTTAACTCCACTATTATTAGAAAATCTTGCTTCATCTGAGAAGCAAATGTTGCCATAAAATCTCACATTCAAATTTTGGTGTTCCCGAAAAAAGTTACAAAAAGCCAGTCTTTTAAGATAATCTGTCTCCTTTAAAACCTGAACCAGTTGCAAGTGATACGGATGAAATTGATTGCTTTTAATTATTCGGTGTACTGAAGACATACCAATACCGCTTGCTCTTGAGACTACCCTTTGACTAATATGAGGATTTTCGTCAATCATTTCCAATACTCTAATTTCATTGTCAGGGCCTGTTGCTGTTCTTTCTCTTGACTTTTTCAGCGGTGGCCAGTTTGTCCATAAAGTTAATTCAAGTCTCTTGAAAATTGTATCGGCAGGAGCTCTTCTATTTGGAAAACGTCTGTATAAACGGGCAGCAGCGGAAGCATTTTTCTTGCATTCACCGTAAATCAAAATCATATCTGTTTTTTCATCAGTTGAATACATTTTGACTTTTAATAAATACAGTGATAGGAACCTTAGCGCATAGCCGCCATAGTTTCCCAATTTTAAAATAATACCATTATGTCAAATAACCACAATGGCTAGGAGAATGTATTTTGGGTTACATTTTTAATTTCGTCGGGGTCATTATCATTCGTGAAACATCCTGTATAGTGATTACAAAGGATTTCAGGATGATCAACAAATGTAAGAAAAAACAGATAAACATACTAATAGAAGCGTAACGCCGGKAATAGCACTAAAATGATGTTTCATTGAGGGTGCAGGTTGAGCAACTAACCACATATTTATATTGCGGTTTTGTACCTGATTACTGATCCTAACACATTTATTAGGGAGACCAACAGTACATTGATATAATTAAAAAAATTGCTTCTTAATATGAACTTGTTGTGCAACGTTTATTTTATTTCACAACGAATTTTTTTTGATAAAATGTATGTTATGTATGTATGTATGTATGTATGTGACATTTTTGACTGGGGTTATGTCATTTACCTACGATCTCTAGCAACATTGCTTCGCAATTCTCCTTTTAAACGCTTGCTTAAAGGTTTTTTTTATTTCTTTTTCGTCTGTCCAACTGCCTTTGGTTGGAAAATGTATTTGTAGATACCTGTATTAAATTACTGACAAGTATAGTTTAAATAAAATAAATATATAGCCCCGAAAATAATTTCATTTTGGAAACAATATTATCAATTGAATTGTTCTGGAAAGCTTACAAATTCATTACAAAGTAAGATAACTTCTTTTCATAAAAGGTTACAATTAAAGGAGGTTTATAAAAAGTAAAAGTGATCATAAGTATTTATATAGTATTTTAAAATAAATTTCAACAAAAGATAAATAACCACGTAGCTTGGAAACATGCTGATTCTTTTAATGTGCCTTGCTTACTAGATTTACCAGATAACTCCGACGATCGTTTCGACCCAACGGTCATTTTCAAAGAATATCAAAGTTATACTGAGCTTATATGTATAACCTTGATATTTTTTGAGAATGACCGTTAGGTCAAAACGATCGTCAGAGATGTCTGACAAAATTCGTGAAGTAAGACAGTTTGTTTCCAAACCACCTAATTAATCAGAATGTTTAACAGTGAGTGCACCTTTCAAAGGACAAACTTAAAAAATAACTTTTATCTTGGCCATTCTGTGTTGTGGATTTGTAAAAAAAACAATTTTTAGATATTCCCTCGAAAGAACTCTGCTTTGTTTCTTTGAAGAGGTGATATATGAAATAATTCAACCTCTACCGCATTATTTAATAAATTATTGACAGGTTGTGTTGTAAAAATTTCAAAACTTGTGCAAATAATTTATTACATAATCGTCCTCCATGTCTGTCTATTGCTACAAATTTTGTTAAACCAGCAATATATGTTCCGATATAATTAACAGTATTTCAAATTTCTTACTATCATAACAATATAAATAAAACCGTAATAGCTAAACAGATACCCTTAGAGAGTCCTTATAAGATGCAAGTTCTTACATCAGAAACTTGAATTAAATTAACGTTTGGTTTGGTTTTTTCTTTTTTATTAATAAAAATTGTATTCTAACTATACTTCAAATATTTTGTTTTGTTTTGCGGATCATATAATCTGTACAAGCTTTGCATGATTATCTGCAAAACAGCTATCATAAATACTTATACCATAAAGTTAATTAAACTCAACTATATATCGCATTTAAAGGTGGCGTTCTTAATTCTGTTCTATGGAGTCTCAGGTCTTGTTCTCGAACCAACTACAGCCGAATGCATCGGATAAATGTCATCCTGGAACGAAGCTGTCGAAATAAGTCACGTGTTAGATAAATAATCACCATTTTTACATTTTTTATCTATTCATTGCTTCTAATGTAACTAGACGTAAATATTACGGACGAAATTTGGGAGATTCCAAATATATAACCCCCTTTCGTTTAAACTATTACTGCTTAAATGTGATACAATTATCCTCCATTTCTATTCATCAGCTCTAACTCTTTAAACTCAATTAAACACCAATTGTTCCAAATGTAAACATCCTCACGATGACACCGCAGTAGTTGCAAAGTTGAAATTATTCAATTGTAATTGTATAGATTTACAGGGCTCTGAAATTTAGATCCCCTCTCCGTTTGGGCTATAAACGGGAAGCCCTTTCAGTCAGGAATCTAATCGTCTGATTGCTGTTGTGTGGACTACAAAAACGATTAATTAATCGTGGGTCGGTTAAACCAATTAAAGCGAATTTCGTCGGCGCTCGGGCGAATTGTAATCACGTAAACATTTCGACTGCCTCCCCTTTTTTCGGTCCTTGTAACATTATTAGAAAGACAGACACCTCACAAAAGAAGCTGCAACCTAATCGGGTAAGGATTTTGATGTTATCCAAACTTTTGCAATAACATATTAACACTGACTTGGTATAAAACCTAAACTAAGTTTAGCTGGAAACTTTTCAACTTTTTAGCAAACAAGAGGTAAATATAATTATATATTTTTTGCGAAATCGTTCTTGATTTGTATATCTTTCAACCAGCTACACATTACTGCAGCTTTATTCTCCTTAATTAGTACATATTTATATATTCTGTTTGTGTAGTTTTACCAAAATTTAGTTCGAACAGGTCTTTTTGCTACATTAAAAATATCTAAACTAAACACTAAGAATACACAAGAATAACTAAAACCTTAGATTGGACAGATTTCTACTCTGCATGATCTGTAGATTGCATGAGTGTATTGCAGCGACCCAAAATTTTCGCGTTTACGAAATTAGTGTTGTAAACGCTAGTTACAAATCAGCATAAAGCGTATCGACTTCCTAGATCTAAAAGGCGAAAGCGATTGAGTACTAGAATAGTTACCGTCGTAATGTAACCGTAAGTCATAATTACTAAGTCATTCCGAATATAAACACATCATTGACTGTAATCAGCGTAATAGCAGTAGTGATGATATTGAATTTAATAATTAAGCAAAACATGTATGCTCTATTATGGATATACGAGAAGTAGTTTCTAAAAATAGAATTATCGAATGCTGTATCTAAATTTTAAAGACCAATACAAATTACAACTTATGCCAGATATTCTCGCTCCATTTAAAGTCCTCAACAACAGCCTCTCTTGATATTGTTTTGAAACCAGTCTACATCAGCAATTTTTTTATTCCTAGCGAATTATTAAAGATTATAGTGCATAGTCCAACTGAAACTAGCTCAAAATTTACCTAACAATACGAGGATGAATCCTTTCAGCGTCCATAACATAAGATAATATTTTCTCGGAGAGATCGCTGTCTCTTGAAAACACTGACCAAAAAGTTATAAGTCAGACGTTTCGATTACACCTGTAATCTTTGTCAAAACGAAGAACCTCAAAATTTGAACTTGTGTCAGGCTGCAAAGACCATTTTAACGTAAGTTAAGAACCAGGTTTTATTTAATAAATGCTGTATATACTTTATTTTTATTATTTAGCTGGAAGAAGACAAATAGATTATATACTGACGATTGG
The DNA here is from genome assembly GCA_025024175.1 of Rhyzopertha dominica. Classification (NCBI taxonomy): domain Eukaryota; kingdom Metazoa; phylum Arthropoda; class Insecta; order Coleoptera; family Bostrichidae; genus Rhyzopertha; species Rhyzopertha dominica. The sequence continues at coordinate 52,764,816 of QCXZ01000003.1, forward strand.
AAACATATTACTGAAGTGGGACGTTATTCTACACATTGTTAATGGTCAACCAAATAGGATAGGTAAGAACTACAACCCTCTAAAGGGAGAAAGTAAACGCTTAGTAGAAGAAGCTGCAGTTATTGCTGAGCAACGTTTTATCAATCGGGCTTTAGATTTAGGTTCCCCTTTAACCAGTATAAGTTTTCATTTTATCAGTGGTATTTTATGCATCCGGAATAAACATTATTTGTATAGTACTTTGGTTTGCCTTCTAAACTTAAATATTCTTAGGTACTGCTCAGATGCAAGACGTAGTGACAAAGATCGCACAAGAGTTGGCAGGCATTAAAAAAAAAAGAATTCGCAGAAAGTGCATATACTGCAATTTATGATTAGCCGTGCAACATTCGGCAGTATCTCCAATGCTTGTACTGTATAAATAAACTTTTACGTCACTGTACCTGAAAGTAGTAAATACAAAGAAGGCAACTCACAAGGACTTTATTTGTAATGAACCACTACATACGCGATATGGTGCCATTCTGATGTGCGAAATGACGTCACGACCAATGAGCAGACGTTTTGGTTGTTCTTTAAATTTGAATGTTATCTGCAATTTTCTGATTAAATAACTTGTTCTGAATATGTTGCGCAGTTTTCTAAGATGATTAAGTTAGTGTCGGTACCTACTCATCACTTCCAATTGCCGTGTATTTCACCAAAATGGAATTTATAGGGACTACGCAATTGCCTTTGGCATTATTGAAAAGAAAAGTAAATAAGGAGTAACGCCTGGTAAAAAGGGTTGTTGTTATTGTATTCTTTCTTAACTTCTTCTTAACAAAAAAAACAGATATATTAATTACGAAGTAATTAATCAACCTTTTCATTTTGTAACGTTATCTGACACTGTATGACAATWTGTATCACAATATTGCAATTTTGAATATTGCATTGAAGGATTTGGCAGCTATGAAAGCGATGGTCGCTAGATAAAGATGAAATCCGCCAATACTTACTATTCCATCTCTTGCTCGCACTCTGGGAATTATAACGAGTGTTTATTTAAAAAGGTCATCAAGTCGCCGATGACTGACATAACATTTTCAAGTATGTCACTTCACAAAAACATTTCGACATGGCAGTTATAATTAGAATTTGATTACTGAACATTGAAATAAAAGAAGTATTTACGCTGTACCGGCTCAATAGAAGAAAACGCGGAAATCCAGAAAAAAACGGTGGGAAGTTTGCAACCTACGGCCTCTATCAATCGTGAACTCGTCAATTCTTAGTGTTCCTGCATGGGTTTTCATGTGGTTCAGATTTGGCCAAATGGAAATTATTTAGGTAGAAACTGAGACCCGGACCATTAAATAACTAATAATATGTTAATGTTTTTAACTTCAACATAACCTCATTTTGCGTCAACAAATAGACAAGGCGTGAATTGCAACGGGCGGTAGGAAAAATAGATTTTCGATTTTGACATTGAATTGACAATGGACAGATTATGTTCGTTCTGTCTTTGTCAGTTAAGTAATCATAAACGAATTGATTACTTTTTTAAATGAACACCCTATATCATTATTGCCTTTTGTGTTGACTGATCAAACCTGAGAATAGGGTTGGCGATACCTTATAATGCAGTGACCTTATAGTAAACAGGTCGGTACTCCACCATGTGGCAGTCACTATCATTGTTTAGTTCATCAGTGACTAATGGGATCCCTAAATATACCATGACATCATCTATTTGTTTTTTATATCGTACTTCATAACAAAGATTGCGGTACACCCACTTTATAGTCATTGTAGGTTGCAAGGATTGCAAAAAACATTTTTACATCGAGAAGATAGTGTTTGCGCGCGTATGAACTTTAATGTAGCATAATTTTATAAATTAATATTCTCTCAATTTGCAAAAAAAAACTTATCAAAGGTGATTGTTTGTTTTGTGCAAAGACCATTTGAAATCAGTAGTATTCAAAAGTTAGAGAAAGTTATAGAAAATGAAAGTGGCGACTGACAACAATATGTCCAGGGACAATGGCAACAATATGTAATGTTATTCATTCAAAATACAGTATAGTCCAGGGATTGCTGCAAACTTATTTCAAACACAAAATTTTTTGTTAAGGAAATTGTCATTCCAGTTGCAATATAATTTTTACATATATCTAAGATATAGTCTAGAATAATTAAACAATAATTCTACTACAACGTGTTCAATCAGAATACGGTATTATCTCGCACAGTTGTTCTTTATTATTCACCGCAACCATTTTTCTATATTTCAAAGTTCTTTTAATATGTTGTGGCTCATACTTTTACCAACAACCGGATTAGTTAAAAAATACTCTTGGCATCTTTAAACTGACTTGAGGTAATAAGTGGCATTTAATTTGTGAGGAACATTACTATGTATGAATTTTTACGTTCCACATTCTACCCAGAAACGCTGCATTTCCTTCTAATTGAATATTACTCACTGCACGTACTCACCATATGTGCATGCCAGTCTGTTTTAATTAAATGTAACTACTGGAGCTAACAGAATTTGTTTGGCCAAACTCATTTTAAGCGTGCACCAATTACGAGTACGTACTAAATGAATAGCAACCTAATTTCAACGAATTCGTTTACTTCGTGGCGATTCCGCTGTTTAACATCATGAGGTGTGACGAGTAATTTTCACGCCACAAACTCGTACTCCAAAATACACGTTGGAATTCTACTTGACACCGAAATTGATGCGGGTTTACCTTCAGCAGAGCTCAAGCATCTGTTTAAACAGAGGAGAGCGATTCGAATCGCCAGGACATCCCTTTCAAGAGGGACCTTCCAGTCGTTGGAACAAAAGCGTATATACGAAGTTGTTGGCCAGTCTGCAAGTGGGAAACTTTACAAACCTCTACTCCTCCGAGACAGCTTTATCAATCCCGCTGAGTTGCAGTATATCCGCTATAAAACTTAAAACTAACTTCAAAAGTGGATGCAAAATGTAAAACAGAAGTGGTAAGGTTAGTTGGTATAAAGTCCGTCTCTGAGTTTCGCTTTGCTTTTAGTGAACTTTCGAACATTTGTAGCAACATATATATTATCTTTGCAATTAAAATAGAGTGTTATGTACGAATAAGCAAAAACAGTAATCAAGTGTCGATGTGGTGTGAAATTATTTTGGTACATTTATGTAAGTGCTAGGTATACAAAATTCCTATTCAAATAGGGTTTAGTAGATGCCTACTCAAGATAACAAAATAAAAACACGCAGAAAAGTATTAACTAGCGTTAGGAAATCGAAGGGTTTTAAACTAATTTATTTAAAATACTAGCGGACCTAACATACGTTGTCCTGCATGATATTCCAAGCCTTTAGGATATTAAAATAAATGAAATGACTGAATGAATGCATACACAAAAATTAATTCAAGTCGATCCAGCCGTTTAGCTGCAGTATAGATAAATATCCTAGATACCGACTACAGCGCCATCTGCCGGGCTGATTTGTCAATGTAAACCATCTAGGGCGCCACCCAAACGCAAACAAAAAAATTCATTCAAATCGGTCAAGCTGTTTAGGAGGATATAGATAAATAATCTAGATACCGACTGCAGCGCCATCTGTCGGGCAGATTTGTGAGTCAAAACCGTCCAAGCCGCTACCCAAACGCATACAAAAAATTCATTCGAATCGGTCCAGCCGTTTAGTTGCGGTATAGGTAAATAACGTAGATACCGACTGCTGGCGGGAGGGGGCTGATTTGTAAATCTAAACCATCCAGGCAGCCACCCAAACACATACAAAAAAAATCATTCAAATCGGTCCAGCCGTTTAGGAGGATTTCGGTGACATACACACGTACGCTAGAATTTTATATATAAAGATATATGTTCAAGCTTCAGAAGTAGGGGGTATTCGACCTTTTGGTTTAATAAAATTAAATAAACTCTTTTTTTAGTGCCAAGCTTTCGTCTTTATTAAAGAATCATCAAAATACCTTGGGGCTACAAATTCATCTTATGTGTGATAAATTTTCGGAAGAATGCGGCCGTTAATTAAACACTGACAAAAAATTATTCATCTGACATTTTAAATATATTTGTAATCTGTTTTCCATAAACAAATTGGTCACTATATGGCTTAAAGGTAAATTCATTCTGCAATCTGAGCTTTGTTTCATAAGAAATAAGTAGATTTTAAACAGTGCTGATATAATTTGGCTACTGTATCAACTAAGAGGGTCTTCACTAAATTTTCATATGAAGCTTAGTTATTAACTTGTTTTGAAGGCAGCATTGTTCTATTTTGCAAGAAACAGACATTTGTATTTATTACTATTTACCTATTTACAGTAAAGCAACTTTAAACTTGTTGCGCGTACCCTACGACACATAATATTTTGATAGGTAGCAGGGTAGCTAATGTATGGTAGTCAGCTGGCTGGTGGCTGCACTTACTAATAAGTGAAGAGATGGGCATCTTTCTTAATAAATCTGTTCTCTAGGTATCGGTTGGCTCATGTGGAGCACCGAACTCTACAAAATATATTTTATATAGCTCGGTGATGTGGAGACGGGTCGCAGCTCCTTATCTGCTGAATCCTTTCTCCGAGATCGGACTCCACGTGTTTGTACCTCTTTTGTCATACTTCTGCTATTCCGTTTCCAAATACAAATAACAAGAAAGTACTTTTCGAAGGTAAACAGTAACAAAAGGTTGAAAGATAAATAAATTCAATCACAAGATACAATAAGAAATTTTGGGAAAACTAGAATGCCAGAACTACAAAACCAATATCCATTGGCAAAATTAAAATCATTACGTAAGCGCGGTTTACAAGAGCCCAGAACAAATGATTGGAATTTGATCAAAAGCCGTTTCCTACCGTCCTTAAAAGCAGACGTGGTTATTAAAAGTAGGCTATTCATTATTTTAGCAGATAGCTAAATAATTTTATAGATATAGAGCACACGCAAGAAGCATTTCCTTTTTATGATAATCTTTTTAGACATTGCTTGTAAATACATCGAAACTAACTCCCAAATACAGAGACAAGCAGCACGTCTCTTTCAAAACAGGAATTTGAAACAGCTGACGTATCAGGTTTTTTTTTATTTAGATACCTATAGGCTTAAATAACTTGATTTTTTTTTCAAATAGTGCGATGTAAATATTTTATTGCACTACAATAAACAATCCCTTTCATTTGATAAAGGTAGTATTTTTAATATTTTAATTGACCGTTTTGCATTAATTAAAGATTAACAGATGTTTTGAAATTTTCAAGAAATCTTGTTTGCGTCTTGCCGAGTTTGTCTTGTTTTTATATTTCTATCGTATTTACTTTACGTTATATGCAGTTTAGAGCATCGCTGAAATCGTTACACAAACGCTTTCTCATGTGTTAAAGAAATTGTTAAATTATTAGTACCTGTTGTTTCGATCTGACTGTTAACATTTCCCTCAACCTTCTGTAGCATCAGAGAAAACAATCTAGTAATAGACATAGAGTATCCCTTTTCTAAGGTTCAAAAACAGGTAGAGTTACGTAAAAGTGATTACTAGGAAATCGAGTAGATGTATATGAGTTTAAGGATTCTACATATAGCAAAGAAAATATTGGTTTTAGGAATGTATCGCATAGATACAAAACAAGTAACATGATTAAGCTGATACGCAAAATTTAAGCTACACCTGTGCATATTTTTGTCATAATTTAAATCTATACTTTTTGTAATCTTATTGTTTTTCTTAAATACCACATACAAGGTGGTTGATTTTGGTGTTTCAGCTTTGGCCATTTTAGTTCAAATATCTGTTCCAAAATCTGAGTACACTTCAGATGGCGCCATGTTTGTTGTCTTCCAGGCCAAGTTGATTAATATCAAAAGCAAAGCACCGTGACAGAACAAGCGAGCAATGGTCAAATTGTGAAATTGTCATTAGCATTAAGATTTTTGTATAAGAAAAGTGTTGCATAAATGTTAATGTGCAGATTTTAATCTTTAAGACGACAAGTCTATACCATGTTGTACATACCATCAGTATGGGCGGTAATGGTGACAGATTAAAACAATGGGATATGGGCTTGCAGATTGCAATTACAGGTATGTATAATTAATCAATACAAAGTGATGCACATGAACAAAAGTTGAAAAATATTTCGTTGATTTGTTTATTTTTAGTGTGCTGCCTTGCTGTTGTCCAACTCCGAAGGTGTAACTGATGGTTAGAAAGTACTTGTCCTCACGTATACACAGGAGTACAAAAACCTGCTGAGTCTCATAATCATTATTAAATTAAGACCCACAATAGAGTATAGTTGCAAAGTATTTGACCAGTCCAAGGGATTGATGTCGTTGTAGTGCAGTGCACTAATTCTTCGTGGTGTCTGCTATAGAATTACTCTTATACATTAATTTAAAACCATATTTTGTAATCTTTGTAGCACAACTTATGCACTGATCGCAGTAAAAATAAACTATTGTTAATATACTGATTAAGATATAGTTTTGGTGTTTTTATAAAACTGACGTAAAGGAGGACATAGACGTTGTTCGTGTTGGGCGGTTTTAGCTAAACAGGTAAAGTTGTGCAGAGAGGAACGAAGAAGACATGCGTCTACACATTGCAAACTGAAGACTGCAGTCTTGTTCTACTTGTAGTGATATGCAAAATCGAATGTGGTAGTAATTTACTAATAATGGTGTCTGCATTTGCAGTAAAAGTTAAATGTGAAAGAAAGCACAAACCGCCACAATGGGCATTTCCCTTTTTTTTAAATTACTTTTGGAATTTTTCATGTAAAGAATACATTTTTACTTTTTTTAACTTATTTATTAATTCATCAAATGCATTATTTTTAGCACATTTTCCAAAAGGTGCTAATGTCCGTCTGTCACACTTATAGCTCGAGAATGCTCAACGGATCGGAACCATTGGATAGGTATTTGGCCTAACGATGGTCAACATGTATGTATATCCTATTTTCTGGATTTAACTTTACATAAATACTAATGGTTCTTATAATATTACTCAGTGAAATCTTAACTGTTGTCCTGGTTAGGGTATAAAAGCCGTCGTTGGTTAGAGTGCTTCCTAACATTTCACTAGCTCGAGTGGCAAGCTTCTTCGGAGGTCTTTCCGTCTCCGGTGCTGATCGTAGACTGTCTATGTCCAGCACCGGAGATGGAAGGACCTCTGAAGAAGCTTGCCACTCGTGCTAGCGAAACGTTAGGAAGCAACTCCAACTGACGACGGCCTACAGACGCGAATCAGACAATAGTTCTTCACCTGGCCGCGAAAGCTTTAACCAATTCGCCAGTTCTGCAGTTTTATAAATGTGACATGGTGTTCGTTTACTATACCTATATAGGTATTCTACTTCCAACCGCTACAGAATTAAAATTGCACAGTTGTAAACGTTCACATCCAGACACCAGCAATTTAAAATCAAGTGCCAACAAGCAAAGCTGATGGTTTTGTCCATAAACTTTGGTTTTGCCAGTTTTACTCGTCTGGGTAAGGTAGTAAACTTATAAAATAAACTTGTCTATTGAAGAATATGAGTTAATCGTTTTACTTAATTGTGGGTATTTTGAATAAGTACGTTTGGTATAAATTGATATTTTACAGTAAGTATTTTTAAGTTAGCACAAATGTTAGTATTTGCAAACATAAATTCGCGGAGGGCTAATCACTTCATTGCACATGAAATAGTAAATTAAATACAAAGAGCCTCAGGTATACGGTGTGACCTTTATTTAACACAATAAGCATGTAATAACAAAAGCTGTCATGATAAATATAATTTCAAACTTGTGAAACATTGTTTAATATTTATAAAAAATAATGTATGTATTGTCTTCCAATTTATTATCAACAGGATTTAATAGATTATCATGTGTTTTTCTTTAATAATGATTCCTGTTATTAATATTCCTTGTAGTTACGTTTCACATTTTAAATACTATTTCATTTTTGCTTCAGCAACTACTAGTTCTATAGGAATCCTGAGTAGATATATCCATAAGCTCAGAAAATACTTATGTAAAGTGAATTTCTCATTGCATTATAACTGGCACCACTATTATAGTGGACTTATTATAACAATAGCTTCAGTCGTTCAGTCTAACTTTTTTGTCGTTTATTTCCCTGTAGTCTTGGCCTTCACCAACATTTTATTGTAACCAACAGATAATAATATCTTTGTAGTTTTATATACCTGCTTTTAATATAGTTCATAGTATCTTGCATAGACAACTCATATGAGCTTTCTATCGTTCAGAATCAATATATATGAACTAGGTGGAGTGTAGCTACAGGCTACATGTTAAGCAGACCTCGTCAAATACCTTATTGTGTGCCTTTCTTCTTGAAGGTAGTGTACATTGTACGTACATGGTAATGACCCACTTCAAACAAACCTGTGTCACATATACCTTATTGAAACTGATCCATTTTCAAATAATACACAAACTGCTAATGTCATAGGTAAAAAACGCTGTGCATACATTTTCTTGAATACCATCCTGATAGCTTACAAATTACAACTCATATTAATAGTTCTTTGACTGTTTTGTGATAATCTATTTGTCAGTTTGATAGAGACAACAATCTGACACAACAGCAAAATTAAGTCGACCTGTGTGACAACGAACCTGAAACGAACATGAACCATCTGAAACGGGCACGCGTTTTGGAGCCAGTAGTTAAGACATATAAAACATATAAAAACAATAAGAGTAAGATATCGCTTTTCGATTGGGAATAATTTTTGGTAACTTTGGGTCTTTGTTACCATGAGTTGAGATTGGTAGACACAAATATTCTGTTGGACATCGTTTCAGTTTGAGTGTATATTTTTATTATAAATGTTGCATATCCAATAAAATGAACCATAAAAATGTTGTGTGCTTTTAGTATATAGTACATATTATTCAGCGTTATGTCTCTTGCATATCGACGATTGTTAACCGACCAGCTATTTTGCCAAACGAAAGAACCGAATTAATCAACTTATTCAATGGTAGTTCAATCGTTTGACCACAAGAAATTACAGACGTAAGAAAGCATGTTGTGTGACGTTAGAAATACTGTTAGTATTGACGTCAAAACACGCACGTAACGTTAAATTTTTTTATGTATTTGGGCTGTGACATTTTGCTCTGTTAGGGCCGTGAAAAAGGGTCACTTTTAGGTGGTGTTATTAACATGATTGTTACAGAATAGCTTTGATGTAACAAATTGTAAGCAAGGTAGGCACCAAAAATGCTTACGGACCAGAACAAAGAGCAGGGAATTTCAAGTGGACGGGTGTTTTTGGATCGTTATCGACTAGATGGACGACGAAATGTGGACATCCTACGGCATCCCAGAACCAAACAAGTCAATGCAGTGGTGCCATTCAATTTCACCAAAACCGAAAAAATCTCCTTACATGAGTCCGAAAATTATGACAACTGTTTCCTGGAATGATAAGGTCGTTCTCGTGGTTGAATTTATTTAACGTGGGGTAACAATTACTGCTGCGAGATGCAGGGAAGTGTCGCCAGGAGTAGTCCACCTCCACGACAATGCTCATCCCCACACCACTGCCACAACAAGAGAAGATTTAAATTTTTCGAGCATTCACCTTATAGCCCTCACCTTGCACCTAGTGACCGTTTCCTCGTTTTACACTTAAAAGAGTGGCTTGCTGGACAACGTTTCGAGAACGACGAGGATTGCAAGACTACCGTTATAAAATGGTTCAATCCCCAGGAAAAGAACTTTTATGCTGAGTGCAAAGTTTATGTAAAAATGAGATACGAAACTAAAAGTTTAAATAAAAGATATTTCTAACGAATTCGACGAATACGTAGGTATGATAATGTACACATCTTCCCCAGTTTACGCTGTTGATATCTTGCATCCTGCAACTCGAAGCACAACCATCTGGGAATAGTTGCTGTTCTTTCAAGCCACCTATATTTAGAAAATCTAGGTTACGTAATACCCAGAGCTAATTCTCGTCGTGTTCTGTTCCCACGCTGACGAGAGAACAACCGTTCCCCGAGATGATACATGCATTTACCTAAAAGCCGTGGTGTAAGCGCGGACAGCAAGCGTGTATTTTAGGAACACCCAGAAGCGCTAACTCCCATATTCGCCTAATGCAATGCAGAAGTTGAATTACCATTTATATTAAATGTAAATGTTTCAGGCGGGCTGCTGGAAATTCAGATCTACTTTGCTGTGATATTAAAATTCTGTCTGCGAGTCGATAGTGCATCGACTAGTTTTTTCAGAGATGGGATCCTTTTTAATGGCGGAATCCAATCGGGTTTGCTACTGAAAGGTTTGAGTACGTTCCAGTCAAATTAAAACGAACTACGTATCGAATGCGGCTGATGGCGGTATTATTGGAATACGAAAATTGAGCGCGTCCTCCCAAAATTGGCACTCGCAAAAATTGCATTCGGCATCCGTTGCGCATCACCGTGAATTTTACAGGCCATCGCAGTTTTGATGGGATTTCCGACTGCAAATATTTGACACCCGGTGTTACGCAAAAACGCGAAAGGTTACTATATTTGGAAAAGCAGTTGGAGTTTAGTATTTGCGGAATAAAGTGCTGCACTGTTAGTATTACAAATAAGATTATCAACTTCTTTGCTTACCAGTACTTTGTGGTTTGATATGAAATACCGTTCTCACCTTAAAATTATAGGAAATTAACAATTGCGGTACTTATTAGGCCGATACTAAAAACAGACTTTCAATTCAAATTAGAATTAGTGTGGTGATGCACACTATCGAATAAAAACTATCGAATCATGCGATAGTTTGCAAGTATTCGAATTATTCAGTGGTTGAAAATGAATAAATTGTGGCGAATAACGAGGACTACCAAATGAAAACTACCTTTTCAATCGACAATTAATATAATTAACAAATAACGGAATACCGTTTTAAGCAGATAAACGGTGGTACCTTATATTAAAGCAGATATGCCAATGGTTGTAAAACTTTTGCTGTTAGAATTTGGAATCCTTGTATTTGATATTCGAATATAGGTATTCGCTTATTCGATACGAATGAACGAATATTTGTATTCGTTTTATTCGAAAACGAATATTCGTTTATTCGTACCGAATGTTATCCAATTTGTATGCTTCTGTTTAACAAAATGTCAAAAGACATGAACAGCCGATGAAAAAAAAGTTGCTTCTTTGCTAGAACATTTTAAACTATATTGCCTATGAGAGAGGTAAGTTCATTATAGGTGCATATAAAGCATAATATATGCACAAGTTTAAGATTTGGAAAAATAAAATAATATAATTATTATAGAACCTAGCTGCTGCACTTGATTTAGGGTCGCATACCCTTAGTTCAATTTCGAAAGTTTGAAAAAAAAGTATAAAAATCGTCCGACAAAAAATGTCGTCGTAGGAGAAAGAAAACTGCTTTTTCTGTGCAAGATATAGACTGTTATCCTTAATTTTAACCAGTTCCAATATTAATTTTTACTGTTAACGATATTTATTTATGTATTAGAAATATGTGAATTCTGCTTTTTCATATTGTGTTCTTGTTCTTGCACACTTTTAGCACAGCGGGTAGAAATTGTAGTGCTAGGAGCAGACATAGTTTAAGGGATTTTTCTCACCTCTTAGAAACAGCTCAAAATTAAAGGAGTTGAAGAAACGTCTACAAGAAGAATACCTGGATGAAGAACTAGTCCAACTTGCGAATATCTGCCTGAAATCTATTTTCTTCAAGTTCCAGGAGGAATACTACGAGCAGACAGAAGGTGCTCCGATGGGGTCATCGCTTTCTCCGCTGATAGCTAACATTTACTTGGAAGCCTTCGAGACAACTGCATTGGCATCGGCACGGCTTAAACCTAAGTGTTGGTTTAGATACGTGGACGACACTTTTACCGTCTGGCCGCATGGAGAACAAAACATAAAGGAGTTCCTGGACCATCTAAATAGCATCCATAGCGGCATACAATTCACGATGGAGATGGAGATCAATGGCGCCCTACCCTTCCTGGATGTGATAGTGACAAGGAAACAAGGCGGCACGCTAGGACATCGGGTCTATAGATAGCCAACCCACTCGGATCGCTACCTGCATGCAGATTCACACCACCACCCCGCCCAAAAACAAGGAGTCATCAACACGCTGATACAGCGGGCGAAGCTAGTCAGACCACCTAGAAGAGGAATTAGAACATCTACGCAGAGCACTACAGAAGAACGGATATCCTAGGGCACAGATTGAGAAGGCTATCAACAAGCAACCAGGGATGAAGGAACCAGAGGAGCACATCGCTGCAGCATACCTGCAATGGATGTATAGATACGATCGGACGGCTGCTGAGAAGACATCATATAAACACCATCTTCACCGCCCCGGGAAAGATAGCTAACGCATTTCCGAAATATCGTTCGACGACTGAGGAGCTACAAACACAAGGTGTGTACAGCATCCAATGAAACTGTGGGAAGGTTTACATCGGCCAAACAGGAAAGCACATCAGCACGACAATCAAGGAGCACATGAGGGACACCAGAGACCGGCAAGGTGATAGGTCGGCTGTTGCAGAACATCGAATGGAGACTGGCCACATCAACAAATTCGAGGAAGCACAAATGCTGTCGAGGGAAGCGAGATTCTGGCCGAGACTGTACAAGGAAGCCATCGAAATCCAGAAGAATCCCCACAATTATAACCGAGACCGGGGCATCGAACGACCTGAAATCTGGAAACCGGTCATGCGTAACAACGCCCACGCGTGAGTGACCCGGACGAGTATAAATACCCGAGCGGACTAGGACACTTCAGTTTCAGAGCTACTTCTGAGGAAGACACCGACATAATAACCAACCTGGGAACCAGCCCGGAAAACAACATGTCAGCTCAAAATTAAATTAGATATTTCTTAAGATATACAATAAACGACCAAAAAATAACAAAAATTGCAGAATAAATATTTACTTTAACAAATTAAATTATATAAGAAAACATCTGAATAAATATTATGCTGATATTTTGTAAAAAGTACGAAATACAGTTAAACATTGATATCCAGTACCTAAGCTATTCTGACTTTTGCGAATTTGGAGTTGTTCTATTCTTGAATCTTTGAGTTTAATCTCTCAGAACGTCGGAAGACTTTATTTGAGTTTATGAGGCCCTCTACACCAAAACAAATTCGATTTAAACAATATTTAATATTATAATTTGTTTAATTGTGCAAGATAAACATACTATTTTCTTCTCAATTATTATTGGTTTCGGTTAAACGAAATATTAAAATAAACAAAACTTACCGAATTCAACTTACAGAGATGTCGTTTGGTCCCATCTGTTGCGTAAGTTTTAGGTCTTACTTGTACTAATACAATCAAATTATTAAATCAAAACATGTTATATTTACTGGATTCATTGAATTGGATGGTTCGATACGGATAAAATTAAACTTTGTAGAGCGAATAAATAAATAGTGTAGCGTCACCAGCTATCTGGAGCAGTTCAACATTTATTTTTCATGTGTATCTATGTTATGAGTTAGTTGATTTTTGAATCGTTAATATATGTCAGGTTGACAAAAAGAAAAGTTTTCGTTTTCTTGCGATAAAACCGCGAATCCCGACATAATTGGTGACCCCGACGTGATATATAGCGCAAATATACAGTGACAAGTTTCGAATAATGGCAGAGGGTGAAAAAACACGAGTATCTGAACCCGCAATGGCAAGCAGTAGTGTTGTACAAGCACCAGAAGTCAGTCGTGTGGCGATTCGTATTCCGCCGTTCTGGCCTGCTGACCCCGAAGTTTGGTTTTGGCAAGTGGAAAAGCAGCTTGAGCTGGGCGGCATCGTCAGAGACGACACCAAATTTAACTACGTCGTCGGTAACCTCGACCCGATGTACATGGCAGAAGTACGTGACATTATCCAAAGACCGCCTGAAAACGGCAAGTACCAAAAGCTCAAAACCGAGTTAATACGCCGTCTAGGGTCGCCGCAAGAACAAAAGACGCGAAGGCTCCTCGAACACGAAGAAATCGGAGACAGAAAGCCGTCACAGTTTCTTCGTCATTTACAGGCTCTTGCAGGTTCAGCAGTGCCGGAGGACCTGGTGAGATCGCTGTGGCTAGGGCGCCTACCACCTTCCATTCAGGCAATTCTAGCTACGCAGAGCAAGGCCGATACAGCGACGGTGGCAGAGCTGGCAGACGCTGTTTTCGAAGCACTACCGAGGCAACAGGTCATGGCAGTAGCGCCCGTAAAAACTAGTATGGAATCAACCCTCGAAAAACTTACTGAGACTATGGTTTCTTTGACCAGTAGAATTGCTTCAATGCAGTGCGAAATTGCTGAAATCCGGCGAAGGGATCGTTCGCAGTCGAGGACACGATCAGCGTCGCGCGAATCAGTGCGGTCCACCGGGAGCAACAACAGAGGTTTGTGCTGGTACCACTTCAGATTTGGAGACAATGCCCGGAAGTGCAGGTCGCCGTGCTCCAAGAGGACGGAAAACCCGAACGGCAGTCGTTAATGGCGGCAGACGACGCCTCCCAAGTAAGCAGCCGCCTCTTTGTGACCGATTACCGATCGAAAATAAACTTTTTGATAGACACTGGTGCGGATCTGTGCATTTACCCACGAAAGTTAATTCGCGAACGACGTACACGTTCCATTTACGAGTTATTCGCCGCGAATAATTCAACAATCCACACGTATGGTTTTGTAACACTTACATTGAACTTAGGTCTTCGTCGTGATTTCACATGGAGGTTTGTCGTTGCTGACGTTTCTAAGCCAATAATCGGTGCCGATTTCCTCGCGCATTATGGACTTCTCGTTGATATTCGAAGTAAACGCCTGCTGGACGGTACCACATCGCTTTTCACGAAAGGACAACAAGTCCACGACGTAGATTACACCATCCGTTCCATCTCGGATACTATGAAATTTGGCGATCTACTTCGAGAGTTCCCGGAAATCACACGACCCCCAGGTATCCCCAAAAGCGTGCCCCATACGACAGTTCACCACATACGCACTACACCAGGACCTTCAGTGGCAAACAGACCGCGTCGTTTAGCTCCAGACAAACTCCAAATCGCTAAGAAAGAGTTTGAACAGCTAGTAAAACTAGGTCTAGCCCGACCATCCGAGAGTAGCTGGTCATCTCCCCTGCACCTGGTGCCCAAAAAGAACGATGAATGGCGGCCGTGCGGAGACTATCGTGCGCTGAACGCCCGTACAGTTCCAGACAGGTATCCCGTCCCCCACATAGAGGATTTCGCGAGTGCATTACACGGTAAGACGATTTTCTCTACCATAGACTTAGTGAAGGCGTACCATCAAATTCCCGTCGCCGTAGAAGACATATGTAAAACTGCAATTACAACGCCGTTTGGCCTTTTTGAATTCCCGTTCATGACGTTTGGATTACGCAACGCTGCTCAGACTTTTCAACGCTTCATGGACGAGGTGCTCAGAGGTTTAGACTTCGCATACGTGTACATAGATGACATTCTCGTAGCATCTACTACACCGGTAGAACATAGACGCCATCTGCGACAACTTTTTCAACGCCTGAAGGAGTTTGGAGTCGTAATCAATCTATCAAAGTGTGTTTTCGAAGCAACTTCAGTGACTTTCCTAGGACACCGTGTATCTAGCGATGGCATATCACCACCCCCAGAGAAAGTGACTGCCGTCCATGATTTCCCACAACCGGAAAACGCGAAGCAACTCCGGAGGTTTCTAGGAATGGTAAACTTCTACAGGCGATTCATCCGCACCGCCGCGACCATCCAAGCACCCCTTCACGACCTACTTATTGGGAACGCAAAAGGAAATGCCAAGCTTGCGTGGACACCGGAAGCGCAGCAAGCTTTCGATGCCTGCAAAAACAGCCTTGCGAGAGCCACAACCCTGGCAGCTCCGCAGCCTGATGCCGTTCTCACAATAGTATCGGATGCTTCCGACTCCTCCGTGGGAGCAGTATTGCAGCAGAAGGACGGCGACTGCTGGCAACCGCTGGCATTTTTCTCGKAGAAGCTCAGTGCTTCGGAAAAGAAATACGCAGCATACGACCGCGAACTTCTCGCTATATACCTTGCAATTAGACATTTTCGACATATGGTCGAAGGCCGTGCGTTTACAGTCCTCACCGACCATAAACCGATCACTTTCGCGTTTAAACAAAAACTTGAGAAGTGTTCGCCGCGACAGTTTCGTTATTTAGACTATATCGGGCAGTTTACAACGGATATAAAACATATTACCGGAGTGAATAATGTAGTGGCTGACGCATTATCACGTGTTGAGGAAATAGCAGAAGCCGTAGACTTCCATAAGCTGGCTCGATCTCAAGAAGAAGACGTCGAGATGCGTCGATTCCTGGAATCCGATTCCGTTCTCCAGCTTAAAAAAGTTCATATACCTGGAACTAACGTATCCCTATACTGCGATGTATCAACGCCTATTCTGAGACCGTACGTTACGCCAGAGCATCGTCGAGCTGTTTTCAACTCCATGCACCAGCTGTCGCATCCTGGAATCAAGGCGTCAGTCAAACTCARCACACAACGTTTTGMGTGGCCGTCGATCAATAGTGACTGCCGAACATGGGCGCGTAGCTGTCTACAATGCCAAAAAATGAAAATATCCCGACACGTTTCATCACCGCTAGGGACGTTCAAGCTACCATCTTCACGATTTGAACACCTGCACGTAGATATCGTCGGCCCACTACCAGTTTCTGAAGGTATGCGATATCTTGTTACGTGTGTCGACAGGTTCACTCGCTGGCCGGAAGCTTTCCCCATAAAGAACATCGAAGCCACCACCGTAGCCAGAAGCCTCTTTGAAGGCTGGATATCGAGGTATGGAACACCGCTACGTATCACCACAGACCAGGGCCGACAGTTCGAGTCGCAGCTTTTCCAGCAGCTGAGCGCGCTTTTAGGCTCAACGCACTTACGTACAACAGCCTACCATCCTCAAGCCAATGGAATGGTAGAGCGGTTCCATCGCCAGCTGAAAGCAGCAATCCGCTGTCACGAAACCACGCGGTGGACCGAAGTGCTACCTGCGATTTTGTTAGGAATACGATCCGCCTGGAAAGACGATTTAGCAGCCACATCAGCCGAATTGGTTTTTGGTGAACCACTTCGACTTCCGGGCCAATTTTTAGCAGAAAACAACACCGACGCCACCGATTCAACAGAGTTAATACGAGATTTGCGCCAGCATTTCAGGAATCTCCGCCCAGTCCCTGGTGCCAGACGCGGTGAGCGAAAAACGTTTATATTCCAGGATCTTGAGACTGCCACTCACGTCTTTGTAAGAAGAGATTCCCCGAAAGCAAAGTTTGACCCTCCATACGAAGGCCCCTTCCGGATCATAAGCAGAAGCGCGAACAATCTTAAGATCGCACATCGAGGTGGCGAAATCGTCGTGTCTGTGAACAGAGTCAAACCCGCATATAAGGTAACGGAAGAACCACAGCCTCCAACGGATATACCAGCTGCAAGTAACCTGCAGCGTGAAGAAGCCGATCTCAGAATTAAGGAACAAACGACACGGTTCGGAAGGCGTGTTAGATTTACAGATCGCTTCCAGATCTCATCGTGATTCCATCACTGGCGGGGGAGTGGATGTAGCGTCACCAGCTATCTGGAGCAGTTCAACATTTATTTTTCATGTGTATCTATGTTATGAGTTAGTTGATTTTTGAATCGTTAATATATGTCAGGTTGACAAAAAGAAAAGTTTTCGTTTTCTTGCGATAAAACCGCGAATCCCGACAAATAGCTTTGTAATAGCTATTGCATTGCGTAGAGAAACAAGGTTTTATATTATTTTACAACTTGTTTTCTCAAATAATATGAACAGAAAGAGAAACAGAAATTCTATTTACGTTAGTGTAACGATCGAAAGATCAAAGTTTGTTGCGGGAGATGCCGCATCCGTGGAGACCCAGGGGCGATGGACGGAAGGTGATTTGAAAGCGAATACAATATTGGGCACAAATTCTTCTGAAATTAAACAAGTGATAAGCTCACAGGGTTTCTATAAATGATTCATGCATCCAGTGCGCTTATGAAAATTGTCGATTAAAACTATTTGCCGCCTCTCAGGAAAGTGACGTATACTTATCTGTCGATTTTTGTATTATTTGACATATTTTTATATGTAAAAACGCCCTGAAGTGTGTATTTTCAACATATTCTGTAATCTTTTGTGGAATAATTAACTTTAGGGTTGCAGAAAGCTAACATTTCGGAGCTGTGGGGTGACATTGATCTGCAACCTTCAGTACTATTGCCGTGCATATTGTAGCTTGGCAGCAGTTACAAAAAGGCGGCACAAAGAATTGAGAAGTCCACGCCACCCGCGTTACATGAATCGTTTATAGAAACCCTGTACAACGGCTCCGGAATAATGGGAGAAGCTGGAAGGCATATATCYATCGAAAGGTCCCTTTGAGTTTCTGTACAATTGTGTCTCATTAAAAACTTTGGCTACAAGGAACGCTGTGTGAACCACATCGTGAAAACGCCCTCCTCCCCTGGGAATAAGCTCAATGTGTTGTGTGGCTATCAGAAACCAAATCAGAACATGGGACTTGAACCATACAACACAGTGAGCTTTTCTCTGGGGGGGGAGTCATTCTTAGGATATAGCTCACACAGAGCTTCTCGTGACGTGTTAACCGAGACTGTACAGAAACTTCATAGGCTACCTAGTAGACCTGTAGTAAAGAAAAAAAAGTGACCATCATAAATATAACTAATACTTAGTCTTAAAATCAGGGTAAACATTTATGTTTGCTTTGTAACATCAGTTGTTATGTTAGTTTGCTGTCCTTTTATCTTTCTCACATTTGAGCATTTTACATTTACTATGTGTCTATTGATGATTATTTTGTACTGTAGCTAGTTCCTGTATTTTCAGTGTTAATTCAGTAAATGCAAAATGGATTTGAGCGCTACATTAGCGTAATTTAATATGCTTTCATGGAGAGGCATAACCACGCCACGTCAAAGATTTTCACCCTCTAGGCGTAATTGTTTGTTTCAGTGTCTGATAACGTTTTATTCAAAATTCGGACTGCTAAATACGTTAAAAGACTGTTGTTGTGAGTGCTGTAAATGTAGCAGTTCATGTATCAATTTTTGTATTTTTGATGAGTTACCTGGGATTGTGACTTTGTTAGATAGATAAAAGTATTAGAAAATAAAAGTTGTATCAATTGCTAAAAGTGTACTTTGTGTCGTTATTTTGGGGCATAAGAGCTGTTTTGCTGGGCAATTCAACATATTTAATCATCGCTGTCGGGTGATCGGGTAGATCACTTGCCGACGCGGAACAGCTGTCACATTATAATTTCAAGTGAAAGCAATGTGGAACAATTTTAAAATATCGTACTTGTATTAAGTAACGCATTTATTCTCAAATGCTTGTACTACGTACTTGAATAACAGGATTAAAGACAACACCAATCTATAAGGCTGGGGACTGGAGACCGTCCTCGGAGTGGACGTCCAACTACCTTTCTTAACTATTTTAGAAAACGTACACAAAGGTGTGCCGCTAATCCCAAGCAATCGATGATACGCTGGCCATATATTTCGTATTTAAGAAGAACGTCCGCAAGATATAAAATTAAAAGTTACAGAATCTTCAAGATCCACTTTCTTAGTGGCGCTGTGAAAACGAAAAAGCTTGAGAAATGCCACCGAATGCTTGCCCTGGTTGCTGGTCGACGGTTATAAAGTATCCTTCGCAGACAAGAAGGTCTTTGCAGTCGAGCGCAACAAAACCGCACCACATTATCGCCAGCTGATCAATAAGGGCCACCGGAAGACGGTGGATGTGAAAACCACTGGCCGCAATCATTTTTCGGATACGATGACGGTGTGAGCTGATGACATCTATACTACTAAAAGGATTGAACTGGTGTTTATTGAGTGAAATGCTAAAACCAACACATACGACCAGCAACAATGCGTTCTTCAAGATGTGCTTGTGTGCCTTGGAGCAGTTCAGCAGAGAATTCTTTACACTTCCTGAGCACAGGAGCTTTCGCCCAAGCAACAATTGCCGTCTACGAAAACCTGTTTCATGGTTTAGAATAAAAATGTCTACCTCCAAACTTGATCGATTTCAATCCAACTGATCATTCGGTATGGTCCGTCTTAAACATTAAATCTCAAATACCAAGCCGCCAAGAATGAGATTGTCTTGGAACAATGTGCGATCATCGTCAGCATCTTCCAAAAGCTGGTCTGCAATAATTGTGTTGGGGTCAAAGAAGCCACCAGGTACAACATACATATGTCAACTTTGTTGATTTAATTAAATAACATCTATCATTTGTTTATTGTTGTGGATGTAAGAATATTTTTTGTTGAGGTACCTACTCGAATAGATAAATGTCGTAAAGTTGTTACAGACACTAGTCTTTGTTAACGAAGATATAGATACTACTATTCTTGTTGTGGTTATCTTTGCTGCCTGTAGTAAATCTCTCTTTAGGAGATTTATGGTCTTGTGCTTTGCACCTCTACTTGCATTCTTAGCATTAACCTCAGATCATTTAACAAAAACATAATTGAAACGTTTAGTATTAATCCAATACTGTAGATTTTATAGGGCACGGATTATTTGTCGATAAGTTGGGTTAAATTAAGTTATACACCAAATACACCCGTCCCCAAACAAGCTTTTTACATGTGTTCTATAATTAGCAGAAGTMGTTGTAGTACATTAGACACGTCACTTGATGTTGCCCCATTATCACTCTAGCTATGAAATATTAATTATCACAGCGACGTCGACGTCTCTGCTTACAAGTAAATTCCAAGCAGCAAGCTGAAAACGGTATGTGCCGTACATCTACAGATTAGCTGTTAATGGCTTCATATCCATCCATTAATCAAGTTGACGTCTTTCACGTCGATTCACAGACAGTGGGTACTATAAAGGGTAGGTATTGGTTGGGTTATGTAATGTGGTATGTTGTTTCAAGGATCCTAATTAATCAGTTATAACACAGGATGACCAAAACATGAACGATCTATTTGGGTTATATCCTTCGAATACTAAAATCGAACGAATATTTCATAAAACATCACTTGTCTTTTAATCGCACTTACAAGTAAAGTAAACATAAACATTAATTATATTTAATGTCTCTCAATGCTATATTCTTTAAACGACACAACGACGGTATTTCCTTTCTCATGTACCGACGTGCTCGAACTATGTAACTATCAACATATTCAATTTTCATTAAGTAATACGGATTCACGTTGGATAGGTGTGGTGTCAAAATTAAAATTACAAAACAAGCACATAGAATTCAATTAGGAAAAAGAAACAACTATCTACAAATTAAAAGGGGACGACAATCTCACTTCGGGGTGCCTGTTAACTTGAGTAGAGATGGATCGTTAGAGTTTGAAATTATTTGTAGGGAGCCACATGTTTGAATCTCCTTTTGCCGAGCTGTTGTCCAAACTTCCTAATTCACAAACACGAATTACTAAGGAAGCAACCTCTCGCAATAAAAAATTTTTAGGTAAGTAAGTCAAAACGTTTCAACGTTGCTTCACAAAGTTTAATTAAAATAACAAGTTAATATAAACAATTAAGTTCTAAATTTTGAGATTTTCTAGTAAATGTTTAGAATAACAACTTAAAATTACCTAAAGCTTACACAAGCGTGGTTAACACCAAATCAAAACTTAATTATGGTACTTCCTTGAACGTAAATCAAACTTCTAATACAAATAATCTTTTTCACCAAAATAAGTTATGTCCTCGTCTTCTCCTTGGCGAATGCGCTAGTTGATACGCTAGTTAGCCTGACCTTCCAATTGGCATCTACTAGCAGATTTTCAGGGCACTACCTTTCTGGTGTGAAGGCTTCACGAAATGACCGGACTAGAAGCAAACTGTACCAGGATAATGAGGCGTATATTTGATGTTTATGGCTTGCATCACGAGGAAAGTGAGGGTAAACCCGTAACCGGACCCTAAATCACAGGAGTTCGAATGAGAGCATAGCTCTATAAGAGCCATATCTAAATAGACTTACCTCACAATGAGGCCAGAAAATGTCGAATAGTGTTTTGGCAGCTGAATGGAATTTGATTCCAGCAATATGGAAAGTTCAAAGAGAACAAAGTCAATTTTTCTTTTAAACACCATAGCGTTGCGTTCGCGCAGTAATCCTCACAAAGACAAGCAGCAGTTATTATTATTATTCATTCTCAATTTTGTAATAACTTCGACTCAAAACTAGTTTTATCGCTTTTTATTGAAGTAAAAAGATGTAATCCCAGAAGAACGTTCAAGGCGCTTGTAGTAAAATATATGATTCCGAGTTGTTATGTACCACATGTGTCAAATTTTCAATTAGATCTTTTGGAAAATCAATCTTTAAGCCGATTGTAATTATTTTCMATAATTCAGTTTCCTGCAACAAGCCGCCTAGTTTTMGGGAGGGMAGATGATTGGAATGTGCCGAGATTCTTGTACCGCTGTTTGTCGGTTTTGTGTATATATCAATGAAGTGTATTATTTTCAGACTGAGGTTTGCTAAATTTAGTAATCTTAAATTTTAAAATACTATAGTTCTACAATAGTGATTATATGCACCCCGGCCGCCAAAACTGACCGCCGTTGGCTGTTTACTTATAAACTCTAATATAGAGTGATAGGAAATCACCCAGCAAATGACCATCTGGTGGTCGGCTAGTTGCGTATATGTAAGTTACGTTAGATTCATATAATATTAGCTGGGTCTGAGCGTTCGATCCGGTGGTACCGTTCGGGAGATTCGGGTTCGATTCCCGACCGCAGCAGTTACCCTTTCATTTCAACTTAGCCTGATTTCCCTATAAAACATATACATAGACCATAATACAGGCAAAATAAAATTTAGACCAAAAATCAAGACGTTGGCCTCAATTCCTTATAAACAGCATGTAAAGTTAGGAGTTTTCTTCATATTAGTTTTTTAATTAGGTTTGTAATTAAAATAAAGCGTATATCTATAGGTATTCGTTGCTTTATATAGAGCGCCTCGGTTATTACAAGTGTCAAGATTTTTTGGGTGTCTGAATTATCGGAGTATCCGGACATCCGCGCGTCCGGATTATCGAAATTGTACTGCATGTACTTATGAACTTTGTTTTTCTCTATTCACTAACAGATCAATGAAAACAAAAGTTTTGGTGTATTTTATCTACACAATTCGTCATTCCCGTAGATATGGTATGTAGGTATGGTTAGGCAGACAAAATCTCGAGATCGTTTCGAAAGTTGGCAGTCTCGATCTTGAATTTCGAGACGGGATCAAGACGGAACCGCGAAATCTTTCGTCTCAGCGGCAACACTAGATCCACTGGTTGCTATAACTGTGATAAATGGAGTACCCCATAATGAAGGTGGAAAGCGTACCGATGATAAACTTCCGCTTAATTGCTAGTGTACTGTAACTTTGCATTTCTGAGACTAGTGCATATCGAATATAGTGGCAACTTTGAAAGGCACATGTTATTATGCAGATCTTGCGTGCAAATATAATCTAGCACGAAATAGAATGGGCCTGCAGCCCCAATTTTCTTTATTGCAGAGTATGAATCTACATGAAAATATAATAGACTCGTGTTTTTTATTTTTCGCAAAGCGCTTAAAATATGTTTATGCTAAAGTTTGAATCTCTGACGTCACCGCTCCCTGGCGCCCTTACTGCGGTGCTTAAAAAGCATAATATTTATCTAAAAAAAAGCAACAAATAAGCAATAAAATCAAAAAAGCAGATATATAATTTTAAATTCTCAATAATTACTGGTTTGACCGAAAGTGTTTATTATTAAAAAAGTACAGTTTAATGTGAATAAAAAAATGCTATTCATAAAAAAACAAAACTAAACATTTAAAAGAAAACTTATGCATTTAAAAAATAAAGAACAAGATATAAAGATATAATAAACAAAATTGTCATGCAAAACCTAACAAACGTTGTTAGATTGTGTCTTTTATCGTTGAGAATATTTTTATATTGCGAAAAGCTCCTTTCTACATCGACACTTGTAATAGGTGCATATTTGAATGAGGCTATAGCTGTAGGACTCATGTTAAAATTAGACACAGTTTTACCACATACAACATAATAATGTTTTCGAGTATTTCATATCCGGTATTATTTAAATAAATTTGTGCTAATTTTAATTTAACTGTCTCACCAATGGGCCCTGGAACAGCATTAAGGGCATTTTTGAAAAAGGGTCAATCATTTTAATTGATTCGACCAAAGGAATTTGCTGCTTTTCTAGAGACTTAATGGTTTCACTCACAAAACTTAAATTGCTTTTATGAAAGCCAAATTATTTTGAAGTTCTTGTTTTGGAAGAAGACACTGGCAATCTTGTATAGATTTACTTGTTGATTCTTGAAATTCCATAATTAACTGTTTAAAATTCTCGAATTTTTTGCTATAATAAATAGCAGCGTCTAGCCAAGTACCCCATCTAGTAAGCACTGGCTCTGGCGGCAGTGGAGTATTAGGCAGGTGCTTTGACAAAAAAAATTTTCGCATTACTTATTAATTTGTTGACTAGAGGAAATTGGGTTCTTATGGTATCAGCTATACGATTAACCCCGTGTGCTAACAAGTACAATGAATTAAATTTTCATCAATATTTTTAGATTAGTTGCAGTTTTTAGTTTCAAAAGCATGAGCAATAACTTTTCATGTGGCACTACTTCGGGCAAATAAAAGTTTGCTAGTCCCTCATTAACAAACTTTGATATTGTACTTATTACTATTAGTTTTAGTTAATTCTTTTGAACTAATTAAAAATGGCTGTGTAGGAATTTCGTCTTTTAAAACTCCTATAATTAAATTTACCACATACCTTCCGCAACTATCAGTGGTTCCATCAACAGCAAACCATACATTATTATTTCCAATTATATTTTTAATTTGATGCACCACCTCTTGATATAAAGGAGTGACATAGTTTTTACGAAGGGTACTTTCATCTGGTATATGTCTTTTGCAATGTTTGTATGATTTGTTAATTTGTATAGATAGATAGATAGCTCTGCAGAGATCTGAATTGAATTCCCTTTGTTGATTAAATCCAGAAGCTGATGCTATAGATATCCCAACTGTTTGTTGCTTGAACGTCTCCATTTTAAATTTCTTAAGTAGCTCTTGATGTAACTTTGTCTTTAAATGCTGAGAAATATCGTATTTCTTAATGCACTGTATCTACAAAATTAAACGTTTATTAAATAACAGTAAAAAAACTACAGAAAACTTACTGTTTTTAGGCATGCTTGACAGAAGACATTATTATTTTCAAGTTTTAATTCTGAATGGCCCCGAATCCAATCTTCAGTGCGAGATGTTTTAGGCATTATTATTTTTGTTAATAAAAAATGTAAATTTCTTATGCCGATAAAAGGTCCGATAGAGTAAATTAAAATGGCAGCCACAACAAACTTACCTAGAAGTACAGGCTGGGCTGGAATCGGAAGAGTGTGCACGCTCTAAATTCCAGTGCAGTCCTGTTTGGCCAGTGCCGTACCGTTTAGATAAATGACAAAATGAAATACAAAATTAGAAAAAAATAGTTAAAAAAGCACAAATAAGCACTAAAGTAATAAGCATTGGAAGTAGAAATAAGCAAAAAAGCAGAAAAAATATGTTTCAAACTATCTATTTTTATGTAGGTAATTCGTGCAAATTTCTATCTAATTTGGTGCTGCTTTCAAAATTGAATGTAAGCAAAAAAGCTTAAAATACCGTCTGTAGTAATTATGAATTACAAAAACCTGTACGCAAATGTACGCGATGCGATACGCTAGTCGTTTGCACTGTAAATATTAAAATATAAGGTAAGGTAGGTATTAAATTAAAATATTAACTTGTAGACAATATTCGCAAATAGAATTCAATGTATGGCAGCCGCAGGATAAGTACATATTTCAAGTGATATTAAATGCGGAACAACTATTTATTAAGCAAACTCGTTTAACCCTGAGTTACAGTGTATATAGCTGCCATCACATCATTTTATCAAGTCGCAACCTTTAAAAACTCGCTTAATTTGGCCACAAGAGCTTCCTTTGCATGCTGGTTTTGTCACCTGTTAACGTCAACGTCATATAACGTAAATAATATAAATGTTCTTGTTCTGGATATTTTTTTTTGTTTTTTTGTTTTTGTTCTTGTTCTTGGTTTTACGGTTGATAATGTGTACTGAGAAATAGTATTTTTTATAAATACTAAGGAAATAAAAACAAAACTTTAACGCGTTCTCCATTCACAAAACTAAAACGTAAACAAAGGTAAAGCGTGTCCAACAGCAACAAAGGTGTCAKGCATGCAACAGGGCATTCAGTGTATCGGCGCAATAGCGAAATGCGTCTCCGGGAACAAGGACGTATCACGCAATATTTGAATTTGGCGGAAAACCTTTAAAGGTAAATATAAGACACTAAAACATTACAAATAATCTTTCTATTGCCAGCTTCTAACTCCGTTAGTTCCAGCCGAAGTCACACGTGTTTTAATAACGATTTGCACAACCCCGATAGTTGTTATCCATACATATACGCTAGATGTATTTCAGGGTAGCTCTCTGCGCCTATAATTTAGGATTATAACATATTTCGTTATTGACTAATTAAAAAGTGCTTCATTTCTTCACTGAACTGGTCTTACTGAGCGGGTGCAACAACATGAACTAGCACCAAAAACATTGAAATATTCACACAGTGGTTTCTACTTATAATTCTCTAGTTTACATCATATAAAAAAATACAAAAAGTCGATCTTCATAAAAATATTTCATTCCAGGAAATGAATACTGTGCTTTGCTTTAGTATTAGTTATAATACTTATAATACTATAAACATGCAAAAAGCGTATACATTTACTCCCCCCTAGTGTCACAGCTCGGAACTTTCCAAGCAGTGCAAAGCCAGTTTTCCAGTTAAGCGGTTTGTGTCGTCCCTACACCTGGCGTGAAGCTCCTGTCGTGCATATTGCGTTATCTTGTTCCCTGTTTCCGAACTGTTATTGTGGTTTAGTTTCCGTACCCTTTGGATGTTTCTAGAGTTCTCTTTTATTTGTTATTTGGCACTTCTACACAAAACAAAACGTTTTTAGAACGCCCAGGAACGGCAAAAAGTTAGACAGACAGTCACTGTAGGTCTGCTCTGTTTTATTACAGAAAAATTTGTTTTATATTGCATTGTATGCTTGTGTCTCGTGCTTATGTATTGCGATACGCTTAATCGTAATTATTTATAGACATATTGTCCAATTCTGCTATTCTTTTTAAACAAATAACAGTAATGTAATTGCATAGAATGTGTCCGTGCACTTAAAATACAGGTATACATAAATACAGGGTATCTGCACTCAGGCAGTTAAACATGCCCGCGGTTATAGGCATTTTGAATACACTAGATATATCATTTGCAGATGCCTAGCAACTGTTCTGTACCGTGATGTAAAAGTAATTATTATGCTTCAACTGGGAAAACACTCAGCGTTTTTGTAGTTCCCAAAGATACCCAATTGCGACTGAAGTAGGTGCGATGTATCCATCGTGAACATTGCGTACCAACTAGTCAAAGTGTGGTATGTACGATAGTAATAAGTAAAACACTTCTTTGTGATCCCACATACTTCTAATTTTTTTGACAAAAATTAAATAAATAGGATCACAGAGAAGTGTTTTGCTTGTTATTATTTAATAACTTCCAAAAAAACTGCACTATTCATCATCAATCACTTCCAGGTTTGATATACAGGGTGGTTGATGACTAAATTCATGACGTGAAAATATTCGATTTAGACAAACTTGCCTTAGTTCAAAAGTTAATACTTACAGATATACAGGGTGTTAAATGCAAAATATTAACTTAGTTTTTTCTTATTTATTTTATAATAAATGCTCATACTGAGATTTCTGGGGAGAGAGATTGAAATCTATCCATGGTTTGCTTATAACTTATAGAGGGCTGTTACAATAATTTTTTGAAATATTTCCAAATAACATTTTCAACCTTCCTCGTATTGTTAGAGTTGTCTTCTTTGCATTTACCATCGTTTGATCACGTCGGCATTTCCAGTGGAATACTTTCGCAACGTAAATATTTCTAATGTTTCGATTTAGTATTCTGAATTTCCCCCGTATTGACGGAATACTCTTCAAAGTATTTTTCCTTTCGCACCTGCATTTCCAGTGGAATATGCTTCTTGTGGACCACTTTTTACCGCGCCGTCGACAAAAACCGCGAGAGATTAATGCGAATCAGTGTGGTTTCCACGAGCCGTTAGATTCATATTTGGTAGCATTTGAAACAGGTGTGCTGTGAAAATTCGCTGATCGGTCTATGAACATATTGTGCAACGTTCATCCAAAAGTTTTGGGATTCGACCAACGAATTCTATTTGGACGCTAGAAGCTATTGGTTGTTTCGTTTGAGCTTCGTCCAAGCCGCTTTTGCTGGATTTAAATCACAACGCCACACGTTTCGCTCGATATTGCTTCTTGTAAGAACCCTCTTCAGAGGTGAGTGCTATAATCGATTCTTTTTGGCTTTGTTGTAAGYCGAATTTGTAACTATAGGGTTCTTTTCACGTTCTGGATTGTGATCGATTGTTCGAACTGCTTTTGTGAACGATTGCTTTCCTTGACTGGTTCCTGGTTTCTTTGGAGGCCGCTGATCATACCACGTTTTCCCGAACATTCTATCGAACACGCCAGGGATTCCAGAGGTCATCTTACCAGAACCGAACCAGCTCAGTCCCGAATCGAGGGATTTTCAACGTCCCCTAGGATTCAACCCACTGCTTGCGTAACAGATAAGTCAACACTAGTTTCTAGTTCAAATTGACGGTTTTTATGCGGTTTTGCCTAGATTTTATAGCTTAATCTTTCCAACATTTAGATCATAAATTAACTTACTCCAGGTCAACGTCATTCAATCATTGTTTATTAAGATTTCGTTTGATAAAGTACAGTAATTGCAATTTTAATTAATATTACATTTGTTTAAGTGTAAAATACATATATAATTTAATATTATATAACATTTAAATCAAACTTAACTTAATTCGCAGTTTTTTATCTCTGAAAGAACAATTTGTAATGGGAAGAACTTGTAAACGTACGTGTGCACACTAACGGTATTCCATCGCTATCCCTGAAACAAAAGAAAAGGTACTTTTATAAAAAAATTGTATTCATATTATTGCGAACGCATACTTACCTTATTAATCCAATAAGCTTTAATTTTTTTTAAGGATACTTACCTTGTTATTTTATAGCGTATATTTGATTTAATAATCCTTTTGCATTTTAATATATTAAATTCATTTATAATTTTGTATTCGCACTTCTGACAATAAATCTTCTGTTGCTTTTGGGTGAAACCGTACGTTTTTTTATATACTCGTCTCTTACAGTTGCGGTTGGATCACTTGGGGTGGTGTTTTGGGAATTTTAGCGATGTTTGTTGGTAAATTAGCGATACTTAGGCAGTTCAGCTCTTCTAGTGATTGAATTTCCGCTCAACTTTCTTGGTTTTGTTATTTATAAATATTTTGGAGGTAAATAAACCAAGTGGCGCTCACATTTCTAACGGAATAATTTGGTCAATTTCTTGATAACCCCGACCCGTCTCCACAGAGCTAGAGAGGCACGCAATTACCTCCAAATATTTGCGCGAATCTTTAACCTGGGATCAATCGCGAGAGCTTTTGTTTATTGTTGTTTCGTGAACGTCACGTTAAAGGGCGCCACCTGCCCTAGGTCGAATGCGTTGAAAACGACAGAACTTTTTTATATCTCAACCTCAACAAGTCTATTCTCAGGTATTAAATTCTGATTTTACAACTTCTTTTACACAAAAAAGCTATATTTTGAGAATCGCTATCTTGCAACGTTCTCGTAAAATTTTGCATTGAAAATTTTAATGTATTTGCATTCAATTACAGATCGGCAAAAATTTTCAAGTAGGCTTATGTTAAAATACAATTTTGACATTTTCCACTTATCTTAGTGCTGTCAGTAATAATGCAGTCGCGGACGTATAATGTGGACCACCAGCTTTGGCGTTCCCGCCAAACATTTTAGCTGCCAAAACGTGTTGCCGCGGGGTAGTTCAGTAGTTGTCCAAAAGATGGTCTCAAATCGTTAGTGAGGTTTTTCTTGCCTCACTAGATCGAAATTCGCAACTTCAGAACTGATAACGTTAGTGACAGTGCGCGTTTTCCTGCTGACGACAGTTATGTGTCAAGTGCAAGTGCGTGGCAGTATGTGGTGGGATGTGAATGCGAAGCCAGAACGGAAGTTTTACACATTTCCGATAATAATTCACAAAGATTGCTGCAATGGGTAAGAGCAACTGGCGATCCAAAAATTGAAAAAATGAATAAACAGGAGTTCAATACCAAGAGGATTGCCGAAAACATTTTTCATCGACTTATCGAACTGCAAACAATAGATTATCATTCACGGCTATTCCTACCTTATTTTTACCTTGTAAGTACATATTTAAGAAGTTGCATTTATTTCTACTCATGAGAATATCGTAGCTACGCCTAGTCTTGAGGAGATTCATATAATTCTTCCTACACATGAGGAAGATTCCGAAAATCTTCCAGGTCCTTCATCAGCATTTTCGCAACCTACTTTAAGACTGGCTAGTCCAGCAAAAAGTTGTAAGCAAAAACTAATAATTTGTTTTTCATTTTTGTCTTAACTGATTCCGTTCAAGGTGACACATATCCATCCATCATCTTCGAAACAAGGAAATAGTCAGTAAGCTATTTATGTCCTCGAAAAACCAATAACACCCATTAAAAAAAGTGAGTATATATTTTATATGTAAATATTACACAAATAATACACAATTATTTATTTTTTTTAAATAAAAATTTACTTATATAGCATATATTAACATTTGTTTATAGTATATAATAGTTACTTGATTTAATATATAATTGGACATTTACAGAAACTTTTGGGCATGGAACATCATACTAAACTGAAAGCTAAAAAGTTTTACGAAAACGTACTTGATTTAAAAAGGCAAGTAAGAATAATTAACATTCGGAATGTAAATTTAGAGTCGTTTGCATTTTACTGAGAAATACATCAAGGATGGTTTTTGGCAAGAACACAATTTGAATGAAGTAGTGAAGAATTTTTTCGGTCACAGATTAGATATATTGGAAAACAAAAATACCATAGATCTATACAGTGTAAGACAAAATTTTTGCTCTAGCTTTATTTATTCAAAATCCGAAAAACATACAGATATCTATCGAAATTATTTTGCTTACCAAGTACTGAAATGCTTCAGAAGATTATTCGTCATATCCCAATCAAAACTGGTATCTGCAAAGCCGTCCTTGAGAATATGCGGTTTCGTATTTCACAAATTAAAGATGCAGCGTACAAGTACTGTATTTTAATTTTTGATGAAATGTCTACAGCCTGGACTTTATTTTTCGAAATATGAGGATATAGTATGTGACTATGTAGATAATAGTTTTGATAGAAAGAATGACGTAGCTGATCGTATATTAGTGTGGATGTTACAGATTGTATCACAAGAGAATATTTGGAAACAATCGCTTGGATATAGATTTTGCAAATCAATTTCAACTTCATAAGACATTGCTGAGACAGTTTAAAAATATTGTGTGCCAGGTGCATGAGAAAGGATTTGTGATAGTAGCTAGCATATGTGATGAGGGTGCAACAAACATGAAATCAATTAGACACTTAATTACAGATAGCAAAAGAGATGCTTTTCACAGTGGAATAGAACCTTATGCCTTATGCCTGCAAAACCCAATAATATATCGCATATGCTCATTTACAATGAATTCAGGCAATAATTATCTTTTGTAATCACCGTAATATATCTTATTTAAGAGCCTGCCTTTATTTCATTTAGTTAAGGGGGACGGCCACGAGAGGTGCTAAGCACTGTTCCGAACGCAAGCATTGTGGGTTGCCTTCTAAGATGTTCTGTGGTCAAGTGGTCAAGTACTCATCACATGCTGCTTATTGTTGTACATATATTGTATTATCTTCATTTCGTTTTATCATGCACATGTAGGTACTCTGTAACATCTTTATTCTGATGGACAAATTTCGAATTTCACTTTTGTATTAAATACATAGTTTATCTGCTTAGTAAGTTGATGAAAGATTATAATAAAATTTCAGACAGCTATGTTTGTAGTCAGTAATATGAGCGAATGTGTTATTTCACAAGTTTTGTTACCTCTAGTAACAGTGATAAATATTAAATACTAAATGGGTCAGTATGAAATGTAAATGAACAAGTCAATTACATGGGTATAAAGTTTCAGAAATTTGTCCCATTTATTTTCAAGTTCCATGAATACAACTTAAATAGATATAAAATTTTAACAGACCTTTTGCAGCCGGCACGGTTAATTCTAGTAATCATTGCTATTAATGGATACAGCATAATATATGAGAGATGTATGTACCTTAAGATGGTGTACCTATATATAAACATATTAAAGCTGTGGAAAAAGACAAG
This sequence comes from Rhyzopertha dominica, assembly GCA_025024175.1. Classification (NCBI taxonomy): domain Eukaryota; kingdom Metazoa; phylum Arthropoda; class Insecta; order Coleoptera; family Bostrichidae; genus Rhyzopertha; species Rhyzopertha dominica. Next base: position 52,797,441 of record QCXZ01000003.1, read on the forward strand.
GATAAGTTATGTCCTTATAAGTATAAGGACATAACAAACAAACATAACAAGCTTATTGTATTAGTTAGGTAAATCTGTAATATTTGTCAAATACAATACAAAATTTTGTTTAAAGTTGTCTGACAATTTATGTTGGTGATGAGCTTTGACGAAGATTACGGGTGTAATTAAAAATTGCTTTACTTTTTTGTTTCTTCAATAGTGTTTAAAAAGAAACAATAAACTGAAGACTATGACCACTAAATATTTTTTTCAGTTGTACTACGCATGTTTCATCAGTGAACTGGACTGTTAGCTACAGCCTAATAAGAGTCTACGTCAAAATTAGGCTGACAACAAAGAGAATTATTGAGTAGTCCCAACTATCTGGAAATCCAGCTATACAATATCGTGCCAAATGAAATAAAAAAGATAAATGTAAGAAGTTTAAAAATTGTATGAAAGCTTTAATGATAGATAATGTGTTTTACTCTATTGTGGAATATAAAGACTTTTTACTTTTAGATCAGCAAAAATGTTTGTTAATTGAGTGATAGAATATAATAAATGTCACTGTGGATGTAATTTTGTATTTTTTTGTACTGTGATATATGTATTCATTGATGGCATTGTGACGTGTCCTGCAAAATGTATTATAATTTTCTTTGGACGAATAAAAATCTAATCTATTGGTGTATCAAGGGTGTAAAACCCGATATTTGCGGTTTTTGTAATAATTACTACATTTGGTAACTTTTTCGTTCATTTTCTATAAATATCTATATTATATATAAAGTTGACCATTTATTTAAGTTCATTATGTAGTCATTTTTTGTAACAAATTAACATGCTCTTAATGGTAATACGTAAAACCACGTATGCTGTAAAACTAAACAAACATGTCTTTGTGGGCCGCCGATCGCCTCGTGTGTTTAAATGAGGATAAACTCAAAACGGCAATAATAACAAGCACAGCAGAATGACGATTTACATTATCTAATCCAATGACAGTATATCCAATATTTACTTAATAATTAATTGTAAATTTTAAAATACATTATTGTAAATTAGAATGTCTAGCAGTCTGACACGAAGGTAAAAGGTAGGTATTTTTTTGCAAAATGAGAACAGTTTTGTTAAATCATTAGACAAAGATACCCCATTTAAAAAAATTATTCTTACCCATACAAATTAACTCAATTGTTTTCAGTTACCTAAAAATTATAGATATTTCCAGTAAAATCTGCAACAGAATTCCTAATGGTTAACTGTGGAGGTACCTGCGTGATGAATTTTCAGTAAAAATAGACTAACAGCTGCTGAATTTAATTATATTGCAAAAGAAATACCACGGTACCTTCTTACACAGATTCGGTATCTGATGCCGTGCCTATTTCTACTGTGCTCGTTCTTTGCATCACTTTCAGTGAGGTAGTAAACTAGATTAGGAAGGTATGAAAAAAGGTCAAAATTTGGTGTTTGGCGTTAAGCAGTCTGCATCCCAATAACAGGTTTTCCACGTCTGCAAGCGCCCTTAGAACCAAGAACCTTATGACTTTGGTGCTCTGAGATTCGTCTCCAACCATGTACCATTTGCTTGTCATGTTTAAGCTTCCTGGAACCATACCCGACAATAACTTGGCTACCATGTCCTCCTGTTCATTCTAGCTTTGAGTGAAGAAATGTCTTCACTCAACGGTTCTAGCAGCAATGGGCCGATTCCTATTCTTAGTATCAAGCTAATATAAATCCCACAACCAAAATCCAAACCAATTACCTACCTACTCTGTTCAGTACATCTAGTAGAATTAAGGCAATAAGCTACTGTACAACTGCACGGCGGTATTTGGTGATAATCAATGTAATTGTTATTTGTATTTCGCAATAATTACAATATGACATGTCACGGTGACAGTTACAAAATGGATCCACGGAGTAAAATGCATGGTCAGATGATAATTTCAATCAAATTAAGCGCGCCATGAAAAACCTCACTAAAGTTCCAAGTGACATCTGTTGGTTTTTAAACAAATTAAGCGGTATCGACAGATTTGGCAGCCAGTTGTCATGGCAAGCTGTTCCTCCACAATTAACCTCCGCGATGCAGTATTATTTGTGTCTTATTAAAAGCATTCTTTTATAGAGAACTATAAATACCCGCTAAGAGCTATAACAGAAAATTGTAAATGCTGCTAAATCATTTCGTAACAATAATCTCTATTTTGAAAATACGGCACTCTTTCAACAAACGCGTTAATAAACGTATTGAAGTTGGTAGCGGACATGTTGAACATATATTGTAATATTCGATAATTAATTGTTCATCACAATTTGAAATAAACTCTTGTTTTTTTGACATTCGTACCTTATTTTGATTACTCGCATACCAAAGCTAAATATATTGAGAACGGTGCAAGATAGCGACTATCATAAAGTATAGCTTTTTTGTGTAAAATCAGATTTTAATACCTGATAATAGATTTGTTAAGGTATAAAAAAGTTTTGTCGTTTTCAACGCATTCGACCTAGCACAGGTAGCGCCCTCTATGAGCTACAAGCAAACCATGGATAGATTTCAATCTCTCGGCCCAGAAAACACCTAACACTAATTTTATCTCGACATGAGCACATACTATGAAATAAATAAGAAAAAACTAACATAATATATTGCATTCAACACCCTGTATCTCTGTAAGTATCAACTTTTGGACTAAGATGAGTTTGTCTCAATCGCAATATTTTCACGTCAGGAATCTAGTCATTAATTTTGCCCCATTACATCACGACCACCTTGTACACAAGGAACAGTAAGTGGCTTAAATATCAAATATTCTCAAAAAGAGGATAAGATGCATATCCTGCTATATTTAAAAACCAACCTAAATATGTGACAACTGAGCCACTCGTAAAAAGGGAATTAGTAAACAAGCACAAAATACAAAACGATCAGTTTAAAGAACAACAGGAGCAATACAAGTTGAAATTAGATAAGATATCAAGTATAAATGATTTAAAAATAAAATTATACACCAAAATAAAAAAACTTAATTWTTTTCAATATWTGCTATTCTGAAAATGGCCCGGAGGTATGGAGCGTTTTGAACATAAACAGTGACTTGTAATTCCAAGTTTTTTTTGTTGTCAGCGTCAATTTTACCAGAAGTGTTTCATACATAGTCGTTGGTTGTGCATCTCTTAGTCAAAATTGAAGGAAATTGTAAAATATATCCGCAATGTGAGTCGCAATGAAGATGGATGGCACTGAAAAATCCTCAGGAGGATGATATTACTGGTGATATTATAAACTAACATTTATTATTGAATAGCCGCAGCTAAATATCGGAAGGAACTTTACATTTATATAGCCCGGGTGCTATCAGTTCCTGAGGTCTACAGGTTCTTTGATTTTACCTCATGTATCTTATTTGAAAATATAATGCTGCAGTACTTTTGTAGGACGTCCTGGGGTGAATAAAGCTCACATTACGTATCTTGCAGAAAAAAGGTATTGTTTCACTAAATGTTTGTAAAACCTGAAATTACCTACAAGAAACTTATTGGGAAACAGCCTATTTTATAAAAACTTTTGTTGAAAGTTACGAGGTATTGTTTGTATTTTCTTTTGCTGCATAATAAGTACATATTTTTGGCCTCTTTATTGCAATTGTTTGTGCAGATCTGGTTATAAAAGTTCTGCTATATAGAAATGGCTTTCCATGAAAAAAGAAGCTGGTGTTTTAGCCTTCTAGTTCAGCATTAAAGCAAACAAGAAAATAATACTTTTTTAAATCAGTTGGGAGGAAGGCTGAAATATTTTTACACTGGCGGTTTCAGTTTAAGTTAGATTTCAGAAGGTGTGAATGCATACACATCGCAAGCTTTTAGCCAATTATTAGCTAATGAAGACTGCTTTTATTGCTTTTACACTAGTACATGTATCTATCATGTTCAAGATGATGGATGTGAAAATATTTTGGTAAAATAAACAGCTTCAGCCTATTATTTATGCTAATCCGTACACCTAGGGAATGGCTTAACATTTGCAAAATCAAAAAAGGAAACGTCTGACAATCAATCAACAAACAAAACAAAAAGCACGTTGTGCCTCTGACAAGCTTTTGGTTGAAAAATGAGACTACTCCACAGACGAAATCTCTCGTGACATCTTGCTTGTATGTAATCCATCACAGACGATAAAGTTGGGACAAGCGGAAAACAAAAGCAATCAACGAAGCTCTGGTAAGCCATAGATTTGCTTAAGCAAAGAAGATTAGTCTTTGCGAATTCGAGTCTTCGGCCAACAAACGCTGCCTTTACGAGTGAGAAATTACATCAACCCTTCATAAATTATGAACACGGCGATTTTTAGGGCAGCCGATCTTCAGGGTAAGCGAACGCGATCCCGGCCTCGTTCTTTTTCGTAATTTTACGCGGGGATAATATTTACGAGCTTAAATAAACTTGGGAAATATATTTTGAAATCCAAGTATAAATAATGGCTCTTCTGGACCCCGCCAGCCTCAGCTCGCAATTATACAGCTGCATTCAGGCTACAATTGCAAAAGCTGTTAGTGGTTGTTCGTCGGCTGTCTAGGGTTACGGTTATGCATTACTAACTTTTGTAGATGATAAAAAAGGAGTACCGAAGGACGAAATATTTTTACAGTAATGGAATTGTAGCGCAATACGAGTATAGAAAGTTATGTACACAAGGTAATCATAATGAAATGAATTTCGGATTGGATTTCTTAAATAAACATTTGACAGTTACTTCAAAAAAATACTTTATAGCTGAGTGTACACTGTTCCAAATAACATGCCTTGCTTTAATAACCGACCGTATCGGGATATTATGTTTGCGGAGAGCGTTTAAATAAAAGCAGACTTTGATGAAACCGACTGTTAGACGAAAGGACTGGAATTTTGCTCAATATAAACTTTAATATCCTGAATGTTGGACGCTGTACAGAATGATCATTAAGTTCAGAACAAAATCTATATTAATAAGATGATTTTTGTTTCTATATTGTGATTTTGTGACAAACATTTTTCTATTCTTTATTCTATAGTAATAAAAAATTAGTTTTAATTCAAAAAAATAAAAATGTTTATTTCTTGAAAATGTGCTAAAAATAAGAATAATGAAGTCAAAAGGTCGATTCTGATGTCAGCAATAACTGAAGAACCGTTTGCCCACAGTTCCCAAATTTTGAAAGCACATTCTAATATAACGTATCTATGCAATCACGATACTCTTTTTTAACAAAATGCCATAATGTTCAAGTAAGGAAAATGTGGTTAGCTCACGATCAGCGACCCACCAAATAATTGCTATTAACCCTTAGATCTCTTCATAATGTGTTCTAGTGTTAGGTTCTTGTGTTGTCGGTATTGTTGGTGTTGTAAGAGTGATGTAGTTCCGTGCGTCTAAAAAAAAGTGTATACAAGGAATCACACAATTGTGGTACAGAAAATCTCGGGAGACCGCAGCCGCCTTTGAAGCACATTGAGTCACCAAATGTACGGGGAGAACACTACCCAACAAGAACACAAAAGCCACCCAAGAAAAGCTGGAAGAAGAAATCATAGTGACAAGAACAGAAAGAAGCAGGAAAACATGGAAAGAAGTCCAGCCACAAAAAAATTGGGTTAGTCCTAAAGAAGCTCCAATGTATAGAAAAGAAAAGAAACTAATACACAAGACGAGAAATATACTTGTGGAGTAATATCATCCCATCTAGAGATCCAACAAGCGAATGGATAAGCACATACGAAATCACTCAAAGTATCGACTTATCATCAAGAAACAGCAACATAAACAGGAATCAAACAATTATTTTAAATTCTAAGATTTTAAGTTCATAAAGTGCTACGTTCTTGAGTTTACATTATTATTGTGATTATCGTTACAGTGAAGTAGTTCCGTGTATCTAGACAGGTGTATATACAAGAAATCACGTAATCGTGAAAAAAAATCCAGCAAGACTGAAACTACCAAATACACGTTGAGAACATTACCAACCGCAACACAAACACCTTGTAAGACATATAAGAAGAAAAACTACAAACCGCAGACGAAACATATGCTCAAGAGGGACGTTGGAAGAAACTATTCAAGAACCACAACCAAAATACAAATCAGAGAAGAAGAAATCGTATCGACAACAACAGAAAAGAGTAATAAACCAACAACGGTGAAGAGAATCATAGCAAAATCAAACGTAACTGAAGAAAAAACAATGGTCAGAAATCGCAAAAGACAAGAAAACAATAAATAAGGAAGGCCTAAAATTGTAAACAAGCTCAGGCAGCAGCTCGTCCGAGGAAGAACAAGAACAATGCAGCCGAACCAAGCTATCATCCAACACGGATGCTAATAAAAAAGTATCCGCTGGTTGGATGCCATAAAAACCTTCCCATTCCAGTCCACAGACTTTTGTAACATGCGCTACGTGGGAGCCCACTAGCAACAAGCGTGTAACCCCTCCAACCCAGCGAAGACGTAGCCGGCCCGTCGGTATATCCGGGAGCGGCAGAAATGCCTACCGTACGCTGGTTCAATCAATCAATCAATCAAAATGCCATAATGTTCAAGTAATGTAGTCTCTTATTTTAGCAACATATTAATTGCAGTATTTTTAGTAGCAAACTGTTTTAGCTTAGATTTACAGCGCCATACATGCAAAGATAATGTGTAGGTTTCATGGAAACTTTGAACTTTAAAAAAATCCTAAAACTAATGAAGTTATTGTTGAAATAGTTTACTTAAAATCTCCGCCCCATAATTGTATACGCCTACTTTCTTTTGTCTGAAGGCGTCTGTTTTATTATATTTTCAAGTACTTGACCCAGCTTAAGATAATCCTTTTATAACACCATGTGATTAATACGGACACCGTTGATTTCACATCTTGCTTGAACCATTTTGATATTTATACAGGATGAGGAAAGAGTATGGAAACTCCTAAATATCTTGGAAACTAAGCGCTTTAAAAAACAGTTCAGGGAAATTATAGGGCATGAAAATATGTTTTGACCCTTTTTGTTACAACATATTTGTATAGCTTATCTTGAAAGCTTTCCAAAACACTAATATTTTTATGAATCTTGTAAGTTATGATGCTAATATGCAGGTGGCATCATAATTTCAAAAGTCCATAACTTGAAAATTTTTGAACAAAAGTGTTACTTCTTATAACGTTTTGTAAAACCCTTGAGATAAACTACCAGAATACGTCATAATGTTCTCCACGCGATGCAATGCTAAAGCCAGCTAAAATCGTTGTGACCTAGACCTGACTTCAATGGCGCAACCCAAGTTCAAACTTATAGGTTAATAAGATTAAAAAGAAACATTTTTTGTAAGACGTAGTTTCCAAAGTATTTAGAGATTTCCATACTTTTTCCTCACCTTACCGCTAGAAAATAGAGAATGAAGGGATACTTCCGCAGATGTTCTCTTAGAGTAATAAAGCAATAAATTATCTTTGGGGCATTCGCTAGCCGTCATAAACAGCTAGATGATTCGAAATATACTCGACTGCCATCTAGCGGAATTCTGATTTTAAACTTTTGTAGCCTACCCCGTTAAGGTGAATTAAGGTAAAAACTGACAACGTCATAAAAAGATTTGATTCTGGTTGCAACGTAACATAGGATACTTACAATAAAACACTTGCTTTTAATCCGACTTCCAAATTTATTTTTGGTAAAGCCAAATGCCAGCATTTCAACCGCTATGCGAGCTTTTTCAGTGACTTTAGAAGTATAACTGAATTAAAACGTATAAACAGACAAACAATGTACATATACAATGGTGAGAAGTGTGAAAAAGAATTTGTTTGTTTTACATTTTTGGCTTTACTACAGAGATACGTGATTTATTGACAGCAATTCAAGATAAAAGAAAAACGCCAACTCCTAGTTTCTCAACAGACGCCGTTATGTTTTTCGTTTCGCGATCTAAGTGGGTAACTTCAAAAAATGACTACCACTTTAAATTGTAGGAATTCCCGTAATCTCTTTAGCGCATACCGACGACGGTTATGCTTTACCTGTAGTTTTATGCTAGTTTATGTACAGGGTGATTAAGGAAGAAGGGACAATGTTTTGGGAAATGGTAGTATTAACAAAGCGTGTGTAAACAGACTAGGCATGATTGACTGTAAACCGGAATTTGAATAAATTTTACTTAATTCTGACACTAATATCTTTTGTTTCATTTGTCATAGCCTTGCTGATGAGATTAGAATATATCATTTCAGCATGTTTGAATAAAATATCGTTTATCTCGAAAACGGTTACTCTTATCGACATACAAAAAAGGTACCTTTTTTGTGCAAAAGAAGTGACAGATTTCAAAAATTAGGTCAGAAGCCTGAAACCACTAAGGGATGAAAAGTTATTGATAAGAAAAGGGTAACTACCCTTAAGTTTTTTACCCCTGAGTGAATGCAAAAGAAAATGAATTTGTGTCAGAAATTTGGCCCTTCTATAGCTAAAGTGATTTCCGGAATTTCAAATATGAATATTTCTAGATTACTTAAATATTTCAAAAAAGTGGTAGTTTAATTACAACTTCTAAGGGTTGTATCTCTGAAACGGAGCGCTTTAGGGTATAAGTCGATACCAGTTTTTGTTTCAGAATTATCACTTCCTCCTGAATCACTCTGTATAAGCATAGTATTGCTCTTTTTCATTCTGTACTTTCTGTTCCGTTTAAATTGAAGCATATATATAGAATAAATATAGAAAACATAGAAATTTATGGAATCAAAAAAATACGGAGTATAGAAATCGTGATTAAAAATGGATTCCGTGAAAGAATTCGCGGAACTTTTTCGTACAAGTTCAACCGAAATAGCATACATGTCATGGAAACAAATCCTCATAAATTAATACTTATGAAGTTGAAGAGTCGTATCACGTGACCGTAAAACGCGCTGTGACGTCTCCATACGCTAGGACTGTCTCCCTCTCTCTCTCTCATCATTCAACAGTTGACTTTGGTATGCCAGTACTACTATTATAGTAAAATAGCTACTACTTTTCGATGCAATCTGTTAGCTCATTAATCTTCAGCAAAAATCTATTACCTATTTTTCAAAGGTACCGCAGACACCAAGAGTATATTGCATCCCTATACTCTATTAGTATGTGTATGAATTTATTTAATCGTAGCAGATAGAGCTTTCTTTTAGACAGTAAATCGAGTAAATCAAATCGTAGGTACAACCTGTGGTCTACAGTGTAGACTCTAGACTGGACATTGCACTGATGCTGATCTTATCTAGCCAGTTAAACTAAATTCGCTACCGTTTTGTCTTTACAGAAGTTTCTATTATCAGTTTCAAATCCTTGCGTATGTCGAAAAAAAAAACTGCAAGAACCCACAATAACCCTTGAGGTCGAGACGCACATCGTTTCGCTACAACTTCGCTATAATGTTTTGACAATACCCTCCTGGATCTTCCGACTTAAACCCCATTGAACATGTTTGGATATGATCTGAAGAAGACTAACTAATTTGCCAGATTTTCCACAGATTTACCCCGTCCAAGTAGTAAATTCTAATTGCCTGGGAAGAATTGCCCCGAGAAGAAAATTATCACTTCCTTTTTTCGATGCCTATAAAAGCATGCACTAACAGCCGAGTCTATCGCCATAAGTTACCCTCATTAAAATTTGTATTCGTTCAGTCTCCGTTAGACGTACGATTTTAGTCAAACATGCAGATCACAGATTTAAATAACATTTTTGAGAATTGTTTCTGTCAGTGTTGTATTTTTCGAAGTCGACTTTTAATTGCTATTTTGTATTTTGTCGACTTATGCTAACTTTAGCTTTTGAATATAGAATTCAAAGCTTTAGCATTATTTCACACTGGACTAAGCACTTATTGAACACCAAAAATTCAAGAAAAAAATAGCAAAAACGCGATGGTAATGATCGATAGATTCCAACATCTGTAGATTCTGAGCTCTTTCAGTTTCACTAGAATATAGAGATGATAATTTTTTGTGTTGATACTAGTCAACGTTTTTGTTATCTTTGGAACTGTCTTCTTTAATTCAAGATATTCAACAAGTAGTTACTGCAGTCGGAAGGAACAAAGTACCAGCAGGTTTAACCCCAATAACTCTCTCGATCATTAGTTATGTCAATTTCTAAGGTGTCTCATCATGGTTGTTTTATGCGCTCAAAACATCATTAGCTTACCTGCATGGCAGACACCCTTTCTCTGACAGCCTGAATGAAATCGTCGTGTCCGGCTATCAAACTGGTTACCACAGAAAACTGATGCCACTTATACCTCTCCAGGATGCTAAGCATAGCGGCAGTTTGGTGCTCTAGCGAGGGGGCCAGTTGTAGCTGCAGGGAGGATTGCGATGCGCGTCGTTCCAAGCCCGAGTTGTCCGCGTTCCACGCTATCACCGGGATGCCCAGGTATCCCGCCAGCTGCAGGAAATACTGAGCGGAGGCGGTGCTGCGTCCGTATTTCTCATAGTTCATGAGGTACAGGATAGCGGAAACGTTGAATGACAGGAATTCCTTGCACAGCGAGTTCAAGATGGCTGAAACAGGAAAAGCACCAGTCACAATGGATGATATGTGTTTGAAGCACGAGAAAACAACTTTTACCATCTGTTTGTACTGGAATTCTCATACCCTTTTTGATTGTAATATTATTTAGGTGAGGTTATTACTTTTTGCTTTTAAAATCTACGATATCACAGTATATTTATAGTTAAATATGCAAGCTTTTTGATGTTGCTATTTATACAAGTTGTTTCACCATTGATAATGAGCCCAAAGGAATTGAACATGCAAACCCATAATACATTTCCAAAGCCAATGTGGTTATTTTATTTACGGTATTATTTAAAAATAAATTGGGATACCATTATGTATTCAAATAACGAAAACAACGGATATGACTAATTTATGGTAAAAGCAATAAAAGTTCTTCTGCTGCTACCAGTTTATACAGGAAACGTTGTCCAAATAGACGAGCTCCTGTCGACACAATTTTAAAAACTGGTTGCCAAAGAAAAAGTCAAGAGAAACGACAGCAACAGACAATAAAATTAGAGTTTTGGAAACGATTGATAAAAATCCTCATATCCTAGAAAACTAGCTTTTTGTAACTTCTTTCGAGAATTTGAAAGACAGGTTTTGCTTCTCGAATGCAACAACATTTTCTAGCAATGATGAAGTTAACAAACATAAACATGCACCACTGAGCCCTAGAAAGTCCTCCTTTGAACATTTTGTTTTGTTATTGAGTAAACATTAAAAAATAATATAAGTAAAGCAAATATTTGAAGATTATTTTTCTAAAGTTACAAATTGATATAGCTCCTCAATGTTTAATGTACAAAAACGATTATCCGCGTTACCTCTACAAATTTCGGGTTGCATTTTCAGTCTCGCCAAAAAATAAAAACCACTCAATACAAACTAAGCAACTTTGTAATATAAAACTAAAGTAATTTATACATTATCTAATTTTTTTAACATTTTTTCAGCAGATCATTTATGTCAAAGTAATTTTCAGTTTTTTTTTAATTTTATTTTGGGTTAGGTCATAATAAGAAAATAGTTCAAGCAATAGCTATTTATGTACCAAAGCAGTAAAGTGGCATCGAACGAATTTGGAAAATAAGAGCTGAGAGGAAGACGAGGCGAGCAACCAGACGAGTTCGATAAAGACACTTTACTAGCGTGATGCATACAATATTTTTTCGGCTACTACTACTATTTCTACTTGAGTGTTTAGAAGTTCTGGACTCACACTTTAGAAAGCACATGACGTTTGAGGTTTAGTTGTAACATTTGATATTTGCATGACGACAAATAATTGTTTCCATTAGGAGCGTTGGCTTAGTTAGCAGTCAGGTTGAGTATTTTACTGCCTAGGCAGGTAAAGAGCCACTTTCTCTCGTCGGATGAGTAGGATAAAGTTGTACTTTCGGATGTAGTAGGCGAAAAATATATTTAAAGATCTATGTAAATGCTTGCTTCGTATATAAGGTCATTACATAATATAAACTTTTAAGCAATACCTGCTTTGCTCGGAAACGTTACATTGTGAGATTTAGGGACACAATTAATCCAAGAAATTTGAATTTGCAGATAAAAAGTCCAAAGGCCTCATTGCCTGTCCCTCCTACTGTAATTAAGTTACACATATTTTCATAGCACCGGTAGATCTAGTACTACAAATTTACCTCGAATGCAGTAAAATTGTTCTTACTCGTTTCTGACTAATTTAGGACACATCTTTACAGAACATTCTTAAGAAATTTTTCCGAAATGTGAATTAATAGACTTTTTTCCAATTCTAACTTAAACATATATGTTTTAGAAGATGCTTTATCTAGCAAGAATATTGATTTCTAATAATATGGTCTTCTGTTATTGTAATGGAAATCCTATATATTATTTGTTATCCAATATCGATTGTTTTCGTAATATTTTGCTCCAACAGCGTTTCGAAAAAATGTATCTAATTTACCATGCAAGATGTTAGGTTACGGTTTGCACCAAAACAAAGTTACCTATTGTATTCTTATATGTATTTTCCTATTTAAGTTTGGTACCTGATATTTTTAATTATTTATTAATGGACTTTGATGTACATTGTCATTCATATTATTTTGCTATCACCCAACTTAGAATTATTTTCGCTTTCATTTGATATGTAAAACGTAGGGGTGCTAACTTCCATAGTTTTCTAAAAAAGTATCAAATGTACGATAACTGAAACTATCAACATTTGGTACCAAAATAGCACACACATATTATTTTGCATTATTTTATGGAACACTAACAACGAAAAAGCTATACAAGTGCACGTTATGTTACCCAAAACATTGCGTAAAAGAATACATTTTGTCAGATATTATAAAATGTATTACTCCTCCAGTATTTGCGACAAAGCACGTCAATCGAGTTTAATATTTACGCAAATATTAATAATGTAAAATATGGATGCTGAGATCTTACATTAATTTCACACGTATGACAAATTCAGTAGCATTTTCTGAACTTTTTTTGCATCTTCTACTAATGATTGCTGAGAAGTTTGGGCTTGTTAAAGCAATTATTTATTCTACTCGTATTAAAAGGCCAATATCTTGTCATCTAACAAATAATTGACACTTTTAGTAGTTTGGCTTATGTTTTATACGACTGTTCTACTTGGGCTATCCGCTCTTGGAGGTAAAACTGCGTCAATAGAGGTCTCAAGAAAAATGCGAATTAAATAGCTTTTAAACAAGCTGATCGTTTAATATTCTCTCTGGCGATCGTTTTGACCTAACTCTCATTTTTTAAGAGCATTAAAACTACTAAAGTTGTGCATTATTCCGTCCACCCCTTATTTCTAAGATTGTGAAACATACTCGTAAAAAATCTCTGTCTAGTTTGGGTTTTCGGTAATAGGAAAGGCGTAGTTGACGAGTTGTATTTTCTTTATGGCGCGATGAATGCATCCAGTTAACTATATAAAGGAGGATTCTCTTTTAAACTCCATATTGTTGCGCTAAAATTTCTAGTGAATATAAGACGTTGAATCTATTTAAGTACGAACAGATCAACAGGGAAAGTATTATTTGTATTTTTTAGGGTATTGTAACTAAGACAATGGCCTGTTAAACGTTACCCTTGACAGATAAGCGAGGACATTCTTTACCTAATGATGATTAAGACGGCAGTATTCATGTTCATGATAGGTTCGTCAATAATGTGTGGTGCAGAGCTTATTGTTTGCTATAAATAGAAGCTTAAATAAGAAATGGTTTATCATCATAGGGCTATATCCAGCTTTATCGCTCATAAATAGATTTTTGTCTTGATAAATCACCCAATAAATTTTATTACCTTTCCGAATAATATATTTCTCCATCCTCTCTTCCGACCTACTTCATGCCATATGCAGTAAGTGTCAAGTTCTGAATTACTGTACTATTCGTTACCAAGAATTTACTTGCAATCGTGCGATTTAATCGCGTGTGACACTGACAAGTATTGTATGCCATAAGTAACGGTAGAAGGGTATAGAAACATGCTACCTCCAGCGGGAACTACACAAACGCTTTCCACATCAAAGTCGTTTGCGGCTACTCCATTGTTTACAGTTTATTTGAATATCGACCAACCTTCCATACGGTTGAACATCGGTTTGGAGTTTTGAAGGAACGCGCGTGGTAAATTCTCTTTTTTTACAAATCTACAGATAAAATACAGATTGCTTTTATTGTTGGGGTTTACAATCGAACAAAGGATAAACGAATAAACATCATTATTTGACTTTTTTTAGTTTATTTATTTATTATTTATTTATATTATTATTTTTTATTTATTACATTTTTATCTTATAATATTTTAAGTCCGTTATTTTTTATGTCCACAATGATGATCAAAGTTTAATGGTTGCCACTTTACAAACGCAAGTATATATACTATGATACCTTAGTTTATAGATTGCTGAAGATGGGTACATCCAAATGTGTTTATTTGCTTTTTTCCATCACTATGTCAAAAATATACAATTAACATCGAGACACAATAGGCAGCTGTCTATAAGATATTCTTCGTATGTGGTTTGTAAATAGTAACGCTTGTCCAAGCAGTTGACTCACGTCATTTTCTGCAGGTAATAGAAACAGTAAGATACGATTCTCGTACAGCAAAATAAATAAAAGAAACGGTTAGCAACTTGACGGTTGGAGGTCGCCACAATTTCCAAAATTTCAGCAACTTTGATGGCGTTAAGTTGGCCAAAAATGATGAAGTCAACTGAAAACCTTTGAATTAACAAAATGATAAATTTGCTTACAACTTACCTGTTTATTTTCAAATATACTCGTAGTAGCTTATGTGTAATAATTTCGTCTCCCTTAGTTTTTTGATCTTTCTTTTGTGTTTTTGGTTCCATGTAACTTTAGCAAAATATTGCGAATGCATATCATGAATTACCCGAAGATATAACGTGTTTTACAGTTTTAATTTTTTAATAAGTGTAGTACTTTCTCGTTGTAAAATTATAATCATCGTTTTCGACACGCTTGAAGCTGGTTAGAATCGGATTTCAATATTTCGAACACACGAAAACATGTCAGCAGATGTATATGAACGTTAGTTTTCCACAAAAATGCTTCCCAATGCACCAAAAATAGCGTTATCGTGATGGATGAGTGATGGACTATTCTCCAGAAACAGAAAAAATTCCAAACAGTTCATCTAAGAGAAAGAATATTTTTGTATACGAATTACCTCTTTTTGGGCAAACACAAAAAAACAGTTGTTAGGAGTTTTGAAAACAAAAACCTCTGAATAAATATAATGTCAACAGGATGGCCAAGCATCGAGGATTTAAAATTGTTCTTCCTCCTCATTACTGCAGTTTCAATCAGATGGAGTTTATATGGGGGAAAGTGAAACCACGTACCTCTCCAGTATTTAGTAGTG
Organism: Rhyzopertha dominica; assembly: GCA_025024175.1. Taxonomy (NCBI): domain Eukaryota; kingdom Metazoa; phylum Arthropoda; class Insecta; order Coleoptera; family Bostrichidae; genus Rhyzopertha; species Rhyzopertha dominica. Next base: position 52,812,894 of record QCXZ01000003.1, read on the forward strand.
CTACAATTGAATTTATTAGGAAGGTAGTTGGGAAAATACCTATTACAAAGCTTTTAAAGGACTAAATTTTATACAAATTTTTTTGTAAAGTAAGTAGTGTTTAAAGTAATCTCACCAGCAGTGCAGAGTATTTTTAAAAATACACTATCCTTCAGATGAGGTTCTTTCAAAAACTATATATTTCAAATAAAAATTGTAGAGAATTTAGTATTTCCCTAATTCTTGTTTAGAATGCTTTAGAAGGAAAACATTGTAAAAAAACTGTATTTAGGGCCCCACTTTAACATTGACCGCAGTTAGACGGAAGGAACTGCCAGTTTTTATAACACTACTGCTTTTCGTTCTTTGTGTACGCATACATTTTTTGTTTGTGGGTTTATTTGTTCTTTTAATACGCCTAAAGCTTGCTTTTGTAGTCGCTTCACCCACTACTAACCACTTTTTGTTCTTGTACGGCATACAGCTTAAGAGCACTCCTCTTCGTAATCTATGCTGTCGAAGGAAAAGCTTAGTTTTTTGTTTCGCGTCGCGACTGGTATTACGTTCTCCGAAATGAAATTTCAAATGAAATGAAGGATCGCATATTTTAAGCTTAATAGTGCATAGCTAGATGTATGGTATATATGTAGACGGATGGTATCTGAAAATTTGGTGCTTATTGGGACAATAATGGAGATTTTTGTTTTCTTAACGTAGTACTTTGAAGTTGAAATCTTATCCTTTTTGGGTTAGACCGCGCCTGTTTTTGGAATAGGGCCGACTTGTTGCTTGCTCTTGTGAGGAGTATCAGAACAGAAACAAACCTATCGCGAACACGTCCGAGCCGAACAAAATTCCAAGGAGGAAAGAGAACGAAAACGATAGCGTAACGTTGTACCTGGCGTTACGAGGGTGGTGGGGAAGCTTGGACGACAGGGAGGAGGAGATTGTGGAAGTGGAGTTAGCCGTTGTGTGATGGTATGCCAGATAGTGAACAGGTGGTAATCATATTTGCGGTTTAGATTATTTGGATGTTAAGAAATTTCTAGGACTTCTCGGGAATTTTGGGTTATAAAAAGGGGACTTTCGCTAGAACTTACACAATGTCAAACAAAACATTGTGACCGGTTACTTGCTGATGTTCGGCTACTCCTGAGTGGGTATGCAGTGTTTGTGCTCATTAAGCTTGGTTTTAATGGATCTGTATGTTTCGCTGATATACACAGCACCACACGAACAAGGGATGCTGTAAATACCTCTAGCAGATAGAGCATTTATTTTGTCATTGCGAGATGGAAGAATCTGTTACATTTTTTTAAGCCCCCTTCGAACATCAGCATGTAACCGGTCGCAATATTTTGTTTGACAATGTATCAGTTCTAGCAAAAGTCCCCTTTTTCCTAATCCAAAAATTCCAAGAAGCCATAGAAATTTCCAGGCATCCAAATAATCTGATCCGCGGAGATGGTTACTACCTCTCTACTACCTGGAATCACATCACACAACGGCTATCTCCATTTTCACAATCGTTCGGTTCGGATATGTTTCCCTCTTTTAGGTTTGTACCACTTTTTATATCCCTATCCTGACAATGCCCCTTGCCCAAAAAGACTAAGATTTCAATCCAACTCTAACCCCGAAAGCTTACGTTCTTACACGCTTTGAAGTTTCCGAAGTTTTCAGAATCTGGTGTGTTTCTATGAGATTGTTTTTCTTGCGTATATGCAGGCAATGCTGCAGAAACCCAGAAGAAGACTTTTTTACTTAGGTTACCTATACTCGGTAAGTTAGTGCAAATTTTCTTAAAATATATATTTATATTTTCAGTAGGCATATATCATTGATTTTAAATTACCTGCTACCATGATATCTGATGTATGTATGTCAGTAATGAAAGACGCGTATATTTGAACCTGATGTTATCTGTCATAAACTGTTTTAAATCTACGCACGAGATATTTGTCAGCAAGCGCACACAAATCCACCTCTATTTCCTGCTAATTATAATGGCTAAGCCCTACGTAAAGCATAATAACAATTGGGATTAATAGATATTGACGTTTGTGCACGCTCCATTGCATACACTAGATTGGCATTGGTTTATCTTCTCTAAACGGTTGAGAGAAGGAAGCAGCTGCGAAAATGTTAATATTGAAGTGTGTTGGTTGTTCGACAGCGCCAAGGCTTCCTGTTTATATAGCTGAGAGAACTTCGTAACTTTATTCAACTTGGACAGAGTTCGTCAATTCCGCTAAAGACACTCATCAATAAAACAACATTCTGGCAGTTTGCGAGATACCTAAATTCTTTATAAATACGGCCGTCTTAATTTACAAACTGAAAGTTAGGTATATCTTAGAAGAGTGGTGCTATTTCGTGTCTGTGGAAGTACTGGTCAAACAATTTTGCATATTCATATTTTTTCTCTAGCTACGTGAAATTGGACAACACCGGTACGTAAGCTGTCTAATTCAACAGAACGGAATAGTACCTATATTGTGTGCGACGGCATCATAAACAGGCAACTATCGACAGTATAAAGTGTCAGTAAATTAGCACTAGCAGTTTTTACTTGGTGATCTGTTGTTAACATTAAAATTATTAAATTACAATAAGTTCATACAAGTGTCAAAAATATGAAATAATATGCCTATTTATGTAAGTATAAACTTTCCAGCAAAATTTTCTTTGCTAATTATTAATTATTTCTTAGTCTACTTTTTCTTTTTCTGTCAATCCATCTTCACGTTTGTATTTTTTATTTTAAATGGCAACAACAAAGAATTGGTATGTTGTATGGTTTCGTATCAAAATCGTCGAAAAACGTGTTGTCGGATAAACGACAAACAGCATTATCAAAGCAGCTTCTGCAGGTGTCACTGGTATTGCTGGTAGTACTTTATTCACTTAAATACATTATTTTTTATATCAAATTAAATATTAAATCTGAAGACCTCCTGCAGATTGACTATAACCTGTCTGTAACAGAAATTGCGCAATGAATTCCTCGTGGATACAATCGAGAAATAAATGTATATATTGCCGTGTACAATATTATCACGCAGTAGCTTCAGGTGGACCTGCTGTAAAGTTTCCGTTCCTTAAAGTGTGGACATCTATAATGTACATATTCAGATTCTAAGGATACTATGTATGCTGTTCCATCTTTCAGTGATGATTTTCATTAAACCCGTAGCGGCAGTTATGTTTGTTTACAAATCGATTTGGACAAAAAGTGACTTGTTGTTTGTAAAATTTGAATTATCATTGGCTATGTCCATCACCACACAGATCTGCATTTTTCGGTTATAATTACCTTTATATAGCTCATGGACAAAGGAAACCTTGTAGAGTTTGCATTTGTTCTTTCTTAATAATCGAACAATCGCGTTTTACTAAACTTATTGTCCATCAAGAGCTTGACCTTCATTTGTAGTGGATTTCGAGTATCCGGAGCCTGAAATACCTTTTACATGTCCAGTTTCTTTCATTTTTTTTTACAACTAGCTTGGACAATGTGGATTGGACAATAGTCTGTCACAAAAACCTTTGTATGAACGTTGTCATGTGCATAACTATCAATTCTTTCGATTTCACTCCGTGCACCATGCTTACAATTTGAAATGAAAGTGTCGTTTTTAAATTAACATTTAATAGAACCAGAAGTTACTTTACCTTTCTGTGGAATTATTCTCAAATTATTGATAACGATTTTTGTCGTTTACTTGAAAATCTACGACTTCTGATTAACGCTGTATACTGACTGGCAGAAACGAGAACACCCAGTAATACATGATTCACTTGAGATAAAACAAAAATCTATTAGTTTTCAGCCTTATCAATGCAATGGTTTTTGGGTTGTCGGATTTTTCGTTTTTATTACACAAATTAGACGAAATTTACATTTCCTTGCTGCCCGCAGTGGCATTTCTAAATGCTTCTTTAATTTATCGGTGTAACTAGAGCGACAAGACACCAAAATCTCCCATTTTTCACCCATCCTACAAGTTTGAGAGATTGTGGAAATAAGAGACAAAATTTACACCATCCTGATATCTAGCCCAAGTGAATGACATGGCTAGCCGTGTTAAATGGAGGAAACTCCACACATTATGTTTTTTTTAAAGCGACTTATTACTGCCCGTTCTTGTCAGCATTTACATACTTTACCTTAATAATCATGCACTTACTCCAAAGTTCATTCGAATCGAACCGTTATTACCATTAAGTTTTATGGTATTAATGGTCAAGCTAAACAGTACAAGTACATAATACTCCGCGTCTCTGACACAAATTTTAATAACTAGGTATAAAAACAGAACGGTTGCATTTTTCTCAATATTTTAATCATCTTCATTGGTAAGTTATTATTGCTGCAAACTATGAGACATCCAGTTGAAAATACTAATAAAACTATAACATGCTAATGAAAGGAACGAAGTGTGTAAAAACCAAATATGAGTTTGACTAAATACACTTAGAGTTCAGGTATCACAGTGATTGAACTTTCAATATAAAGCCACCTGAAAGTGGCCCTTAAGAAAGTGAGCTAAGTTTCATTAGCTGGGCCCGTATTACGAAAAACCTCATTAAAATCCAGGCTGCTCTTAATTTATTCACCCGCCAAGCGTAACTTTTCCTTTGTGAAGCTACGCGAGATATTTCTTTCATTCTTAATTGCGGTTTTATTTACAAACCAAACGTGGGATTTATATTCTAGCTCAATGAATTAAATACGATTATAAATCATGGGTAGCGTAAGTCAAACAAAAATTAATGTGCCTGTAATGAACAATGGTAAATGGAGTGCCGGCTATATGTTGATATCTTATTGTTATTTACATGTAGGGCGCATTGCTTTATCTTTCGTATTTCGACTCCTTCGAACATGTTAGTTAAGAAGGACTTTCATATGTAACAAATATGCCATTGCAATTTATTTTTGACTCCAAGAAAAGCTAATTTACTGCGTATCGCATCAAACTTTTTAAACCGTAGATTAATTGTAGAATAAATGTAATTCATTCGTACTGCCTTAATCTGAACATAAGCCTTTATTAATCATACTGAGAGGAATAGTAAGCGGAATTAGGAGAAATATTTTGCAAGTCTGATGAACCATAATCCGCGCTTAATGGGAGAAATAAATTATTGATAGGGGACAACTCAATACCCGATAGTATTATAGACGACAGTCCTTTTAGAGGTAAAAATTGAACAGGACATATCGTTTTCATCCACATATATAAATCATTTTTATAGTCTATATATGAATCTATATACTGTGTTGTGGACGTTATTAATCTTAAAATTTAACGTTGGTAATAATTTATAAAATATACAGCATTTACTCAAAGTGAAGATTGCTGAAATATAGAGCAAAATTGCTGTGTAAACGATTTAATTGATTATTAGTCATCATTACTGAGCTTAGCAGCACAGAAAAAAATTGTGGGCAAATACTTAAACAATATAAACCTAGAATTAAAACAATTATATAGTTGAGCCATTAAAAATAGAATTAAAGAACACGATGCAACTATAAATTAATAAAAGCGCAATATATGTTGGTATCACTGCTTAGATCAAAACAGCATCAAAGCCTTAGACTGTGAAAGAAAATATAAAAAGCTAAACTTTTTGGAACATCTGGAAATGACAGAAACAAAAACATTGGACAAATAGACAAAAAGAAATTCCCACGTCCAATGATATTTCCGAAATTATGATGTCGATTTTCAAATCCAGAGAGAGATTTTTACATGTAGAGCTTTGCATCCCATGCAAAAATAAGGGACGATACAAAATTCTGCGCATTCTGCAGTTAGGTCTAAACGGTCGTCTGAGTTATCCCTTGAAACAAAGCACATTAAAAACAATACACTTATTTCCAAGCTACCTAATTGATTTAGAATGTTTCATAATAAGTGCATCTTTGAAACCATTCAACTAAATCGTAAATGCATTTATGGTAATGTTGGGCGATACATTAAAATGTATCGATATCGTATCACAATACTGTATATCGATACACGTATCGTATCGTTTTCGGAGTATCGATATTCGTAGTATCGGATAAATATCGATCCAGGAAATAGCAAATCGATATAAAGTGAATTAAAACACTTCTTGTTTTACGTAATTTACATCACTGTTTCTAAAAACCTGTCTATTCTTCAGCTTCGCCAGTTACTAGTGCATCATGTTAAACATATCAATAATTTGTCACCATGCAAGGACAGTGAATTGAATAAGTGAATTGTATTAAACTGAGTTTGCGTTTATTTGAACATTGGTCAGAAAGAAAAAGGCTGAACTAAAATAGTCATATATGCTAAAAAAGGATTGACGGCAATTGGGGATTTATTATGAGAAATAATTTATGGAACATCCAACCAACACAAATAAAATTCACTTGATTTTTTATGTTGCAACTGTATTACTAATTATAACAAAAGTGCACATGCATATACCTTGATAAGAAGTAAGCCATTTTTAAGACTTAATTTGGCATTTTAACGTTCACGATTTCTTATGAGAATCCAATTATAAACACATATAGAACCTTCAATAAATTATTTATACGGGCACAATTCACATTATTGCAATGTTGTTTTATAAGAAGAGTTCCTATTGCGTTAAGGATATACTTTTTGTCAAAACCGTAATCATGCTATATGGTTTGACAGAGTAGGTATAAAAAATAGAATGCTATACTATAGTAAAGTCGTTGTCACTTTTTCCGCAATTTTAATGGAAGGTAACGAGGATATGGTTGGCAGAAAATAAATGATTCGGTACCACTCTGATTGGTATCGATCCAGCGAAATATCGGAACACCAAGTATCGATACAAAATATCGGTATCGAAAGCAAAAGTATCGATACCTAGAAATATCGATACGTATCGCCCAACACTAATTTATGGTATATGATAAATGAGCATACGTGATGTTTTATTGGGTTTGCAGGCATAAGACGAAATGAAAAAGTATTGGCCTTGACCGAGATTTGAACTCGGGACCTTTTGAATACCAGTCAAAAGCTCTACCACTGAGCTATCAGGGCCCTATTCAGAATCGAGGTCAAGGCAGCATATATACATCAAAGTTAACATGTAATACTGCTGAGCGACGAGCAATTCAGCTGCAAATGCGTCGGATGGCGTTCAGCAGTATTACATGTTAACTTTGATGTATATATGCCGCCTTGACCTTGATTCTGAATAGGGCCCTGATAGCTCAGTAATAGAGCGTTTGACTGGTATTCAAAAGGTCCCGAGTTCAAATCTCGGTCAAGGCCAATACCTTTTCATTTCGTCTTATGCCTGCAAACCCAATAAAACATTACGTATGCTCATTTATAAATGAATTCAGGCAATTACTATCTTTCATGGTATATGATAATATACGCATACAAAATAAATTCAGTACTATTTCTTTTGTAGGATTATGTTGTAAACATGCATTAATAAGCAGTAAGCAATACTCGGATGATAATAATAAGCAGTAATCAATAATTTTGAGCATGTACTCATATAACAATGTAGCTTCTGATCATTTGCCTCAAACTCTGTTAAACTTCAGCGTAATAATTTGCGTTGCCAGTATTCAGTTCTGACTGTTTTGGTCCGTGCTGATCTGTTTCAAGATAGCTATGGTTTCCTTTTTGATAATCAACGGAAAAGAAGGAACAGATTCTTTATAGGCAATTAATTTCATATAATGATATTTTAACACCTCTGTCATTTGGCTTTGATTACTGAATGAGGGTACATAAGTTCAAAGATCAAAAATGTTAAGTGGATAAAAAACAGCCAAGTAGCGTGGTCAAGGTTAACGGAACTCACCTGGCAAATATATCAGCATATTTATCATAATTTCGTTTTTGTCCCATTATTGCTTACCTACTTATTCGTGTAATTCAAATTTTAGTACTTAATGCCTGATATATTTTTTTCAGTACCAAGACTAATATCTAGGTTTCATATCAACCCTTGCGTTTATTATGTTTAGTTTAGTGACAAGTGTACTATTACATAAGTACATTTTTGTTTAAGAGGATGAATTACTTAAGCTGAAGTATCAACTTATCTAAATTCGCTTTGTAACTTAATACTATAATTGAACGGAGAGTTAAACGACTGGAATTTACGCCTTGAGAGCACTAACTTTTACGATCTCTTAGCGAGTTTCCTCGATGTTAAAGTTCTAAGAATAGGTTAACGCTACCGAAGAATAATGACGGAGTTCCTCGCTTATAGCGAGAAGCCAAAATGGAAATATTTGATCTAATCTAATTTGATTTAACCCGCTTCCAGGCATTGTCATACACGGAATTTCTGTCTCAGGAATATTTTAGTAGCAAACAGCAAAGTAGCAAAAAGCCCTCGAGCTTGTTTCCAAACAGAACCCTCAAACAGCGACACCAAATTATGCGATGATTGCGTTGCCGGTTTAGGTAAACATTTAACCTGTTGCGATGTAAATTTTAATTTTCGAGCTTTCAGATGGATCAACGAAATGAAGTATTTCTGGAGGAACACCTTCTTGTACCTAAGGTTGATAACCCCCTTTAATGCCAAGGTTCAAGGACAATATATCGAGATACGAGGTAATTTAATTTGTCAAATTCTGAAATTTTTACAAATGTAACAAATGATATTGAGTGCGAGAATTGGGTATGTCAGCGTTTTTTTTTATTATACATTCCGAACGATACAATTGCAATAAGACTGCGTGTTTTTTTAATTTCTTTCAATGTTTCCTAGAACTTGAGATATTAATTAATATAAATTAAGGAATTCCGCTGTGACGACATAAGTGAACAATCAGGTTGTACCGTGCTGAAAAGAGAGGGATAAACAACAATCGGAGTAAATAGCAACATCGTGTACAGCTGACCACTGACAGTACAGAATACAGTGACAGCTGAGCTGAATTATCTGTAAACATGTTTTTATCAGTGGCGGCTGGTGACAAATTCTATTGGGTCGGCAGTAAAAACTTTGGTCCACTCTAGTTAGTCAATATTATTTATTTATAAATTAGTAAATAATTTTGTATATACTCGTAGTTGTTGTTGTTTATTACTTGCTACTTCTGTAAATTTTCATATCGTCGCAAGTTAAAAAGATAGTTCATTTGGTAACAAATAGCCTAATCTGGCAACTAGCTACATAATTTCAACGTTAGGCGTGCACCTGTACTGCACCGGAAAGGATAAGTCGATATATGCCGACCCCATCCGAAAATGTATTCGGAAGTCCGGCAGACAGCATTAAGCGATTATATGGGTATTGGCGCTTACTTATTTTGTTATTTTCTTTTTGTGTGAAATTCTTCAATGATTTCAGATTGACTAAATTTATAACATGTATTTAATTAATTCTGTTAAATGTTTGAAGGTATCTGCTTAAAATTGTTTATTTAAGAGGATAGCTCTTACAATAATCTTGGGAAAATGAAAAATTTCGTAGAACATTCGGGTAGTTTTTCGTGATTTCAGTATTGAACTATATATATAATTGTTGTTCAATGTACATGTCAAAATTAATTTTTGGAATCCGACGATTATGAATGCCGGGCCTCCTTTATTAACTTCAATAAAAACATATATACGTAAAATTAAATTATAATTATAAAAAAAACTGTAAGCATGTAAAGGGTGTCAATCAGATAATTTGTAATACTCAGTAGGAAACAGAACTATAATTGGTTGATTAAAAAAAAAGCTTGAAATAATTGAAATAAATGATGAAGTCCGTTTTAACGTTTTATGCTGTCTGCCGGACCAAGCATTGCCGAGTCTAGATTTTCGCCTCGGGATTCAATATGCGCGCAGGGTTGCGTCTTTGTTCAGCTCATAGGAAAACGATGCTATTGCTTCCTTATACGATGCGGTCTGCCGAGTGCCGACCCAGCGCTTGGATCACGGGCCTGGATGAACACGTGCACGGCCCAGCCACGGTTGCCGAGTAGCGTAAATTTTTCGGGATAACCCGTAAAAATGTGATTTTGGCTAATTATTAATTGGATGGTAATGGAAAAAAATACGCTCCAACTGTTTCAAGATATCTGAACATAATAAAACAAAATATACATAAAAATACGAAAAAAATAATTTCTTTGATCAAAATTCTGGGTCGGCAGTGCCGACCCTGCCGACCCGGACGAGCCGCCACTGGTTTTTATGTGTTGTGTTTGTTTTTTTTTGGTTTATTGTTCGTTGTTCTTGCGTTAATTAAGCATCATCAAACACAAACACAACAAATCCAACACCGGCAAAGATGATGACGTTTAGAAAACCATGTGTGTTTACATCAGCTTGTCTGACGCCTGATATCCTAAAGGAATGCAAAGTAACACCACTGTTGCCAAGTTGCGTATTTCCGTTTTCAGTTATGTCGTCACATCCTTTGGAGGGCGTTTTAAAATACTTCAACTTTGACTTGAATATTCACGTACCTAAATACATTTTTTATACTAACCAAAATATGGAATTATTTGCATATGTTACAATTAGTAACGAAACTATATTGAATTCCGTAATTTTTACTTCACTGAAATACCCAATTAGTGTGAATGACACCATGCCATCTGTGGTAATAGAGCATCATCCCCTCATCTCTGTGGGAACGTCTGCCGGCTTTTGAACGTCCACAACACAGCGGGCTGCCGTTCAGATTACTTCTCCACAGAGACGAGTGGGTGATGCCATATTGCCACTAGATGGCATGGTGTCATCCACCCTGTAATTCTCGCACACACATCGCCTACCTTGGCGTATATAAGGGATGCCAGATTTATGCCGTGTTGTCTGCGTTGGGACTGTAGCTGTGCTGAGGAGGCTTTGATAGCTGAAACAGTAGTCCACAGATTGTTTTGACGCAGGCGACATGGCATTAAAATTATATTGAGTTCTACTTATTTTAGTAATCATGTGAGGCTTGGAAAGGTAAGGTAAGGAGAAGCTGAGGTCCTATACTCCATAAAAGTATTTTCATTTAATTCTACCGTTCTAAAATCATATGTTAAAAGCATCGACATAGATTGCAGTTATGTGCCTACAATCATAAATATTAGCCGTTCCTGATTTTGAGTCGGTTTCAACAAGGCCCAACATTCACCTACTATTTTTTCCGTGTACTTCTGTGACCAATAAATAACACTACGCATTACTTTTAATGWTATATTTGATCATGTTTTATTCTTTTACCATTCATTGTATCAACATGAGAGTAGAAGGAATTGTTATAGTGGTGTTCGACGCTATGTGTGGTTATATGTAGAAAAAATAAAAAGCTGTTATAAAGTAATCAAAAGTTACAAGAGGACGAGTACCAAACGGATACAGCTAGCAGCTAGTATTCTGCATTTAATTAATGAGTAATCTGTGATTGTTTCTCTACATCTCAAAACATGTCCAGAACGATGAAATTGCCACATTAATATTAAATTGTGTATAAAATAATTTTCCTGAAGAGTTAATGCACAAATTACTCGAAAACACCTATTTACATGATGTATTTTTTTATCATGACAGCCATTAACGATTTGAATGCATACCGTTCAAATTCTGCGGTGGCTGTCTTTCCTTTAAAGAATTTGTTTACAAATCTCCCGAAAGCCGTGCCAGATGACGAGCTTTCCGAATCAAAAAGGTCACATATTTGTCGGCGACGAGTAGTTCCGTGAGCCCGTTTTTACATGTCTTTATCAGAATTTGTGGCCCCCAGGGAGTTTACGAGATTGTGTTTCCTTGTGCTAATAGATATTTATGGCGTCCAATATTCGTTCCATACTTCGAATCCGGCACATACATAGCCACCTTATCGTAGCGAGCGTAGTAGAGACGGTGTAACGTTGTTTCGAGGCTCGCGGGGAAAGTCCAATTTATCAAAACTACCTCAGACACATTATTCACAATTACGAAATCCACGCGCAGAGTGAGATAATTTTATGCTCGTGTAGCGCAAACTAAACAATAATTTTCAAAATCAAGGAACAACCTGTTTATTTTGATTAAAGCTTTGAAATTTGGTGCTCACAAAGAAAATTCGGCCAGGTGGTTACTTAGATTAATTATCCTGTCCCGTTATCCTTGCACATTAGGATCACATTTTTATATATTTAATATTTATATTTAATTGATGTAATATATTCTGTCGCGTTGTGTAACTTACTTTCCTCAACCTGAAATATCTTGCATGCTTGAAGGCCTGGAAATGGAACGCCCTTCCTAAAGCTTAGAACTTAGACCAAAGCATAAGAGCATTTTTAAGTATGATGCTAAAAAGTGCTCATATACGATTATCATTCTCACAACTTTGAAACATCTCTCGACAAATCCCTTTACTCTTTACTTTTTAACGTGATGATTATCTACAAGAATACGTTTAGCGAGAACCCTTATTAAAGCTATCGTGATTTTTACGAAAGTTCCAAATTAATTTAAAGGTTTTCTTTAATTAGCCAGATCGCGCTGCAAATTAGAAACGAGAATTTCTGTTAACTCTTATAATGGACAAAACAAATTACAAAAAGTATTCGGGCGTGTAAACAGGAAACTCTCAAATTAGCGCCAATTAAATGTCTAACAATTGCGCTACCAGAGCGGTATGTATAATCTCGTCATTGACGTAACACCGGTAGGTGCGCTATTCCGATAACACAGTGTTAGTATCGGGCATTGCATCTCATTAGCGTTGGTAGTGAACATCGACTTTGATAGTATCTGACCTTTGTTACAATCTGCATTCCATTACCATAGAACTGCGAACCAGTTACAGTTATATATACCAACTGGTGTGCATTCCAAATTTGCAACCAAATGCTCATCCTGCGCCACATAGCATTTGTACATTAGCTTTAATCAACTGTTAATTATTGCCACGTACATGCTGCATTTAAGTATCTATAATAACGAAACGTGTGTTGTTTGATATTACTCGTTTGAATGCTAATTTGTTTTTTTTAGCTATATTTTGATATCAATTATTACTGCAGTAACAAAGTAACAAAGTAAACAAGTAACAAAGCTGTAGATCTATTGACCTTTTCGTTGATACAGTAAACGTTGCACCAATGAGATTAAAATGAACAACAAAAGAGTTGCGCAAATAATAATTGTGGGCGACATTATTCCATCTAGCGGCAATTAATTGTGCCATCCAGCCGTCCCTGTGGGAAAACTTTACTCTGCACGGTGAAAAGAATTTATGTAAACTTCGGTACTAACCGGAGTTCAAATAAAATGGTTATTGATGTCAATTTGGAAAACCGTTATTTCAAAAAGGGATACATTTTAGCTTGCGAGTTATATTTACCTTGTAACTAATTGCTCTACGTTTAAATAAACTACAATCTGGGGCAATTTTGTAGATTCGCTCGCTATCTAATTAACCAGCACATTTTAGATGTTTTTCATATTCGAAATAATGAAAACCCATCGAAGCAGATTACAATTATACCAGTTGTACAAATTTAAACTGTAATAAAATACATTTCATATTTCCAGTTATGAGTATGAAAATTATTTGTTTTTAAATGTTTAACGACAAAAACAGGTCACTGATTTTCTAGCAAGGCAAGGCGACTTGAGATCTTTGTATACTGTTATTTAGTATTACTGAACTCTTTAATAGCGAATTTTTTATCGTAAGCTGTAATAAAATATATTCATCAGTTTTGTTTGTAAAAAAGTATATCGTTGTCTAAAAGAAATAAGAAATACGTTTAATTCTTGTAGTCATATACTTGGTTGCCATATTCAGGAAGAAATTAGAAAATAAATAAAACTGATTTTAATCCAAATAGTCAAGTAGATTGTAACCATATAATAATTGTACTCAGTGCCGTGCCCATGTGGAGAGAGGTTCAGGTTAGAACCTATCTGAGCTCTCAGATAATGCGAATTTTAGGTAGCCAATGGGGGTTATAGCACATATTCTCTTATTGCAGAATATGAATCTGCATTAAAAAATATACCCGTGTATTTTATTTATTCCAAATCGCTTAGTTAAACCTTAAAATGATAAGGCTAAACGTCAGAGTCTGTGACTTTATGAGCCACGACCGCAACTGGTTCGCTACTGCTGTATGATATTGCATTCGCACAAAGGGCAAACAAAGCGAACACGTTTTAACAACAGCTATTAAATACACAACGGCGAAATCGGTTTCCGCAGTACTCCCTACACCAGGACATCTGACGTTTGAAGCGACATTTGAATTTGACGAAAACTTTTACGTGTAAAAATTTGGCATTAGAAGATTACAAATATTTTTATTTTTATCATCTTATTCCACAGAGCAAGGTCCTGCGTTTATTATAATAACGATTTTCAGACAAGGTCTACAACCTCATTCCAAATAGTCTCAGAGTTTTGTTCAGTGATGGAAGCTTAAGCATAAATTATATGTTTTACGGTACACGCGTAGAAAATGCAGACAAAGCACTCTGATGCAGATTTTTAGTAGGAAATTAAGCCAGGTATATTACGCCTGTTGGAAGTATGTAGGAAAGCATGGATTAATGGAAAAGTACCAGGGGACTGGTTAGTAAGTGTAATTGTGACTGTATATAAGAAGGGGGATGCACTAGATTGCCAAAATTATAGGGGTATATCTCTACAAAGTATAGCAGGGAAAATCTACGAAAGAATATTGGAAGGACGACTAAGAAGCTTAATAGACACAAAAATAGGACCATCGCAAAGTGGTTTCAGAAAAGGCCACAGTATTCAAGACCATATCTTTAGTCTTAAGCAAGTGATTGAAAAAGCTAATAGCCAAAATAAAGAAGTTTACATGTGTTTCATAGACTTAGAGAAGGCGTACGATCGTGTTCCAAGGGATAAAATATGGGACATTTTGGCAAAGAGGGGAGTGTGTAAGAATCTTATTAGAGCAATAAAAAGTATGTATATTGATAATACAAACTACGTTAGAATAAAAGGGAGAGAGACTGAATGCTTTACAACTAACAATGGACTAAAACAAGGAGGGGTTTTGAGTCCACTGTTGTTCATAATTTTTATGGATGAAATAATTAGAGAGTGTAAGCCATTCGTTAAAAAACTATTAGTAGGATACAGGAATTTGCAGCCAATTTATATGACGGAGTGTGCTTTTGCAGACGATTTGGTGATATTTGCTCCAGGGGAGAATGAGTTGAAACATAATTTAAATATTTGGAAGGGTGTGTTGGATAAATACAAAATGAGGATCAATTTAACAAAATCAAAAGTAATGGTAGTGTCCCAAGGTGAGAAAGCTATCGACATTTCAATTGACAACACACCTTTACAACAAGTGAGTGAATTCAAGTATCTGGGAGTCATAATCCAACAGAATGGGTCCAGCGAAATGGAAATTAACCATCGAATAGGAAACACGGTTAAATTATATCATGCATTAAATAACAAATTTTTGTACAAAAAGGAAATTTCAAGAGCAACAAAACTTACGGTGTACAGAACAATATATGAACCTACGTTAATGTTCGGGTGCGAATCATGGGTGCTGTCTAACAAGCTTAAAAGCAAAGTACAAGCGACACAAATGAAGTTTTTAAGAAAAGTAAAGGGTGTTACGATCATGGACAAAATCAAAAGTGAAGAGATAAGACGCGAGCTAAATGTGCAATCGATTCTAGGCAGTGTAAAAAAGAAAAAGCTTCAGTGGTTGGGACACTTGTTTAGAATGCAAAGCGACAGACAAGTGAAACAAGTGTGGGACGCAAAAATAGTGTGTAGGAGGAAGAGAGGCAGACCTCAGGAAACGTGGAATAGTAGTGTGGCAAATATTACACAGGAGAAGGGAAAAACATGGCGTGAAGCAAAAATTTTGGCTGGGGATAAAAAAGAATGGGCAAAGTTTGTACATAATAATTGATAATATGGGTGCTTTAAGTTAATTTGCTAATATTATGTTGTGTTTAATAGTTAATTGGAGGATATTTTTATATATAAATGAYTTGTAGTTAAGTTTCGGTTTGGTTGTGGTTGTTGCAGGGTGTGCGATTAATTTAAATTTGGACTCATAGTGGTATAAGATAGGATAGGATAAATATATTAAGTATATACCTTACACCTTTAGAGGTAGATAGGTTTCTGATAATATATATATATATATATATATATATATATATATATATATTACGCCTGTCAGGATTGCATTAATTTTCGCTTGGAATACGCCGTGGTACTCTCCCAGTGGCAAACCTAGTTCTACTCTCGGAGATGTACCGCATACTCCCGCGCCTGTATCTTTGTGGTTGTGGTTGTGATATGCACGTTTTTACCATTCAGAAACCACTCCTCCTTATGGGGGATATTGATTCTGTGCGGTGTATCAAAACATATCGTCGTGTTAATCCTATCTCTCGTCATTGAGAGAATAGCTTGAGAGGGCCATACCGGTGCCTTCCTCCCCCAGACTTCCAATTACCTAACCCCTGCAATTTAAAGGCCGCAGGCTCATACTCTACCCTTACGTGCAGAAGAGGTTCCAACTCCAGAAGCATCTCCATAGATGCAGTAGGTTTCATTCTCGTACCACCGATTATCATAAAACATACCAGCCGTTGAACTTGTCCTAACGCTGTCCTGATACTGTGTTTCGCTGTGATGCACCACTATACCAGGGCGGCGTATGTGATAATAGGGCACACCACAGTTGTGTATAGCCAGTACGCGATCTGTGGTTTACCTCCTCAACTGTTTCCCCAAAAACGTGTGCACATCCACAGTGTTGCACACGTCTTTCGACCGATTTCGTTAACATGATCCGTTCAAGCCAGTTTGTAATCCAGGGGTACACCTAGATACCTCACTGTCGGTATCGGCTTCAATGCTACGGTTTGCAAAGAAGGCCATCGAACGTTTGCGTTTATTTATGAAGACTAAGAGTTCCATCTTTGCTGGATTTACCGACAAGCCTCTCTGTTCACGCCACCTGCTAGTCCTGTTTAGAGCGATTTACATTATCTCATAAATTTACCTGAAATAGCAATGCATAGCTGTGCATATAATCTATTTTTGTCAGGTCAGCAAGGAGACTATTAACGAGGAGAGACTACAAGAGGCGAGATAATACTCCACCTTGCGAACAGTCAACGCCCTAGTTCCCCCAAAGTTATTCATTTTACACTGGCTTGATTAGCGCTTCTGCTTGCCACCACAGAACAAAGAGCATCGAATGAGGGATTGTTGAAGACTTCTTCAATATCCAGAAATGCAGCTAGATCCCATTGCTTCCTGGATAGCGCATCCTCAGGTCGGTAGGTGACCTGATGAAGTGCTGTTTCCGTAGACAAGACCGTTTTGTAGGCATGCTGATTTTAGCGTAGACATGTGTCAACCAACACCCGATCCCTTAGATAATGCTTAATCAGCCTTTCACTCGCCTAGTCATAGTGAGCTCAACTACCTTTTGGTAAAAACACAACGCGACATCACCATCAGGACATCGCTATGTGTCCCAAAGTTACTGACGCTTGTATTATGTGATAAAGGGGCCCTCTGAAGATATCACCCGCCTCTCTGAGAAGCTCGGGAAAAACGCCATCAGGTCCCGCAGACTTAAGTGAATCAAAGGAATTGATTGCCCATCTTAGTTTGTCAAATGTCACAAGAGCCGAAGCTACGTCCCAGGCTTTCTCAGCCCTAGTTCTTTTGCCCATTTGCCGTCCAAACCTGTATCGGATCCCGGAAAGTGAGTCTGCAACAGACACTCGAGTGCGGCGCCTTCAGTTTCCATATAGGAGCCATCCAACAGTCGGAGAGCTCCAACTCCACCCCGCTCTTCCAACTTTTCTGCAGACAGTTGAAAGCTGTTCTATGCTGGAGCAAAACTTCCTCCAACAGTCCATTTACCTCTTTTTAATGAGACGATTAAACATTTTTTGTGTTTCCTTTCGGAAGGCTCGTTTAGTCGCATAGACCAGTTAAACCTTTTACGAGTTTCTCTTCACAGCGACTCTTATTCACCATTCCACCACAGTACTTTTCTGTTTTTTGTAACATTTTTTAAAGGACAGCTTTCCTCAAAACCAAGTGATTATGACTCCTGTTAACTTTTCGGCGGCCAGGTCCAGTTCTCTACTAGTTTAAGGTCTTGGTCGATACATCGAGTCGGTTGATCTCGGATTTCTGAAGGTGCATTTTTATCCTTTCACAACTCTGTTTAGTGTGAATTGAATGTACCTGTGGTTTGACATTAATTATGTTGGTCCAACATAATCGGTTAACTTGATTTGGGTCCTACTCACACAGGCATTGAAGGCAATAAAAGAACCTATAGGTTAACGAAAAGGGCGGCGTCAGCACCTTATCTCGGACCGCAACCTTCCATTGCTATCCCAAAAAGCAGACTGACGGCTGTGATGACAAGGTTACTTGCTCGTCAGTTTTGCTTGCATTGCAAATATTTGCCGGAACTGAGGCAATCTAGGGCCTTCATCACTACGCCTGCTCAGGAACGTAAATGGCTTGAGTCGTTCTCAATTGCAGTTAATGGTAGGTGTCCTTACTGGACTTTGGCGGTTCAATAAACACCTATATAATATGTGTTTAGCGGAGAGTAGCACCTGTAGGATCTACTCAAAAGAGGAGGATTCACCTCCTTACCAATTGCAGACCGCTGGGATGCAAAAGGTTTGGAAAATTTCGCTCGCAATCTATTGAGAGTGAAGATCCTAATCGTTATCTTGGAAAAAATCTTCTTTGAGAAGATAGAGTTCTTCTAAGTTAAGTACGGTCACAATGGATCGAAAGATTTAGGTGCAGCGGAGTCGCACCGCAGAAGATAGAATGGAATACTACGCCTGAACTGTATTCACGTAAAAACTAAATGAAAATGATTTTGCTTTATCGTTTTTCTTTTATTGGCCCCTTAATGTTTGGAATGCCCTAAAATTTGTTAAATTTAAAACAAATTCTTTAATATCTATATTAAGAACTTGTACATGTTTTAGTAAGTCATTGGGGCATCTAAAGGGTTTTCTTCCTTTTTTTTTCTAGGCAAAAATAAGTAATATTTTTCGAAGAGTTACGTTCCACTACCACATTATGTATTTTAACAATATTCCTATTGTCGAATGCTCATATTTCAAAAAAAGTGCACTGCACTTCATTTGGTACGTGCTTTTTCAGTTTAAAATTATCCATAGGGGCATAGAATCTCATATAAAATACAATATGCAATGCATCTACTTATATACTCTCAATCCTGAATTGCGCTGCACTTTGAATTGCCTAGGTTTCCAGTGCCGCGTTTGGATGAAATATGAACACTTTATGACCACAAATAGCAGTTACAGAAGTTGTGAGAACCTGACCCCCGGGAATAATCAATCTTGCAACTGAATTTATAAAATTGACCGAACTGCCATCTCTGTGTCCTATAAAGTAAACGAAGAGACCGTGTTCCATCAGATCTTGATTTAAGTAAGGTAATCTGGTGCCCAATCTGCATATAATCCGGTCGGGAAGTGCTCAAGCTGCGGATCCAATTTTGTGGTTAGACGGGGAAGGCAGGGTATAACTCTAATCTTAATGAAAGTTCGACGGACTATCACCGGTGGCTTGCTCGAGAGATTTGCGAAATCGTAGACGCTTACGTCATAATTTCATGACTMCGATTTGACATTTGTTCAAATTTCCAATCAGGTAAATGGTTATTGCACTAAGTGGAAAACACACAGAATTTGGATACAAAAGCAGCTCCGCTACAAAACTATACAAAATAACACATATACAAGTAAGTACTCGCATAGTACCATTGCCATAAAACACACGTGTTTATTAAGTAATGTTCATTTGAATATCAAGTGTTTTAAATCAGTATCGAAAACGAATGTGAAACACAAACGCATATAATTTCTTAACTTCAACCTTACTTCACATTTTTTAGAATCAAACTGTGTATTCTGAATTTATTTTAGAATATGTTGGGTGTCCATTCTGAAAACTGTTAACCCTGAAAACACTATTGTCGAAATTCACACAACGTATGAAAAATGACGTATCGTGACTACACAATCTAAAGAGACTAGTACGCAAGAATTTTCCCGCTTTGAAACAAAAATGTTGTGTGATATGCCTTTAAGGCCATATTCATTTGTTCTTCGCGCTATTTTTTTTTAATTGTGAAAATCGTCAATTGAATTGGTATAATTTCATTTGCCCACACAACGTCAAGAAAACCAAGCATCATGGAGTATTTTGGCTATACGCTCAACTTCATTTAATTTTACGAGAACTGTGTCCAGGATTGCTAAGATCATCAAAATTTATTTATATATTTCCGACATTAATTTTTGGCAAAAAGAACTTTTGGATAGGGAAAATTAATCTGTTATTTGCTTGCATGATTATAATACCTTTCTTGTAAACTATAATATCGTAATATCTGTGATGTATATAACGTTGAACGAGTTTATTACATCAGGACGTTTTGTGACGGCTGTAATGCGGCACCGAGAAGTTGTTATACCTTACAGCGTAAAATGAAGTCTGCGCTGTAATTATGTCCACGTTCACTTTATTAAATATAAGTACCAGCCATCACATTCTCGTGTTGCATAACCAGCACGTCTCAAAATATTCTTCAACTAAAGATTTAGAGATTCAGAGTAATTTTTAAATGAATATTTCAGGAACATCTGGCAGCTAAAATTTTATAATCTTCAGCTGAACACAATTAGATTACAAGAAAATCACTAAAAGTCGTGCAAGTTCTAAGGGTCTGACTGTTGATGCTTAGATTTAAATCAGATGACAAAATTGACAATTGGATTTATCAGATCTTAGTATAACAAGACTGTATTCCACATAGTTAAATCATTACGTTTTTTCCCAGCATAATTCATGTTGAGAAGTCTAACGATAAAAACTTTTCCAAAGCTATACATTAAGGAAAAGCGCAAAGAAAAGTAAGGTGTGAAAGGTAAACCGGAATGACCGCAGGCAGAGATATTTTCGTCCATTGCACAATGTGGTGTACTATAATTTCCTGAATATGTAGTTAATAATCCAATTTAATCAGATATACCGATTTGCCACTGGTACTTATAATTGCATCATTAAAAATACATGGTATCGATGTAGTAAAATCACATTTGTCGCGGTTCGCAACAAAATAATCCTCGTTTCACGGTGTGTTTTTAAATAATAGCAAAATAACAGGTGTTCAACGAAAAAAATTGTCAAGTTTCTTGTGATTTTTTTACGAACGGCGCGAAAATAGGATGTGATTTATTGATTACTACTAACATAATCTATCAATTTTATATATCGAAGTTGTATTTGACAATTGATAAGTCCTTTGGCATTAAACTGCCGAGGATTCTGTTTATCACGACCCTTTTCTAAGGAGAAAAGGTTTCAAAATGTCTATTGCTAAACGTAAGTCTTCAGACCAGCCGTCATAGGCTGTCTAAAGTGTCCCCTTTCAAATCTAGTCCGAAACTGCCATCTTTTTAAGCATTTATAAATAGCAGCGATTGGTTTAGATTATACAAGGTTTTCTAAAAGGTAATATTGGATGTAGTTGTTTTAAATAAACATCTATAATTATATTAGACTGGAGATTTAAGAAGCACACATTGGACTAACTTTCTGTTCTTGAGTGAAATATGTTGTCTAAATACTACTGCCTGCGACATTCATCTGGTTGCAAAGTCCGTCAGTTAATTTAACTGAACCCCTTTTTTGTCCAGAATACAAATTGCTCACAGCGGCATGTATATTAATAACAATTACGTTTACAGAAGGCGAATTAAAATTCAAAGTGCGTGTTGTTATAAATTTGGGGACAAGCAGGTGCCGCGTTCTCTGTAATGAGATTCTCCCTTTTAAACGATTTTTCTAAAGTGATGGATGAATGCGGCCATCACAGAGGAAAGCTGACAACATACTTGATTCGTTCAATTCGTTGGGGTTAATCTTCTGGGAGTTCCGCACGATCGGACTATGGAAACAAAAGAAAAATGGCCCGCTTTATCAGATTTGCGCCCAATATGACGCTACTTATTGATGAGGGATCGTTTCCATTAGGTGCCTTCCTTTGTCGAAGGAACAGTTTTTTTACTTCTATCTTGTTGATGGAAAACACTTTCACGTGAACGAGTAAACTTTGATAACGGCTTTTTTCTTAAGCTCGAACAAAATTTAAGTTCGACCGTATATCTTTTGCTGAAACAAACTATCGCTTCGTACTACATATGCACCTTAAAGCGGATTACCGAAGAAAAATGTAACAGATTTAACAGTTGTAGAAGACAAAAAAACTTATAGCTTGATCTTGCTGTTTTCTTACTTACCTACTTTAGTGTACAGCACTTTCGTATTTTCATTATATGTAGTGTTGCAAACAAATCTGTAACTATTTCTCGAAAAACTGCACTTTCTGTTGCAGTAAAAAAAAGTTATTCGAACTTGCCACAAATTATAACGATTACATACTGTACGGGTACATTTTGCATGTATCAACTTATCGCATTGCAGGTGGCCAAGAAGCATGCCGGTCTCCTTTGTCGGCCTAATAAAATAGGTCATAAATTGTAACGTCGCTTGTCGGCAACCCTTTAGCGGCTACCGCCAAAGAAAACTCCACCTCTTCAGCGTGTTTATTAGATGTGGCATTTTTCCGGGATGGGGATTCGAAGTTCAGCATTCGACGTGCAGCATTCGCCAGCGGAGGAGTGAGTCAAAAAAGAACTTCAATGCGTTATACCGAGCGTCTTGTGAACAGTACTACCCCGTGTTATGTTGTACCATACGTGAATAAATAGACCAGCAAAAACGGACTGCAGCTTTTTATTTAAAGCCCGCACACATACCGCAAGCAGTTTTATGTTCTTCATATTCGAGGTAGTGTTGAGGGTATAGTTTTGTATCTTCAGGCTATTTTCCTTAAATTAAAATTAACAATTCTCGTTTTAACAATGCAGTCTGTTGTACACGACCTTGCTTTTGTTACCACAAGCAAAAAAGGAAATCTTTACGTTTGTAGTTAGAACACATATCGTCCTGGAAAAAATGTATTGTTATAAAGTTAACTTTTAAAAAAAGAGGAGGTTGGCAATCATCTTCACACTTCTGTATGCAATATCATTCCATAAATTGATTAACAACTTCTAGAAAATACAAGACTTTACAGAATGCTAAATTGTGGGGTCAAAGTACAAGAAAGGGAAAAATAGCAATAAACCTTAAATGATAAGAGAGCTGCATTCAGCCTTTTGTTATTCGGTTTTAATCTCTCTTGTTATTTAAATTAAGAAGAAGTGCAACATCCTTTTGTTACATATGTTTTAAAGAATGTTGATAATCCATGCTTAACTTCAACAGCCGCTATTACATTTTAAATGAAACTTTGATAGTAATTTACTGATATTGTAATAACAAAAGGTATTGGACCTGTCTTCTTCCTTAGCTTCAAGCTAATATTTCTGGTCCTTACAAATCTCTAGCAGCGGAGTAGCTACATTTATGATGTCTTTTCTCTCGCAATACCTTTTTTAATATTAATACTATAAGTTCTATGCACCATTACATAATTTTTTAGTGTTTTTCTTTCCTTCAAGTTCGTGCTAACCAGGTATTTTAGAATGTCAAAGCCTATGTACCCAAGCATAGGAATATCTAAGGAGCTATTTTATCACAGCCTGCTGATTTTTCTTTCTTTATGCGTTTAACGTCAGCTTTCAGTTCCATAATCCCATCTCTTTCCTATAATTCTCATTCTCATTATAATAACATTCAGTGTTGTTTCTTGTTTCAGGTACGCTTAATGTTTGACGTGGACACGTCAAATCATCTAGCGGTGGCCTTACGAACTACATTGTAGGTTAGTACAGTGTGTAAGTAGAAAGATCTACATTGCCGATTGCCCAATCATATTGAGAAAATTGGTAATGCGTCATCTAGCGATGACTTAACGAACTACAAAGTAAGTTGTTACGATGGGTAAGTACAGACGTCTATCTGCATTGCCGAGTGTCCAATGAACGTTTAAGACCTTTGGAGAAAAGAGCTTTAGTTCAAAAGTTAACTGCCCTCTCTACCACCTATTTAACATAGAGGTGTTCACGTCAAACTTATGGGTTTATTTATTTCCTTGCAACCTCTCTTCGTTTATGACGAATTAGTTTTTGATTTTTGCAATGAATAGATTAAGCGTTTGTTTCATTTTTTACTTAGATACGTTTTTTAATATTCCTTATTTCTGTTTAATTTCATGTTTGATGCAATTAGCACACCAGTTGGTGTGACTCTTGTTTGGGAATATTTTTACAATACACCATACATTTCTCCTGATATATATTATAAGGTTTCTTTAACGTCTTCTATACTTTGTATGTTTGTAGTTAAACAAACCATTTATCTATCCTGTTTTTAGTTATTGTGTTATGTCTGTTTTGGCAGTATTTTAATAATATTTTCTGCAGCCACTATCCCTACACTTGTAAAACAATTTTGCTGTACCAGTAGATAGATATTATTATTTTTATTGTAATAATCAGTATTAATTTTTGTAATAAATTGCGGTTCATAAGAATACAATGGCGATGGTTATTTTATTGCCAAAAATAAGCAATGCATTTAAGCTTACTGTTCTTCATAATTCCCAAAAAGGCATCATCTAAACATACCTCCCAGCCATTGCGGTAAATTTCACGCAAGATAATTTATGCATGCAAATCCTTTGGTTGTTAATTACACGACTACCCTTACTTTGCAGTATGCCAGAGGTTGGTGTTTTTACAAGGTAGCTCATGCATATTTATACCCTACTTCATTCCATCGGACAGTATAATTTACAAAGARCGGATAGCGTTGTGCAGCGACTGTGCATTGCACCCGCGGATTGGCTCATCCTACGGTCTAATTTTACCCTGGCAGTGAATGCTCAAAGGACGAAATCAGAACAAACTTCTCGCTTCTTTCCTTTGATATTAAAGTTAGATATGGTTTAATTTAATTTTGCATGATAGCGGGCAACGACTGTGTAAGCAGACATTAGAATTCTTCCGGCGTCCATAATCGATGGTGCCAGACATTTGCCTAGTCGCGATAAAACTTGCAGACGTAAAGACTTTATATTGAAATTTTATGCACCGAATGTTGGGTATAAGCAGCTGTATGGCTGTAGTGGTTTTTGCTTATTCCATTCAGCATTAATTTGTGTACTTATGCTAATGAGCACAAACTAAATTTATGATTTTGGTGAATTTCATTGTAACGGAGTGTTATGGCTTTGTTATTTATGCAGAAACTTAATGTTTTCAAACAGTTGTGGGCTACTTAAAAATTTACTATTATCGCATCCGTCTTAATTACTTAATAAGCAAATAAGATGATGCTCGACCACGGCAGCTCTAAAGTCGGAGAAGGGCCGGAACAGTGTTATAGATAAAGATAACAACAATAAAAAAATTGGGAGGGCGCCAAGTAGTTCTGAGTTTGTAAAACACCGCGAATAGTAATCATTAGCTTCGAACTACTAAGAAAGCCAACAATTGGACAGAACGTATTGCGCTATACTAAAGTCTACCCAACTACCCTTGTAAGAAGTTTGGAGATGATAAAAGAAATAGAAACAGCCATTGTAATGAACAAAAAAAGAAATTCAATAATAAGTGGTAGTTATCCCCGCACGAATGGGACAAAAGCAATATACTAACTATACCTTACACACATATATCCTAGACAATTAGTAGCTACAATAATTGCAATGATACACAAGAAGTAATACAACAATCAGTATTTATAGACACATATGTAAATGCATAGATATTCCTAACACTCTTGCCAGAGGTGACAAATCCTGGATCGGTAATTGCAAACTTGAATAAACGTTGTTCCAGGATCTTCACAAATAAAGTAAATTACGTAAATCAAAAAAAACAACAGTACATCGACTGCTGGATGCACGTGTTAAAGTTTTAATTATCCCGTGTCCACGATCGACAAAGAAAACTGATGCTTAAAATGAGAAAAAGACGCGGGCATGTGAACTACAAAAACTGAATAGAAAAAAGAAAGTGATAAGTTAAACACTAAGATACGAGATTCCCACTAGGGGTACTTAGCTGCAGCTCGTCCAAGGGGATCTGCAACTCCTGGGGCAGCGAGGTGACCCTTATCGATAATCTCACTTCAACATATGGCGGTTGAGATACATCCGTTTGAAATGGAAATCAATAGTGACGTCGTTATAAAGCCAAGCAGCGCCTACGTGAAACGTCTAAAATGCACAAATAGTAGGTATGAGAAAAGCTTATGGGGAATAGCAACAATATGAAGTAACGGCGGAGTAAGTTCTCACCTCCAACTACAATTCCCTAATAGGTGGAGACGTTTGTACCAATATTTCGCGCGTAATCCTCGTATAACGAGAAAATCAAAGGTATATCCCTATGATCTCAATAATAGCCTTTGATTCGATTGAGGCAAAACATCCATAAACGTATGAACCGTTGTTAATAAACTCAGCACCCAGCTTAATGCGAACTATATCTGCTTCTTATTATAGGTCTAATAAAAGCGTTGTCTACCGGTATGAAACCGTGAACGCTAGATAGCGGCCTGGGAAAAGAACGCCACCAAAAACCCTCGTCCTCGAGACGTATATGCGGCACTTAGATAAATTACATTAACATACATTACGTTACAATTTTAAAATTGTGTAGTAACCTGTTGTTGCTGATGATGATGCCTATGAATTTGAATGAGTGCTCTGTATTTGTTAAGTCTGCTGTAAAATAAAAATTACATTCTCATACATACTTAAAATATATCCTCTCAGTCTTTCATTAGTATGTAAAATCTATAATTTTAATTTGCATCTCTTTTCATTGCTAATTCTGCTATTATGTGATTGCTGCAAATCCTCTGTCGGGACAGTAGTTTTCGTTTTAATGTTACTAGAGCTACAAGCATCACCAAATGATTGGTTTCCTTCAGGCGTCAAAGGGTAAAGATAGGATGCTACAATTTTTCGTAATGAGCGGTGAAAAACTGAAACTAAGCTAAATATTCAACAAAATTTTAAGAGGAGTATATAATTGCGAAAGGAATGGATAAAACGTGTTTAGTTTGCTTGCAAATTTGGTCACTCAGTATCCACCACATTATTTTTTGTTCAGATGAGCTTAATGATTTTTTTGGTATCATAATGGGAAATTACTACATTCTTAACATGCTTTTAATTTCGGAAAAGACCAGATACAAGGTTCTTTAACCACATTTGTGTGGCTATTACTGATAAAATGCCAAGTTTTCCACCTCTAATTATATTAGGACAATTTTTGATAGCCAAAACAGGACCACAATTTAGATTTCTTTTACCTTTTTCGAAATATATTTTAGTATTTGATCCTGTCTCAAAACTAATTTCATTTACCAATATTTATTATTACCTAAGCAGTTATGTAGTTCTGAATTCGTTTAGCTGCTTCAATATATTGAAATTAAAAATCTGCAAACCAAACCAAATGTCGCAAATTTTTGATTTTACGAAACCTATGTTACAATCTATAATTTATCGGTTAATTCGATAAAATTATCGAGTTTAGGCAAACCCAATTAAAGTTTTAACGAAATCCTTTGGTATCAAAAGCGTAAGTTTCACCCGGTCGTTAAGCAAGTATTGTCTTTATCGTAACATAAAGGAACGCCGGTAATAACATCACAAGAGGCAAAGTGGAAAGTTTGCATTTGCACTTACAAAACTTCGGATAAGCAGGTATACACAAAAGAGCCATTTTCGGTATACCCTCCCAAAATAAACCGTTCCATTACAAGAAGTAGAAGAACGGCCAAGAGGACACTTTATTCTAATCATGACCCAGTTTCACATACAGTCGTATCAACTTTATAGACCTGAACGGAATAAAAATCGGCGAATCTTCTTAGAGACACTTTACTCCGAAATAAGCATCGCATTCGTAAAACAGAATCTAGAGAATGCTTAATGACAAATCTCCGTGATTTATTAAGTTTGCATATATGTATATTAAGTCCATACTACTATATGTTATTCAAAACCTAAAAAGCAAATTGAATACAAAGACATTGTATTCATCATTTACTTAAGCTGGGCGAGCTATAGACCAAATATCAAGTGGTCAATGTCATCTTGTGGTAAGCGATCCAAGGTCCCATATTTATACACAGTAAAAAGTCGTTAGTTGCTGTGATAATCGCTAAAGTGTTTTGCCGGTGATATCCCATTAATGTTCAACAAGTCAGGATACAATTTAAAATGTAAAAACTACATGATTTCTTACATAGTCAGTGTGACAGATAATGATGAGACTAATCGAAATTGTACACTAATGCGGCAAATAGGCACTTTCCTTGTTATGGAAGCAGGGTCACCAAATCACCTTTCCGTGCTATTTTGAGTAAAAAAACTTCAAAAGCTGCTCTTTTTCAAACAGTTTTACTATACTCTCATGTTTTGTTAGTCTAAAAGAAGCCGTATGTTATAAACTGAATTTAATGGCAAGTGCTATTAATATATATACAAATAATGATGAAATGAGATTAGTCACTATTAAAGGTAGTCAAAAATTGTTTTTTTTAATCACAAATGGTATAAGAGAGCATGAACTGCTACAAAGCTGCAGTAAGTATTATCTATTGGGTTCCCTTTTAGTGGTCAATATTACTTTTGGTACTTAACACAATTTAAGGTGTAGTGACCTACTTATCGTAAGCTAAACAGGAAACAAACATTTGCGAGTTATGTTAATAAGAAAAGACGTTTTGCATCGTAATGCTTATCTCGCAAAGCAGTGCGCTGTTGTAAACATAAATAGTTCTGCTGCATGCAACAATAAAAGCTGACCGATTACGTATTGGTAGGAATTAGCGATGTAAATAGATAGATGTAATTAGACACAAGTTAGTCTCCTACAGTCTCTAATACTCATGTACATAGTCATAGTTAGTAACTGTCATTAAGAGTGAGTAAGTAACCTCTGTGATAATGTATAATCATGTAGTGTGCCATAAATAGTATGTACAACTCGTCAAAGTGGTGACTACAATCACCATAACTGATGACCCCGACGTAATCGGCGATCACTATAAATGGTTAACCCGATCGCTACAACTGGTGACCCCGACGTGATTAGGATCACCACAAAAGGAATGGTAATAAAAATTATAATGTGCACAAATTGTCACTTGGACCTTTTTACTATCAGCAGGTGTTTTAGGCATTGAGTTAATGATCAAAAGATGATGTCGATCGGGGTGATTTAAGAGATGTGATATTTTAAGACAATCTACGTGTAGACTAGCTATAAAAATCCTCTTTTGCGAACTCGCTAATTTTAAGGGGTTTTTGACACTTGATTCCCTTTCTATAAACATTATCATTAATTTGCTATAGTAATCGCTACTACCTCTTTCACAATTTCAGCACAAAAATTCCACGAATTTATAAAATTTTTATAATTTGAATAAACACGTTTGATCGTTTTATTACTGGTCAATAATTGTTTAAAGGCATACACTTTTTTATAATTATAATTATAAAATATATACATATTTTTCTTCCGTTTCTGGGTGGACAACAAGCAAATGTTATATCATCACCGTTCATTGTTTTTAATGCTACTAACTATGTTCAGAAATTGGGCTTCATTTGCAATTGGACCGCTGAGAAAATGCTGAGTCACTGTTGACACGAACGTTCGTGTTCACTCGGGGACAATTGCGTCCACGATGAACTCGGTTCTAAAGATGCTCACCGCAGTGGTGGCTTAAAAGTAAGCGAAGAGGAAGTCGTCACGGCTAACTCGGAGGTATCTAATAGCAATTATTGTTAAGCCGATTACTGCGACGAGTGAAAACAGTCAAGTCGAAGTATTTTCTGTCTTACTGGCGAATACCCTTTCAAATATAGTATTACTTTCAGTACTTGGTTCGTAAATAAGTATTACTAGATCATTTATATCTAGTTATTTTGTAAGTATTTMCAAGTACTTTTTAGTTACCTTTTTGTTTTCCTTGCCCAATMAAAATTTAAAAATTAAATTTCATTTTATTCCCGTGGATATTCGGAGTTTGAGACTATAAAATCGCTTCATCGTAAAATCATGTTAARGTGACCAAGCCCGTTGTTTCCCTCCACCCTTCATATTGTAAGGAACCTTAGATACTATAAGTCGTTTAGTAGTTATTCATGTCTATTGAATAATTAATATTACTTGTAAATATGAATTATTTGATAACTCTAAAGTTACAATCATTACAAGTACTTGGCTAACCCGTTAAAATTTATTAGGCCTCACTACGTAAAATGTATTTCAAGAAGCGTCTGATTTTCGAAATTTGTATATTTTTTTAAATCTTTGAACTAAGTGGCGTCCTTGATTTATTGTGAGTTCCATTAGCGTTTTAGAGTGCAAATGTTGTGTCGTTGCAGCACTTATCCTTATTAATACATGAAAACATTTTCGCCATAAAGTGCTGTGACCCCGTCCCATATCGACATACGTATGATTTACATGCATTTCATCTTACGCCTTCGAATACGCCGATCTGTCTCGAACGTTGAACTCGTATTTTCTACCATATAACTTTTTTACAACTCCAGCGCGACGTTGGCATATCCGCGAGCGATTCGATCAAAATTTTCACATAAATTGCATTACACATTCCGCTATCCCGGCTTGTCTTTTATTCTTTCCCTGGTGTGACAGCTTGGAAACCAGAGATTAATTATTTTTCTCGATGATCCCGTGCTAACTGTGCCCCATTTGAATATCCACGACTCGAATTCGTATTCATTTTATACAGCTGTTGCCTATAATTGGTCTGCACATGACAGACAGATAGCAAACTGTGACCGATGACGGTTTAATAGTTTTGTCTGCCTATTCAGATTGGGAGGAAGTGCCAGAAGCAGAGAGCCGCATAGCGGATCAGCAGTATTTGGAATGGAGTAAACTAAATTCGGCATTAGTTTAGAAGGAATTATTGGAAATCAAAAATTTTTACTTGACAGATTTTTAATATTGCTATTATACAGTTGTTATAAATTCCCAATGTTCCTCTCCAAGTAATTGAATAACTCTAATTACGGCACTATTGACAACACTAGTGGTTGTTTTTGTTCATTCGAATGATACCATCTGGTCCATATGGGATATCAACGATCCTTCCTCTTTGCTGTACTAATGGTAGTATTGTTCCATCCCGATTTAGAACAGAAAGTCCTAACTTTAGAGTGCTGCATTGACTTTGAGTCATTTACTCTTAGTCTGAAAACTGGTTAAATAATCTGCAGACCACAACATCCAAACCTGTTGCAACATTTGTACCTGATTAATCTGTTTTCTCTAACATCAGCAGGGACCGTTTTGGTAAAGCTGTTAATTATTAACCCACCAGAAAATGTGCAGATGTAAGAAATATTGTGTAAATGGGATAGTCGGATAAAGAAATTAAAGGTCTCGAATTTAGAACAACTTCAGTTTGGCAAAACATAGCAATTAGCTCTTTGTACGTGAAACACTTAGTAATTAATTTTGCGTAAATGTAAATGAGTTTAGCTGATTTAACTGTTGATTCCCATAAACCACTAAAATGTGGTGAATTTCTACTGAATATAATTCATGGATAAAAAGTATGATACGGCATGATGAATGGCTTCACTCTTTTGCACATCATACCACAGTTTTATTTCTCATGCTGCACCAATGAAATTTGGGCCATCAGAGTGCTTAGAAAATCTTTGCGTGATGAAAATCTGCGTAAACAGGAAATAAATGTTTCAGTTACAAGAAGAATGCACATATATCCCTTGGAAATGTTTGACCTACGACTAGCTCTTGATGGACGTGGAAAGAGCCAACAAAATCGGAATCTCATATAGAAAAGGGTCTAGATGGAATAATTGTTATTGCTGGAAGGTCGCCCATTATAGGTTGATGCAATTCCTTATGATATCTTTAACAGATATGAACCAATATGTTTGTCTAACATCACTTATATTTAACTGTATCAACTCCAGCGTGTAAATGCAATAGGTGATAGGTGATCGAGCAATTAACTTTGTAAAAAAATTTTTATCATACGGTTCGTTGCTGTAACGAATGCGACCCCCCTCCTCTAATAAAATTATCCGGGTCCAGGTGAGGATTGGCACATTTTAATTATTTACTATCTAAAAGAATAAACTTTTGTTTAATTAATCGATTAATCTCTACAAAAATACATGAGATTATACACATCGTACTAAAGTTGCTAATGGAACACAATTCTTAGCGGATAGTTTAGAGATATTACTTTTAAAACAAATACAACTTGTAGTTATGCTTTGTAATTATGATAAAAAAAAAAGAATTTTTTTCTATTAATTTGACAAGAACATTGCCTTGTTCAATATCCGTTAAACAGGCACCTGCAGATTTAATTTCAGGTAAATGATTATAGTCGATTTGTACAGAGGAAACTGGCCAACAAATATGACAGTTGGCTAAAAGGCTTGCATTTGTGCCACGTCTAAACTCATCTATCGGGTTGTCCTCAGAAGGTACGTTGCCATTGTGGTACTTCTATTAAAGACACAATATCTGCTAGCGGCCATGGGCGTAGTCAGCTCTAAACGGAAGGTGGGGTAATTATACAAATTTTGGAAGTAACCATTGAATCATAAAGTAATACACAATAACATAAGGAAAAACACTATTTGTTAAAAAAAAATATTTTTAACAATAGTTTGCGAGAATTAGTTGCAAATTTTTTAACAACAGCTTCTACTAATTGTTCCTTATTTGTTTTATTTGTTAATATTTAGCGTTGCTAAGATAAAACTTCCAAATCTTACTGGTAGATGGCGGCAACTTACAAGTGTAAGAATTTTAAACTTTTTATCATTTTATTCAGAGTTAAACACATCATGAAATAGGAGAATATGACATAGCTATATGTAATAGAAACTTCCAGTATTATCTGAACACAAAATAGGGGTTAGGTGCTCTATTTTTGAAATAAGTACCTACTGTTTCACAAGTTTCATTTACCTATTAATGGTTTTTTATCTTGCCAAAGTTTGAGTGTTGCTAAATTCGATTTGGCGAAATTTAAGGACGTTTAGGGCAGACAAACAAATAAATGTGCGGTAGCTCTTAATTGTTACATTATGATAAGGATTGTTATTACACGGCAATTTTATACTTATGACGATAAACTGAATGGTTGATATTTGTTGTTTTGTAACTGAAAATACAACCTAACGTTACTCAGTAAAAAAGAAAATGTGTCACACTGTGCTTAACTTATACACTTAAAATGGGACGCCAGCAGAAGCTCCAAGTATCATCCCTTTGGTACACTGTTTATTATCTAAATTGTAGTGCGAAGTGCAAATTGTAAAAAATCATTTTTGGCTTTCCAATTATCACCCAGGTTTTTTGATCCGCATTGTTATAAAAAAATATGTCAATGAACCTCTGAAATGAATATTGTTGAGCAAGTTGGGATGATTTGATGAGCATTTTCACATATCAAAACCATTCTGAAATAGCAAATAATTAATTTCCTTAATTACCGTTCAAACCATATCTGCATCATTAAACTGCTATAACGTCATCGACATAAAAATAATTCTTTATAAATTTGGAAGGAACTGGATGGTGCTGAACATTATTAACGGCGACAGTAATTATACATTTAGTTGCCAAATAAGAAGTATTGGCAATTCCATATCTTATTGTATTTTATTAGTACACGCTTATAATTGTGTTAGGGGGTTGGTCATCTCTCCAAATGATGTTTTGGAAATTGTCTTTGCRTGGATCAATTAACACTTGTCTGTATCGAGAAATCATATTTTTTACTTGTCAGTTTTATTATTTATTATTTTATTTGTTATTATATAATTCTTTTTTTTAATTTTTTTATTTATTACTTATGTAAACATTGATCTCACCKAACGCAACAAAAAGCCTAAKACTTACTTTTTKACGGTAACTACATTAATGAAAACGACTAAAGTCTGAAATACATTTCAGCATAATTTCGTGGCGCCGTACCTACAGGACGGAGTATTAAAATGAAGCGTTATGAAATTTTTAAGCACGATTGCTCCGCAATCCTCTTAGAATTTCAGCAGCACCAATCACCTGTCTAATTACGCTGCCGCATTGAGTTCATCCATCATTTTTCGCAAGACTTGAACGCTTATTAATTAACTCCGTCACTAATAACAATAAATTGCCATGGCTTCTGTCCCTCGCTAGAATAATTGCCTTCGAATAATTCATTTGTGCGTGTGAAGAATAATGGACGTCATCCCCTCGTTCCTTCAGCTTTGTGTGCTGGGATTATTTACTTGGGAAAAACGTGATGTCGGACGTTACAGTATGGATGCCTTGTCGTAGAAATTTTCACATATAGTGTAAAATTTAGCACTAAATTGTATCATTTTTCGTTAGTGGCGTTCAAGAGTTATTGCTGTTTTTTGCGATATGCTGGATACGCCTGTTGAGCGCTCTATACTTTGAAAATTTAATCCCGTGTGTTTTCTAGTTAATACGATAGGGATCTTAATATTTAACTTAAACTGGGGAACAAGCTATATCAAATATTTAAAAAAAAGTAATCATCTAAGTGACTACGCTGCATGCCCTGATTTCAGGGAGCTATAAGTAGAGTTAAAATGAATTGTGCTGTCTACAATATGTATTAAACGAAGGACTAATGTTACCGTCCGATATGAGTCCTCCTGATTTTTTGTTAGTTCCGTTCGAAGTGTATACAAAATGGATATAGTATTTTAGGAACCGTTTTTCAAATTATTCTGGTAGTTAGTAAAGCTTGCTGATGTGGGTCTTGGAGATAGTGTTACTGTTTGGTTTAGAAGTTTACTGATAGGACAATACGTTTCTTTGAAATTGACCAGTTTGTGTTTGATACTATCCAGAACTTTTCTTGAACTGTTGCCAGACAACAGTTCTTTAATTTCTGTCATATTATTTTCAATTTATGTATTTTCAAAGTAAGAATTTAGGATGGCAAACGGGTATTACTTCCTTTAGGACCTGACCTGACAGATGGCATTGCCATCCTAAATTCTTACTTTCATCATACCATTGCTTTGGTATATAAGCAAAACCAGTTCTATGCCGCGTTGTCAAATTAGACCTAAACTGCACTGATGAGCTGTAATGGCAGCGAAATAGTACTATCTGCAGTTGGTTGAGGTGTAGACAGCACAGCATAGACATGCATTTTAATGTATGTTGGTTCTTGCCGTTAGCAAAAAGTGCCGTGGGGGCCTGCTGTGAAATTGAAGTATGCAGTTGCATGCCAATTTGTCAGGCTACAGGTAACTTCCTTTAGGAAGTAGTACCCGTTAAGGCAGCTAGGTGGCTTTGTCATCATGTCAGTGTAATGCTGACAGATGGCATTACCATCCTAAATTCTTACTTTCATCATACCATTGCTTTGGTATATAAGCAAAACTAGTTCTATGCCGTGTTGTCTACACTAGACCTAAACTGCACTGATGAGCTGTAATGATAGCGAAATAGTACTATCTGCAGTTGGTTGAGGTGTAGACAGCACAGCATAGACATGCATTTTTTATGTATTCTCAGTCTCTTGTGATATTGTAAGTGATAATATTCTCTTGTCCTTATTGCCGGTATAATAGTATGTTGATTGGCTAAAAGATTCACACGTGGAATGAAATTAAAACTTTCTATTGTTTTTTAGAAACGACTAAAAGTAATCACCGGAACTTATGCTGCATAAAATCTGTATTCAGCTACGCAAATAAAATAAGCGCATACTGACCACTGTTCTACTCCATTACATAGTTCTCCCCTTCTTATCATTCCATGAGTGCACACTTTGAAGAGTTCTTCTTGTAATGCGCGACGTTTTGCACGAATTATGTTTTTGAGATCTCGATATTAAGTGAAAGTATAAGGTAAATTTTCTTTTTAAGATAAGGCCAAAGGAAAAGGTCTAGTGATGTAAGATGTGGCAATCTAGCAGGTCACTTAACTAGTTCACTAAGATATCCGATCAACCTACGAGGGTAAACCGTATTTAATGTGCGCGCCAGGACAGAAGGCAAACGTGATGGGGAAGACAATTGTTGCGACAAAGTCAAAGTCATTGGTATGCCCGCCATTATTCATGGTCGCAATTTCAGGCTAGCGCAACGAATAAATTTATTAACTCATTCCATTAATGCGGTTCGCTCCGTTTAGATTGTGGCTGATGGTACATTCCTAAGGTGCGACTTCTTTCCTGGCGCGCACTATAAATCAGCTACAATTATTGCTTTATTACAAAAATCATTACTTTTATAATTCAGCATTATTGATAATAATGCTCTTTAGAAAACAGATTCATATTTACAGTGACATCAACTCTGTTCTGAACAAAGATACATCATTCACATTTTTTTATTTTTATTATGCTTGGGGTAGAAGTAGAAGAATAAGACAACATGGTGCGACTAATAAGTTGTAAAAATGCGAAGGCGCCTTTTCTCTAAAGATACAACGCATTTTTACCTAATTGTCGTTGTTTTAAGGACCAATTGCCAAGAGAACCGAAGAGAAAACATTCACAAAGGCTATTTTTATTTCGTATAAACTCCMTTTATCCTATGTGACATGTTAGAAACGGCAAAGAGAAGACTTAGGTATAAAATAGTATCTTGTAGGATTCGCTTAAGCCATAACAGAATTGCATCTAATCTAATTTAGATGTTCCAGACACCATACGTACCATACGTGCCATTTCGTACAAAGCATCTGAAACCGTAAAATCTCGCAAGCTCAGCGTAGAAGTGTGGCAATGGTTGACAATTGCTTTTGCGGCATCAACGGATATCCGAGCACGATTTCCTGGGTTCCGCCCAAATATATTGCACCCTGGTGGTGACCGCATTTAAGTTTGATCCTACCCGCTTCAGCTCGAGTTTGTCCTGTTGGGGTCAAAGACACAATTCACGCATTATTCCTCTACCGCTTTATCAGACGTTCAACGAATTATGCTTTAAATTAAACGGGAAGGCAAATTAACTCCAGATATTGATCTTATTTATTTCTCCGTTCCTTCGCCGATATCGATGTTTCCGCAAGCATAAGCGCCGTTTCCTGCAGGAAATTATTCAGATTTCCAGAAAGCTTAACACAACTTCCTTCGTGTAATTGAAGGCTTTACGAGTCTAGTTAATTTCTGGAATCTGCGCCCTAAAATTAGAATGAGTTTTCGCTCTGAATTGGACGCTAAATTTGGGAAACATCAAACTTTATGTTAAAACTTTTGTATATTTGCGCACGACTATTAAAGCATTAGTATTTATACTAGCGGACAGTTTCAGAAAAACTACGGTATTATACACACATCCGAACTATTTTTTAATTAAGTTTTTAGCAATTTAAGGCCAGCCCTTTGCTTTCAGTATTTTATCTCAATGGCGCTCGTATTTAGCGGAAAACATTACCAAACAAAAAGCTTTGTCTGTTTCTGCCGTTGGTTAATGAAGGGCGTAACAATTGCATACATAGAAATGAAAAAATTGCGCGATATTTTATGTTAGGAATGGAAATAATAACAGTTCAGTAATATTAAACTACTACCTATAGACGTAAATAAATTTTATTTGGGTTTTCGGTATAAAAAGGAATAATAAATACACACTAGCACGAAATACTTTACTATTCCAGTTAGATACGGAACTAGCGTTCCAATGGATGGCTTCAAACGGTATTCTGGACGATAATTTAAGACAATAGATAGTCAAGAGTTGAATATAAATATGCGGATAAATTAATCTTGAATAACTGGGGAAGCACTTACAGCACTGCACAATGTAAACAACAAGGTAAATTATTCAATAGCCATTCTAATATATATGTTCTTTTACGTTAGGTACTTGTTTTACAGGTTTTTATGTTAATAAATAGTTGTATAGAAACTAAGTCGTATCTCTCCTGCCTTCGCCCCTAGTTCCCTGTTTCAGGTTTTTTCAGGTAATCCCTAGCACAAGGGCGCACAACCCAAGTCCGGGGGTTATGACAATATATACCACGCTACTACACTTTTATATAGCGTTTTGGTTATGGACACAACTAGATCATCTAAATCATATTTTTTTTCATACAGTGAACAACTTAACAATAACAATGTATACTCAACAATATTACCTTATTCTACAAATATACAGCCGTAATAAATAATACATTCATTTCCTCTTTTAACCATCTTTCATGTGTAAATACGCAGCTTCTAGCTGACAGATGAAGAGGTGTCGTATTAAGTCGAGAGGGCGCTGGTGAAATGTCGCCGCGAAGTTACCGAAGTTTCCGGTATTGGAATAGTAAAGTATTTGCTAGCACCATGCATTTAATCGTCTGTCATTTATCACTATTTCACATTCCAGCTTCATTCCATAAAAGTAATATTAACCGATTTCAATTTATTAAACTGGTGAAGGGGACTTTCAGTTCATATGTCCTTAAGACGTGCAGAAATATTATCAGGTTGAGACTCCCATAGCTTTAGAATAAATTGTCCGATTTAAGATTTTAAAACAAAAAAATGTAAAGTATGAAAAAGATTTTCAAACAAGAGACATATGACTCGAATTGCTATTTGGATTGTGATAACCGTACCTATGCAGACCTTCTAACTACATGTACGCATTCAAAAGTTAACTTGAAACAATTAGACGATGGCTTAGGCATACTAAAATTTTTCTGTTTGTAATACGTGCAAGTTCATTCGGTCTCACTTCCTTCCTATGAAAATATAACAATGCATTGCATAGTAACAATCATTTTCGAAAACAAATTTTAAATTAACACTAAAATATCAAATTGCAAACATAACATTCTATTGCTAAAATTACCTAGAAACTAAGCAAGTATTACGACTAACGTAAACATCCAAAACGTTGCGGATTAATTCGAGTACTTGTTTAGTTTAAACGTAATGTAAAGAATACAATAAACTTTTTATTATTTGCTTTCTTATCTGTAAATGTACGAGCGCAGAAATATTTAAGTCAGACCTCAAACATTTACAACGAACATTTTATTTTAACGATACCTTTATAAATACTATTTATATTCTATAATCGATACATCGGTATGTTTTTGCTATTTCATCGACTTTATCTTAAACAATGTGTTTACTTTTGTTTTGCAGCTACTTTGTTCGCGTGAAATATGGACTGCTCTTGCAGAAACGGGTTTAAAACCACAACCAAAACGGATTATGGTTAACTAAATAATGGGTTGTGAGAATTACAGTGTGGATGACACCATGCCATCTTGTGACAATACGACATTATCCACTCGTCTCTGTGGAGATAAAATTATTATTAATAAAGAGTTTCCTTGTAACAAAAAAAAATATGACCAACATTTGTTTCAAAGCAACTCTCATCTTTTGTAAAATATACAGGAGGGATCAAGTCCCCCCATGGTAAATTTTGAACGCGTTAATTTCGAAAA
The DNA here is from genome assembly GCA_025024175.1 of Rhyzopertha dominica. Lineage (NCBI taxonomy): Eukaryota > Metazoa > Arthropoda > Insecta > Coleoptera > Bostrichidae > Rhyzopertha > Rhyzopertha dominica. The sequence continues at coordinate 52,852,382 of QCXZ01000003.1, forward strand.
TTCTGTTAATGTGCACGTTAGATCATTCAGAATGTCCTGACAATCGCTACCAACTAGATGATTTTAAATAGCAACGAAAGCTATGTTACACTTCGTTTAAGAGCCACTTGTACCTAAACCCACGCGTTTAGAAAACTAAAATCGAACAGTCCATTTTTATGGTATTGGGGTTCAATCTGAAAACGCTTCAGTGCTACATTTGCCACCCTCTTATCTCTAGAATCAATTGGGTATTTGCCATGTATTTATATATTATTAAATTGCATATTAATAGGTATAGCATCTAATCCACAAAACAGCTGTGGCTGTGACAGCTTATAAATTCGAAAAAATGGATCGTAAGGTGTATTTTTAATATTAAAAATGTAAATATTTAAAGGGACCGCCAAAACGCGAACATACTGGCCGTGACATCAGGTGTCTTGTAAATGGCCGCTAGTTTACATCTGGGGTCAGCGCGTTACGCGTTAGCCTCAGCCCGTCAATTTATCACTTTGTCGTTTGCATTCATTTTGTGACGAGCGAATTAAAATACGCCAAGAAAAAGTGAAATACTTATGAGTTATGACTTCTGAAGACATGTTCATTGTTATGGAATTTGTGTACAGCGACGAGCGGCTCAACGCGGCGGAGATGAGGAATGTAAAAGCAACAGCATAAGTGAACTCTTTATCAAATTAACGTAGCATTGATAATTTGATCACCGTGGGTTGTTGGAAACATACTATTTGTAAACATAAAAATGTAAGAATCAAGAATGTACCCTAAACTTGACATTTATTTTAGAGATCAGAATAAATATAAATTGCCATTTATTTTCGGGGCTCTTGCGGCTCGTTTCCGGTCTGGCTAGAAATCGAATATATGGGGAACAACGTCGTTCTTTATTATAACATTTCTCTCTATCAACTTAAAACGCATATAATATTTTATATCCTCTTCAAGCTATAACAAAATAGAAACTGAATGGTAAACACTTATAACCCCAAAAAGAATAATAAAACTTACAGTGAGAATTAAGATGATCTTCACAACAGAAAAACAAACTTTACGATTTCGGTATATCACGTCTAGGGGCCTTAAACAACTTTTTCGCACGTTGATAATTTCAAGGAACGGTTACAAAAATTTTGTTAGCTGTACTGACTGAAGTACTTTTATAACCATGTACAAAACAACACTTGTTTTGTTTCCCTTACATAATAGATGCTTGTAAAACTACACAAACCACTTTTTGGTGCGACCTCTTACACCGTCCTTTCAATAAACACCAAACAAAAGCTTTTCCAATACAAGACTGATAATACACCATTAAACAGCACGCTCCTCGGTAATGTTTACATGACACTTTACGTCACGAGTTGAATAACCTTGGATAGAAGCGTTTTGGCGGTGACTCCTAAGATTCGAATTTCAAACCTGAAATTCTCTACCTACAAATATTTTTATTGTTTTTTTTTAACATGGCGTTCGATATATATGCACTTCAAGATTCATTTTACGTAATATTCAAAAAAAGTGATAATACCCAATTGTCTTGTGTTTAAAAATTGGTGGTGATTGTGGGGCCATCAACTATATATAACCTTTCAGCAGCACTTTATTTAACGTGTTCGGAAGTTAACATGGGGAGGAAAGGCTTTAAGGACGCATTATATGAAATATACATTTAGGCAACAAAGGTGTTTGAAAATTCTAGTTCTCRTTGTCTCCAKCCTAYCAATGTACTGTTTCAGTTTCACAAGAAGATACGCCGTAATTACATAGTATGTGTATGAGTTTCTAACTACTTAAGATCAACAGACCCAAAGTTTGAGACTGTAATAAAGTAAGAACCAAGCCATTGCCGGTTCTTTAAAGTTTGCTCAATCATTAACGCAGCCAAGTTTTCACGCATACATTCCGAAACACCGGCGCTACCGGCTTGTGCCGCAGCTACTGAACCGAACTATTAAACATTGATTAACCCTGTCGGTGCAGAAGTTCATAAAGTTGGAGCCGATTGAAATAGATTGGTTTATACTGAACGTTTACAGCTCTGTTTAAATCCGTGCCGTCTACACCTCTAATTGTTTTCCCTTGCGAGAGTACAGAGCTGCGGCCTCAAGTTCAGTTCCGTAATTAACTGAAGTTAGCTAGGGAATAACAGACTATACAAAGGGCATTCGAGCAATATACTCTGATGTGCTGCTTTAGATATTCAATCGTACGGTATGGCTGAATTGAATTGATGGTTAATTTTATTTGGAATGCTTTTTAAGATATGAGTTGTTACTGAACTGTTCGACAAAATTTATTATAAACTCGACTACGTTTCCCATCACCAGGAGTGTAATTAACAAAGTTCACTAGATTTTGTCTATAAACAGGTACCTTAGTATTGGTGGGGTAAGACTACATAGTCGCCAAAACATTTTCTAGAATGGACCGTAAATATAAATCCAATTATTGATCATTTACATATTTTTGTGCCAAAGCTGTGTTTTTTTTTTAATTTCGAAATTATCTAGTAAGGACAATGTTTTACCTTTATTACATACACGCAGCATTTGGGATTTTATGATTATAACAGTATTGGCTGAAGGTAGATCTATACATTCTTAAGTCCATCGCTATTTTCTGGTGGGCCATTGTAACATCGAGCTTCTTTCAGTTTGGTATATACTCGTATAAATGGTTAGGCAGTCTATAATCACTGTATTCCATAAATTCCAAGTTTTTTTTTGTTCTTGCTTTATTACTGCATAACATTTTACCTAGTTTGTCTTTATTAATGATTTTGATAGAGGTTTACTAGTTATATATTTTCAATTATAAGTGGATTGGTGTTGCTAGTGAGGAAGTGAATTTTTTGTAAATTTTGATTTGGCGTCAATAACCGTTGTTTTAATCTATTGTTTTTATTTCATGATGAAATCCTAATTATGGTTGGTTTTGGAGATCGACAACGTTCACACAAGGTGTTTGTAATTTTTTTAGTAACTTCTATCCTTGGCGAAATACTACTATGCAATCCACAGCGTCAAAGTTACTTAAACATTTAAAGAAACGGGACAAATAAAAGATATCTCAAGGTCCGAACATCTATCTGAAATTGGCTACAAGATCAAGCTTCTGATGTATTAGTTAGCTTTATGGATAACTCATCTACGTTAACTACGCAACTTGCTTTAGACAGTATCATTGGTGCAATTCACAGAAATTCAGTGTTGTGCAATGATAATTCAAATTTTGCAAGCAATATTTTATTTTCGACGAAGCCACTTTTGCCTAACTGGATTGTAAACAGACTTAAGTGTCTATCTGAGCATATTGCTTTACCATATTGTACCTGACATATACATTCATTTCCCGAGAGAAAGAGAGAGAGAGATCGACGAAGAATGCCAAACCGCCGAAATGACTGTAAAATTTGTTGCACAATTATATGATGGAATAGGTTATTGTCAAGTTGTAGGAGGTTTCCAATCTGGACATTAAATTTTATGTAAATATGTCAAGTGAATATGGAGTTTTCCAGCTACCTGGTCATAAATATTTGCAGAAATAAGCCTGTTTATTCCATGCTTTTGACCGACCCTGTATAGCTATTCAGTGCAAGTTGATTGATTGATCATATGATTGCATCTCTTATTGTCGGTTTTCTATGAGCGTTAAACTCAATTTTATTTTGAATATTAGTTACAGTTTTATCAAAAAAGTTTATCTTCACGTTTTGTTCTTTGTATGCTAAATTGTATTTTGCTGTTAATTGTATTTATATAATTTAAGAAGTTAAGAAATTACTAATCGTATGCACAATATGTCATTAACGTACCAAACTCAGAAGTATAAGTGTTTTAATATAATTTTTTAATCAAAAAGTTTTTTTCAGTTACTTGGTCATAAATATGTCTACTAGGAGTGAGGACCTTGACTTAGCCATACGTCGATCTACCTTTTGATCATGAAATGTGTCACTGGACTGGAAATAATTTTTATCAATGCAGATAAAGATAAACATTAAATTTTGTAATTGTTGTTTTTATTCTTCTTGATTTGGTATTGACTGAAACAATCTTTTGACTATAAACGACAAAAAAATTGAATTTGCTGGAAATATTAGTTTTTAAGTTTGTTTACTACTTCTGTATCATTATACTTCCACATCCAACGGATGGGAAGTATTGTATCGCGAAAAATTTTTTTTTAAATTTTTATTTGCTCATTCGAGCAAAAATAAAATTCTTGTCTAAGACTGTGTGTGTGTGGTTTTGTTTGTGGACACGATAGCTTTCCAAAGACATAATATATGAACAAACTGTTTAGAAGATATTAGCAAAAAAGCGTCAGCTAAAGAAAACGGTTTTTCCTAAATATCTCCGAATATATTTAGTATATTCAAAATATGAAAAAAACCGTCAGATAGGAAAAAAAATTTCTCACAAAATTATGACATTTTCGAAATATTTCCAAAAAACCTATTTTGGACCCTGCTCGTACGATTTTTTTTAAATTTTGGTATTATATAGAAATTTTTTTATTAAGTTAATAATTTTCGAGTTATTTGGAAAAACTGATTTTAAAATTTATATATTTTTGCTAATATCCCGAGGACTGTTTTTCTTAGAAAAATATGTAGAGAGAAAAATGCTCAAAACCTGATTACTAATCGTATAGTATAAGAAATAAAAACGTCAATGTCATTTTGACAATTGGATGTGGAAGTATTGATTCAATTTGCAGCGATTTTTAATAGTATATTATTTTTTAAATTTTGTGAATGTGGGAAAAATCATTAGGGTATTTTCTCAGTTTATCGGCCGGTACATGGAAACAGATTGGTTCTTAGCTAAAATGTCATCACGCTGATTTATATTTTTTATTTGGGTTTCTTTTTAATTTAGTAAAATCTGCGGCCTTTATGTAATTTTCAGTTTTTGAATTGCAATCGTTTCACGTCTAAATTCATCCAATTTTTACGCCCACTTCAGGAGGAGTTCTGTACCTACTGGTTATCAACTACATAGGGGTGTAACGCTAATTCGCCTCCACGTGGTGCATCCTGGGTAACGCTAAATGAACTAGCACAATTGATGGCCTAATCGCCTAATCTTCGCTCTTATGTTGTAAGGCATACGTTAAATAAATAAGCAACTACATATCCGATGTTATTTCATGACACAAACCATTTATTGTTTATTTGATTTGTATTGTATCTTGTACAAATCAAACACTAATTATTACAATCCTTTTGGAGGAGGTATCTTGTAGTGCATACAGCCTGCTTAAGTAAATGGTGTATGTTTTGAAGTGCGTTACTTGCTTCCAAAATATTTGGAAGTTAAACTATATATTTTGAATAGGTGTATTGATGTTTTACTATCACACAAACACGGTTGTCTAATAACAGTAAATACTGATAGATATTAAGGGATGGAAGCGATGGAGGGTTGCATTATATATTAAATATGGACTCACATATGCTGTTTTAGGCTCTTCAGCGATTATGGATTATAATACTCGTATACATATACAGGCAATCATTGCTATTTTACTGCGGTGCCATATAATCCACACAGAAAGAAGCATTCGTTTCAAACAAATGCATGATCATTGTTACTGGTAAGTACAGAAGGGATTTGCTACGTGACTTTGCTATTGATTTGTTAGGTGCATGTTAGTCATTACGTAATAGTGCTTGCAATAACGAACTGATTTATCAGTTGAACCGTGCGTTATAAGCAATTTATATAAATGGAGTAGAAAAAAACCGATTTACCGTTCTGGAACTGTAAATGGGAACATAGACTATACATTGTTTTCTAAATTAGATTTTATATTTTTAACTAAAAGTACATTCAAGATTAATGAAACGGAAGATGTAATAATTAATTTATATTGATGTTGAAATGGAATGTGTAGTTACAACAATTAACAGATTTTGATTTTAGTAATCAGCACCTGATTGAGAAATATTGCAGGATTATGTGTTGTCATTATCGTGTAGAATTTTTTCTGCATACTGCAATTTGTTTTGGAGGGAATCTTTAACAAAGCTTTCGGCGACCGTCAACGATTTTCTTCCCCCATGCTTGAAGGGCTGAAGCACGGCGGAACGACCTGACCTGTATATTTGTAGGATTTTTTAGCTTTAAATACTGCTCAGCTGTTTTCGACGGCCAGTTTCCAGTTGTTCCTTTCCTGATTGTAGCACCTTCCACGACGAGAATTAAAAAATGCACGTGGAATGAATGTTCGCTAAATATTTGTTGATCGTCAATGTACTGAATGGTTATATAGTAATATAGTATAATAACTCTTCCCTTCTACATTCCCCTCGATATGCCTAATATCATCGCTGCCTAAATAACAAAAATGTTTTGTACCTGCCCATATTTTCAGTACATCCAAATTTACCTTATATATTTGAATTTGTCATCAAATGTCTCAATTAGAAATCGGAACATGTCTATACTGTTTTTTTTATTTACAGCCCACAGTTTTTTGTTTGAGATGACCAATTAATGTTTAATTTTGGAAATGTCGAGCAGTCATAAACAGAAACTGTGCTTTTTAATAGGTATTAAATATTCTATTTATAAACTTCTTGGAGCTTTTAAATTTTCCCTTCTTGTGACAAAATATGCTACCATAACTTTCTTGCTAATATGTTGTTATTTTTTATCACTCCTTTGATTTACCGGGAATTAGTGTGGAAAGCCCAACACTAAACCGAAGCCCGCACATAAGGACGAGTTTGCTCTTACGGAAGCCGTGACTGAACATCAGTAGATTTAAAAAAAATCTGTTTCGCAAATTTATTCAATTTGTCATTAAAGGCATCACATGAGAAAATATATAAAAATAATTAAGTTTTACTTATTACGGTCGTCCAAAAAAATATCATCACTCGCTCAGTCTCTAAATATTGTCCGAACCGTATATTACCCTTACCGTTCTGAATACTTAATATACTACTATTGTTTATATTATTCTTAACATTCTCTATGTTTCACGTTACACCTTAGTCCCATAACTTAACTGTAGGAGCAGGATATCAAAAAAGCTTGTCTAGATTCTTAAAAAGTGTAGAATAGCAGGTATATAAACACACGGACTGAAAACAGAGCACCCGAAGAAATTTACGCCGATACGAAAACAGACTCCACAAATTTACTTTACGTTGCACCCTGTTGAACATTACAGTTTTATTAACTGCCAGAAGCGTAATAGAATGTCCATTCCAGATGCACTAAACGACCACGCTCTTGCTATTAAAACCTATCTCTCGTAAAATCTGTTTAAGAGGAAGGACGGGCTGCTTCCGCATTCCAATAAACTGCACTTACTTATGATGACACTGCAACACTGGCAAGAAAAGCTGCTATAGACAGAACGTAATAAGAACCGCTTTTCCAGCAAAATGTGAGCAGAATATTTATCATAGTCAGCCAGACAGTAGCTAGCATATCTATTTATATCCTTACACGTACTGCATTGATTGATGTTTCTATACTTTAATAGTCGGATGCAGTTATCCCGGCGTGCAGTACATTTCACGGAATGCATTACCGGGTTGGCACTACTATTAGGGCAGAAGACCGAACCAAAATGCACACAGATCAATATCTGAAACGCAGCAACTTCCTACAGGTACATGGCGCATTCGATTTTTAAATTACAGGGTTTTTCAGAGAAATCAAATAACAGGAGTGAACGCTTTCAGATTTAAGTCAATATGTCAAGTACAATAATTCATTTTTGATTTTAGAAAATGAAAAATCGCAATCAACCTGATTTTATGAAGGGAACGTGACAATTTTTCGTGAATATCGTTTAAAAATTTGCTTCATTATTGTACATTGCAGGAATACCCACAAATCATATCGCAAAATTAATTCCTGAGATTATCCTAATCAACTTTATACACAATCGAAGTTTACAAAGGCAGACTAAAGGTATTTCAAAGTAAAAAGGTTTACTAAGTCACATGATATTATTACATTAAAGAGTTCTGACCAAACAATACCATAGAAGATATTTATTGGGGTAACAGGCATACATATTGATCAGGATTCGAATCTGGGACCTTTTAATTACTAGTCAAACGTAGTTACATGTAACGCTTCTGAACGCCATCCGCCGGATTTGCAGGTGAATCGCTCGTTGCTGAGTATTTTCGAGCTTCGGAGCGTATGTCTCTGCGGTGCACAGTGGGCTGAAATTCGAAATTTCTGGTCAAAATTTAAAAAGTAAATATTTTTATCCCAAATTTTTGAGGTTGCTGATTGCAAAAATTAAACTAAAATAATTAGACTTTAAATTGACGGACATTTTCAAACTAAAATTGATATCTTCCGCTCTAATCCCATATGTGCAAGAAGATGAGGTCGCTTATTACGAAAATCACCTAAAAGTGTATAATCGGTTAACAAATCAAAGTTTTTTTGTGATCACTTATCACAACAATATAGGATAAGGATTTCAAATAAGCAGATACATAATTGTTGTATGAATAACAGTGTATTGTGTTCACTGTGTGATTATTTTTATTAACCTTTTTCGCAGTATATCAGTTATTATCATTTTTATCACTGGTAATATGCATACTACTACTTTATTATAGAATTGTTATTTATAATTGTTTAGTATATTTACTGTTTTACAATAAAAAAAAAGAAAATTGCAATAATGTAATGGTCGAATAATATAAATATTGGGAAAAGGCTCATTTTTTTAGCAATCGTTCTTCCGAAAAGTAGACCACCTTCGATTTCAATTTCAGGGTGCACAAAGTAACGGAGCCTCTCAGGAAGTTTGTGATATAACAAAGGAATTCGCTTTTTTCTTAATCAAACTATTTTCAAGGCATCGATTTGAATATGCAAGTTGTAATTCAGCTTTTTCTTGTCAAATAATACACGTCGAGTTCACTTTTAGACTTTGCCGCTGTAATGGGCATGATTCTTGATGATGATGGTGAATCTTGATTGATTTTGTTTTAATCTTTTCAATTTTTATTCGTTATTAAATATGTATTTGTTAAAAATATCACTCTTTTATTGTATATTCTATTTCTTCTATAGCTATTCTATATTATATAGGATAGGATGGCATTTCAACATTTGACTGACAACACACATATAGGCAACTCTTGCATTTTGGGGTGTTTTCTTAACATAGAAGTTTGCTCAGGTATTGCTACTTCCTATACATAAGGCACCGAATAATTTTTAAAATTGTAAAAACTTTGAGTGTGCTATACATGCGCAACATTTAGGTATTGTGTTTCATGTAACAATCCAGCGTAATCTTAGTACTCCTCCTAATTACTTTAGTGTCTAGGAACGGCACTCCACCGTTCACCTCTCTTGATAACTGTAATAATCTTATTTTTATCTATACCTTCCTCATAAGATAACTCAGATAGATAATAATTAAATGGCCCAAACACGAAATCTAATCCATATTCAGCAGATGTTATTTTAGATAAAGGGATTAGGTATGGAAATTTTGTATAAGATGGGTAACCAGATTGCTGACTACGAAACAAAATCAGCGATGATGCAATACTAAGATGAGGCGATACATTTTTAAATTCCTGACTCGCCTACGACTAAACATTGCATTATTGCATTACAAAACTCCTACAACCATGGCAAAAGTAGAAAGAGAATAGTTGCAGAAATAATGTAAAAACCGCTGCAAATTGAATCAATACTTCCACATCCAATTGTCAAAATGACATTTACGGTTTTATTTCTTATACTATACGAATAGTAATCAGGTTTTGAGCATTTTTCTCTCTACACATTTTTTTCTAAGACAAGCAGTCCTTGTGATATTAGCAAAGATATATAAATTTTAAAATCGTTTTTTTCCAAATAACTCGAAAATTATTAACTTAACAAAAAAATTACAATAGTGCTTTCTGATCAGAAATTTAATTTTCTATATAATACCAAAATTTTAAAAAATCGTACGAGCAGGGTCCAAAATAGTTTTTTTGGGAATATTTCAAAATTTTCAAAATTTTGAATAAATTTTCCAAGACACTTTTTGTGAGAAATTTTATTTCCTATCTGATGGTGTTTTCATTTTTTGAATATATTAAATATATTCGGAGATATTTAGGAAAAACCGTTTTCTTTAAGTGACGCTTTTTTGCTAATATCTTCTAAACAGTACGCTGCACTGAAAATTTATAAGAACGAATAATACTCGCAGTTATACTACTAATCACATACTAAAACGAAAAAAAATAAAAAAATAAAAATTTGCAAAAAGGGTAGTTACCTCCCAATTTCGCCCCCTTACCTATACTCTACTTACTCCACAAACAACAGGTCGCTTTGAGTAGTTGAGATTTATACGTTTCTCAAATTTCAAGTTCATATATTAAGTCTTTCGAAAGTTATCGTGTCCACAAACACTACCACAGACACACAGAAACACAGACACATAGACATACAGACACACAGACAAGAAATTTTTTTTCCTCAATTTTTTTTTTGCGTTTCCGACCATTTTAAAGCGAATGAGCAAATAAATATTTGTGAAAATTTTTTTCGCGATACAATACTTCCCATCCGTTGGATGTGGAAGTAAAATCATGTACCTTTTGCAGCGAAATAAAAATTTTCAGTCAACTCCTGTTTATATTTGAATTTATCTTTAATCCATATTTCCATATTTATGGCATCCGTTTTTCCATACTGCTATGTAGTGTTGTTTGTTATACGATTTATTTATTTTCTTTGTTTTTAATATTCAGGAGAAAGCACTTTGAGGACGAACCAACCAAACTACCGGTATTGAACAGCTCGTGATGTGTAACATTTGCGTTTCCAAATTAGGTACTTAATCATAAACGCAGACACTCGCAATTATGTTATTCATCCAGTGGTAATGTGGTAAATAATGAAGCTTTGAAATTAGCCTAAACTAGCCGAGGGGATCCATATGTGAATAGTCGTGAATATTAGGGTGTACTAACTCTCGTCTGTTGTAACGCACCTGTTGGTTGCCCCTCTCAAGTGACAAATGTATTAATCTGTTACGCGATGAATATTTGCTAAGATCACATTACCAGGCATCAACTGTGCTGACTCTGGATTTTTTATATTTATGCTATTAGATGTTAAAGTAGGGTTTCAAGTTTTAAAGGTTGCGCTTGTAAATACCACCGCATAATACACGTTTGTATTGAATATCTCCGAACTATCTTCAGCAAACACAAGTGGTATCCCGCCTACAATTCCGTGTGTGTACCAAAACATCCTTAATTGGGTATTATCACTTTTTTTTGAAAATTACGTAAAATGAATCTTGAATTGCTTATATATGGTACGCCATGTTATAAAAAACAAAAAAATATTTGTAGGTAGAGAATTTCAGGTCTGAAATTCGAATCTTAGGAGTCACCGTCAAAACGCTTCTATCCAAGGTTATCCAACTCGTGACGTCAAGTGTCACGTAAACATTACCGAGGAGCGTGCTGTTTAATGGTGTAGTATCAGTGTTGTTTGGAAAAGCTTTTGTGTGGTGCTTATTGAAAGTATTGTGTAAGAGGTTTCACCAAAAAATGATTTGTGTAGTTTTACAAGCATCTATTATCTATGGAAAACAGAACAAGTGTTGTTTTGTATATGGTTATAAAAGTACTTCAGTCAGTACAGCTGACTTATTTTTTGTAACCGTTCCTCGAGATTATTAACGTATGAAAAAGTTGTTTAACGCCCCTAGACGTGATATGCCGAAATCGCAAATTTGCTTTTCTGTCGTGAAGATCATCTTAATTCTTACTGTAAGTTTTATTATTCTTTTTGGGGTTATAAGTGTTTACCATTCAGTTTCCATTTTGTAATAGCTTGAAGAGGAAATGAAAAATTATATGCGTTTTAAGTTGACAGAGGGAAATGTTATAATAAAGAACGACGTTGTTCCCCATATATTCGACTGTTAGCCAAACTGGAAACGAGCCGCAAGAGCCCTGAAAATAAATGGCAATTTATATTTATTCTGACCTCTAAAATAAATGGAAAGTTTAGGGTGCATTTCTGATTCTTACATTTTTATGTTTACAAATAATATGTTTCCAACAACCCACTGTGATCAAATTATCAATGCTATGTTAATTTGATAAAAAGTTCACTTATGCTGTTGCTTTTACGTTCCTCATCTCCGCCTCTTTGAACCGCTCGTCGCTGTACACAAATTTCATAACAATGAACATGCCTTCATAAGTCATAACTCCTAAGTATTTCACTTTTTCTTGGCGTATTTTAATTCGCTTGTCACAAAATGAACGCAAACAATAGCGTGACGCGCTGACCCCAGATGTAAACAAGCGGCCATTTACAAGACACCTGACGTCACGGCCAACATGTTCGCGTTTTGGCGGTCCCTTTAAATATTCACATTTTTAAAATTAAAAATACACCTTACGATCCATTTTATCGAATTTATAAGCTGTCACAGCTGTTTTGTGGATTAGATGCTACCTATTAATATGCAATTTAATAAAATATAAATACATGGCAAATACCCAATTAGGTGCTTTGGCATGTTTATCGTGATACTATCTATTAGGTAAACCTTCAGCAGTTAACTTGAAGGGACTTACATAATACTCAAATTTTTGTCCTTAACAATTTGACACGTACTCGTTGTGCAGGTAAAGGTTCAGAGGTGTTCAAGCAAAAACACAGTTTTAATGTGATTTTTTTTTATTGATAGTTCACACTTTCTTCATTTTTACCATATTTGGTAACATTCCTTTCAACAAATTTGTTATGGATTGCGTTAAATTGCTTATATGTAATAGGCTGTCTACACTAAGATTAACTACAGGTGTCAATGTTTCACTGTTGTTAAGGTTCATCAGCAGTGACCTAAACTGTAACTTTTTTAACGGTCGATGACACTTCACCTGCACAAGTAACCCATTTAGCAACAATGTTCTACGCCAGAACTTAAGATCTGTGAAACATTGTGTTATCGCATTCAAGAAACGATTTTAGTATACGGAATTCTTAAACCGATACCAAGAAATTATTCTTAAGCAACCGATATGCCGCATAAAACCTTGGAATGCTTTTATCGCCGAAGGGTAGGGCTGCCTCCGTATAGGAATTGAGGCTTTTTGTTTCTGATAACGGGCCCATTGTTCTACACAGTTTAGGACCCTTTGTTTGCTATAACCTGGGGGGTCATGACGTAAAACAAGAACCCTCGACATAAGGGCGCCGCTTGGTGTTGTAAATCGCATTGCAGTTACACCCTTTTCATTTACAAAGCAAGTAGGTGAGGTGGTAGAGTGGGGTGACGCTTGTAAGATTTCATAGTTTTCAAGACGACGTGGCATGTCCATTTCATGAGCTGAATGTGACGCAAGTATTTCAAGACTTGCACATGTCAGGACACACATTTTTATTTGTTTTAGGATACAATTTGTAGCAAGTATTAACGATCAGTAAATATTGAAGGTCAGTAAAAGTTAGTGGTTGTGACACTAAAGTCTTGTAGATTATTTTATGTGCTTATATTGTTACCTAGTAACTTTACATAAACAGAATATAAATTCCATTTTTGTTCCCAAAAACATTTATTTACAACTCGATGCTTTCATGGCTGTTAGGTGTTAGCACTTGGGGTATTACAAAGAGTAACGTTTTAAAAACAGTAAAACTTATAACATCGGATACAAAATTAATGATGAATTTTCCTCATAATCATATTACAATGCCCAAAGAAGTGAAAGTTATTAAATGAATTTCGTATTAATTTCGATTTTAGTGTTAACTCGTTTCTGTAATTGTTTCCTTGACTATTATGTTGGATTGTCTCTACTTTGTACTTGACTACGCAGTCAAGTATTATACGTTAAACGAGACCAACTTTCACAGTTTGATCTAGCTTGCGGACTTAATTTTCAGTCTTTCTTCGGAGCGATTATATGGTTTTTAAAATCGTACATAACAGGTCATGTGCTAGTCTTCCAGTAATTTTGGCAGGTAATTGCTCATTTTGAGCAAAATTTTTACACCCTGGCATATGAACGACGTGATTTCGCTTTTTTATTTGTACTACAAGATTGTGTATTATTATGTTTGTTACTCGTAATTTTTCGTATTTGTTGTTTAAATTTTTGACGATACTGTTATAACAGTGAAACTACATACTAGGCAAAACTATGAACGTTTGTTTTCTTTAACCTACAATATCCGTCTGCATTGGCGTATCCAGCTTTTGGTCTAAGGGGGGCAAAGCAGGAATTTCCGTTAGTGAATAATTCAACATAAATAAAAATGTGCCTTTATCGGATTACGTACCTAAGTAATTAATGACGTATTTATTCCATGAACAATATTCGTTGATTTTCTGCAAGGTGACTTAAAGCATCTTCTGTGAAGACCCAATGTTTTTATATACACTGATCATACAAAGCTCGTTTATTCATAATTCAATTATTGATGATTTCAGTTAGGTGATATCTAGCGCATTCAGTTGCATCTCTATCACGTTTAACAAAAGATGAGTTGATACATTTTATTTGGAAGAATATAAAGATCCGTGATCCACATCATAGTGTATAGTAATGTCAAACGAAGTACTAAAGAAAGATAAATTTTCACTTAAGCATCTACTAATAGGGCCACTTTTTATGATTTAGAATTAGCACATATCCAAGGCTAATGAATTAACCGATGCGCTTGTAGTTTAATTTCAACTTCACACTAGAAATTTAAGTTAGGAGTGAATAGGAAGCTCGTAAACATAAAAAATTATTAAAACTCAAAATGAGGAAACAACCTGGTCGTGAAACAATACCTAAAGACTGTAATGATTTAAACTGCTGGCTTAATTAATCTTAGTTAAACTTAAAAATACAAGTTATAAGCCCCAGCATTATGCGTCAGCTGGCCAAACACCCCCAATCAGCATTAAATTAATGGTTGTTTTATCTCTAACAATTTTTATTCATACCTCTAATTTTACTCAAAAAAGTACTTATTTTTGCTCTCTGGCTAAAATAATGGCCCGGTCATAAATCGAAAATAATGGTTTTGGGTCGATTATATCAATGCTAGATAATAACCAGATACTGCAACACATCATCAGTAAAATGGTAGCATATTACATATCAACGTTTGACGACGATTTTGTACACATTATGTGTACTGCGTAAAATCAGAATTAGATACTTGCATAAAATTATGCAAGACATGCTTTGTTATGAACACCGTACAGAATATGCCATCTTTTTTTAGACTGAGCATTTTGTTTTATTTGATTATCACGTTTTTCGTTTAGCTATTATTTTTTTTGAGTTAAGCCAACCTCCTTAACTCCTCCATAACTTAATATTTTAACCAAATTAAGTCTCATTTAAATAAACTGAAATATATTTAATCGGATTTGCAAAAGACTTTTGCATACTGACATTTTAACAGCACACCTGGTTTTAATTCGTGTTTATAAATAATGCTTCTGGATTCCTAAAACTTATGTTAAATAGACTTTCCTAACTCTTAGTTCGGATGTATTTTTGCTCGAAATAACTGATAATTTTGAAAGTTTCTTGTTTTTCTGTATTAATTGTTAAAAATGTAACGCAAATTTAGAAATTTGTAACGAAGAAGGTTAGAGTTACCTCCAAATGTGACTGATTCTGTGTATTCCATATAACAGAATCATGCATAGTTGAACAATTACTATAGGAAAACATATTAGAAGAGCTGAACAAAGTAGAAATCGTGTTGACTCCTGACCAAGATAAGCTTGGACACTTAACTAACCAGCTAAATGTATGGAAGGTGGGAAGGGCCCAGAGTTGGCAGTTCAGGTCCAGGCGGGGGGCAGTTGCCCTCCTTGCCTCCCGCCTTCGGTACGCCTGTGTCCCATCTGCGTACCCAAATACGATATACTAAGCCCAATGTTACAAATTTTTGTTATAGCTTCTTATCCTTTCTTCATTTATTTCTCCATATATATCTTTAATCGAATTCTTTCATTATATCTATGCGTTACAATAAAATGAACGAAGACTAAATTTAAGAGTCACACGCATAAGGGATTGTAAAAGAAGTTTAAAACCTTTCAAATGAAAGATTTAACGAAAAATTCATATTTCATAAATAAGGTGTTTCAATAAAAAGCGCGCTCGGTGGGGTTTGATTAAGATTAAATAATATACAAAAAAGTCCTTACCACGTTAATTTAGAAAAACTCATATGTATTTCAACAGCTAAGCTGCTATCTATACCAGAAGTAGGTGATTTATTTTTAAATATTTAGCTGGATGTCTCTTACTTCTACTGAAGATGACAACTTATCTGTTGAAATACGCATTTAATTTTTCTAAATTAATGTTGTAGGGGTTTTTCATATATAATTTAGAAGTAAATGATTTATACGAAAATTGAACAAAATAAATAAATAAATGACATCAATAAATAATCCTTCATCGCTAATTTTAAATTTTGTGAAACTTTTATGGAAGTGGGCAACAGAAATCCATCTCTGATGTACAAGGTATATTTTTTTCAGACTTCAATGTATATAGTTATAGTTATAGGTCACGGTTCATAATTTTGCATCTGAAGCCAAAAGCTTCCTTGAGTTGTTGGTTATTTCTTGACAAACGTCGTACCGAAGAGTTCTTGTCATGGCCTTGTATGCATACCGTTTGTTCGTACGCTTCACAAAGCTTGTCAATCCAGGTTTAACTGGGGCGTAGAGTGAAACATCTGCTGGTGCTAAGGGTTCTATTCCATCATAATATGGAACAACATATGCCTTGAAAGTAGGGCTCGCTTAGTGTTCATTAGTTCAACAACCTGTTGCTATAGTATACATTAAGGATGCTCCTTTCGAATAAGACAGCACCAGACAGTATGCAGCTCATCAAACGCTGGAGTTTTTAGAGGTTTTGAATTGCCACAGCCACCAAGGACTGAATAAGTTGCGAATTCTCAGAAAACATCGACAACCTGATCGTTTTATAGACCAAAAGCTTAACTCAGAATTAATTACATTCAAAACATTTTCCTTGCTTTACTTTTAGCTACAGTATATTTACTTTACTTGTTCATGCAACAGCTAGATAGTTTCTAATACCAGTAATAACGTCGCCTAGAGAGCAGAAAATCATTTTTAGAATTCCAAACATATGATCTATTCAAAGGTTTAAAAATATATAAATATGATATCCTCTGGCACTGACAGCAGTATACGAAATTGGAACTTATCTAAACACCAACAACGCCCATTCTAATTTTCTGATTTAGTGACTAAACTTTAACGACTTAATAAAATCAGGGCTTCAGCCTTCGTATTCCCGCATTTAACGACTTATTTATAATATTAATATACGATTGTTTATATGTAACATAAAAACAGATATGACAATGAAAACAAAAATTACCGAACTATGCACCTAAAATCAATATCAGATATATAAAAGTACATAAAAAATTCAACTGAAGAACACACAGACATGTTGTTTGTACATGCAGCTTACAGAATAAACCGAACATTGAAAGCGCGACTGACATTTTAATTAAATCTGAAACCCTTGTCAAAATGTAGCCTTCTTCACGTCGGGCTCAAACTCGTAGCGTATTATTTAATCAGGTTGATGAAAAATTGCTGAATTAATTCAAACAACATCAAACGCGAGCGCTCAATTACTCTTTGTCAGTTTTATTTTAAAGTTTGGATGTTCCAACCTAATACCTTTGGAGTTCAAATAAGCTGAGTCTAACAAGGCTGAAAGTTTTTCAAAGATTTGTAGATGGAGCTTTATTGTGAGTGGTGAATCTACGCATCCTTTCAAATCGGACAATTAGTTGTCCACTTTGTTAAGGCGAAGGTTTTAATGCTTTTACGTTAACATCAGCAAACATCTTAAGACATAAATTTCTTAGAACCTGTAATTATTTTTAGTTTCCCAAACATATCATCATCTTAGAAGCTACTACGTTTAGTGATAATACCAAACCCCATAAACAGCCGCTGAAGGAATTAATACAGGACTTCAATACTATTAGATTTGTAACTAAATTGGAATAACGAGGTGTCGTTGGCATTTTTTTACTTTCTCAATGGTTCCTAAACAATCGACTATTAACATATTTATTGCAAAGGGTGTATATTGTGATAAAAGCAGTTGTAATATAACGTGGCTGATTTATAAAACTGTGGTAATAATGTATTTCTTCAAATAAACTACAATATTATTACCTTCGCTTGATTGACAAAGGAGCGTCTTTCCGCGAGTATATTTGTTCATTTTAAGAGATCTCGTACAAACATATAGCGGGAGTCCGCCACTGAACTATGTCAGCCGGCAAACAGCGTCATCATGGTAACAAAATGTGCGAGGATCTCCACCAATCAAGTTTGTTGAGGCAGCACTGGAAAATGCATTTCGCGTGATGTTGCCGGTTTAAGAGTAACCGATAGTATCTTCGGAAAAACGTTAATCTATTATAATATTAAGTGTTATCCAGATATAGAGCAACTCCAACATGTGGCGGAGTGTCATCATGTGGGATATTGCGGATTAGCATTCCTAGTCGATTTTCACAAAAAAATAAATATATAGATGCCAGGTACATATCACGAAGTAGGTTCAAGTAGATACCTGCTCTTACATTTTCATTTATAATGTATGGTCCTATAAAATGTTGCCAAATACCAACCTGCACATTTAGTTTCTAAGGATACTGTGTATGCTGTCCCATTATCCAGTGACGATTTTCACTACACAATTAGCAGCAGTTATATCTGTTCACAAATTCATTTAGGCAAAATGTGGCTTCATCAGATTGGATTGGCATTGGTCACAGCCATTATTATAGCAAAAAAACGTTCTTCTGTCGGAACCTTGGGATATCTTTTAGACGTCCAGTTTCTTTATTTTTTTATTATACTGAACACTGTATTTGATAATAAGATTTCTCTACAGGTGAACGTTATTAAACAAATCGCAAACATGTTGGTGTTAATGTCGACCTCTATGACCAACCATCATTAGGGTTTCAATTCTTTCAGTTCCTGCTGTTATTAAATAACCTTTTTAGAATATTAAGAGGTACTTACAGTTGGGATGAGCAAAATAGGGTGGAACTAGAGCTTATCTTAACTTTTTGGAGAATTATCATCAAATTACTAAAAACTAGTGTTGTCGTCTGATTTGGTAACAATATTGTCAAATGACAACACGAAATGAAAACGCAGCAATTTTCCGCAATCTTTTATAACAAACTCAAGAAACACTCGTAGGTGTTGCAATAAAACTAATAATATAGAAAAAAACTAAAGAAGTATGAGAACAGATTTTGCAAAATTTTTAAATATTTCAGAATATTTATTTTTAGTTCATTAGTAAGGTCTATTGATTTATTAATACTGTGGGTGTTTAGAAAGGGAATTTTGCTTTAATATTATACATTGTCTTTTTTATTTTATTTATTGCATTATAATCCAAAATTGAGTAAGAACTGGGATAAGATAGGTAGTTTCCTCTGAAACTGGTACTGGCGGTAATTATTACTGTCAGTTCTGTTAATCTAAAGTTAATTTTAAAAAACGTGCCAGGCTTGTTGTGGAGGTAATAACGATGCGTTATTTTTTGGTTTAGTTTAATTTTGCTTTCAAAATGATAACAATAAACAGTAATGAAAAACTTATGGTGCAAAATGAGATATTAATCACAATGCACCCGTTATATTAGTCTAGGTGGTAGGGTTATTCACAAAGTTTGGTGTGTTCATTCTAAGCTCCAAACAACGTATGAAGAATTGCAAGATGAATACATATTGGCATAAATTAAGGCTGTACATGAAAGGAGAAAATAAAGGATACCAACCTAAAAAGTACCTTGTTTTTACTTGAGAGGGAAACGTACTGTCTTCTAGAGCATAATTAGTTGGGAAGGGGATTTTAACTATAGTAAAGATTATGAAACTGATTTTACCAGATACAAATGAAAAGTACTAACACAACTTAGAATTATTGTATTATCTACACAGTAGGTTTAAAGGAAAGTTATGGACATTTATAGAAAGTAATAATGTTGTTGTTAAACATGTGAGTAAGGAACAGTTTGAACACTTTGATAAAACGTGCAACTTATAAGAAGAGTACAAAAGAGATCTGTTGGCCTTTACGAACATTTTTAGGCTCCTCACTTCTCTAAAAAAGCCTATTGTGGGCCATAACATATTAAGTGATCTTATTATCATCACCAACTGTTTCGAACGTACGCTTCCCAATTCATATATTGAATTTAAAGCTTTTCTATAGTTTATGACACAGACATTAAGTTTTAGTACACGCCATTTAATAGTAGAAACATAAAGGTGGAAAAAGAAGAAGTTTGTACAAGTTTTTCATAGATGGTGCAGGACGACATTTAGCATTAAATTCTCCTTACATCAAAATAGTTTGTGACAAATCTTTGGACAACCGAATCCATAATGCAGGATGGGATTCATACTGCACAGGATACATTTTTATTTGTATGGCCCATATCTTTGCGCATCTCGGCTAGGGTGTTTGGATGGATGTGGATAAATCCACTGGGTATGTATTTAGACGCACATATGCAACAATTATAATGGAAGAATAACTATCAAAACGTCAAGTTGATTGGAAATTATCTACTGTAAGCTACTGGATATATTAAGGAATTGTCATCAAAGCAGGAACTTCTTAATAATATCATCAGCGTCAGTTAATTTCATTGATGTATCCATCGAAAATACAGCTCCAATCACCAAGGGTGGTATAAACTTTAGATTTAATGTTTATTTGTAACAGATCGTCATTGTCATTGCTTAGCAATCTTAAAACACATTTGCTATAAAGAGCTTAATTGTATATGGTTTTTGGTTCCACAATTTTGATGTGAAAATTATTTATCGGGAATGAAGTTCAGTTGACAGTTTGAAAGCACCAGGGATGTCCTGCAGCCGTCGGAGCGTTTGTGATTTCCGAAATACAAAGCCCGTTGTTTCATTGTGTTTACAAACGCAAACGAGCGCTTCTAGCGTAGCTGCAACGCGCCACTGCTCATGTGCAAACGGCATTCACTTTCGAATCAGCAAAACTGCGACAAAAGCAAACACATAGCATTCTCCGAAGCAATCAAACGAGAAAAGAAGGTAAAACCTGTGGGACTGGGCGTCAGCTTCATCAGCTCGCTGTGCACGTTCGCCGGCGTGAAGGCGTACTTCCCGAGCCATCCGAGCCTCCTCTGCTTCTGCGACCTGTGAAGGCCCGACACCGCGTTGTTGATCGCCCGCGTGTACGCCCGCACCCCGAAGCTGGTGTGAGGCAGCAGCAGCCCCACGTTCAGCGACTTCGCCGCCGTCGAGGCGGAGGACGGGCGGGCGGCCTCGGTGCACGCGCAGGCTACCACCAGCAACACCGCTAAGCATGCCATGGCGGGAACGTGGCCGCCGTCATCAGGGCGCGAGTTCACTGCAGATCGCCTCTCGCGGGGTTGGAGGCAGCCACCGCCCAGCTGACTGCTCTGTCAGAGAGAAAAGCACCGACGGGAAACATTGGGAATTGAGCGAGACAAATTGGTGCGGCGGAGGGGGCGCACGCGTCGTTGCCACGGCGACGTGTCTTCCGCGGATCCCCAGCTACCCTTTGAGGATGACCGACGACACGGTTACGTTCCGATGAAGCGGCGGGATCGCTGGGTACTTACAGGTGGTTGTAAGGCGATCGTTGCGGTTGTGACGTGGCTATTCATGACTTTTACTTTTGTAACACACTGAGAAAGATTATCGGTTAGCGGGAGTTTTCAGTTGATTTTGGGTAATCGGCGAACATCCCTCTTCCAAAACACAGATGTCCACATTCGTATACAGAAATGAAGAACAGTGATGTGCATGGGCGTACCCAGCTTTTGGTCTGGGGGAAAGCAGGAATTTCCATTACTGAATAATTCAACATAAATAAATGTACCTAAGTAATTCACGAAGTATTTATTTATTGATTTTCTGCAACGTGACTTAAAACATCTTCTGTGAAGACCCAAGTTTTTTATGTTTTTTTTTTATAGATACTGATCTTCAAAAGCTCCTTTATTCCTAATTCAATTATTGATGATATAAGCTAGGCGATATCTAGCGCATTCGGTTCCATGTCTGTCACGTTTAACAAAAGACGAGTAGATATATTTTATTTGGAAGAATATAGATCCGTGATCCACATAATGTATAGTAATGTCGAACGAAGTACTAAAGAAATATAAATTTCGCCTTAAGCATCTACTAATAGAACCCCGTTCTATGATTTGGAATTCGCACATATCAAATATTAATTAATTAAACGATGCGCTTTTTAGTTTCAACTTTTGGCATTAGGAATGAGGAAACAACCTGGTAGTGAAACAGTACCTAAATTAATGGCCGTTTTATCCCTAACAATGTTTACTCATAATACATCTAATTTTACTCTAATTTCTGCATAATTTTAAAACCACCATTTGTTATTGTTCTCAAGCTTCAAAAATCCTTTCGTGTATTATATTCATCTTGCTGGCTGTCATTGATTTGCAAAATATGGCTCAATATCGCCAAAAACGTATGTTACAAATTTTTACGGAATTTATTTGACTATGCTAAAATCTGCAAGGATTAGCAATTAAACGCACAGTATGAATTTTTACAAACGTAGGTATTCCTTTATGATCAATTAATCTTATTATGGCAATGTACTTGGATTGTTACTTCTGCGGCAATTTTTATGTGACATAAAAGTAGTTTATGTTTTTAACTTTAATCATATATGCATAGTTTATGTGCTTAAAGCGCCTAATATCGTCATCTGAAACTAAATATGAGCACTGCGATGATACTCCACTAACTTGGACATTAGCAAATTTTGGATTAGAAACCGTGATCGCATTGATCTGATATTTTAAATAGATCAAAATTGAGTACTTCTTTTTGCTCTTTAACTAAAATAATGACCAGGGCTTAAATCGAAAATAGTGCTATTGAGTCGATTATATAAATGCTAGATAGTAACCAGACACCGCAGCACATCAGTAAAATGATAGCATATTACATTTCAATGTTCGACGACGATTTTGTACACATTATGAGTAGGTACTGTGCAAAATCAGAATTAGATAGTTGCATAAAATTAGGCAAGACATACTTTGTTATGAACACAGTACCATCTTTTATTTAGACTGAGCCTTTGAGTTTATTTTTCACATTTTTCATTTAACTATTATTTTTTTTAAGTTAAGCCAACCTCCGTAGTCCGACAGTGCACTGCGTCCAAAAATTAACCCAGCATTTAATATTTTAACCAAATTAAGCCTCATTGAAATAAATTGAGATATATTTAATCCGTGTTTTAAAAAGTCTTTTGTACACTGACATTTCTAAAACTTACGTTAAATAGACTACTCTTAGTTCGGATGGATTTTTGCTGGAGATAACTGATATTATTGAAATTTTTTGGTTATCTGAATTAATTTTGAAATTTGGAACTACGTAGATTGGAGTTACCGCCAAATATATATACGTGACCGATTCTGGGTATTCCACATAACAGAATCGTGTATAGTTGAACAATCCCTATAAGAAAACATATTAGAAGAGCTAAACAAAGTAGAAATCGTATTATGTGTGGAAGGTGGGAAGGGCCCAGAGTTGGCAGTCCAGGTCCAGAGGAGGGGGGGGCGCAGCTGGCCCTCCCTTGCCCCCCTTCGGTACGCCAATAGTGGTGTGCTATATTTTATGTTCCTTCCCATATCGAATTAAGGAAGACAGTTCTAGAAATAACAATAGCGTCGGTTAATATCAATAGACAAAAAGTTATCATTTGTAGATTCATATGAAACTCAAATATGCTGGAATCTACAGATCATAACTTTTTGTCTATTGCTATAATTTAATTCTTTGATCTGAATTTTTAATTAAAAGTGTATCTTTAAGGGAGATTGAACGAATCTCCTAGTCACCAGAAAGTTTGTCAATTTTTTAATATGGACTGGAGCAATAATAGCATATCTTGAATCTATTCTGTACCCTCCCTGGAGTATTCTACCCTTGCCCTATACAGATGCCGGCTTCACCTATATTGTCATCTTGTGCTGAAAATGTCATATTTGCGGAAAGATTGTTGTTGCATTTGTAGTTAGCTTCTTCTTTATAATGCGGTTTACCGCTTTACTTTCAGCACCGTTGAGAGACATTTAACCCTTTAATCTTTTTACTAAGCGGCTATGCTTGTTCTTACCTGTATTAACATTCACTTATAATGCTTGGTCTTTTAACATTCAAGATTGTAATTATAATTCTGAGTAGATAGCTATCTCCTATAAATTATCAACCATTACTAAAAAAAAACTACCACTAATAACGTATATTAGCTTCCGCTACAAAGTAATCTTTAAATATAAACTAACACAGCGTTTAACAATAAGCGCGCTAATTATATATGTCAAACAGCATATAATTCCATCAGTACTTTAATCGAAGCCTCTAGGGTTACTTTTAAGGACTGTAATTTCGTAAGCCAAGCTATTCGTAATTCTAACAAAGTTACATTGCTATAACAATATACAAAACGGACCCCGCTTGTTTAATGATCGAGCTTTATTAAATTTACTTTTGAAACAAAAGGCTTCATGAAATAGGTTCCTTTTGGCGTATTGGGTCCCTCAAAAATGAAACGCCCACATTACAAAATAATTACATGAAGTATACGACTGCGTAGGCGCCAAATAAGCTAATTACGATTATTCAATTAAGGACCTCAAGTTTACAATATTTAGCGAGTATTCCTTTTTATCAAAACTTAAAACCAAGTGCAAAGCTGAGTATAAACTACTACTTACAATTCAAAGCTTCCCATTGGGTAAATATTCAAATATAAAATGTAAATCGGCGAAGTTTGAGCGATTTTAGGCCCGCACAAACGTAGCAATTTGACACAACCAAGCATAAAATACAATTTCACGCCTAAAAAGTGGCATATTAGGATTGAAGCGCCTGAATACGCTTTCGACGAGTTACTGCTTAAAAAATATTCAGGGTGCCTTATAAACTTCTATCCATGACCCTCAAACAAACAGGGTGTGTTCTATGATTACTATGAAGTTACGCAGATGTCTGACAATATCTTCCTGTTTGCCCGAGAAGTACGAGCACAATTATTGACGCTCTAGATTCTGCCATTTAACGTATATATACCAGTGTATGTGACCAGGATTAAGTTATCCTGGTACAGGCATGTCACCTTGGCGTAATGTTTCAGCGATATCCTTTAATTTCGCCGTTAATTCAGTTAATTCATTGGGATCCATTAATAGCTTTAAATTTCATAATTTTAGTGTGAACACGGTATAGTGTTTAATTGAAAGTTATACTATTCTTAAAAGAATAAGCTTACAGGCAACGCAATGCAGCAAAAATTGCAACATAATTAAAACTGAAACAGCAAAAAGTAAACTTGCAAACTGCTATTTGTTAAACATTGCTTAAAACTTTTAATCTGACCGTAAAGAATATCTGGAAACAAAAAAGACGGTTCAATAGTTTACATTTATTAGCCTAAATTGTGCATACGAAATGCTAATGCATTAACATTATTTCACTAATCATGGATGCAGTTTTTTAATCGTAATGTTAAAGAGTAATTTGTTGATTTATGTGGTGTTAAAAGTTATGTCGTGATATAACTGATACTTCAAATTTAATTGCAATTTCTACATATGTATGAATGAAAAAGATAATCATGATGGAACCGTTGAAAAATAAATTATTATTATCGTTCTTGCAAATAGAATTCCCTAATCTAGTTTACTGTTTGCTCTTGAAAATGGAACATTTTTAATGCACCCTAAGACAGAAGTTTTTTATAAAGTAAAACAATCTAAAAGAAAACTGTTTAATTTTTTTAAGTTATTGAGTAGTTTTCCCATTACAGTTCTTAAATTGGTGTAAAGTAACTGCTATTTATTCAATTACATTTTTCATCATGAATTGCGGTACAAAGCTTCGCCACTACAAGTTTACTCAATACAGCATTTATCAGTAAAATCCATACTTATTCGTAAATCTAATTTCATTTTATTCCCATTATATCCTAAGTATCCCCAATATTACAGTGTTCTCTAACGACGATTGCTTTCTTCCTGTCAAATAAAACATCTCGCCTTACAGGATATTAATATAACTTTCGTGATATCTATCTATAGGCGCATACTTCAAGAAAGTTCGCTAATATTTTCTTTCATTTTTTTTCAAACAAAGATTACAAAGATCCAAACTGCAATTAGGGCAATTATATTTTAAATCTGCCTTGTGATTATCTAATTTATAGTTCTTTCATTCTCCCGAGAAGAATGACCCTTCCAAACTGTGGTAAAAACATGAATCCAAAACAATTATGATTTACATGTATTGGATTTCTAATGTCACGCAATATATTTCTTAATACATGCTGATACCATCTAAACTGGGCGCTCTGCGTTCTTATAGTGATGCTCCTTAAAAACCATATTCAATAGCGACACTCATAAGCAATGAACTACTACAGTCGATAGATTGCCGTACCCCTTTTAAACCTTCCTTAGGTTTTCAGGCAAAATTCAACTAAAATATCTGGTTCTAAACATAGTAGAAGTATTAGGCATATAATTAATGGGAAGTTTTCATTACCTGTTCGAGCATTTGTAAAACCATTTTGCACATCAACGTATATTACCATTGGCCCTGTACAAATGAAACTTATAATAAGATAGTAACTAATAAAAGCTGAAGCCATTATCTCGAAATTTCAAGTAAATGCGTTTTAGCTGCATTTGAGATACAATTACTCGTATTTAGGGATTTTGCTACTTAGTCCGTGCCAGTAAACTCATTGCGACGGTATATTTGAATAGTTTTCAGTTTAAAACATCTTTCAGAAAAATAATGAGTGATTGAATACGTGAATTCTACTCTGCTAAGATACATTTCGCAAGATCTTCTCCGTTGGAAATATGTGCATCTGGAAATAGAAAGTTAAGTTTTTAATTCGGTAAGAATTTTTTAGCTCAGTGAAAAGAGCCTTTTTGGAAAGGTGTCATGGTCTGGGAAATACATGTGCGTGAAGATGATCTAGTGCAGCGATTTGTTAAAACACGCTGGAATTAAACTAAGGTCTAGAAGAAAAGATTTAGGAGACTACAAGAAAAGATAAGGAATGGTAACGCCATTCAAATTCTCTAAACGTATGCCGTTGAGTCATCCCYCCACTATTTAATACCAGATAAATGCACAATTCTCAACACGTTACAAAATTAATGGCTTGTTTGAACAGGAAGTGCTGCTTCCACCGCGTTTGCTTGCTCGCAAAATTACACACAGTAGGTACACACACAGCAAACTGATTTAACGTCAAAAGCTAGTTATTACTGCGGTCACTGCTTTGTGGCCCAATTACGCAAGCCTTCACACTGTAAACCATAAAGCGCAGTCATAAAATCCACACGAGTGAATTAAAAAAATGTGTTGCGTAATTATTCTAATTAATGTCTGGTCTTCATTAGTATTCGTGTAACATCTGTTTTATATGTTTCGCAAATTCGTTTAATTGATTAGTCAAATACACTGGAGCGGTTTCATTTTAATTTGAAAATATATCTAGATATAGATGCCTACATATCATACCTATATTTTCATTTACTTGAGTATACTATGGTTGTTTAAGACAGACACACTCAGATTCTGTAGGAAACACACTCAACAAATTTAAACAAATGTCTTCATTTACATTAACCATGAATCCCCCTGTTGGCTAATCTATGGATACCAGGCTGACGAAATATTTTCCTCCCCTAACAGAAACAGTTGATAATATACTTTACTTACCCATTACTCATCGTTAGGTGTCAMTTTGGATTTTTTTAAACCATTTATTTTTATTCATATATTTGGTTAATAGTCGTCTACTGCGATCTTACGCATAATATACTTGCTATAAGCTGATGTTATTCATTCACAAAGAAATTCTAAGCAGGCGTGTACAAAAGACATGACAAACACTAACTTAACCTAGCGACTTATAACTAGATGTAAATTAGGTACTTAAACAAGCTATGGAATTGCTAGAGTATTTACCTAAAACCGGTTCGAAAATATATTATTGCCCACACATTTTCTGTGCACGTTCTGTTTTCGGTACGCGCACAACTTCATGCTCTTTTTTGATCTGTTACAGATTTTATTTTTTCCAATATTATTAAAACTTTTCAAATAAAAAAATTCTTTTTTACAGCTCAAAGTGCAATACGTTCCATCTAGTAACCTAAAATCCAGTTGATGGTATATAACTATGAAACTTTTCACTTGTGCAAACATCCCATCTTTTGTGTTTAGCAGTCATAAATAAATTTCTTTAATACCATCGTTAATTCATTGTGTTTGACAAAAACCTAAGTTACGCGGTTAAATTTAATTTTATTTTGTTCGCCAGACGTTTGTGTTTAGAGCCGTTAAAAAGCTAAATTTGCTTGTATGGCCTGTCCAAAGATGTTAGAAATTCACACCATTATTTGTAGATCCAACATGTACAACTGCAAATACTATGTATTGCAGTTAGAAATATTCTGTTGTGATAAATTTTCTATTGTCAATACATGTGGTTTTGTGCCGAACTGCATTTGCTTCGCTGAATTTATTAGATATCTGCATAAATCTTTTTGTGCTTTTATGTACTAAACGACTCGATTTGCTATGCTATATTACACTTTAAAAATTCTGCAACGTGCTGAAGACTGTCGCGGCAGTTCGTAACGCTTTTTCGTATTTTGTGCATGAGCATGGAGACAAGCTCCAGTAACTTTAGTTTGAAATCTTCCGAAAAGGAGACACTATAGTTTGTAGGTTCAATTGTATATATTTCGCAAGTTGATGATGCAAATTTTTCCAGCACGGTTCCTATAGCTCAGTGGCGGAGTTCGATTCTCGGTGGGAGTTGATATATTTCTTCGTAAAAATTTGCTTCAAGAACCTACCAAATATATATACATACAACTGAATTAACAATACACAGGCAACAGTCATTACACATTCTAACTAGTTTGTAGGTATTTCAAAAGTAGAAATAACACGTCATTTCCAACGCGTATGCGCGAGGCTCGTTGTGACTTGTGTAATTTTCAATCGTCCTTTGATGACGCGAAAATATAAACAGTGCTCGCGTGCTGCATTATCTAGTAACAATATCATTATAGTTCAGTAATTTTTAATATTGGCACTTCAGTACATTGCAAAGAAAATAATGTGTTGCTAATATTACAAAATAAAGCTACGTTGATGATGATATTAAGTTTCACTGCTGTTGTTAACACAATAACCTAAACAGCCTAAGTAGGCTGTCATAACTTCAGGTTTTCATATATATTTACTACAACTATTTTCCATTTGAAGACTTGTTTTTCTTAAAATCGGTTCACATTTATATGTGCGTGTCTTTATTGTTTGCATTTCATTTGTTGATACGTTTCCCCATTTGGATTTAGTTCATGAAATAAATAAATATACTAGCTTTAATCTGATGAAACTGGCAGCTGCAGAAACCTCACTGTAGCTGGAATGCATTTAAAAACTTGTTGAATAATGTCGTGTTCGCGCATCGTTGACCTCCATATTTTAAGGATAAAATCTTTCGGTGATGTCATTTCATATTTTGTGTATATGACATTTGTGTTTTAAATAATCTGCTGCAGTTCTTGCAACTATCGTAATACCTATTAATAACAGTTTATTATTTGTGGTTTTAAGTTCGCAAATTTTTGTAATTATACGCACAGGGACTAAAGTTGGGCAGTTGTGCTGCCCAGTTTTCTAAAAGTAATACAAGTGTGTGTAAAATTACCTATTTATGGTTTTCCAAAGCGAAAGTAAACAGTGAAATGTATTTAAAGATGAAGCATTATAAAGAAAATTTGCTGTAAACGTCCCGAGAACTGAACTGTAAAGTGTTACAGAGGCTGTGCTGTTTACTTTGAAAAAAATATATGTATGCTTTTAATGCGTCTCAAAAATGAAACGGTATGCTGCACTGCATTTGAAGTTTCAATGGAGATAAGTTTGTTCTATGAATAATTCGTCTAAATGATATATACATATAACTACAAAGCTTGTTATAAATACAAATTCCTAAATAACGACGTGTTCGTTTTTATATGCCAAACAGCACTTATAAGTATTATATACAAAAAGTATCAACAAAATATTTGAAGTTTTAATCACAAACTACTTATTTGCTTTGTAATTTGTCCCCGAGCTGTCTGTTACTTGAACGGATGTAACTTTAGCCAGAGAACATGGCCGGCGCGGTAAGAATCTGACCAATAAAAGTGATGTACTACTACTAGACCGAATGTTCCACTCTTGTTTGTTGGTTTTTAGTAATAATAACGTATTAGACAATCTCTAAACACGTCGTTTCCATTATACCATAAATACAAATTCTCGACGCCCCCGTAACAAATGGATATTAGGGTCAAACATCCATACATCACACATTATCGTATCAGTAGCTTACAAGATTTTTACAATGCATATCTTATCTGCAATCGATCTTATCCTTTATGAGACTGGCTATTGTGATAAGATTGTAATCTAAACTCGGGACTATTTTTCTCATGAATAACTTAAGCAGTTCGCTCAAGATGGGAACGAACAGCATGGGAATATCAGAATCCGTAGAAATTATAAAGACGGTTAAACAACATAACGGCCTGTATACATACACAGCTAATTAAATGTTTACAAAGATAATAGCAGTAACCAAGCTGTTAAGCTCCTAGTTAATTACAGTCGTCTCTTACTAAATTAGTTCCTTTTCTTCATTTATCTTGTGGCGTCATGGTAATGATACGTATATAAAACTTAATTGTCAAACTTTGATTAAAAATTAGAATACTTAATGCTCTGCTGGACTTCCAACTGTCAAAGTTTAGGTAGGCTAAATGTTAGTACACATGTACGCGGGAATAGTTACAACTAACATCGCGCCGGCCGCCATTACGGGGTTTTAATTGTAAAGTTAGTTGCCCCCTCTCTTAGCTAGTAACAGTTCTGTTTTCTTTTGTGCTGTATCGTTATCTACAAATATACGTCTTAAGCCAGCGCAGTTTTATTTCTTTCAGTGGAGCGCTTTACTAAACCAAACTCACACATATGGTCCTTCGAACTACATGTTACGTCATTCAAGTGAACTGTTAGTGGACTTTTTATAGTTTTTTTACAAACAAAGTGGCAGCAACAACCACGTGAATTCTACTTGTGATGCGCCTTGTCATCGCACTTTCGATGCTAGTGCAGCCATACTTGGGGATATAATACATTCGCCGTGAGTTTCTTATTTTGTTAGAAGAAAGAATATCGCGAACGCGTTCCTTACAGAGTTTGAAGAAGTTCATGTGAAAATAGGTTAAGTATGCAAGAATTTTGCGTCTGATATGGACATATTTTCTGATTTTGAATCTAACTTTTACTTAACCATTGCTGAGACTAACTGTGGATGTGGATATGGATGACTGTGGATGTTGTTTATCCCCCCTTCAGGTTCGTCACTTCGTAACACTCATTCTTACATTAAATTACCCACAATTAGCCTTCCCAAATTTCATGCAGACATTGCAAATTGGATTAAATATAGGAAAATATCCAACAATTTAATTAATGAAAATTAAGCTATATCAGATATCCCTTTTTGATGAAGCTAATGTAATAAAATCCTTAGAGTTCACCCCCGACAATTATGAAGTGACCTGTAAGTCCATATGTGAAAGGTATGATAACCCTCGTATGTTAGTACACAATCACTTAAAATCTATATTCGATTTCGAAACACTTTCTAATGAGTCAGGTCAGGTCAAATTGCATAAAATTAATGATACATCTTTCAAACATATAGCAGCGCTCAAGTCGCTTGCTACGGAAAGCGACCTTTTCGATACTTTCTTGGTGTTTGGAAAAAGTTAGGTCCCGGAAGCTCGCTGGAATACTCTAGGTTCAGATCTTGCAACATTAGACAAGTTCAAGGAATTTCTTAAAAATACTGCAAACCGACTGGAGTCCTTTGATCCCATGCAAATCAAAGTTTTAACTGAAACTAAAAGGTCATTCCAAATCATTTGTTTCAAATTCTCATTCATGTACTCTCTAAATGTATCCGCGCTCTCTTAAACTTTCACCTGATTCAAGATTAGCGAAGGTTAAAGAAGTGAAGGTATGCTTGAACTGCTTCCTACAGCCAGATCTTCATCTTACATTTCAGCTCTAAAGAGCACACAAAAATGCTTGAGATGATATAATTGTTTACTTTATGTATACTACACGTATTTCCAATTCACCTGCTGGCGTTGTTACCAAACGAACATGGCTCCCAAATCTTTGATCTGCTTGGGTTTCTTATTCCTTGCATCCTAAAGGTAAAATGTTCATTACAAAAACTTTGCTTAGAAAAATTAGGTCATCATCAGAATGACTAAGCTTTCTCTACCAACTCACTAGTTTAAATGAGTTAAGGATTCCTCCGCATGTCCTACAATATTTAGAAATCAAAACCACGTGCAATTGTACCATTT
This sequence comes from Rhyzopertha dominica, assembly GCA_025024175.1. Classification (NCBI taxonomy): domain Eukaryota; kingdom Metazoa; phylum Arthropoda; class Insecta; order Coleoptera; family Bostrichidae; genus Rhyzopertha; species Rhyzopertha dominica. Next base: position 52,884,993 of record QCXZ01000003.1, read on the forward strand.
TTCAGATGCTTCATTCTCTGGTGACGAAGCTTGCATATATCTGCGAGCGCTAACGAAAGAGTGCGTGTTTCACTTCTGTGTTTAAAGGTCAAAGTTGTTCCAATTAGGTCAACAACCATTCTCAAACTTGAAGTTTGTGAAACCCTGATTCTTTACAAGCTTCTTCAGAAATTATAAAGAGCTTCACCATTACTGTATCCTGTTGCTTTTTGTGAACAGATTCGTCCATTGCTTCAGGATGGATAAAAATTCCACAAATCTTTTAAACCATTTGTTTGTAGTAGAGTTGACATTCAACAACTTACAGCCGATGCAGTATGAAAACATGTTTCTACTAAAACCAACCCTGCTGGTCGAGACACACCACGAGAAAGCATCGTGGTGTCTCCACCAACACTAAAGAATTCTGAATTATGGTGGATTGGTCTACTTTTCCTTTCATTGGACGACTCATCGTGGCCTAATGCGTCTTTTTCCAGTGAAAATCTGCCTGAATTAAAGGGAAACACTAAAGAGCTTCTCATTTTGACGTGTTCTCAAATTTTTCAGGCTTAACTAGAATAAAGATAGTAATCGCATTTTGCGTCCGCTTCCGTAGGAATTGCTCAATATCTGACGAATATAGACTTTCTGGACGACTTAATCTCTTGGAAATAGAAAATGCCTTTCTTGCATTAGTAAAAAATTTTCAACGTAAATTCTCTCTTGAAGAACTCAAGACTTCAAGAGAAATCTGATCTGAAATCTTTGACCAATCTGCTCAAATTCAATCCATTAATAATCATAATCAGAGTAGGTGGGATACTCAGTATCCGTACGCGAAAAAGTACTTAATTTTACATTCATACTCCTGCTATTGTCCTTGCGAGAAAAATTGTTGATAACAGCTGGCGGAAATCTTATATATAGGTGGTTCATAAATGCCTTATATGCTTTAGATTTTCTCTCACTCCACCTAATCCTATTATGGGTAACTTACCTGTTGAACGTATCACTCCTAAAACCGGCGTTGATTATGCCAGACCTTTTTCTATTCGAGATCGTAAGGGACGCAGTTGCAAGATAGCAAAATCATATATTTGCTTGTTTATTTATTTCCCAACAGTAGGCACAAAAACAAAATTAAAATAAATAAAAAATACAACACACTGATATTTCCGCGTCAGTGGCTAACGAAGGAATAAATGGGCGTTTAATTCACGCGCATAGTCCACTGTTAGATGGTCTATGGCAGTCAAGTGTGATGTCATCCAAGCATCATTTAAAACGTGTTGTAGGCAGTTCTATTTTGACGTACGCAGAGCTTAGCACTTTGCTAACACAGGTCGAAGCCATTCTTAATTCCCGGCCTCTTCCCCACTTTCCGATGATCTTTCTGATTATGAGACCATTACACCCGCTCTCTTCTTGGTTGGGAGAAAGCACTCATCGCTGCCAGATCCAGATGTTACCCATGTAACAGAATCGAAGCTGTCCAATCTACAAAAAGTTCAGCAAATCCTTCAGCATATATGGAAGAGATGGAGTCGTGAGTACATAGCGGAAATACAGCAGCGTCAAAAGTGGGGCTCAAACCGTAACGATCTTAAGGCAGCTCAGTATTCTTAAAAGAGGGCAATCAGGGTCCCCTGCAATAAAAAAAGTTAGGCCGCGCCATCTCCGTTCATCCATGTACCGATGGAATTGCCAGGGTTACATCCATTCGTAAACAGCATGAGACAAGCCGGCGCTGTTTTACTAAATTGTGGCTTTTACCCATAAACCCCAGTGCGTGAAAGTGCGATAACAGTGAAACGCAACTTAAAGCTAAATCAACATTGACAGTGTTTCGTGACGCAAGACTAGTGCTTAGTGCAACTGTGACACAATCTGTATATGATTATGTTTTCTTGTTGAAAGTTAAGCCAAATGTAATACGTAAAGATACGTTTAGGTAGGCTGAACGTTAGTTCATACTATGTATGTCAGAATAATTAGAACTAACGTCGGGCCGACCTCCATTACGGTAACAGTTTTCACTGTTTAACGTTCAACGGTTTGCGGATACTACCATTAGCTCCCATACTTTTTCCGGCGTTTTGATTGTAAAGTTCAAATATACGTGTTAAGCCAGCGTATACTTTCTTTTCTTTGAGTGGAGCGCTTTACTAACCCAAACTCACATAGTTGCACTTGCAAAGCGTTTGTTGGATGATTATAGTAATTACTCGAGGTAGACGACCCGTAACTGTGTGTACCTATAAACTTGCTACAGATGTTTATATTTTTGTAGATATGTAATTTAACGTATTGTTCAAAGTCTAGTTGGTATTCTTAAACTGAAGCTTATAAACGAGATTGAAGTAGAATCGAAGTAGATCGAGTAGAAAAATGTCAATTCAAAAACGATATTGATGTCAAGGTTTTGTACTGTATGTGATACTTCTGAAGGTAAATAATTTCTAACGTCACATTCAAATTCAACAGACGCCTATGTATATCCTATTGTCTTTGCAGGTTATTCTGATGGGTGTAGCAACTGCGGCTTGCGCTTGCGAGTTATATATGGAGAAGTTTTGTTATGCAGTGCAAGTATTATTATGTGTATGATCCGCATACATAAGGGTAAGGCACCGTTATTACAATGTTTGCAGTGACAAAACCACCATATTTTGTAATTGCGTTTTTCATTCTTCATCTTAATAATGTTTTCGTTGAAATGGCGTTTTTGTTTATAAATAATTAATATTATAGTTTATAAGTTTTAGTTTACGGATTATGTCAGTCAATTTTTTTATTAGAACAACATAATAATCTAGCATTGCGGTAAAAAATTAAATGGAGTATTCTTGTATTTTACTGATTTTTTGTAACTTTTTATTTTCTTAACAATGATAACACTCTTTACAGCTAAAATTCTAATAGCCAAGTATAACAGCTCTATCTGAAATGAAAATACAGAGCCACAATATAATATCAAGACTCTTCCATTAATCAATCTTATTGACCAATTTATAAAACAAGAATATGTGATAAATTTGATTGCTATTTAAGTCGCGTGTCGAAATTTCTACTTTATTGCTAGAATAAACGTTAGGATTAAGTGTAATTACGTTACAATTTAGTCAAGGTGAAGCAACAAACTTAATTTCAACAAAGAAGAATCTAACCAATAATGAAATATGGAAACACATAAGCTCAAATTTTAGTCGACCTAGATGATACAAATACTGATCAGGATTAGGAACTATAATATTTGTAGGACTTCCGGTTATATCTAAAGTGGACGCTAATTTCGTTATTTTAAATGGAACATCCTATTGATTATTGTATTTTTGGAATCATTAATTAATGTCAGTTTGATAATTATATCTACATTTGATCTAAGTAGTACGATTCCGAAGTTTTGTTTGTTTGTAAAATTTTCATTCGAAATATCTTTATCTAGATTCAACCTTACTTTTATTATAAACCCATTTCCGCTAAATGATTTACCCTATATGTGTTGGTGAAGAAATCATCTAAAACGTGTTAAAAACTACGGAGTCGGACTTTCAACCGATCACTATTTTTCATGCCATTTGTAAACTGTTAGAGCACTTTATTGAGTTGTAGCTTAGGTAATATATGTTGGTAACGACATTCTACCTGCGAAACAATCCAGAATCAGACCAGGTAGTAGTTGCATCACGGCGCTCGCACGTACCACCGATGACAACTTCTTCGTTAGCAAGAAAAACGGTTGATCCTCAATACTGTTAAACTTCTCGAAAGCATTTGACTCCAAAAATTATCTAATTCTCATCTTATGTTACCATTATTTAGTTTGGAATGATGACTTGAGATTTACAGACCACGTGACTTATTTGGTTAAGAAAAGTTTCAGCAAATTAAAATTATTGTTTACCTGTCGAGATATATTTAATAAAGGTGTGGAAGAGTCTTAGTCCTTTCAGAATTCAGTTACTACCATCGTGTTTATGAGCCTTGCTTAACTGTTGTCGATACTAAGAGAATTTAAGAGATGTAGTATTTTTCTCTAACAATTTCACAATTCCACTCTTTAAACAGTTTGTCCCATTCGCTTGTTGCTTTGTCTGTTCACCGTCTCTACGCAAAACATTACAATAACAAATATTTGGTGAACAACTCTTGATGGTGTTTTGATGAGCAGTCATCCTTCCTAGAGGTTCTTATGCTTTGTCTTCCTGTATTTTCCTTTTATTTTTGTCAAATAACGAGAGAGGATTATTTAATCATGACGTGCGTGGGTATATTGAAGCTGATTTTTTGTTTGTTTGTGCTAGAATGTTAAGGGCAACAACAGCTATACCATTGTTCATAGAACTTTAAATTCTCATCATCAATGACGTATTTCCTTTCTTTTTTCTTTGGCTAGGGTTTAAAGCTGACAATGATACTTCTTGACACTTTGTTTTTCGCTATTTTCTGGTGTATGTACAACACGACACAATTGACCTGCATACCTGCAACTGTAGTAAGAAACATTACAAGTATTAATTGGTATTACGTTTGCATTTTGACAATTCAGTGTCAATTTTGAGGTTAAACTTGATATAGCTTGGTTTTCGTCCAGCCGGTACACCTGGAAGTTTAAAGAGAAGTGACTTCACATTAACTGACGACGTAACTTAATTGTATTCATTGCTACTGAACTCGAACCTTTTCATTTTGTTTATTTATTTATTCTACTTTTTAGTTTTCTTTTAGTTTCGTTTGTTACAAATTATTGTACCCAATATGTGATATAAACCTACGTTAAGGCATGAATATATACCTGCATAAAGTATTCTGCAAGACTTCTGAACTGCAGTCCTTTTGAAAATAAGTAAGTTAATGACGACTTCTGCCAGGCTTCGAAACCATTAAAGATACTTCTGTAAGATACGTACTTGGAATTCCCGACGGCCCTTGAGTTGGTACGACTACCAGAACGAAGTTTGCGTTATTTTATTTATTACGCGACTTCAGAAGTTTCAGCTGCAGCAAATAACATCGATAACGTGACTAAAGGAAAAACTTTGGCTACGGCCTCTTTTCACTTGAAGGACGAGCTACTCATAAAGCTGATAAAGGAAGGATGCCATTAGTTAATCCTCTACCATTATGTAGCACTTCGTTTGGATGTAGGAAGCCATTACATAAATAATACGGCATCTTAAGGATCCATTTGCGGCAGTTGCTATATGAGCTCTGGTGTTTACCCGGCAATTATAATTCAATTGAACAGCAGCTGTTTGTGTTTATCTAACATCACATACATAAGGTTGATTTTACTGCAGAAAAGAGAAACCGCGTCCGCAGCTCCTGTATCCTACGGTATCACCGACATCGGGAAAAGAATAAATTGAATATATTGAAATATTCACGATCTCGGGTATCGCCACATGGAAATGGTGTTGACACCGTTAAATATTGCACAACACACAAAGGTTCCGGGGTTAATGCAAAATTGATAGGTAAATATTGTGTGGAATACAATTATGCAAACAGTGCGGTTAGTTCAGGATAGGTTATTGAATAGTTAATAAAACCATTTGGTGTTTTCCGAACAAAGAGAGGCACCATGTTACAATTGATTGGCGTGGCTGTTTCGTTATAGGTTATACGTTGCCTTGTCTGTAACGGTTTATTTATTCACTACTTGATATGTGAACAGTGGTTCACTTGTATGAACAGAAGTTCGCTTGAAAGCGAAAAGGGCTCGCTTCCAGCAAATAAATTTGTTTTCAGTCAATGGAAAGCAGCGGACTTGTTGTTTACTTCCCTCACATCAGCCGTAGTTCTCCAGTTCTTTGGACAGGATGCCTATTGAGTTAAATATATGCCTCTCAAAATTTTCTACTTGCTTTCCTCTTATTCCAATGAATAATTTATATCTTTAAGCTGTACAGGAAACAGCGAAGGACCTTTTTATATATAAGGGCCTACTAATTCTAACCAGCACTTGTTAGAACTAGCATCTAAATTAGAGCGCTAAATATTTACATATCAAATACAGGATCTGGCGGTTGTACTTGCAAAGGATGTACTGCTTCTTGTTCGGGCAAACTACTTTCATGACCCATTTTATCGTGTATTTTTATAACCTTACATTTCAGGGAAATGAAACTACTAGAATAAAGTGGCTTTACAGATAATACGTGCCATAACTACTTTCAAACTCCAGCAAACATTCCTAGTTTTTATAGTGCATATTTTATATACCATTAAGGATTTGTATATTTTTAGGCCTTGGTTTATGCGTATATTATGAGCATCTGGTACATTGTTTACGGTTAATCGTGCAGGGTTACAAATCTATCACAAAATATCTAGTTATGAACACAAACATAGAATTCTCTAAAACAATTCTTGCAGAAGTTCTATATGTCACTTATTGTGCTTTGCAATTCTTCAGATATAGGCTCTGCTGATATGAAGCACTTTAATAAATTATCTTGGGTTGTATTACGATTTTCAGCAAAATTCTATAAATGATTCATACATCGCAGGCGGCGTTAATTTCTGAATTATTTGTGCCGCTTTTTGTAACTGCTGCCAAGCTACAATATGCACGGCGATAGTATTGAAGTTTGCCGATCAATATCATACCACAAATGTCGCAAATGTGACCTTTCTGCAACCTTAAAGTTAATTATCCCACAAAAAACTACAGAATATGTTGAAAATACACACTCCCATATTAAAATATATCAATTAATTCAAAAATCGACAGATGACAGATATACGTCACTTTCCTGAGAGGCTGCAAATTGATTTAATCTATAATTTTCATAAGCGCCCTAGATGCATGAATCATTTATAGAAACCCGGTATATTTAAAGAGTTTCTTCAATTTATCGCAGAACTTGTTTTGTCCCGACTTTGGGTAAGCAGAATATCTACTTTGTTCAAACTTCGACCTAAGTCTTGCAAATCAATAAACTTCTGGTTGTTTTTCGTTAAATATTTCTGTGTCTAACTTCTGAACGCTGACAGGCCATGGCATTCACTTTCATTGATGCAATAGTTATACTAGATATTTTTTTTGCGAAATGCAAGAAAACAATCGCAGTAACAAACACAAAATGTAGATAAAATAAAAAACAAGTTTGACATAATAGTAAGACAATAGTATATTTAAAAAAACTAGTTTCATGAGGCTCTATTCTGTCGCACGTGTCCAATGTTTACAAAACCAGCGAAGGCATTTTTCTGTTTTGCATAATTTCAGACTTCTACACAAGAAAATGTGAAAAATTTGATAAAAATAAAAATTTATGGAAATTTAATCTGCCATGCAGTGCAAGTGTCAATTTTGATAGCACCCATGACATTTACGACGTTACGAGGTGGAGTTGGTTTGATATTTCCTCGGAGTATTTTAGTAATACCAACACTGGAAAACAAAAAATTCAGTTTCGAAATAACGCAAAATAGTAAAAGTGGTTTGCATCCTATTAATTGTGTTTTTTATTACTATTTTAGTGTTTTAATGAGTTTATTACGTCAAGGATTTTGATTAAAACCCGTGTTTTAATGCACTTCATTAAAGCACGAATTTTAGGGGATTTATATTAAGCGTAGTTGGTAACACTGTCACATGGTGAGAGAAGTCAACAAAATGTCAGAAAAGACATTAAACCTAAATTTTCCAACAAAATGGGGCTTTCCTTAAAATTTATTATAACAGCACGAACAACTACTGTTATACCTATATTGCCATTATTAAATTTATATAATTACAGTTGTAAAGCTATCCGATGTATAAAAAATAACAGTGGGCTTGCTTGACAATTCGCTTGGCTCGCTTTGCACAATATTACAAAAGTATGACAGTATACAAGCTTTAATACAACAGATAAAAGACAACAGGTGGGAGAAAATTGATAAATATACCTAAATCGTGACAGTGGCTCCTCCGTATCACCGACTCCCTGGTCAAAATCGTGCGAGGGAAACATTTTACACACATGGATAGTGGCGACAAATGTGATAAATACCAAGTTCATACCTAGGATTTACTCTTGTTATTACAATAATTGTCAAAACATCATTACTTCTTCTAACATGCGCAAGGTGGCACCTCAATGTGGTAGCCTTCTCAGTTCTTTCTACAAATTTTATTACTCCCCCTCCCTATTTCCTACATCCTGTTGTTTTTCACGTGGTTGCCGCAAATCGTAGCCGCGAGAAAACCAAATACTTTGTAATTCAGTATTTTGTTTAAATAATATTTTTTCACAGTGTAGTGTGGGTAGCTTCTTCAGCTAAATCCTATTAACATTAACAGTCAAAAATTCACAAGTAGCTCGAGAGCTTCTTATAAAGTCAGCATATTAAAAACATGGTATTAACAAGAAAGCAATAAGGTTAACCTCACATAGCACAACTGCTGCAATTCCAACTGTATACCAGCCTGTATGTGGGTAGGCTTTAGCTGAAAATACTTCGCTTTTCATATATATATTGGGATACATTAATGTATATTGTTGATATACAATAAATTTATACAACTAGGTGTTGTTTTCCCACTACTAATCTCCATGCCTGTGTGTCTTCTTCCAAATTTCTATTTCGCATAGCCGTACGTATTCGATCATTCCATGATCTTCGTGGACGCCCTTTCTTTTTTCTTCCCGGTGGTTGCCATGTGAACAGACGTTTAGGCCATCTTCCATGCTCCATACGTAAAAGATGACCGAATCATTTTAAACTTCGTTTCTCTATTCTGTTTAACACCGCTTCAGTTGATGATATAATATTTCTGACCTCTACATTCCTCCTCCTTTCACGTCTTGATGTCATTACACTTCTTCATAGGTAGTCTATCTCTACTGAATTAATTCTACGTTTGTCCTCTTCTTTCAAGGTCCATATTTCACTTCCATACATAAGTGTCGTCCAATTCTCTTCTTGGTTTATTTACGCCGATGTTAACCCCACCAAATAGAGTTCAAGGCTCCCAACAATTTTCGAAACTTTTAAATTCTTTCGTCTATTTCCTGTTTTCCTATTCCATTTTTATCCATTAACCTCCCCAAATACTTGAATTTCTCGACTTGTCTGACAATGCTCTTCTCATTTATCAACACTTCAAAATGAGTGTCCGAATTTATAACAAGATACTCTGTTTTTCTAAAATAACTTCTAGGCCCCATAATTTATATTGCTGATACAAACTTTTTAGCATGAATTCCATGTCATGCGTCTTGTGCAATCATTGCCTGGTCGTCGTCAAAACTAACTATAAATAAATGGAGTCCATTTATAGGGATGCCCATTCGCTCACAAGATCTTCGCCATTTTTTCAGCACTGTTTCTAAATAAATATTGAAAAGAAGGGGCGACAGACTACAACCTTGCCTTAGACCCTTCTTTGTCTCTATAGGTGAAGATAGCTGATTTTAACATATGATACGTTGTTGTTATATAGTTTCCGTTACACTTTAAATAGATATTCTGAAATACCATCCATAATTTACTCTTTGGAACATTGTCATATGCTTTTAATAAGTCAATGAAAGTGATATGGACGTTTTCTCCTTTGCTGATCTTTTTCTCCATTAGTTGCTGTAAGGTAAAAAGATTGTCGATATTGCCGAATACCCAAACACACTTTGACGCAATTGATCGGCAAATCCTGCATTCTAGTTAAATAATCTCTGAAAAGTCTTACGATTTAGCTAGTTTGAGGTAATGCGAGTTAGTTACAAATAACTTATTAAATGGATCTTTTAACAACTAAATAGGGTAGCCACTAGTAAGTGGTTAAATATCTTGTTCATTATAAACTACTGATAATATAATAACCTGGCTTTGAAGCCTGTTGCGGTCAAATTAAGCTTGACTATCGAAATCACAAACTAGTTTATCCTGCGAGACACATAACATTCTGCGTCCCGTTCACTAATGGACGTGACGGTAATCTCGTAAAGCATTGCAACGGCATTACACAGAGGAACACGTATGCAGTACTTGTTTCAAGATCCTTTGCCTGTACAACATAAATTTAGATTAGTTGCTGTCTCAAAACACATACCACCCATTATGGCAGTGCACGAGCCTGATTAACAATTTATGAACTGTTTCGCGCTAAAGAGTCGTTTGATTTGTGTTAAATCTATTGATAATACTGATATTTTTATTGCTTAACACGCATACACACGCGTTATGCTCATCCGATATTGCGTGTTAAGTATGCTTTGCGAACGCAACTACATCTGATTGAAACAAATGCATTTAAAAAGCAAGCTAGCAAGGCTATTTGCATTACTTCGGGTCAGAGAACCTCCGAGACACTGGTATACATAAGAAGAAAGGGGGTAATCCCTCAATATAAAATTAAACGGGTAAAATTTTAAAATAGACTGTTTAGTGTCTGATGTAAGCGTGGATATATGTTTATAAGATAATAAAAACGTTCTGTTAGTTTATCTTAAATTAGTGCACCCTACTCTCTCAAGATAATATTACCCCTACAAGAAAAATGTACCTACTTCATCGCTCTAAGGTCGGATGTATGTTTGAGATGAAGAGTTTTTTTTTTAGTTGAAGAATCATTAGAATGTTTCTTAGGATGAGGTAACAAAATATGATTTTAGTGAGTTCCTTGAGCAAACGTTTATTAATTGTTTTCTTCTTGCAATGATAAACCGATAGGTACCCACCGTCGATTTGTGAAGATACGTGTGAAGCAATCGGTCACCATGTTCTGGCATCTGTTTGTGACCAAGCCGCTGGAAATTCCATAGCTATTCGTGAACTGATTAATGATATCAAAGCTCACACCTTAACAAAAGGTGATACCCATTCGTGCCAGTGTTGTAATCCCTATGCTTGATCCTCCTAATCTCCTAAAATCTATGAGAAATAATATCTACCCACAGGGGACTTCCATTTTATTTATAAACTCCAGGAGAAGATAACCAAACGGTTACCTGTAGAAGATGCATACTTCATCGACATAAAGAGTAGCAAGCAATATATGCGCAACTTAAAGGACCTTTATATACTTCCAAGTAAAATTCGTGAATTACTGACAACATCAATTTGCTCACGTCATTCTTAATATATATTAAAAACGTAAAAAAACAAATTGAATAAAAAAGAACTCCACATGTTCCTGTCTATGTTTATGAAATAACAAAAGCATTCTTTATCAGGATAGAGTGCGTCATTTATTATTTATTAGTTCAAACTGCTTTATACACTTGTCCTTCTACTTATTGCAGGCCTTAGACCTGTGGCTTCCCACTTATCAGTTCTCTTGTGATGTTGATGTCCATGATTCTATCGATCTCTTTGGAGATATTCCTAGAGGTCGTGATGCTCAGGGTTTACCATCTCGCGCTACTTTTGTTAATCATGTCTACGTGATCATGCCAGGCTCTTCTACGTTTGCGTCTAATGTCTATGTCTCCCACTTCGCATTCGTACCTTATCTCTATGTTTCTTTTCGTGTGTCTTAGTGTGTTTTCATTTCTGTTGTTAGAAGGATACTTTTATTTATTTTGTTGGCTCTTGTTTCTATAGCGTATGTTAATGTGCGCCTGACACATGTTTAATATATTTTAACCTTTGCCTTTTATGATATTCCGCTGCCTTTGCTTGCTTGGTCTTTTACTTTATTTATTCTATTTTGATATGAGATGACTTGTGTTCCTATAGGTAACCAAATGACATAGCTTGTCGTATTGTTTTGTTTTCCAGAACAATTTTACATCTCACTGGTTCTTTAGAGACGGGGAGGGTTTTTGTTTTCGTCGTGGATACTTGCACGTTTATGTATAATGAGTATAGGGGTCGTTGTAAATCATCTTAATTCTCTGCCGTAGTCACCGCGTCGTCGGCATACCTAACAGACAAGTTTTATTCGTCAGTTGTATAAGAATATCCTCTTTCTATATTCATGACATGGTTTATTATTTCATTCATTATCAGGTTGAACAGTTGTGGGCTTAAAGGTTCTCCTTGTTCAATTGCATTGTTGTATTTCTTCTATGAGTTTCGATTAACTAATATGTGAGTAAATGTATTGTGGCTTAATTGTCTTATTATAGTACTTGATAAATTAATAACGGATAACATCTCTAGTCACTATCAGTCTATGAAACCCAGGTTCGTACAGTTTGCAATTTATTTTCTCATAGTTACTTTTTACGGAAGTCATGTCTAATATAAAATTTTTGTTATTATGCATTTACGGTTTGTGCAATGAGAACAGTTTTTACCTTTAATCCCATTGTATAGCTCATTGCACTGTAAAAAATGACAAAGCAAGCAGTTAGTTGTACTTTAATTTTCAACAAAGAGGGGGGGGGGGTTGAGTGCTACACCTAAATCGACATAAAAAAGTACAGTTCTTTACAGCGTCTTAAAGATGTATGAAGAACAAAAAACTGATAAACAGAGAAGTGAAGATCATGGGAAATTATATTGACTATATAAAAGGTCCCTGGTAGCTGCAAACTCAAGTAATATACCCGTAAGTTTGACCTGGCCACATGCCACATCTATCTTGAAGGCGTTATAAGGAAGGAAGTGAATATGACAAAGATTGATCGTTCCTAGTAATTTCATATTACTGGACCAATTTTTCGCTGGGCTTTTTCAATGGGCTGAAAATCCGATTGGGCAACCGGCAATGTGGATCTCTGTAGTTACAGACCGTACGCCGTAGTTCGTAAAGCCACCGCAAGATGACTTATTACCGATTTTCACAAAATGACCTGACCTGACCTGACCTCCAACGTACGGCGTAAGACGTGTCCACGTCAATGATAATTGATAAAGAATTTTGCTTAATATAGATGCAGTTTATTACATACTCCGTCCGCATTCTACAATTTATCCTATTTGCTCAGTCTCCACTGCGTGAAGTGAAGTAGGAGACGTACTTTAGATTTATTAAATTCATGATATCCGACTAAAATTAGAATGTCTTCGAAGCGAGCGAAGCAAACCATTCTGCTCCGCTTTATACAGTGCATTCAAGCTTCTCGCGGAAAGTTATATTGTCATGCTAGATTTGCAGTTTGAGCACGTCGTGTACACAAATGAAGAGGGTTCGGAAATAACCATCCGTAGAATAACGCTGGTATTTGCGTCTTATGAACTTTAAGAATAACTAAAAATGTGTCTATGTGCAGTCTGATTAGGGTTAATTTATTTATTTTTATAAACGATGTTTAATGTCAAAAAGAAAATCAAAACGCATATCAGGTCAATATGCCAGATTAGCTCGTAGTTTTTCATTATAACGTGCATATAATTCTCCAATAGTTCATTCAGTCTGAGTTTATTAAAACCCTCCGTAATGATTTGAAATAAAAGTGTTTTTACTTTATTGTCGAAGCGGGATATGTCCATTTTCATAAGAGCGTTTTATAAACATACTTATAGAAAGCGACAAATTTGTTATACGGTATATTTATAATTGAACATTACTTAAACAAGTAAAAAAGATTGCTTTTCACTTATGCAGTCACCCCTAGTTTAATAAGGACAAATGAACATTCTTTACTTAATAACACGCAAAAGATGAGTAACAGGAATAATAGTTTTAAAAATTGCTGGTTTAGTTATGTAAATTAAGAAAATAGGATGCTTTACTTCGTTAACATTAGTACTTATATGTCAAAAATGTAATTATTGTAGAAAATGCTAAACCAGCATGCGGATTTGCAATCGAATATCAAGACTGAAATACTACTGAGATACAAACCTTAGAATCGTTCACGCTAATAGCGCTACAAGCTCATTCTTGTTAGTTCCGGTTAAATATTTGCTTGGCTATTATTCCGAGAAATTCGGACATCGAAGCGTTTGATTTTAGTTGGTCCTGTGCAAACTTTACTGACCGGAAGGACGATTTTGCTATTTGCTAAACATGTAACAGTTAGTTCCCCCAGTATTAATTAAAACAAAGAAATTTGGCGAATTTGTAAACTAGTATTATAAGAATTTACTTAAAATAGAATAATGCAGATATAAGATCAAATAAAATAACACTAAGTAATTATACAAAATAAAAATAAAATGGTGATCTGCGCTCACAGCATTATATTTAAACCACTGGACAAAACATTAACAGAAGCTTTAGGCTGACCAAATTTTATAGTTTGGTTAAAATACAAACCTATACATTCTGTCTTAAACCAGAATAAGCTTTTATCCAGAATATAACACGGCAACTGATTATTACTTATAGTAATAGCAGTAGTAATAATAATAATAATGCAAAATATAACAAAAAAGGTGAAGATAACTACCGCCACAATAACAATATTTTATTTTTTATTCTACAGTTCTTAAAGTTATCGTGAAATATTTCAAAATCATCAAAAGGAAGACAATTATAAAGTCGAATTGCTGTGATAAAGGACAATTGTAGTGACGGAAAGTGCTAGGTATGCTATAATAGTATGTTAATCGGTTTCTATTACTAATTATAGGAATACATAATTTTACATCATCATCAATTCTTCTACATATATTTTACCGCGTAAAACCTTTTGTAAGAAATTAAAGCTATGCTATATGGCCTAGAAATGATACGGCAATATTCTAATTACAAAGGAGTTACACAAAGGATGAATACACTTAATGTTACCAAAATCCGATGTATTCCTTATAATGAGACCTAATATTTTTCGTGCACTATTAGTGACATTTTCTATATGAGGAATAAACGAAAAACATGGATTCATAATTATACCAAGATCTGAAAACTTAGTGAAAACGATTAACGGCACCCCGTCTATATTGTAATAAAAATCAACTGATAAATTTTTCCTAGTTAAAGTCATTTTCTTACATTTACCTACGCTTAAATTTAACCTATTTTTATGACGTTATGACACTATGAAATTAATGCCTTAATATTCTCCTGTGAGATAAAGCAATCATCAGGCGATTCAACTACTTTAACAATTTTTTAATCATCATTGAAAAATGTAGTAATATCAGTGGACATAAATTAGATACTTTAACTACGTTCACAATAAATTCAGATTCGGATTCAAATTCAACAAATTGCCATCTATTTGCTGTAATTGATCTTATCAAATGAATAAGTCCTTCGCAGAAGCCAAAAAAATTTATTTTTTTAAATTTTTCAGTGACGAACTCGATTAAATGCTTTAGTAAGATTGGTACATATAACATCTATTTGCTTTTGAGACGAACTGATTTAATTTAATTTACATCATGATAATAAATAACGTTTGACAAAATAGATTCAAACAGTTTCGCAAAATTAGATGAAAGCGCAATTCGTCTATAATGTTTATATTAGACTTTTATAAACTGAGTGGATCCGTGAGCATTTCTAAACATGACAAGATTATTTCAATATTAAATTAATAATATGACATAAGGGAACTGCCACACAACTAATACAATCCTTAAAAAAGGCACATTATCCCGTCCAGTACTATAATTTGTTTCCTTTTCTTAACTGTCAATAATTTATCACAATGGTTTAGTGTAAAACGTTGTAGAGTAGGTAGAATATCACCCGTTGAGTTTTGATTTCAGTGGATAGAGGGACAATGACAGCTCTTGCAAAAATTACATTTTATGTTAACACACTCCATATCACTGATTTCATTATCACAAACATTTATATGTATCCAGTCTGAAAAACCTTGAATGTTTATATTGGCCACAAAAGCAGCAATTACGTGTACATAATATCATTTATACAAACTGATTTTTTTTTCTACTATTTTACATTATGCGACAAATTCCATCAATAAGATAGATATGTGTTCTTACAATAATATTGTCTTTAAACACTGCTTATTATAAAAATAAACTACCTCTAATAAAATCATCACGTATCGTCAACTTTTTTCCATATTTGATTTGTACAAGAATCAAGTTTCACAGAGTTATCCCTTGTGTGTACAAATTTCCAGTTCAAATATTACACACTCGATTTGCTAATAATGGGACGCTTTATACAATATAACGGCTTTTGTATCGAAAACTTCAAACTAAATAGAACGTTGTAAATCCGTTTCCACCTTTTCAGCTGGAGATACCAAAAAGTTTGTAGAGCGTATAACAAGGGGAATTAAATTTTAGGCTGCCTTGTTGGGATCCTCGTGTGGCGTTCAACCTAACCTAACGCCTACATAAATAGCAGAGGGGTTTGGCTTTTACCCGTTCTCTTCCCTACTCGGGGTGACACATTTTACGTGGAATGATTTGTTGCGATATATGCATTATCCCGTTTCTCGCAGAATTTATCGGCCGATCTAAACCGGCGATAATATTAAACATATTTCGTACCGAACAGTGTCAAGTCCAAGTGTTCGGATGTACCTCGATATCGATAAATAGTTTTTAGTGAATTTGAGCTCGTTTTACCTAGTCATTTTTATATTCCTAATGAAATATACAGTGTGGTAGTTGAAACACTCTCGTTATAAGAAAAGCTTCATTTTATTTACCACGAACGAATACAATTTGTAATACTCGTACTATTAGACGAGGCGACAAGCGCTTTTTAGCGAAGATATTTGCAACAAAGCTGTTTTAATGTTTTCGTTGCTAGATGAATAATGCAGTTAAAAATGGAAACAAACATTCGATCAGGAATACAGTATTAAATAATTTAAATAAACAGTTTCATGAGTGGAAATTGAGTTGACTATGCATCTGTCAGTACAAAAATTGATATTTTGACAAAGGCACCTAACCGCCTACCGCCCTAATACCTATATCTTCCAAGCTAGCAATTATGGAAATTAAATAAATATATACTTAAGTCCCTGTACATGGGTGTTGCTGGAGCAACCCACCGGTTACAGAACAATATATATAATTTTGTTACCTTGTTGACACTACCTAACCCCAATGTCAACCCAATGCTTAAGAGCTGAGATCTCAGTATTCACAGACGGCCGGACGCTAGATCAGTCATATAAACGTTCCCACCTTTGGTGAGTTGCCAAATGAAGTTCTTGTTCGCTATCCCGTACTTTATGTATTTTGTTGACGAGGAATTGGAAAACTTCCTTTCGCAGTGCCAATATATGACAGTATTTTTACTTTGATCTTTTGCCCCATAAACGTTGCACAATTTCATATTCTACTAAATGAGTGCAAGCAACAACTCTGCATATACTGCTTTTTATAGATCAAATTTTTCACCGACCCGTATCAGAACGAGCTTATTCTTTAGGAGTCCCCGACTTCCTTTTTGTACAAAACACAAACACAAACTGTATACAAGGCAACTTTTTTTTAATCTCTTCCAAAAAAGTTTTGGTAGAGCAGATCGCACCGAATATCTAGCATTATTCCTTCAATTTTGTTTACGTGCAATAAGATTGCCAATGTTGTATAATTTACGTATTTTCAACTAACTTGCGGTCACCATAACCCAACATCATTAAAGTATCCATTCTCAAAATCTTAAACTTACTAATTAAAAACGGTCAATGACGGAAGCAAAATAGCGGTACCTTAATACAAAATTAAATTGAAATAAATTCTTTAATTTTGTTTGCATGCTTTAGTTTTAAATAAACTATAAATAAATAAAAAATAAATATAAATAAACGGCAGAAAAGGTTATTTTACTGAAAAAGATCCGATGTGGCAGAGGGAAGTATAGTAGTAATAGCAATAATCTTATTATTGCAAGCTGATATTTAGTTCATTTGTTAACGTTTCGGTATATATTTAGTTTTGAATCAGAATAAAATGATATACATGTTAGGAATTAAACTAGATTGATAAAGATTTCTTAAGAGTACTGACAGCATTTTTATATAAAATGCAATATTTTCTAAACTGTAGACATATTAAGTTGGTTTGTTTATAAATATGATAAATATTTTCAGTGCTTAAAAGAATTGTAAAACCTGTGGTTTTGTTTTATAGAAAGTTCGTTTTGTTTCAACACTTCATATCCCTGGCCTTGATACACGGAATACATGGAACCTATCGACCAGGAACCTATCTTTTACTCTGCTAGTTTACTTTCCAAATGACAGAGACGTAGTACAACCTTTTTTAAAACATGATAATTTTTCTAACTATGGACGAGAAACACCCTGAAAATTTTTAATATCGGCAAACGAAGTTACACAAAGATTCGTTCTTTTCAAAAATTTGTTAAAGCTAGTAATTACTATATTTTCAAAAGCTCCTAGATATAGTGCTTTCTGTCAGCAAGTCGTCATCAGTACCAAACCAAGAAACATAATTATTATTCATACAACCCAATAAAATAGTATTTTATAGAAAAAACAAGAAATGTCAAATTTAAATTAAACTACTATTAAGCTCACCTTCAAGCAGTCGTTGTAGTATGCTGGCGTCGTAATTTTGTAAACAATAAAATTCTGATTAAGTTAAATAATTGTTTCGAAGGTGCACTCAGACAGTTCTGACGATCGTTTCAACCATAACAATCATTTTCAAAAAGCATCAAAGCGAACTAAGCTCAGGGTACAGAATTTTGTTCACTTTATAATTTTAGATAATATCAAAAGCGTATTGGACTTATTTGAATTTTGTTTTTGCATATTTACCAAATGTTTTTTCTGATATTGTGCTTTTTTTAATTTCCAAATGGCGAATTTTCCATTTTATAAAAAATACTGCTATTGTCCGCACTTTGTCCGTCTGTATTATTTTTTACTTAAACTGAAATTAGTACAACTAGACGATACAAGGAAGATGTTCTAAAAACTCTTTCGGCGAAAAGGTCTTTCTTATTCTTGTTTACTTTTCTCTCACAGACTTTGATAATGGTTTGATCTAACCAATGATTAATTTTGATGCAATGGTTAGTAAAATGTTCTGAGTACACTATATTACATCTACTACTTTAATTAAGATGTATTATTTATATAATTTACTGATATTATTCTATTTATCATTTACGTTAGCATTGTACAGCATTCTTTATATTCTAGATTTATATTGTTTTTTTTTTAAGCATTCCGTCCACAACTTTTGTGTAGTGTCCATTGTTAAAGGCTAATTGTTTGATGATTGTCAATTCTTCAAAGTAGCATATAAATAACTATATATAAATAAATAACAAAATAATTGGTTGTTTCACAGTATTTAATAATTAATTACAGAATAGTTCCGAACCTTTCAGTTCTGCTTCAGAGTATAGAGACAAGACATACATTTTTTTTATATAAAATGTTTTGCAAAGAATCAAGAGTTGAATCACTCGATGTATATTTATCAGTCTGTATATTAAACTACGGTACAAGGAATGCTTAATTTGTAATGATTAATTTGATCATCTGATTGTGTGGATTTTCTACAAATTTCAAAGTCAATTGTATTGTTCTTCACCGACATAGATAAGACCAGAAAATTACGAACTCTATCATTTTCTTTCACCAGATTGAATTAGAACTTTTTGTCTAGTGCATTTAAGAATATTTAAGTCAGGCAAACTAGACTTCAAACCACCTTCTTTCCTATTCTATGATGGCTTATTGGCAGGAGGCACTAACACTCTTTGAAGATAAGCTGTGTTGAGGAGTCTCATAAGCTTTGAAAAGTATTATGACTCAATCAGTTTCTTATGATTATCCCATGCACTTCTTCAATAAACTAGCTACCTGTTGGACTGGGCGTCAATTCCTGCATAACGATGTGCACCTGGATGTCGTGGGTCTTGAACAGCTTCAGCTTCCTTTGCAGATTATACTTTGCAAACGTAACCGATTTCGTGTAATCACGTACACCGAACGACTTATAAGGGACCACAATACCAACGTACAAATGTTACACTTCTGGAGATCCGGTGGGCACGGCCGGAGTCTGAACATGTTCCTCTTCGGGTGGGGTCTGGGTGGTACTGGAAACGCGAGCCCCCCGGCCGCTGCCTATGCGGAGACCGTTACCGCGACTTCCGGTTCCGTTTTTGCCACCGCCCTGTCCAACCTTGATGCCGCCGCCCCTCTGGATTTCCTTCCAGGCCGGTCCTCCGCTAACCACCACGACTATGAGAACGTTCAACAAAAATACAACGATGTTCATCTTAAAGTGCAGTCCCGTAATTGCTCAGAAACTGTTCAGATTTCGTTCCGAAAAAAAATCCCGTTCATGTCGCGACCAAAGTTGCGGGGTGCCCGCCCCATCTCAGAGTTATCGGAAGTTTCCTGGTTTGCGCGCTCTGCCGCTCCTGTCGACAGCCACCCGAGCGCGTCGGATGGAATTGTACAACTGACGCGGAGCGTCGTTTTGCAATGCGGAATTACGACGCCCGTCCCTGTTCAGCCTTGCGCACAAGCGGTCTTTTTCAGAATCATCACTTGGCGAAATAATTCGCCAGGCTTAATTATCCATGAACCACAATTAGATGATGACACAGGCAGGAGGAGTCTGGCATGTAACGGGTTATAAACACGTTAACGGGGGTTATTAGGGTATTAAAATGTACCATGGGAGGATGACGAAATGAGAATCCGTGGCGTCAGGGCAGAAAATTAATATTGCATCTGGTTAAGATCTCCTTTGTGGGTTTCGTCTGTTGCTGTGTAGCAAGTCTCGAGTCGCTTAAATTGTCATTTTCGCTAGACGTAAGCGTCGGTAGAGATTTCCTGTTTCAGGATGTGCAAGCATTCTGGCATATAAGCTAAGAAGTGCTCTAATTATGTTTCGTTGCCAATTATTTGAAGTAAGATCAAAGCAATGTTCCTTTTGCGATTAAATTTATTCATAAATACGAAATACTTAAACAATCAGTTTTTCTTTGAACGTTGGACGTTGACTCGGTTCCCCCATACTCTCTCACTTGCATTGAGGTATATACAATCGCGTACTGCTACTGTTCATGTGGGGCCACTGAATTGCCGTTCCAAAACACGTGAGCACTACGAGCATTGCTGCGGGCAGCTGCTACTCATGCGAAAGGTCAAAGACCGGAACGGCATCGGTAGCACTACTAGCAATTTTGCAGCACATTATCAATCAGGAGATTTCCTGTAATTATTACGATAAAATTACTCCGTAATATAACTCTAACTTAGGTTGTTGTCTATTCTATCCTACCTTTCCAGGATAACTTATAAAGATCTTCAGTTTCAATAAATTGACAGCCAAATTCTACAAACTTTTTACCTTCCAGCGGTCCGCAGTTGGTAAGGACGTGAATCGGAGTTTCCTTCTTTTCTAGGCAGACCCTACAGGTGCTACTCTCCGCTACATCCATATTATATAGATGTTTATTGAGCCGGCAGTGTCCCGCAAGAACACCCATCACTAATCGCAAATGAGAACGAATCAGGCTTAAGAGCCAGTGATGAAGGCCCTATATTGCCTCAGTTCCGCCGCGCCTCCCCAATAAAAGCAAAACTGACGACCAAGCCACTTTCTAATCTCAGCTCTCAGTCTGCTTTCTGGGATTACAATGGTAGGTTGCAGTCCGAAATAAGGTGCTGACTCCGCTAACCTATCGGCCCATTCATTACTATCAATACCTGCGTGAGCGCACCCTAGCACAGGTGAGCGTCCGCGCCTGGCTATCGCATAAGATGTACGTATGCATTCCGGAATACCCTCTACTGAGGTTCTCATGAGCACATGCCAAGATTGCATAAATTTCTGTTTGGAATACGCTAGGGTACTCTCCCGAGGCAAACCTAGTTGTACCCTCGGAGATCTACCACTGACTCCCGCCCCTGTGCCTTTATCTGTTTTCACCATTCAGAAACCATTCCTCCTTATCGGGGATATTGATTCTGTAGGCTCTATCAAAACATATCATCGTGATAATTCTATCTCTCGTCATTGAGAGAATAAGTTGATAAGTACACAAAGCGCCATACGGCGCCCTCCTTCCCTGGATTTTCAGTTGCCTGTAATCTAAAGACAGCTCTCTGGGCTTCATACTCTACCTTTAAGTGTAGAGGTTCCAGTCCCAGAAGCATCTCCACAGATGGAGTAAGTGTCGTTCTCATACCACCGGTTATCATAAGGTGTCCTGATACTATGTTTCGCTATACAGCGCCACCATACCAGGGCGACGTATGTGATAAGAGGTCTCAGTTGTGTACAGCCATACGTGACCTGTGGTTTAAGTCCCCAAATGTTTCCCCAAAAACGTCTGTACACCCACAGTGTTGCACACGCCTTTCGATTGATTTCACTAATATGATCCATCCAGGCCGATTTGTAATCAAGGGTTGCACATAGATACCTCACCGTCGCTACAGGCTTGCAAAGAAGGCCATCGAATAGACCTCCCATTTGCGATTAGCGGTGAAGACTAAGAGTTGCATCTTTGCCGGATTATCCGACAAGCCTCTCTATTCACACCACCTGCTGGTCCTGTTTAGAGAGATTTCCTTTAACATTCAAATTGACACAATAATTCCTTGTTTCATTTCTTTGAGGATACACCTGGTAGATATATGTTATTATTTTAAGAAAACATATCGCTGGATCTTTAATGCATTAAACACTTTACTTTCCCGACTTTTTGCGCGCGGTATAAATTGGATTATCTTCCTGAATTATTTACCTTTAATGGCAAGTTTGAGTTCTGTATTTAATTACTGCCTAGCGTTGAAAACGAGTCACAAATTGTGTTTACCATCCAGAAACGTGTGGAAATTACAACGGCGGTAGATCTGCTCCTCGCAGCTTCAGTAAATGGCATCAGAATAAACCTGTCCATCACAAATACGTCTTGGAGTGAATGAGAAAATTTAGGAAGTCAGGATCGGTTCAGAATTGTATACATAAAACCATTAGAGTTGTTGCTAATGAAAATACAGTCAGCATGCCATCAATTTTCAGGATTTTCCACAAACAAAAGATTCATCTTTTTAAAATTTACACGACGCATGACCTAAATGAAGACAATTTTGATAGACGATTGGAATGCTGTGAAAAGTTAACGAAACATATCAACAATAATTCACGTTCTTTGCAATACTTAATAAATTGCCATGTAAAGCTGCAAAAATTGGAGCGATGTTAATCATCACTTTCTGCGGGAAGTACACATTCAGACACCAAAAAAGTAATGTCTGGGGTGAGATATTAGATTATTATATCGCAGGTTCTTTATTTCTTATGGAAAATCTCAATGGTCAGATTTATCTCGGTATGCTAGACGCACTAATCTATCCCCACATCAATTCGTTGATAATAGTTTCCATAGGTATTGGATTGAACGGATAGGAACTATTGAATGGTCAGCAAGGTCTCCAGATCTTAGAGCCCTGGATTTTTTCCTTTGGAGAATTTGAAATCGAAGACTTTTGGAACGCAACCAGCACCCTTGAGGCAGTTACGTAAAATAATTGTATTTGGGTGCCAGGTGTTGACCTCAAAGATCTCCAGAAATCTTAGGCCAGCATTTGAGTTGCGAGGAGATTGAAGGCATTCATTGGGAGCAAAATAATCGACTAAGCAACATGCTCAAGCTATGAGAGATAGTGTTTCCACTCCAATAGCACCTTGAATAAAGTCGGATTTGATCAAATGGAGATATGGTCCTATGAATGTGTGTAACACAAGGGAGGTGAAACGGAAGAGTCTATTATGAAACAAGACAAAAATAGATCCTCAGGGTGCCACCTCTATTCCTAATTACGCTTTCCAAGCAAATACGCATCGATCGGATAAATTTAATTAAGTTTCCTTGAGGGATTACTTCCCACTCTTCGGTTAAAACAGCTCTCAGTTCCACCATGCTCTGTGGCGCAGAATTTCTCTTTGTTTGAGTTCATCCCAAACATGCTCGATCCGCATCAAGTCTGGACTAAACGGAGGTCAGTCCATTTTAGGTAAAATAATGTCAGCCAATTAGGTATTGGTCACCCATGCAGTGTGGCATCAAGCTTTACCATTTATTAACACAAAGTCTTCTCCAACAAATCCTGCATATAGAAGAACATTTTTCTTCCATTATGGCCTGATGTAGCGGTCCGCTGTTAATCCTTCTTTGCGTCCTTTAGCAGGCATGAAAACGAACTTAGTTTTTCCACTCTTAGAAAAGTCCGCCCACAAAATTTAGGAGCCACCACCATATGCAACTATTTCTTTGACACAACACGAAGTGCAAATAGCTCTCCACTGCCATGTAAATACGTCCTGGACTCATCAGTGAATCATATCTGACCGAAGTCCCAATTCAGAAGCTCACGAGCAAATTCCAGCCGCCTTTGTTTATGGACTGCGGTCAGGTTCGCACCAGTAGCTGCCCGCCTTGGATCAGGTTGGCCCCTTCAGTCTTCTTACTGTCTAGGTACTGGCGACCATACGTTTGACCTCCCTCAGCTCTTGTATTACGTCAACGAGAGTCATATGCCGATTTCTGAGGAATTTTGAGGTAAGAAATTGTATGTCTCTCTGTTGTTACGCGCTACGGCCTTCTTATTGCCGGCGGAAGTTATCACCGGTTCCCCGGTACCGACGATGTACTCGACACAGCTGACATAAAGCTCATGTTTAGTCGTTTCCCCACGGCCCTCTTACTGAGGCAATCTCTTAATAATGCAACTGCCTGCTGTCTGGGCTGCTTTGGCGGCAGCGGTATACCATTTTCTTGCAAATTACTAGAAAATTTTAATACGTGTCAATTTCAACTTTGGATAAGCGACTGAGATGAAATAGTGAATTCCATTAGCAAGGTTCGTTAAGTCCGTTTATGATGCATGTTTTTTAATGCGTCATTCGATTAGTGCAACAGCGACGGTTTATTGAAGCTTAATAATAAAGATACTCCTTGCATGTCTCAGGTTTTTCTTTTCTTTTACCTAAAATTAGAACAGGACACGGAAAGCTTTATGTGGTTTACTTAAGCTCTAATATGTTTTCACTTTAATGCAGCGATTATAATTAATTAAGTGCTGCCGTCTCGCAATGTCGCAGTTGTAATAACGCACATGCATTTCTATTCTTATAACACTTCCGAATTGCAGAATGCTGCAGGCTGTATTACGTCTACAATTCTGGCATATCTCGTTTAAGACTTAAAATCAAATTTAGCTACGCGCCCGAGTAATCTTAACGCGTTAGGTGCTACGTCATTTATTCGCAGGGGTACCTGTGTGAAATATTACCTACCTCCAATATTCTACGCCGGCAGTATATATCAGTGTAGCAGAAGAATGTGACGTGAATAAAATGCATCGCATCACGTTCCTTCGCTATGCTAATAAACATCATTTTCTTATTTAGTTAGTGTCACAGAAAATCGGACAAGGCGTTCATATTTTGAATTTTTACCGGAGCCGGTGTACCCAAGAGAATACGCGAAATATTTTCTTTACATCGTCAGTTTTGCGTAAGAAAATAATAGCTTGCTCCATAACATTTTAAGAGCGTGGGGTAATATAACATTGCGCTAATAACATTAATGCAATAGAATTGAAGAATTCACAACCTAATAAATAATAGGTGTATATACCACCGTGGAGTTTGAAAATTAAACGACCTGGGAGAGTCTAAACTCTGGGTTTGAAGCGAAGCTCTTGAAACTAGGTAATGCTCTTCACCACAGGATGGCGCTGTTGTAATGGAGCGGTAGTTGCTTGTTGTTTGCCTGATAGACATGCTTCCAGGTAAACAAACACATTTTAGATTAACAATTCTCATAGGTGGCCAGAAAAGCTGGGCTTATGCAGGTATACTTTCGGACTGTAGCGGAATTATAACTAGAAAATACCTACCCACATAAAAATTGTTTCTCGAACTCGAAACAGATCTGTGTTTCATTTAAATATATATTACTCGTTTGATATTAATAAGATGATCCTAAATGTGAAGTTATTCTTACACTCTGCTAATAAGATGCGTCGTCAGCGTAACAGATAATATGAATTTTCTGTGTCCCTAAACGATATCTTTTCATTTTTCAAGGGCACGAATTATTTCGTTCATTATCAAATTGAAAAGTAGAGGACTGATCAAGTCTCCTTGTCAAAAGGAATGAAGTTTTTCTAAATCCTAAGTACTTTTGTACTATTTGTTGGATTATAAATATTGCGTCATTGCATGATTATTTTTCCCTACTAAAGCATTGCTATTTGTCTTTCCAGGCGATTAATAAATCGTATACGCTATATTAGTGTGACGTAGATGTCGGTCATTTTGCTGTGATACGTCAAGATCCTGGATCCAAACCAACCTACTTAGTTGTCATAATGTGCGTAAGGGAGTTCAGTGTTTGGTGCAATTTTTTAGTGTTGAAGAATATTTTAAAGTGTTACTGTGTATGTTTGGGTAGCTTACACTACTTCGCTTTACTTAGCAAGTATTACGAACCGAAATTACATTTAGATACAATGTATTGTTGAAAAGCTGAACAAACAGTAAGTACGTGTGTGTAGCATTACAATTTACAAATTTGACCAGAAAATGGTAATGCGTTGGGTCCCTGGATGTTCCCGTTATAATGAGAGAAACGTGTAATCTTTATAGCACTTCTTTTGGGTTGTTTTTAAACAATAGATTGCAACTGAATGTAATTTTGGTTTGTAATACTAAATTATACGAAGGAACGTAAACCATTAAAAATACACAGTAACACTCAATGTTCAGAGCAAAATTATAGTATAATACAATATTTTGAAGTGTTACTGTGTATGTTTGAGTGGTTTACATACCTTTGTATTAATCATTAAGTATTGCAAACTGAAATTACATTAAGTTGCAATCTATAATTGAAAGACAATCTAAAATAAGTGCTTAAAGTTTATACGTTTCTGTCTCATTATAACAAGAACATCCAGGGACCTAGCACGTTACAATCTTCTGGTACAACATTTAAATTGTAATGCTCTACACACGCACTTATTGTAGGTTAAGCTTTTCAGCAACCCCTACATTGTAACTAAATATAATTTACGTTTGTAATACTTGCTAAGTAAAGCGAAGGAGTGTCAGCTACTTAAACATACACAGTAACACTTTAAAATATTATTGTAACACTAGAAAATTGCACCAAACACTTACCTCCCTTATGCACGTTATGACCACTTGGTTTGTTTTGATCCAGGTTCTAAACTAAATATAATTTCGGTTTGTAATACTTGTGAAGCAAAACGAAGGAGTGTAAGCTACTCAAATAAGCACAGTAACACTTCTAAATATTATTTTAGTCACAAAATTGCACCTAAAACTGAGGTCTGTTACACGCGTTATGACAACTCACTTTGTCAGGATCCAGGACTTTGAGACGTACCACAGAAAAATGGCCGTCATTACGTCAGCATTAATATAGCGTATAGTGTCTTTGCAATTATTTTTGTTGTTAAAATTAGTGTCGTGTTTGGATCTAATTTGTCACCTTCTCTTAAATAGCAAGTTGCTGGTTTCCATTCATCTAGTGCTCGACTGTGATAATATATATTTTGAATTAATTGTCAGTTCCTTATTCAATGGTGATCCTCCTTACTTCAACATCTCGTAGATAGCATCTACCGTTGGTGATTTCTTATTTTAATTGTCTTATCACTAACTCCTGCGATATTTCGTCTTTTTATCGGAATGTTTCTTCTATACAAGGTAATTGACTGTCGTCACTATGAAGTACTTTGACCAATCTTCTAAGCTCACTTTTTTGCTTACGTATTAATCTTATTCCTTTCTAGAACGTCATATACACATCTGTTTTTGCAATCCATAAAATCATGCTCTAAATTAGCTGTGATTGAATTTCAATATGTTCCTTTTACATCTCGTTTGTTTGGTTTTTTAAACAATTTTACATTTCGTAATTAAAAGGTGAGTGCAATTGTTTGTATATGGTAAACACTTGCCGCTATTTCTTTGTAATCACTTGTAAATTATGCATTTCTGTTCGAGTGTTGCTTATGCTTAATTCGATCTTGCCAAGTGCTTCCTCTGCTGCTTGCAGTATCCTCTTTAGAGATGGGTAGTATAATGTGTGAGTCGTTCAAATTGAACGACTCTGCAAAATGTGGGGTGCTGATATGACTCTTTCTTCGTGTACTGGTAGCACATTTGCCTAGACCGCACTTCTACCAGGCACGACACTGTGCGTGTGTACGGACTAGGGAGCGTTTAGTTGCTCTAAATTTCTATTTTTGTTTAAATGACTCCGAGGGTGCTGAATTCATTTATGGTACTTTTTTAACCAAAACCAATATTGCCATGTGGGACAAACTTAAATTTTTAAAAATTATTATGTTGGTTATCAAACTATACGTTTTTCAGCCCTATTATTTCAAATTTAATGATATTTGAATTAAAAAACCAATGCAAACCTTAAACGGTGCGAGGCAAATTTCGAAGAAATTTAAAATTAATATAAAACGTTGAAAACTGATCCATTTTGCTCTACGTGGATTGAATTCGTGTTAAATAACTCCCCAAGTTAAATCCGCAATACATTTATTCGGGTAAAGCGCTATCGGCTAATACGCCATCGTCAGACCACATTACAAATTAGAAGAAAAAATTATGACATTGTCAAAATTATAAAAATAATTACAATTTTGGTGGTTATTTAACAACAATTAATTTAAAATTAATTTACTGGGTATAAAATTATATGTGTTTCAGCCTTCTGATTTCAGACATTAGATCCAAGGAGGAGATGTAAAATTTAAACTTACGTTCTTCTAATCTAATTAAAATACTTAATGGATTTCGGAGAACAAATGTACAATACAAAATAGTAATAAATACTAAATACACTATACCTACTAGAAGAGAATTAAAAATATATCAATTTTTCTGCCAGATTTAATTTTACCTCACCGGTTATTCACTACGGGATTCGTTTTCACTGTCCACTTCTGTAGAATCGTCAAAACTTTTTTCCCTTCAAACTCTTTTACGTTGACGTCTTTTTCTTCTTTTTTCTTCTCTTTCTTTTTCGTCTTTTTCAGCTTCCACAATTTCCATCAACAAGTACTACTTCACTTTTTCTAAGTATTCAAAGTATCGCTTCGTGAAATTTCTATTTTTTTTTGTATTCTTCTTCCTTGGTATATTGATTTAATATCTTCGCATTCTTTATTCTTAGAAGCAATCTATTTTCTGTACGATTGACAGCAGCCTATTTTTGGTACAACCCACTTTTTGCCTTATTTGAGACTCAACTGTATTATGAAAAACTACTTCGGAAGTAAGGAGTTCTGTACTATGTAACAGTAACTAACTTATTTAGCGGTAAAGTTGTTAGTACTTAACTAAACCTTTAAATTATTAAACTGGCTCTATTATGCATGTGATCTTTAATACTTACATTTTACTGGTTACTGCTCTAACAGCAGATGCTTTGCGAACATATCATACTTTCTGTTTTACCCACTGATACTGTGTAATTAGTTTCAATTAATTTTTTAATTGAACAAACCTGAAACTTATTACTACCGTAATGGTACGAAAGTTAATGAGAGCGAAAATAATCAGGGTAATTATTCTCCTTGTCGCCATTAAGTCGGGCTTATTAAACTTCGACATCGACAAACGATGCCGTTTCCATCAAAGCGACCTCGTGTAAAACCACTGACAACGAAACCCTTTGTTCTAGGTAATTAATCTTTTTGCGGGTTCGCAGCAAACCGGTATAGCTGAAAGGTGATATTCTTCGCCACAGAGAAATTTGTCAAAACTGCCGAGGGAATGCATTACGGAGTGGAAAAAAACAAACTTTTTAAAGATCTTCTCGACTTAGAAAAGGACTTCAAGTATAACCTAACCTTGCTCAAAATAAGGGAAGAAGAAATTCTTAGGTAGGTAAGCAAGAACGTGAAGGTGCTTTAAGTCTACTCTTGACACTAAGAGTAGTTCACATATCTAGACATATATTATTATGTATAAGATCAAACCTTTTTAAGGAATGCCAGTTGAAAATGTCGTATGACTAATAAAATTATAAGTCAGAATAAGTGTAGATGTCAGCACTGCGTTGTCAAATGTAAAGTCACTAAAAGTAGAATAATAATAATAATAATAATAATAATAATAATAATAATAATAAATAATAATAATGAGTTAAAGAGGTAAATGCTGTTTTGGGACAGAACATGGCCGATAGTCTAAATGTAAACAAGGTGACAATTGGCCTGAAAGTTTTGTTTGTGAAATAGTGCGATTTAACAGTAATGAGATGATAATAAGTTACCGCTTCAGGGAAATGTAAATTAAAACTGAAAAAAGTTTAAACAAGTATTTCATATTTATATGAAGGCATCAGCTAAGGATAAAAATGATGAGGTTGTCCATCTTATAAAATTTAATTGGTGAAGAGGCAGATGAAGTTTACAACACACTACCTTCCCGATGAGAATCAAAAATCACTAAGGTTATCGAGGCGTTTAATAAAAACTATACCCCACTAGAAAATGTGGTGTACGACCGACATAAATTTTATATGAGAACAGAGCAAGAAGGTGAAAATTTTACAAACTCCTTATTTGATTTAAAAAAGTTGGTTCAGTCATGTGAATTTGGAAGGTTAACCGAAGAGATGTTCAGGGATAGAGTAGTACTTGGAATAAATGACATTTCCAAAACATATTAGTCTTGTCGGTAACGATGGTTACCAAATGCCCAACAGTATCATCTTTCTTGTCAGTTTTCGGATTGATGATTGGTCCAGAAGGAAATTGTATTTGCCCAATCAGAGGATCAATCTGTCCTTGTCGAACCTCTTCCGTTAACCTAGCTGGGTCTCTAATGCGAATTGTGCCCTTCTTTGGATCAATGAGGTCATACTTGGTCTCGATTTCGCCAGTTGGATGTAGAACTCCAGCAGACTGGTCGATGATGCCATTTTCTATATCTAACTGCCCAGTCTTAGGGTCCTTTTTGGCTGTTTTTTCCTGGTTCTATACTTTCTACTGTAGGTGTTACTTCAGCAGACAGTGGTTCTTTAAACGTATCTGTCAAAGACAAAGGTTGTTTGTCTACAGCGAGATCAACAACAGCATTATAAGGAACAACTTTAATGCTTCTTCCGAAGCTGTTATCTACTTTTCCGGTCTTGGTAAGTTGGCAAGTCGCATGTACGTTCGGTTTAGGGCAGTGATGGGCACGTAGAATACGTCATGTAGATTACGTTATTGTCTACGCGTAAACTATGTAATATTCTACTTTGAAATTCTACTGTAGAAAATAGCATTGTGTAGATAATCAGAAATTTAGAAATATTTAGTTATTTAATGGTGTCTATTACCACTACTGCTCTAAACGTGGTAAATGTCTAAACAGCAATAACATATTTGGTAGGGCCAGAAGACCCGACAAGCGTGCTGTGAAAAGCACTTTGAAGCCCTCAGTCGGTCAAATGGACTCCTTAATGACTGTAAACTGTGATTTTATGTTCTTTCTTCTCTGTAAACAAAAATTTCATGAGCTACTCATGTTCTTTTATCGCAAATTCTTTGAAAGCAGATCAACAGGGTACACAAGCAGTTCTTGTTGCTGAACTAGATACATTGATCTAAAGAAGCAACTAACTATGACCAACTAGTTGTGTTGTAGTAAAAAAATTATTTGGAAATAAATCAACTTGTAACTACGGTACCGAATTTGATAGTGTGTTAGGAAAACAACTTAATATAGTTGTGGAAGGAAAGATGTCGTAAACATATGCTTTGTCTTTTGTGCTTCAAAGAAGTAAAAAAACCGTTTGTATACACTGACTATTTACTGAAACATGATATGCAAGTTTGTAATATAATATTTACATTTACACCTATTTATTGTCTCAGACATATTAAAATCATAAGTTAAGAAAATAAAAATGTTTAGTAAACCGTGCAGTTATTTATAAAAAATGTGGTAGCTATGTTGCAACTTTCAGATTTTGTCATTAATCTGTCTAAAATCAAAACTTCAAATTCCAAATAACATTATACATAAATCGATCGTACTTTGCATGTTTTAGTTGGCCCCTTATTATAAACCGCATTTTCAGTAAAGTTCAACTACATGTTGTTATACTTATGTACCATTGTAAATGTTTATAGAAGCCCTGATGAAGATTTGAAATAAAAATCGAAAGCTTGGCAAAGAAAGAAGAGTAAACACTATTTTAACATAAGAAGTCGATTTCTACTTATTTGCGAAGACTTTAATATAATAAAAAGGGACGGCTATGTTCATTTAACGTATTAGATATAAAAACTATAAAATTATAAGAAATTTGACACATGGAGAAGCGAACAAAACAGGAAAATTAGAATCAAACTAATTTCATTTTGTTTTAGTATGTACTTAATACATTTTAGGCATAATATACTCGTTTTATATTTTCTACTTAAAATCTACGCCAAAGTGCTTTATCTACATTTTTTACGCATATAACGTAGAAAATTATAATTTACGCGTAAACGCCCATCACTGGTTTAGGGTCATATGGAGGTAAGAGTGGTAGAGCAGTTGTCGACAAAGGTGCAAGCAGAACTAGAGGTGGATTCAATTAGTTGGGCCAAAAGGTTATTGCATCAAGATACGAAGTCATAAGATAGGCCATCGGACAGCTTCAAATGAAAAACAAAATGGCAGCCGTAATGATGATACTGATGATTCTTCAATTTATTGCATTACATTATCAATAGGCAAAGAATCTATGGACTCTATGCTGTTGGGTACAAAAGATATTTGTGGGTGATAAAAATTTACCTGTTAAGTTTAAATTAGACACAGGTGCAGATGTTAATGTTTTACCAGAAAGTGTCTTGCGAAAATTATCTGGTAATTATTCATTGTGTAAAACTAATATTGTAATAGAGGCCTTTGGTGACAACTTACTGAAACCTAAAGGTATTGCTGCTTTAAAAATAAGATGTGGACCTTCAGTGGTTAATAATGATCTGATCTTGTTATTGTTGATGGTAAAGTGTCACCAATTCTGAGCTTAACAACTTGTTCAAAATTGAATTTAATTACTCGTAACAGTGAAATTAATGCACTGGTAAAATTTGATGATAAACGAGATTTCTTGAACACTCGAAGGAACTGTTTAGTGTACTAGAGAATTTGGACAAGAATGTGAAATACAGGTGAATGAAAATGCTATTCCAGTTATTAATCCACCCAGGTGTTATTTCAGAACCGAGCAACCTAACATTATTTATTCACCTAACTGCCCATCCAGTTAAAACCAGCGAGTAGTCCCACACGTACCGAAATCAGAGCATATTTTAGCTGTAGGAATTATCCTGATATATTACGGCGCCAAGTAATGACAACATTTTTTTTCTGGTGCGACGGCCGTCAAAAATGAATTAATATTTTTTACATTACACTTTTAACTTTTGTCTGTAAATTTATTGTTTATTTATCTATTAGCAGGTTTTCCATATTAAAACAAGTACGAATTTATACGATTCATAAACATACATCTACCAGAACAAAAAAGATAGTCGTGATAGAACATTGATTAATATATTGTATCGTGTTTTGAATGTATTTCATTCAGTCCTAAATCTTAAAGTATCATGATACGTTTTCCTTGTTTTCAAATAGTTCAAATTAACTTTATGACAACTTTGTAATACATTTGCGCACTCCCGGGGCGAGGGTTAGGGCTCTTCCTGGTCCCGAGCATGCTCTTTGACTATAGGTTGTTCCAATCCTAGTTCTAATGGTACTTTGGCCGCAGTCTTTCGACATCGTCTTGTGAGATTAAGTGGTCAACAAACCTGCATTGGTCGATAATATTTTGCAGTCTTGTTTAGTAAAATGGGAACTTCTTAATGACTGTTCTATGAAGTTCTTTGGTGAAGGGTGCCTTTCTGCCTTTGCTGTTTCTATACGCGTTAGTTTAAATTAACATTGAACTATAAACATATTTATTTCCTTATTCCATACAGTTCGCCGCATGCCTTCATCTGGTGTGGTGTAGGTACTGAGACTCTCAGCGGCACTTTGACTTCTCTTCTACCGTCTGGTTACTCCTTTGGGGTGTTCCTTGATCATCACGTAAGTTATTTTCAGGTACATCATCGCGACGGTTCCGACCCGGGTCCTGCTACCCCGCTCGCCATTATTATTATTATTATTATTACTATTACTATTACTATTATTACTACTATTACTATTACTATTACTATTACTATTATATTATTATTATTATTACGTTTCATACAAATATTAAAATTTCTGTTAACGAAAAAGCGATCACCTGCTTTCATAACTCGAGTAATCTCGTCGTGCAGCGAGTAATCCATTTCATTTCCATCCCGCGAACATCAGTATAACCCAATCTTGAGAGTTAATTCATGAAATCCTTGCACAAAGGTGCGACAATGTGAACCGGAACCTACAGGAAGCGCTAAAATCGTCCCTGGCTGAAATTGGAAGATTAAACGTGAAGATTTCGGATCAGGCGACCGCCATCCAGCATTCCGAGCGCCTCCGTGTCGAGCTGAACGAAATTTGCCAAAGCAAAGTGAATAAGCTGACAGCTGACATGGTGGAATTGGTGCGTAAACATCACGCACGTATGGAGGATTATCGCAAAAAGGCTCGTCTGAAGGAAGATGAGGCCAGGCGACGACAATCAGAGGAGCTAATCGAAAAGGAAAGTGCTTATAGGCAAATCGTAGATACGACGGAAGGCAGATTGCAAGAGCAAACCAATTCAGTGAGTTTATTGTTTGCCATCTTCTAATTGCAGATTTGTTTAGTCGTTTGTTGAGCAAATAAGTTGACGTTCCAATGCAATTTCAGCATATTTACACATTGGATTAGCCTACAATATTGTCTTTGTAAACAATACCTTCCCATAAAAGTTTTAATAATATAACGATATAAAAGGATATCTCTCATTTTCCTAACCGGTGCCAATTTAAAAAGGTCATCTAGTGATGTTAACATGGCATTTAACATATGTTATATCACAAAAATATTAGTTCATGTAGGTGCGCGTTAGAATTGTTACTTTTTAGAAAATACTACGTATATGAACGATAATGTTGTCTGTTATTTAGAAATTATCAATCTGGGGAAGTTTTAAGAAAAAAAAAGACATCGTAATCTTGGTCTGGATTCAAAGCGAGACACGAGAAGTTTTTCGTGAATAATCCAACATTAGCTGGCGTACTATGGCTTTTTGCTTGCAGCAATATACTTCGATGCATTTTGTATTCGAAGAAGAGACGTGACGAACAGAATTTAACTTGTAAAACACTGATCTCTAAATAACTGGATGTCGCATAAGTCATTCAAAACTGTGATAAGTAGCCACCATGCCGCTGGTACTCGTACTATCAATTTAACGGCGCCTTCAAATTTTAGGTCAGATCCTTAACTATATAATATGGTTATGAGTAAACATTAACATCCAGTTTGTACGGTACATGTTTCTTACTCAAACACTACA
This sequence comes from Rhyzopertha dominica, assembly GCA_025024175.1. NCBI lineage: Eukaryota > Metazoa > Arthropoda > Insecta > Coleoptera > Bostrichidae > Rhyzopertha > Rhyzopertha dominica. The sequence goes on from QCXZ01000003.1 coordinate 52,920,283, forward strand.
ACGATCATCTTTTGGAAATCTGCAGACAGATGATGAGTTCACGATTTTAACCGTCAATCATTAACGTTATATTTACCGCAGAAGCGAACCTTTGTCAAAATTTTAGTACAAGGACCAGCGGCTAGGTGCTAAAGTGGCTTAAATCTATCACAAATAATTTACATGCATTTTGGTATGTAAGCTACATCCAGTTATTTAGAGATCAGTGTTGTAAAAGCTTATCGAGCTGTCAAATTGAACTTCGGTAAATGACATTGACAGATTATATTAATATAAAGGGATAAATCACATCCTTTATAGCGCCGTCTTTGCCCGTCGACAAGTTGTAAGTGATTTGATCACGTTTTTAAAGCCGACCCCGGTGGTCCAGTGGGCAGCGCGATCAAACGCGACTGCCTATGTCCACGGAAGCTGCGGGTTTGAGTCCCGTCTAGGGCATGGGCAGAGTACAATGAGGAACGGGTAGCGAAACTCCGTATCGGCGGTTTGATCTCTTTAAAACGGGTTCTATGACCTCGACCATGCGTAAACGATGCGACTGCGGTACAGGGCTGTATTAAAAATTTTTAGTAGGCACCGGCATAACCTCACGCAAACCGATATAGACTTATAGCATATGCAAAATAATTTTTTTATACAATATATGAAATCCCATTAATAATGTGTTTGCTATTGCATTTTAAAATAGTCTGTATTGATTTAATTAATCATTCTTTGAATAAAAAAAATGATGTACTAGCTGTGCATGATTCTTCTAACGATGGAAATATTGCTTGTTGGTCTAGCTTATCTGTGTAATCTGTTCTGCAGTGGGTTTGTAAATTTTTTTTTCAAAATGTGTTCGACACAATATAAATGACAGATTACGGAGATTGTGCAATTTAAGGAGAAGAGCCTCTCTACGACAGGCATAAATCCAAGTTTTCGCACCTCTTAACGATAACGACCATAAAATTTATTTAAACCAATTTGTGAAAAACTGATACGTTAAACACTCTTAAAATGGGTTTAGCATATTAGGCAAACTGTGAAACTAATTACTTAAAAAGTTAATAACGAAACAGTTATAACCAACAGTTTTATCATTTCCATGAAACAGTTTTTCCTAATCACTTAAACGCTTAATAAATATAGAACAACAAACAGTGATTGTTATTGACCGTGTTATTTAAAACCTAACACCTAAGACTAGTTTATTAGCGCTGCAAATCTTGCACCAAAATCGGGAATGCAACGGTTCTAATTTTAGGCTGACTTAACCAGTGTTGAGTTTACCAGTACAGAAGTATTCCTACAATATTAATCTGATATCAAGAAATTTATGAATTATTACACTTCACAATCACAATCCACCGGGAAAATCGCTCAGAAATAAATTATTAAAAACGCCATGGTTAGAATCACAAAAATCATAAATTCACAGCACTTTGGAGCAGTTAAAATCATTGTGGCAGTAAAGTACTACCCCACCCTCACGGCACCCTCTACTGCTAATACAATATACCGGGTGAATCGTAAATCCAAAATCGCTTTATAGTATTCATATAATGGTAGACCATTTATCATTGGGATTACAGGTACAAGCTAAACCGGAAGAAGTAGGGAAAAATAGTCTAGGTATCGGGATCTTTTTTTTTAATCGTATAGTCTAATAACATAAAGAGATCTTGGTTAACTTATTTCGATTTGATATTTTGGCTTTTTTTCTAAATCATTGATGGGTTAACGCTAGTATGTCGGTTGATGTACTATCCATTGAATAACTATGAAATCTTAACCGGTTATGAAACCGTTTAAGATTGAACCGATTTTAAAACTGCTTAAAATAAGCAGTTATGAATCATACGCCAAGACTCTTACTGTTGAACAACACACAACGATCATTGTTAAAAGTGTTATTTAAAACCTTAAAATTATTAGTTTATCAGCACTGCAAATGTCTGTACTTTATAATAGTAAAGTCACTATGCCTAATTCAGCCAGTTAGCCGGAAGACTTGTTAATCGGTCAGCATAAACTGGGTGAGCTTAACCGGTTAACCGGTTCAGCTTGAGCGGTTAGCCGTCGTTTCGATCATTTTTTTATGAAACCACTTAGTTTTTGCAACCTGTTAAACCGGACTGAACTGTCACTATTGACAGCACTACTTGCGCGTATCCGTATTTATGTGTACTATTTCTAACTTTCCAATAGAAATATACAAACCTAATGATCTGGCTAATAATTATCAGTTGACATGGCCATTAAAAATAACCTTTTTAATTGAACACCTGAAAAAATGCCAAAAGTAGAAATCTGTACAAAACATTGTTTCTTCAATAAGTTTCACAGATAACGCTAATACGCAAAGCTAGCTGCTGAATGATATTGCGGGCAACTCGAAAATTATACTGTAAACACTGTATCTGTCCTATAAAAAAAGATATTACTTAAAGGTTTTTACTACAATTCTGCCGAAAAACACAGTATTTCGACAATCCAAAGTTTTCTAATTGATTGGTCACATCTCGATAAATAAGCAGAACACAAAAATTGTATCATGAATACAATGAAGGATAGAGGTAAAGAACGCGCTAGGTCCAAACTTGAGAAAATTTGCGGTTACTTGCACACATTTAGTACGCATCCTGCTGTTTCGCTAACTTGGTACGTTCATAAAGGAATATAAACCGCTTCCTGCATGGAAAAATGTGCAATAATTGGATATAATTGCACACAGCCACAGATGAAGAAAATAGCATTTGTCAAATAGAAGCTAACTGGGATGGATCTTACACGAAATAGCCGAATCATAGATATGTAACAAGAATTTCAATATTCTTAGCGAGGGCACAGGTAAAAATATTGACATCCCCGATAGTATCAAGAAAGGAATTTTATTTTTTAAATTGAATTATTATATAACATAAAACAGAATACATCTGCCGTTTCATGAAAAGATAGTATAAAGTATGAGAGGACGATAACACCTGCTTATTATATAAAAAAACCTTTAATATTAATTGTACTATAATATTTGGAGATATTAAATATATTAACTGCTGTAAATTTATACGTAATTTTGTATGTACTTTATAGGTTCTTGCACAAAAATTTAATAGAAGCCTAAACAATTGAACAAATGTAAGGGGTTAGACATTGTGTACTTCAGGATGGATGTTTGCAATACTCTTACAAGAAAATGAATAGATTAAATGAATGGACATCTTAGCTATACAAGAAATGTACACCAAAATAGGTGAACGCGATTTCCCTAAAAGGAGAAACCTAACTGTACAATAGACGATTGTTGTGAAACCAATCCAGCAAACTAATTGATCGTACACGTACACATTTACAACCTTTTCGGGAGTTGTATCGTAAATTCTAAAACTCAATTCGCAATTAACACGAAGAAATATAGCTGCCGCGACTCGGTAATTTGAAATGGAGAGAACTAACGCGAAATTAGATTTATTTCGGAAGCTGCGTCGAAAACGGCACGCAAATAGATAAGCTTTCGAAGGCAATTAGAACAAATTGTTAAAAAAAATTATGCAGATTAATAAAAATATGCTCTGATCAATCTACTCGGACCCCATGACTAGTTTCGCTCTTGTTTGAACTCCTCAGGTAGGGATACCAAGTACATTGACCCAAGCAAGCTGCCGCAGCGTACGGTATATATGTTTATTAATTTACCTCATCGCTCACGGAGAAGCTTCTCCGATGCCACCTAAGTATACAGTGATCCGCCTCGATGGCGCCGAGGGCCTTGGCTTTCACTAATTTGTGCAGAGTTGAGTTAAGTGAAGCATATAGGTTTCCTTTTTAGAATACCCACTAAATGTTAATACTTTCTATCGTAATACCATATTACTAATTGGTTAAGGTTTTCGCGGCCAAGTGATGAACTGTTGTCCTGATTCGGGTCTAAAGGCCGTCATTGGTTGGAATTGCTTCCTAACGTTTCGCTGGCATGGGTGGCAAGCTTCTTCAGAGGTCCTTCCTTCCACCTCCGGTGCTGGATGTAGTCTACGTGATGGAAGGACCCGAACCAGGACAACAGTACAAAATTACTAGTCAACTTCGTAATGTAATTCTTTTTACTGCTATCCCGACGAAATAAAGTAGTGTCTACAAAAAGCAAAATTATGATTACCTACGCCCTTAAATATTAAATTCACTAAATTTTTTACGTTTCTAAGTATAAAAACACAGTATGACTAATAATGTTGTTGCCGATGAACAACACTGAAGTGTTTCCGAAGATAGATAGAAGACCAGCATTTTTCTATTCAACACAAGCTATAGTTAATAGCTACGTGTTTTCAAAGTCTGAGTAACTATATAGTACACCATAACAAACACTTCTATCTTTAACCTGTAAACGTCTTTAGAATACCATCAATTGAATCATAAGCATAAAATCGACATTGTGCTCTCAGCTTTTTTAATAAACTGTTCCGTTTGCAGCTAAATGATACCAAAAAAGAATTAGAAAGAGTTGTCAGCGAAAACCTTCAATTACGGAACAAAATCCGAATTATTGACTCCAACCGCATCTCCGAGTCGGCCTTCTACAAAGACGAGAGGAAGACAATGCAGTCCCATAATGCCGAATTGAACGCGGAAATCAAGTTCCTCAAAAAACAGATTGAACTGCATACCAAGGAACTCGCTGAAATTAAACTGAAAAGCGATGATCTGTCTTGCCTCTTTCAAGAGATGCGCCAGGCGTACGAAAATCTGATTGGCGAGCATATCAAAGTCGAATCCGAGAACCAGCATCTCCATGAAGAGGTCGAGAATCAAAAGAAAACAATAATCGAGTTAACGGGGCGGAACGATGAATTGTCAAATGCTGTATCCGCATTGAATTTAGAACTGCATAAACCTACAAGGGAAGGAAAAATTCCAGACGGGGTTTCCTGCAACGTTCCTGATCACATTGCATTTGAGGATACTGTTAAGCAGAATCAAATCTTGCGCGACGTTATCAAGGCAATGAAAAACCGTGAAAGTTCGAATGAAACTAAAAATCTAAAAACAGCGAAGACGACGTTAGAGAACTTCGAAGCAAAGACGTTTTATGTTGAAAAGAGACATAGTACCGGAAGTTTTAACGCAAGCTAAAACCGAAATATAAACTTTAGGGTAAATTACACGTTGAATGTCTCATATTTTAAAATAAGTTTTATGGTGTTAGGTGTATACTGTAAAGTAATTAAAAGTTATATTTTATTTCGTCATTGCTTCGTGCTATCTTTTATTCATCTACATCGTAAATAGCCTAGATAGTTTTCGAACATATGATAAAACTCTAAAATTATAGTTTTCGGTGTGTTATTGTTATCTAGATTATCCTGCAAAATATCAGAACATGTTTCTAGTCGGTATTTCCAAGAAGTAACACAGTATTGTTCTTTTAATAGACCATGTTTTTGTAGGAAGTTACTAATATTGCCTTTCCTTGGAGTTTTTTCATTTAGCTACGCAGAAATCCAATATTCAAGGCTTTGTAAAGGCAAGGGGGGCCTCGGACCTGGACTACCCATCAACCCTTCTGTTATGTATTGAGTTTGAATGAAAAGAAAAGTCAAGTAACTTTTACAACTGCTTTTATTTTCGCGTAGCTCACATACATTCATTGGCATAGCTCGACACCGAATGCTATTAATGCGCGATAAACAAGCGCCCGAAAAAAGCTCACAAAAACCCACTCACTGTTTCCTGATATATTTTACACTAAATAAATTAAGCTGAATAGAATTCACAACACCTTCCCACCTTCCAAACTTTTAGCTGATTAATTAAATACGTATTTAAAAAATTATTAACGAAGTAAAATTTATAAACAAACGTATTTCACGATTTTCATCTAGAACCCATGTTTGACCTATGCAAATGAAGTAAGTCGTTGTCAAACGGTTTCCAAGTTTATTTTAGTCTGGAGTCATAATACGATTTCTAATCCCTCACTTACTTTACTGTTTTACAGTATATTTTCCCTGTCTTGATGCCATTGATAAATACAGGCTTCAGAAGGTGCAGAATAACTGCTGCAGATTCATATTTGGACTAAAAAAGTATGCTCATATCAGTAAGTACATACAGCAACTCAAATGGTTGAAAATTGATCAACTTTTTCATTACCACTTTGCAACTTTTTTGCTTCGTGTCTTTCGATCCTCTTCGCCAAAATATTTGCGTGATAAGTTTCATAGTCGTCGCAGCTTGCATTACACTGATTTATCTCTTAGATATGTCCACCATTTATCGATGCCTAGCTTCCGAACCTCCTTATACACGCGGTCTTTTACTTATAATGCTATAAAATGTTATAATGAACACTTTGATTTGTTTACTAAAATATGCTCTGTGGAAAGTTTCAAAAAACAGATGATGTATAGGTTAAGTCGTTAGCTTGTAGTCTTGGTCAAAGCATGGTACTATAGTTGTTTATGTTTTTGGTTTGTTTATTTCTCATATTGTACTAAGTTTATATTTTATTTTGGGTTGAGTGGAATAGCTACGCTAGACTTCGCCCAATAGTATGTTTAAATAAAGTCCTATTATTATTATRATTATACTTTGTTCAGCTCTTCTAATATGTTTTCTTATAGGGATAGTTCAACTATGCATTTTTCTGTTATGTGGAATACACAGAGTCGGTCACATATTTGTATTTTGCGGTAACTTCTTAATTCCAAATTTTACTAAATTAATACAAAGAAACAAAAAAAAGTCAGAAATATCAGTTATTTCAAGCAAAAATCGATCCAAACTAAGAGTTACGAAAGTCTATTTAACGTAAGTTTTAGGAATCCAGTAGTATTATAAGCACGAATTAAAACCCGGTGTGTTGTTAAAATGCCAGTATACAAAAGACTTTGAAATACGAATTAAATATATTTCAATTTATTTAAATGGGGCTTAATTTGATTAAAATATTAAGTGCTGGATTAATTTTTGGAAGCAGTGCACTGGCGGACTACGGAGGTAGGCTTAACTTAAAAAAAAGTAATAGCTATCATTTTAGTGATGTGTTGCGGTGTCTGGTTATCATCTAGCATTTATATAATCGACTCAAAAACAGTATTATCGATTTATGCCCTGGTAATTATTTTAACCAAAGAGTAAAAAGAAAAAATTAGGTCTTCACAGAAGACGTTTTGAGTCACCTTGCAGAAAATCAGCAAAGATTGTTCATGATATAAATACTTCGTTAATTAGGTACATAATCCGATAAAGGCACATTTTTATTTATGTTGAATTATTCAGTAAGAGAAATTCCTGCTATTGCCCCTCTTAGACCAAAAACTGGGTACGCCCATGTATACAGTACATAATAATATTAGGTGTAATTAGGTGCTGGTCGCCATAATCTGGCCACCGCAGCGAATTTATGCTCTGAAGCTCGAAAATACTGAGCGATGAGCGATTCAGCTGCAAATGTGCTGGATGGCGTTCAGCAGCATTGCATAGTGAACTTTGATGTATATATGCCGCTTTGACCGCAATTCTAAATAGGGCCTTGATAGCTCTGTGGATAGAGCGTTTGACTAGTGTTCAAGGGATACCGAGTTCAAATCTAGGTCAAGGCTGGCAATACTTTTTCATTTCATCTTATGCCTGCAAACCCAATAAAATATCAATGCTCATTAATAATATTAGTGTTGAAAGAACGAACCACGCATCCAGCTAATCATTTTCTTAAACAATTTCAGCCTTCTCAGTCGTCAGTAGACCTTTCAGTTTTTACCGAATGGATTCACAGGTTGTTTAGGGCGCGGCACTTAAATTAGGACAAGTTAAACATTTTTTTAAGAAAATTTATTGTCAAAAAATTTTAATGAACAAAAAAATACTTTTGCATATCAGTTTTGTGACCTGTCCAGGGTGGAATTGTTCGATATAATCTCCCTCAGCCGCAATGATCACCTCCATCCTTGGCCTGAAATGCTCGCACGCTCTGGTTTAAAGCAGTGCTGTCCATTTCGGCAAATGCTACTTCGATAGCGATGCGGTACAAATGTCACATTAGGGTGTGTGGACTTATTAGTATAATTCTTTCGATTACATAACGATAACGAGTTTGCACCATCCTGTAAAAACACACGATTTAACCACACCACATTGACCACAGTCAGAACACGCACATTGAACTTCTTTCTTTAGAGTATGCTCTTTCTCGAAATACAAAAGCAGCGCCATCCTCACTGGGCAGAACCCCTGACGCCTGCGCCTTTTCCATTCCACGATTGCCTGAGTCCGTATCATCACGCGTTCTCTCGAATGACTCTTACTTAACGGGTTAGTCGGTTAGCGGAACCTTCCCCGGACTTCTCAGCAACAATGTTGTACAAAGTTGACCTCATGTACCTCAAGAAGCCATTTATTTCAGTCGCTCAACGTCAGGCGCGAAGCTTTGGGTTATCGCGACTCTGCCGTTGCATTCCGGATTTGTTTGCAACATCTTGGTCATTTTGGGGTTATAACCGTTTACTAAACGTATTTGGTGGCTTTCGTGATTCTTGAATACCAACAAGGACCTATAGCGGAACTACTATATGGGGGGAAATTAAAATTTAAATTTATCCCGATTTAAGTGGCGCATTCTGCAGTAAACTGTAAAAGCATTATTATTTTTAACATACAATTCATTAGCACTCAATGTGGTTAATTTTAATATTCAAGGCAGATACTTGAATGTGTAGATAGGTACCTACTTCGATGGTTGATCGTCAGAACTGCCGTTATGGATGTGGTTGATTGATAGGTGGGTGTTGTCTACACAAACCTGACAAAAGTGTTTGATGTAGTGTAGACCATTCCTTATTATTTTATTTGGATCGATGTTGTATAACCGTGATTCGTGGCCTTTGGTCTAAAATGTATTCTACTCCCAGTGATGTAAATAAGCAACGTTCAAACTTACGTCCTATACTATTTGTTCTGTACATTAATGATGTTATGTCACAGTTCAATTAACTATCCAATTTATGTCTACGCTGATGTCCTGAAAATTGCACATGCTATCAGATCAATAAATGACAATGCATTACAAGACAAGATCATCTTGATATATTTATTTGGTTCATGGTATAGGAAAAACCGACTTGTTTAAATGTTAAGATGTGTAAAAAATGCTCTATTACAGATTCTTAAGACATTGAGTTTGATTATCAATTAAAATCTGTTAAGATAAATATAAGGTTGAATGAATCTGAGATTTGATGTCGGATTTTATCTGCCGAAGTACAAGTGGATTCAAGAATACGGAGTTGTTAAAAATTCTTTTTTTTTTCGTATTTGTGAGGTCAAAGCTAGAATACTGCTCTCCTTATTATGATGTGTACATATCACACTTATTGAGCGTGTTAAAAAAATTGTAAGTACTTGTAATAAGTTAAGTATTTACGCTTTCTTGAGAAAATGTATCCCAGTATCATTTTATTAAAGGATATAATATTTTATTTATGGATTTTGCACTATGCAGTGAGAAAGCAACACTTACACAGCCCTGTATGTAGTAAAACAAAATTCCGCCCGCAGCAGCGCCGAATTAAAAAGATACATGTATTAAAACGATACTTGATATTTTTAAATGTATGAATTAAAAAAATACATGATATTTTTAAATGTATCTTAGAAATTCAACAATCGTAAAAATTGGGAAATATAATACACAGGTTTACTCGCGAGCAACTCGTACATGAAATAAACATTTTAAATCAATTATCTAGAAAATAACAATCTTTTAAATTAAATAACAAGTTATTTGAAAGCAGTGAGTGCACGAAAAGCAAACAATCTGTTAAATTCAACAATCGCAAAAATTCGGAATCATTTAAAATATAGATTTAATAGCAAGAAGCTCGTATATATAACTATCGTTTTAATTCAACAATCTGAAAAATTCAACATCGTTTAAATGAAATAACAAGTTGCTCAAATGCAATGTATACGTAAAAGTGAAACAATCTCCTAAATTCACCAAAATTATAAATTAAACCATCGCTTAAATTATTCGTTTAAATATGGTAAAAATGCCAACAAACTAACACAAAAATCCAATAAACCTAGAAATGTTGAGAATTAAATGGATACTTGTTCAATTTAAAGGTTATTTTAAATATGGAATGTATTTTTATACAGTTTATGTTACGATATATCAATGAAACAAGCACAGAAATGTGCAAGTAACTAAAATATACCGCGCAATATGTACAACAATAATTTTAATTCTAACATTTCTTTAGAAACATTATTTATATTTCCTATTTAACAGGATAGTTTATTTTTGTGATAGTTTATGCTTTCTTTGACTACATATTGCAGCGGTGTTTTCTTCTCAAATATTTAAGTATAATTTAAAAGGCGTCGCTAACACAAACAATAATTTTATTTCAAGGAATTATTTTTAATATTATACTGAATTCTGCTTTTAAAAATTATTGTCAATTTCTGCGATAGATTATTATTTTAAAAGCAAGGCAACCAAACCGAGTTAACTTATTTGTACTGTAAACGGGAATCTTTTATTCTTTTAAACGTGAGTTTTAGGCAGCGGTGAATACACGAACTATTACAACAATGGTATTTTACCTAGCGAAATGCTACGCCAGCGCCAAATTAATTTTATACTTGTCTAGTTCGACAAGAAATTTAGCGATAGAATTATTGTGTTTACGATTTGCGCTCGTATAAATAAAAATATAAGCTTCGTAAGTTAAAGTATCTAAAATATACCGCGCAAAATGTGCAACAATAATTTTACTTCTGATATTTCTTTAGAAACATTACTTATATTTCGTATTTAACAGGATAGTTTATTTCTGTGATACTTTATAATATTTCCAAATAAAGAGTAAAACGGCGTTCCATAGGGTTTGTATAAACGATTCATGCAACGCGGGCGGCGCGCGATGATTTCTGAATTCTTAGTGCCGCCTTTTTGTAACTGCTGTCAAGCTACAATATGAATATGCACGGCGATAGTATTCAAGGTTAAAGATCAAGCTACAGTCACGAAATTGATGGCTTTATAAAGATTTTCCAACAATTTACAGTTCTATTTTTCTGTCAAAGGCAATAATTATTGGTAACTCGTGGCTTGTGGTAACCCCAACAGTCTACACCCTTGCACTGTTGCGTTGTGGAAGCTTTGTGTAGTGCAACTAACGTTACTACCACTTAGTTTATGAATTTTACCATTGCGGCAGGCTAAAAACATCTTTCAGTCCATCATAGCTGGTACAATTATTTAACAGGCTTATTGTAGCCACAACCTCACAAATGCGTTTCATAATCTAAAAAAGTCACCCCGCAGTTCCAAAGTGTGAGCTTTCTGCAAAAAGTTGATTATACCACAAGACACTAAAGAGTATGTAGAAAATACAAACTCCCACGCATTTTCTCATATTAAAATATATCAAATAATTCAACAATCTCAGATGACAAGTATATACGTCAAAGCAATAGTTATGTTCACTTTCCTGAGAGGCGACAAACTGATTTAATCGATAATTTCCATAAGCGCCCTGGATGCATGAATCATTTATAGAAACCCTGTATATTCGGTAATAATAAACAAAAACAATGACAGTAATGACTGATAACTGAATGTTGCTGGTAAATATAACTTGTAACAAGGTGTCCACAACAAAATAACACAAATCGCTAATTGCAGCTTATTGACCCGGTTTTCTTTGAAGTTTTTCATGCTTGGCGAGCGAAACTCGCAACAAAGGACAACTGTGTAGGTAGCACACTAGTCAACACTAACAAAAGTTCTTCCCTATTATATTATATTATAGACAGGCCTAAGTATGCCATAGATGGACAATTGCGGAATAGCAGACATATTTATTTTTTAATAATTAAATTATTGGTTAGGGTTGGATGATTGTCACTTTTCATAATAATTATAATGTATAAAATCAATTTATAAACAACCAAATTCTGTGATATTTTTTAGTTGAAAAAAACTATTATCAGTTAATCAAGCAATAGGTATAGTTATTTAACTGGGAATTTTACTAGTTCAGAAAAGAGAAAACCATATGTCTGCCTATTCCACCTTTGTAGGAAAGGAAATGCAAAACTTTTATTGCATATTTAGGACAGTTTTGCCTTACCTGTCTTTGTTGTTAACTTATAGTTACTTCTAATAATTTGTTTTAGCTTTCCATATTCAAAGCTTATAGCAAATACGGCCCCATACTGGCATAAAAAATTACCACAAAAAACAACAAAAGTATATCAGTTACTCTTAAAATAGTGAAAGTATGACTGCCAATCAACTGTTGAAATATAATTAATTACTAGACCTACACAATACTGTGCTATCAAGTTCCAATTGCTGCTACTGATTGGAAAGTATCAAGATTTTTATTAATTTATTTTCATTTTCTAACCATCATTTGGGAATTCCTTTATAAAAATCAACACATATGCAGCACGGCCATATCACTTTTTCCGCCTCTAAAATCTAATGTGTGCCTGTCTGTTCTACTAAATTACGCTGGGGCTTTAACTATTTATCCAAATGAGATCTAACATTTAATAGATACACATCAACAAGTGATGCTTAAATATTATTATATTCATCATTAAGTACGAACATGATGCCTTACCAATGGGAGTAAATGTGTGCTGCTTACTCAACTATTTAAAATAAGACTTTTTGGCAATTTATAAATATTACTGAAATTTATCCGGATTTTATGTAAAATGTACATACTAGATCTATTCTGATTTTTTGTCTAAATCCTGTTCAATAAAATTACAAGACACATTCTGCATTAGCTGTCATTGTGTAAATACACAACCCATTGCTTTCTAAACATAAACGATAAAACTAAAAATAAATATTGCAGTCCTCAAAAATTATTCTCTAGTTAAGCAGAAGACTGCCAAATAAGATCAGTCAAAGACACATAAAATATTAGTGTGTACACAATTTGGGTTAAAAAGTTTATTTTAACAGTAAAAAAMAAATTATAAATTAGGTTGATCATAGACATGTTACTAATACATAGCAAATCATAAAGTAATATAAATAATGGCAAAACCTTAACACTATGTTAAAACCGTACCTCATAAGTATGTTTAAAAACAATAAAMACAGGGAATGTCATAATTATATTACAATACTGAATTTCAAAGTCAATCTCAGAATACTCACTTTCTACAAGGTTCAAACAAATAAAATTCAGTTAAGGTACCTAAATACAGGGCACTAAATACAAATTGAACTCAAGTCTGAGCTTGTCTTCTGTATTTACAATTATTTGTAATTCATAAACTGGTTTTCCACACAGTTTAGAAAATATAAAGTCATAGTTAATATGAAAGACACCAAGAGATAATCAATTATCATAGAACTGCAAATTAAATAAAATGTACACTAAAAGACACATCAAACCTCGGTTTAAGGAATCGCTATGACTGATTCGCGTGTTGCGCTTTATGAGGGTRATGCCTATTACAATACGCCTCTAAATCAAATGGTTCAAAGTCTTTGAGATTCTGGTTCTCCTGTTCTTGATAATACACTGCTGTGTTGTTCGTACTTCTCTCTACTTCCTGTGAAATTCTGTTCCATGAATCAAAGATATATTTTATTAAATCATCGTGTTGGGCATAGCTTGGTTTTTCTGGGGGTGACACGCGACTTGTTCTGCGATTATTATTGCCATTAACTTGAGAGCTCACTCGTGGTCCACTACAAATTTAGATATACAAATTAGGCCAATGCTATTCATATTAATAAATTGACTACTCACCTCATCGTTGGAAACATACAAATAATAACAAAAGCAGTGCTATTTTGAATTGCAAATCACTGAAAATCAAGATTATACTTAAATAAGAATACGTAAATTCATTAGGATTCGTGTTTTTGTCTGACGCTAACGCCACAAAAAATGACAAACGGACTAACACTTGCTCGTCAGTGTCAGCTGTCAACGACAGCCGAAAATGGCAAGCGTCAAAAATAAAATATTTGACATCATTCTGAGCAACGTTGCCTAATGTTCACAATTATTTAAAACGGTAGTATCGTCTGAATGCAATACAATCATCATAACAGTTCAATGCTTTTAGTAATAAAGGTTAAAGCATGTTATAATAACTGACTATTATCTCAAATGTGTGTACTTTGTTCAGTTCAAACTTCAGAAAGCAATTTAAGTTCTCGAGCTATATAGGTAGCAGTGGCGGCTCCTGAATTTTCAAGAGGGGGGGCGCATAAGTAGGTATGTATGAAAATTAATTTAAAAAAGTTCTCTTAGCTTAGTTTGCCGGAAATTATATTATAACAGTAATAAAAACGACCACGACAAATCCAGAGGTTCCTTTCTAATTAAACTATCAGTTATCCACATTTTTTTTATTTCACATAAGTATATTATTTCCATACCTATCATAACAAGTACCTGCACATATACAATAATAAATTAATTATGTTTACGTATATACAGGGTAATCGAACAAGTTTCAATAGTTGCCTAAACTCATAATTTGGCAATGCAGTAACAAAAAAATTTATGGTATTATTTATTCTTTTTGAAAACATAATTTTGGATTGCACCAAAGATAAGAAAGATCTCAAATGTTTTTTGAAAATGTTACATTGTTTCCTTATCATACAATAGCTTTATATTGATTTAATCTGGAAGAAGGATTTTGATTGCACTTTTCCGTTAATTCTTCAAATCCTTAATACAAAACTAAAAAAAGAAAGAATACTATAGGCTATAGGGTACTATGGTTAATAAGTCTGTTTGCTTTATGTATATCAAAAGTTGACATTTACCTTTAATATTTTTTAATAACTATTAAGATTCATCTTGTCTATCATAAATGTTAATTAACTGTTCAAAATGGAAAAAATATATTATTTAATATCAGTGGTCCCACACAACCATTTTATCATCGAAACTATTTTATTGTCAACATATTAGTCAATAAGGTTTATTATGTAAATTAAATATTTTAATGAGATTGTAAAAAAGTGCAATCAAATACCAATAAAAATTATTCCTTCACACAGTCCAGTTTTATCATATTTTAAATTAATAAAATATATACAATTACATTAAAACATTCTACTTTGGACATGTTTAGTGAATGGTATTTTATAACATTTAACAAATATGTACATTATAATAAATATGACTGAATCACAGAACAGATGTACATCACAGTATGAAGATGAAAGACAGAAACAAAATGTATGTAAGTTATATAGATATAGTGGCTAATCATAATGATATTCATTTGTGTACCTTTAGATGATATATATAATAATATGTGACGTGTATTTGCACATTCATGGTCTATTGTACAGTAAATATACAGTGTAAGACATATATGTTTTATATGTTATCATTCTATTAAAATAGACTGTAAAATGATGATTATGTCATTATAATAAACTCACCAACTATATTAATCGATAGCTTATACTATTTAAGTGCATAATATAATATATAAGTATTCATCTGTGTAAAACTGTAATTAATTTATATTAACTAAATAAATAATTATTCATGCAATATCTAGCAACTAAACCTATTATAAGATTTTACACAACTTTGCAATCAATATAAAATAAATAAAATATTAATACGGCAAACTATAAGCAGTGACGGTAATATAAGCTTAAACATACCTATCACACTTTTAATAGCAAAAAAAATTCGTTGGAATGATTCCTGTTGTTTTTTAATTAATTGTATAATGAGCAATTTTGTTGTTGTTTATATAATAATAAGCTCCTGTTCAATGTTGTAATAGATAGGTATTTGTGCAATAAGTAATAGTTAATTTTAGAATATTTAGTGTTTACATTAAATCAGATATATTGTACCCTGTCAGCAAAACAGTCAACTAAGAACTTCTTAGTTGTTGCTATCGCTTTATTAGATGTGTATGATTCAATCTGAAATTTATTTTAACATAGAAAATGGCTCATATTAACAACAGTGGAAGCTGAATTAAACTCAGAAGGTCAAAATATACATACACCTGTTTAGTATCTTAAAAATTACATATGTATATTGCTTCTTCACCCCGTTAAATTTTGGCCCAGTTCAATTACAAATACTGTACTAAATAATATTTTTATAAAAATTGTAAAATATATAAAATTACTTACATTTACATTATAGAGTGGTGTACAGTTCTAAAGCTTTAAGTTTCTTTTTTTCGAACACTAAAGGTTCCCCTTTTTTACAGTCAAGGTAATTTTTACAACTTCATGGATTACCTTTTATTTATAGATTCATTCAACTTATACAAAATAGATATTCATTCAAAACAATATAAAAAGGAAGAAAGCTTATACAAGCCATAAATGTCTGCAATGCCCAGAAATTTTACAAATGGACTGCCAAGTATTTTGTAACTTTTAATTGCACCACCTAAATAAGAGATTAATAAACTATACATAGGCCTGCTTCCCTAAAATACAACACATTATATAAAATAAATTTAACATGAACCCTACAACGTTAAATCTTTAGTGCCAAAAATTTTTTCTAAACGAATCGTAACAAGTGTACTTCAAAACTGAGCAAGAGTAAACTGCAATATTTAACTTCAATTATTACTTTCGGTTAATTATGGAATCACATCTGTAGTATAAAGTGTAAAGTGCCATTAAAAATGACAGTAATTTAGCACTGAAGACAAATAATTTTAACTGCAGCCTTTTATAGTAGTTGTTCAAAAAACAATGGCCTTTAGGAAGAATTTGTTGACGGTATTTTTATGTATATTAATACTTACACACGAATTACACATCCATTTAACATGAACAATAAAATATTCTGTGAGCATTTACATGGTGTTTCCGCATGTAATACTATCTTCAGAACCATAATTAGCAAACAGGCATTCTTATTGCAAAATGCAGCCGTCCTCAAATTTTCTCCAGTTTAGTGGAGAATTTGTGGAGTTTGTATTATTATCACCCAAGCTGCAGGTTTTTGTTCTCATTATCATTAAATCAGTGCGGATACTCGGTCGTCTGACATTTGGTGTTACTACACCGCAAGCATCGCTAAGCCTCCGCTTCACGGAGAGTGTGTACTTTTTCGTGTGGTGAGACGGAGTAGAAGGCGGTAGCGGACATGGCGACCCAAAGTTGGCGTTGATCCGTTTGTGATGATTGGGAGCCATTTCTAGTGGTAACCCGGCGACAACGAATAGCTGATAAAATACTTCGTCAACCCTGATATTTCTTTTAGCAGAAGTTTCTACAAATACACAACCTGAATCTTGACTTTCACAGTAGGTATTAATCTCATCTACCCTAACTGTCCTAGAAGAAATAGAATTATATGTTATATTAATATATATAAGATGATTTCGAAAATAAATATAATAATGTCTGCTTATAACGAACCTGGTTTTAGCGATCTTTCGTTCATAGCAAACCAATCTAAAAGGTACGAGCCAAAGTGTATTATTAAATCTGTGTTAGGTTTTTCGCAAATAATGAACTCATTTATTACTACTTTAGGATAAGATGAACCTTAAATTTTTGTTATAGCTGAATAGTTTTCGGTTACAACAAACTTAAAGCACAAACAGGGGATTCACCAAAATCTGCAAATGCATCATATTACGTTGAGCACAAGCTGTTACGGACGAATGCTTTACTATGTGTATGTTGTGTTACCATCAGGGTTGACGTGTTAAGGCTATTTTCTTTTGTATGTTTGAGTGACGTCAGAGATTTTTGCGAATAAATGAAAAAATAAACCACTTTACTGATATTAGCAATTATCGTTTATTGCGAACTTCACTTATAGCGAACCATTTTCATTGGTCTCTTGAGGTTCGTTATAAATAGATATTATTGTATATAAACAAATGTATTTGAAAGTTTAAGTAACTGTATCATTATTATTGATATTTTTATAACTATATATTATTTAATTATCGGAAGAGTTATTTTTTCAATTCAGCTTTTATTCCTGTCCAAATAAAAAATTCATTTGCTTTGCATTTTCATTTCGGCAAAATAACAATTTTCTCCAGTAAGTATTTAATTTTCGGTCCAGATCTGCCTATAATAAAGTTTTACCTTTTTTAAATCTTTTTTCATTGTGAATATATTTATTATATAAGATGATAAAATTGTATTTTATATTTGAGATGTTTTTTAGAATCAGGATTCTCCAGGAAAAAATTAAATTTTATCGTTGTATACAATATTCTATATACATAAATTATTACTAATCATGTCAGGTTGCTAGGATTAAACAAGGGTTTGTTTATTTTGATTTGAGTGGTTCTGAGTTCTTATTTGTGAAGTTCCTTAAATGTTTCCGTTCAGGCTAAGGTTAGTAGATTTTATAGGTTGTCTGGTAACTAAGGCCAAAATTTTTGAGAGCGATGCCCTTGTCTATGTGCGGGACGTCAAAAACTGTCAGTGGTCTGATGCTTGGTGTGCTTCTGTTCTTTGTGCTATTTTGCTTGCTAGAGATCAACAATAACGTTCATACCAGAATTTGTATGTTGCAAATATTATTTAGGTAAGTTTTTATCATCTTTTTGGGAAATGAGAAGTCAAMTTKAAACTATGTAAAGATATTTGTAGAGACATAGTTAATACTTACCTGTCAATAGATGTCTCCATAAATAATCTTACAAATCTAGTTGTATTAAAATGTCATTAATAAAAACTACACATCATTTGAATGTTATAACAATTATTAATTATTTAATAATAATGTTACATGGTGTCAGAAGTGGCTGTTAATAGTCTAAGAAGTTGATTAAACATGCCAGGAGGGAAAATTGGAACTAGTGGAGTTGATACACCAGTGCAAGTAAGTGAATCMGCTGGTGCATCAAGTACAGCATCATCCTGCATTAAGCCCCCAAAAAACCTGCAAATACAGCCCGCAAATTGGAAGGAATGGATTCAGCAATACCGATGGTTTGCAATAGCTACCCATTTAATAAGCAAACCAAAGGAAATACAGGCTGCTACCTTTATGAGTATTATCGGAACGGATGCTGTGAAAATTTTTAACACCTTTGGGTTAACCGACACTGAACAGATGGATGTGGAATGTATTATTAAGAAGTTCTCGGAATACTTTACCCCAACACAAAATGAGTCATATGAAAGGTACATTTTTAACACCATGAAACAGCACGAAGGACAACAGTTTGATGAATTTCTAACTGAAATTAAAACACAAGCTGCCAAGTGTAATTATAGTACTCTTACTGATGACCTAATCAGGGACAAGATTATAAGTGGAATATTATCAGACACAGTTCGGGAAAAGTTACTGATTGAAACAAAATTAAACTTGGCCAAAGCAATAGAGATTTGCAAAGTTACAGAAGAAACGGCTAAGCAACTACAAGGTTTCAACGATAAAAGCCCAGAAATAAGCATTATCCAGAAAAACATATCAAAAAATACTGCAGCTGATGATGAATACTACTGCAAAAGGTGTGGAACTAAACATGCTTTCCGTGCTTGTCCGGCATATAAACACAAGTGTGAGAAATGTCAATTTATGAATCATTTCGAAAGGATGTGTAAAGCGAAAACCACAAAATCGCAACGTTCATCACAAAATCAGAGTAAGAGAAGAAATGAAACAATAGTTCAATCACTTAATGAAGAAAGTGATGATGAAGTGTTGTTGTTAAACTCTGTTGAAAGCTCAGTTGAAACTTCTGATTGGATGGAATCACTAAGGTTTAATAACAAGATTATTCGATTTAAATTAGATACAGGTGCCCAATGCAATGTTTTACCAATAAAACTAGCAGTTCAAGTCACTGACACTATAACCAAATCAAAAACAAAATTTCTAAAATCGTTTAGTGGTCATAAGTTAAAAGTGCTAGGAGAAGCAAATATTAACTGTAATGTTAGAGGCAAGCCTGCACTAATCACATTTAAAATTATTAAGGAAGACACGCCTCCAATTCTTGGAAAAAAGACATGTGAATGCCTTGAATTAGTTGCACATACCAAATGGGCCTGTGAAGTGAATCTACTAAATGAAGTATTTAATGGATTTGGGTGCCTAAAGGACTTTGAATATGATATTGATCTAAAAGAAAACCCTAAATTTGAGATTCATCCTCCACGGAAAATTCCCTATAGAATCCGAGACCAGGTCAAAATGGAATTAGAAAAAATGATTAAAATGGATGTGATTGAGCCTATTAAAGTTCCCACACCAGTAGTTTCTCCAATGGTAATCGTGAAAAAGAAAGGAAAAATTAGGTTGTGCCTGGATCCAAGCGATGTGAACAAAAACCTTAAGAGACGTCATTACCCTTTAAGAACCTTGGAAGAAATCACTACCAATATCAAGGATTCCAAATTTTTTACTCTGTTAGATTGTCAAAAAGGCTTCTGGCAAATAAAGGTGTCGCAAAGAACAAAGCAATATCTCACATTTGCAACACCATGGGGACGAATGACATTTAAAAGACTTCCATTTGGTTTGGCATCTGCTCCAGAGGTATTCCAGGAAGTAATGACGAACTTATTGGGAGATCTACCAAAGGTGGAAATTTCGATGGATGATGTTCTCATACATGATGTAAGTATGGAAAAATTAAACCAGAAAACGAATCAAGTAATTGCTAGAATTCAAAGAGCTGGTCTAAAGTTGAATAAGGATAAATGTGTTTTCAATGTGAAGAGAATCAAGTTTTTAGGCCATGTTTTAACAGATAAAGGGATAGAAATTGATGAAGATAAAGTGAATGCCATTAATAATTTAAAAACGCCTAGTAATAAGAAAGAATTACAGCGACTTTTGGGAATGGTTACATATCTGTCGAAATTTATTCCAAATCTTTCAGAAATAACTTATCCTTTACGGAAACTACTAATTAAAGAAAATGCATTTATTTGGGATACCTCACAAGAGCAAGCCTTTAGAAAAATCAAATTAATACTAACGTCTGCTCCAGTTCTCAAATACTATGATGTAAATAAAGACGTGCTACTCTCCGTTGATGCCAGTCAAAATGCTTTCGGTGCCGTATTAATGCAAGATGGTCATCCAATTGCGTATGCTACCAAAGCAATGAATAAATCACAAATCAATTATCCTCAGATAGAAAAAGAAGCGGCAGCTATTAGATTTGCATGTCAAAAGTTCCATGAATATATATATGGCAAACATTTAGTAATTGAAACTGACCATAAACCGCTGGAGACTATCTTCAAAAAGACAATTAAAATGGCACCTCCTAGACTGCATAGAATTTTGTTTGATGTTCTACTATACTCACCCAACATAGTTTACAAGAAAGGATCGACTATACCTATTCCAGATACGTTAAGCCGTGATTGTATACCTACATCAAATGTTGATCAAGAACCAGATGAACTAGAAATAGAAATAATCATCACAATACCAAAATTAATGACAAAACAGATCCGCGAAGAAACGGCAACTGATGACCACCTGCAAAAAATAATTGAATATATCAACACTGGTTGGCCGAAAAATGATAATCAAATATCACCAGAATTGAAACCATATTCACATTTCAAAGAGGAGTTATCATTTTACGATGGTTTAATCTTCAAAGGTAATAGAATAGTGGTACCTAAAACCAAGCAAAAATATATTTTAGATGTACTTCACCAAGGCCATCCTGGAATTCAAAACTCCCTCAGAAGAGCTAGAGAATGCATTTACTGGAAAAACCTAACCAGTGATGTAATAAAGTACATAAGAAAATGTACCGTATGTGAACAAACAGCTAGGAAAAATCAAAAGGAACCTATCATTATAAAAGAAATACCAGAGCATCCATTTCAAATTGTAGCTTCTGATTTGTTCACTTTTAATGGGAAAAATTATCTACTGCTGGTGGATAGCTTTTCAGGATGGTATGATTTCAAAAAATTAAAACAAACAACCTCAACAGAGGTCATTCTTCATCTGAAAAATTGGTTTGCCCTTTTTGGGATACCAACAATAATGGAAACAGATAATGGCCCACAATATACTAGCTCTGAATTTTCAAAATTTGTGGCTATGTGGCAGATTGAACATAAAACTTCCAGCCCTGGCTATCCACAATCCAATGGCTTGGCGGAACGGTATGTCCAAACTGCCAAGTTATTATTGAAGAGGTGTTCAAAAGACAATTCTGATATATACTTAGGACTATTGAACCAAAGAAATACTCCAAAAGAAAATAGCTTAAAATCTCCTAACGAAAGACTTATGAACAGGAAAACTAAAACTTTATTACCAATAAGTTCTCAGCAGTTAAAGTACTGTCAACCTTCAGAAACAAGCGAAAACATTAAAAATGCAAGAGCAAAACAGAAATATTACGCAGATATAGGGACAAAGCATAGAACTGACTTGCAAGAAGGTACTAAAGTTAATATTCAGGTTTCACCTAGAAATTGGAGAAGTGGGACTATTTTGAAAAAACTGGATCCTCCAAGATCATATATTGTTAAAGCTGATGGACAGGAACTTAGACGAAATTCTTCTATGCTGAGAGAAACTGAAGCTCACATTAAAACCCCCATAGCGATTCAGCATTTTCCATCTACGATTGATGATGGTGAGGAAACTACAATGATAGATAACCCATCAGATCTTCACTCAGACTTCAATACAACTCCATCAAAAGAAGGTTCAACAACACTAGTTGCTGAAAAGCCAGACCACACACAGACTACTACAACTACAAGATCAGGAAGATGTGTCAGAAAACCAATAAAATTGGACCTATAGCAATTCATCGATTACAGATCTGGCAAATTCTTGAATTTATATTTATTAGATTGTTCATATTCTGTTATTGTATTTGAAGTTCGAAAAAGGGAGATGTAAAGATATTTGTAGAGACATAGTTAATACTTACCTGTCAATAGATGTCTCCATAAATAATCTTACAAATCTAGTTGTATTAAAATGTCATTAATAAAAACTACACATCATTTGAATGTTATAACAATTATTAATTATTTAATAATAATGTTACAATTATTATAGGCACCTAAATAATAACAGATATGCCTGGTGGAACTGTTTGTAGTGTGGCTGTCGTCAAAAATAATTCGAAAAAGGCCAAGGAAAAAGGGGAAAAATTAATGTTTTTATGTTTCCCAAGGATAAGTTATGGTGTTATGAACTTMATTTGCAGCAATTTCTTTTCATAGCTATTTCTTAAATGGTGCATTTGTCAGACTTTTTGTTTTATATTTATTTATTTATTTATTTATTTATTTATTACTGTTTTATAAGCAAATAAATCGTACAAATATTGTTGTTTTTTTTTTCGTTTTTTGTGATTTTTGTTTGATATACAACAGCAGTGAGGAAGAAGTTATAATGCCAATAATGAAATCTACACAACTGCCCAGGGTGTAGAAAAGCAGTAATAACATACACAAGAAAATTCCTAATGACGAACTTTATTATAATTTATGTCTTAATCCAAATTATCTGATTATTTATTCTGGTAATGACTATACAGTGTCAATGTGTCTTTTGCCATTATCTTATCTTAATTACATAGTTGTCAATAAATTACATTAATTACGAATCACACAGTATATGATGAAATTTCAAAGCATAATAGTATAACAAAAAAAAATAAAAGGTAATAGATATAATGCTTACTAATACAATTTAATTGTTACTTTTGCTCATTATTGAAGTTGAAATTACAGAACACTACTATGCTGAAACTTAATCACATAATCATATCTTATTTGAATTTCTATTCCAGTAATGTTACTTTAACATACTTTGAGCCTTTGATTATAATATTTCATAATGCAAACGTAATAATAATCCCAATACTTCAGCTAATTGAAATAACTTATGAATACTACACTTTTGTGGGCTTATATCCATATATATGCTTTTATTTTGTACCCTTCGTCCGATAATGAGGTAACATTTAACTTCATAACCGATCACCAATAGATAAAAGCGCTGAAACATTTTATTCCACTTATTTTTATTATAGGTTAAAATATATGTTTTCTTTAACCATGCTAAAAGCTACCCGTAAATGTACATGTAGTGTTTCTATCCCAGGTATAGATTGCCACATTTTAAATTTATGGAAGTGTTTGTATAAAAATTTGCAAAATATTGCAACATTATTATTATAATATCTGTAAAATTGCAAGAATTTTAGTTACATTTATTATTTGGCATATTTAATAAAGGTTTATCCTATTCCAATGCATAAGAATTTGAACCGCCACCCCTAATGACGCGTTAGGTGCAGCATGCTGATTGGTTAGAAGTTACCAGACAACCTATCTATGTCTAGTAATTTTGAGTTCAGGGATAAGTGAAAAAATTGCAAAGCATATTGATAGTGGTAGTGAAGAGGTACAGTTGACGTACTTTTTGGAAAAGTTAAGGAAAGAAAAGTTCTCAACACCACAGTCTTTCAAAGTAAATAATATGATATTAAACGTTTACAGATACAGCAAACTAATAACATTGCCAAAGAAATTAATGGATGGGTTTTGAGCCAGAGAATATGACAACATTTTTACAAGAAGCTGGAGATTACGTGTATCTCTTTATAAAGGTTTTTGCAATAATGGGTTTATACAGAGCGTGTCGATGCAATGAATTATACAAGTTTGAAACATTTCATGTGGATGACCAAGAATCGGTCATAATCATCTCACTGTCTGACACCAAAACTAAGAAGGGTTAGTTGCTTTGCATTACTAAAAAAGGAAAGTGGTGTGAAATTTTATAGCCTACTATGTTCGGTGCCCTAAAATGTACCTCACTAGAAGTTTTTTGTTAACTAAAGAGAAGGGAGATGCACAACTCAACCTGTGAGGATAAATACTTTTCATAACGTTCCGAAGAATATTCAGGTGTTTCTGAATTTACCAAATGTAGAAAGTCATAACAGGTCATTGTTTTTTCTGTTCTGCAGCCATGATGGTAGCAAATTATGCTGCTGACCTAGTAACAGTCAATGTATACATGATGAATTTATATTGAAAACTCAGTAGTGAAAAATGGTTGACATATCAAATAAAGAATTCTGTGGTATAGAAAATTCTTGTAACTCAAACAGGTTCTCCTTCTATTCAGTATTCAGTTAAGTATCCAAAAAAACTGTGTTCCATGACTTAATATTACTGCAAATGTACAATTAAAGTTGTTTTAGACCAAATCATAATTAAAATTGTAACAAAAAACAAATAATTTACTTTATGTACCCTTGATGTTAAACTATATATTATATCTATCCTTGTGTCTAAAATGTTCCTTCATCTACCATTTGAGTTGAATAGATCAAAGCACCTCTTCAACACCTGCTAACAACTTAAATGAAGAAACAACAACAATAACTGAAATGGAGACTGGAAAGTAAGATTTATATGTTTTTAGTTCAGTTCTGGTTTGTGCCCCAACATTAACAGTGAAAAGTTGGGTATGTAGTTTTGCATCTTGTATATTGCGCTTTATTACATTATGGGAGCAAAACCTAATCACCAGATTTATGCAGAATTACAAAGAAGGGATAATATATTTTAATACATATGTATATAAAATTCACGAAACAACAATGTATGTGCAGAGAAGGAGATTAAATTAAATTCTTAAGGGTTAGATTGGTAAAAGTACTAAACAAAACAGTAGAAAACCACTTTGTATAGAATTATAAAAGGATAACAACATGCACACTAATCTACAAAAAACGGGACCAACAATTCCTTGCTTTGTGTGACATAAAATAATAAAAAGTATAATGATGAAAGATTCAGGAAACAAATGACACCAAATGTCTTGTATACATAGATAGGAATCCATATTCTAACCAGGGAATCTGTTATGGGATAAATTTCAGAAGCACTTCTAAAGACAAACAAAAAGCTCTGTGTACATTCGCACCGATGGAATATTGAAAATCCTAAGTACCTCAAATAATTATTTCATAAATGATTCATACAACATCATAAAATGGATAAAAGAGAAATAACGAAAGGACAATTCAAAAAAGAAACAGAGATAAGGCAGGGAGGTGGTATTAATATACTCACTGCTCTTTATCACTCTAATTAATGAACTGATACATATAGAAATTAAGGAGTACAACGTTAGTCAACAGTAGTGATAAAGATAACAATAGAGGTTTGGACTGATATATTTACTTGAAATTATGTGAAGATAAATATTATATAAATAGAGCTGATTTGATATAGAAAAAAAGGAAGTAAAAACTGTAAGGGACAGACGTATTCTACAAGGGAAAGGAATATTAGGAGGATAAATAACAAATATCCATAGGTATTGTTAATCCCGAGGTTAATTCAATACAATTTTATGTACCTACCAATAAAAACGAAATAAGTAAAATAACAAAATTTTATAAAACGATACTCATTGCCCCAATAATATATACTTGACTGTGCTTAACAAAAAAAAAAGAATGACATAGATTCAGACAAAATGGGTAAAAAACATGAAGACATAATCTCACCCTTACACATATATGATGGTAAAGGAAGCAATAAAGGGATAAGTTAATATGCTATCTTTTTTGCAGATAAAGCAAACTGCACCCTCATTAATAATGTTATAATAGCTTTCTTCTAAGTAATAATCAATATAAGTAGAAAGGAAATTAATAGATATTAAATTCTTGTCATATGAAAACAGTTTTGAAACTGAATTCTCAAGCTTTGTTTATTGGTAGGTATGACTTTTTATAATACTATCGTTATGTATATTAATTTGTATCATACATTGTTATTACATAAACTTACTTCATTTCTTTGTCACATTTGTTTCCAACTAAAATCATTGGCACCCGTGGTACATTTTTCTTTCTTAATCCTCCGCTAGTACTTCCACCACCTGCATTAACTTTGGTTTCTAAGATTTGCTCTCTCAATCGAATAGCTTCTTCAAAGGTTTCCCTGCTATCCATACTAAATACTATTACAAAGAGATCTCCTGGAACATAATATACCAACATATAATATTTGTTACATTTTGTGATGTAATATACAACTCATAAGAGTGTTATATATACAGTACCCGTAAGAAAAGACAATCTCCTCATAGCTGGGAATGGATGGTTTCCTGACGTATCTAATATATCAAGCTGATGGATTTCTCCACGTATTCTATACAGTTTTCTATGAAAATCCTCTATTGTAGGAGTGTAACTGTCTTGAAACTTTCCTCCTAGGAATCTTGATACTAAATTTGTCTTACCGACCCTAGCAGAACCTGTAGTTACATTACATGCATTAATAAATCTCTAGTTCTTTTTAATCTATTTGGTAATGTTACCTAAAACTACAAGTCTATAACAATTTTTTGGAGGTGGTATGACATCATCACATGATGTCGAACTTCCTGGGCTAGGACCTGGTCCTGACGTAACAACAGCTGTAGTTGTATCTGTTGTTGGTGATGGTAATTTCTCTGTATCCTTTCTGGTACATAACCAGTGTGAACACATATTCAAATTCATATTGCTTATGTCTTGAAATATTCATGGCAATGTGTTAGGCTTCGATATCATAATATAGTTGTAACTCAAACAATATTAAAAAATTTTTAGAGTGCCGTTTTTGCTTACAGTCAGCAGTCTGCTGCAATAGCCCTTGAATCTTCACTTAAAACGATATGTACTTAAGCTATTAAAGATATGCCTTTGTGCGTTTTTAAAATTTTTAACAAAGCATTTATATAATTTTACTAGATACTACTATTCACTGAAAATGTTAGTACCTACTGAGAGATTGAAACTATCTAATAAATTAGCGGGCGCCTAACCCACGCGCGACGCCGAGCGTCATTTTCTTTTTTTGTATCTCAATCAAAAATTTGATTTTAGTGCGCAGGCAGTGGCAGTATTGCCATGCGTATACGGATTTGGCAGAATCAGGAAATTGAAACAGCACATTTTTCATTGTCTCGGTTCACATGTAAATTTTTTAGAATTAGCCCTATTATACTAAAATAACGTAATGAAAACTATAAATATACTAGTGTTATCCAGCTGCTATTGAGCTTTATTTGATGTTCATATAACAAAACCTATAAATGTGATACGTGTGGCAACAACGTTACTGCTGCGTCGGTCAGTGTTCGTTTTAAAATCAATGGCCGATGCTTCTCTTGTTTTCTGTCTCACCTCGCAGCCAATAGAAGTTGTACTTCGCACCCTCTCAGTCGGCGCACAAACATTTAAAAAAAACTTGATCTGTCAAATTTTGTTCCCGTTAATTATCACGTTGTCAGAATTTACGGGAATACTTACACCTTATAAAATAATATTTCGCAAGGTAATTAATTCCATTGCCGTTTACAAAGAAGTATATAAAAGGTTTGGTTAAAAACATTATAGTTGAATGCCATTATGTAAAGGTTTGTGTTCAATTGTACTAACGTCATTGCATATTATCATAGAACAGTAATTTATGAATGCATTGTAAATATTTAAAGAATAGTCTGTTAATGACGTAGGTCAAATGACGTTCGTTCTTAGTGACGATAGCATTTAACAGCCTTTTCCAGATAAAGATTTGTGCTAAATGAATTCAGCAAGACTGTCATACATAATATGCTATTGAGCAGTCCCAAGCTGATAAAAGTTATGTCTGTGATTTTAGTTTGGCCTTTAACCTTCACTGACAACAGCTGTTCAGGGAGCATCTAATTTTTAATTTATAACAATAAATTTACTGTGAAGAATGACACCACAACCATCTGAGGAAGAGCGGAAACGCTCTGCAGAAGATTTTATCTTTGGTAAAGTCATTGGTGAAGGCAGTTTTAGCACAGTGTATCTGGCAAAGGATGTACACACAAATAAGGAATATGCAAGTAAGATGCTTTTTTTAAATATTAGTTAATATAATACTTTTGATTTGATTGAAACGTGTGTAGATGTTGATTTTTAGCCTCTCTTGTGAATAACATGTATACATATTTACATTATTGTTTCAGTTAAAGTTCTGGAGAAACGACATATTAAACGTGAAAGGAAAACAGAGTATGTATTAAGAGAGAAAAAGGTTCTTCAGATATTGGGTAGCTGTAGTACATTTTTTGTTCGTCTGTACTGCACTTTTCAAGACAGTGAGCGGTTATATTTTGTTCTAACGTATGCCAAAAATGGGGAACTACTATCTCATTTAAACAAAAGTGGATCTTTTAGTTTAGAGTGTTCACAGTATTACGCAGCCGAGTTACTGCTTGCCTTAGAAGTATTACATTCAAAGGGAATAATACATAGAGACTTAAAACCAGAAAATATTCTCTTTGACGAAAACTGGCATATTTTGATAACCGACTTCGGAAGTGCCAAAATAGTCGATGGTGAAGAAAATAATAAGGAGGAAAGTGAAGAAACTAAGAGACGTAAGAATAGTTTTGTAGGAACGGCGCAGTATGTAAGTCCAGAAATTCTCACTAACACTGAATCTACATATGCATCAGATCTATGGGCATATGGATGTATAATTTTTCAAATGATATGTGGGATGCCTCCATTTAGAGGTAGTAATGAATATTTGATATTCCAAAAAATTCTAAAACTTAACTATGAGTTCTCCGAGGGTTTTAATAGAATTGCCAAAGATCTGATAGAAAAACTTTTGGTTTTGAATCCTAACGAACGGTTGGGAGCGACAGATGCAAGTCCATACACCAGCATACGTAGTCATCCTTTCTTTGACGGTGTTGATTGGAATAATCTGGGACCGCCCCCAACGAAGCTTTCCTTTCTCACTGGAACCTCTGAACAAAGTACAAGCATACCACAGAATCTGGAACCGGGCCTAGATGAACAAAAAGTTTCACGTTTGCATCTGGAATCGGACATTCTGGGTTTATCTTCACCCCCGACAAGAAAGAAATCGGAACCTAATCGAAAGATCACCGATTTGAGTCCTAGTGAAATAGAGCAAAGACTGGATAAACAAAAATTAGATAAATGGCATAACCTAGTTGAAGGAAATCTCATTCTCAAGCAGGGCCTTGTTGATAAAAGAAAAGGCCTATTCGCACGCAGGAGAATGTTTCTTCTCACACTGGGGCCACACTTATATTACGTTGATCCTGCCAGTATGGTGCTAAAGGGCGAAATTCCTTGGAGTGCTAGCATTAAAGCGGAAGCAAAGAACTTCAAGACTTTCTTCGTGCATACCGTACGTATATAAAATTGAAGATTAAGAAGTGTCGCCGCTGTCTGTGTACGTGTCACGACTGCAGGCAATTATAATTTATAGAAAATTTATGGAATGAAAATTAAATAACTTGTTCATCAAGTTTTTAATTGCTTAAGCAAGAAACAAACTTTTACAAATAGAAAAATAATTAATTGCATTAAAATATAAAAACCAGTATTAAAAGCTAAAACCAAAATTAAATATTAGAACATACAATCTTATTAACACATTATTAATTTTAATTCTCATTATTATACTTGAAGAAAAATACTAATTCTACTTGTTCAACCCCCAGTCTATTTCTGAACTACTAGCCCAAGAGGACTGAAACTGAAGACGCACTTATGAAAATAATTATTTTATAATATTATGTATCTGCTTTACTATTTCTGGCTCATTGAGATAGCGATTAATGAATTCACTAAACTTTATTAGCGGTGGTAATAGTCCACTATTATCATACATCTTATTTATAGTTTATAAAGCCAGATTTTTTCGTGCACTTGTTAAATGTGTCTATTGTATATGCTATAAAGTGATAAGTTGTCATTGCTTGGTCATATTAGTACTGCAACTACATATTGCATAATTACACATAGGCCTAGTTGCACAAACATTGATCAAACTTGATCTGAGTTTAATCTACGGTTATTGCTATAGCAACGCCATTTAGAACACCGAATTCAAGACGTTGCTAGGAAACGACCACAGATTAAACTCGGATTAACTTTGATCCGGGTGTAATCCGCGGTCATTACTATAGCAACATCAATCAGAACACCAGATTCAAGACGTTGCTAGGAAACGACAGCAGATTAAACTTGGATTAACATTGATCCACGTTTGTGCAACCGGCCCATAGTGTATTATATAAATGCATAATAATTCTAGGGACTCTGAAGTGGGGAGAATTTTGCCGTTTTGTTCATAGGGATAAAAATAGTTCACAGTAAACAAAATATCACTGAAGAAAATCTTGTCAAATAGCACTTATATAGCTTAGTGCTTTTAAATCAAGTTATATCAATAGTGGTACCGACTATTGTGTCACAAGTATCTGCCACAGTGGTCTGTACCTATTTTAATGGGAATCGTCATCAGCAGCGAAGGCACCTCTTAAATTAAAGTGGCATTTAAAATGGGATGTTTGTCTGTTTCTGAGAGTCTCAGAACTTCAGAATGGTGGTATATTGTCTTAATGTGTGATCTTAAAACATTTTTTTAAATTTAATACTAAGCAGTGGAATGCTACTTAGCCATGTCCAGAGAGGATGTAACATGAGACACCTGCTATCAAAGCTAAATTCATTAATACGTGGAATTTTATGACCAACTAATTGAGATTGTATGTGTTAAATAGGGTAGGACTTTCTCAGGTGTAATAGAGATCAATTAAATTAAGTTAACCATTTTTGTTAAAGGTTACTTTAACTGTAAATTTACTCTAGTCAGTCATCCACAACAAAATCTTACCCTTTTTGAGAGCCATAAAAAATATGGGTTCTTTTTATGTATTTGTGCAGTGTACAGCTCATACTTATGCTTATTCAGATTTAATTTCACTCCGGTGCTAAGATCGTGTGATGCATTGAAGAAATAACAATCAGTCACTACAATTAAAAATAGACTAATTATCGGGTTGGTAAATAAGTTTGTAGTGGTTTTTAAATGTTTTATTGAATAAAAAACAACAAATTAATCAGATGTATTCTCCATTACTTTTTACGGCTTGTTCTTATTTCTCAATGAATTTGTTGATGCCTTTTCGCCAAAAATTGACCCAATCAGAGGAATTAAGCGAGTTTTTGACTAATAATTAATTAATTAATAATTATCACCATTTTGTAGAGCAGAAAGAGCTCCTTTGAATGAAGATGAACACGCATACAGCAAACAAATCATAGCTCAAAGGTAAACATAGGACACAATGAACTTATTCACTAACCTTATAATTTTAATAAAACTCTGTTTGGGCCAATTCCCATTATTTTCATTAAACTCAATATTAGCTAAAATCAATGTACTTCAGGTGGCATCATTGTTACCGCATGATGCCACCGGAGAGTACGGCAGGTACTTATTTAATTGAGTTAGATTTAATTACAGGACTGATATTACCTTGATATGAAGCATAAGAATTGGTTCTTTGTGTTTATCAAACATATTCGATACGTTGTTATCAGAAATAAAGGTAAAAACTATCACTGCTGTGTATGCAGTATTCAGTTTTTTTCTAGTGTGCTGCAAGCTATTAAATTAGACAATCAGTTAAAAGATGCTAATATAATATGATATGGAACACACTGTATAATTATAAGGCATAGACTATTTTATTTAGTACAACTTTTCCATTTTGTTAAAGTAACTACAATCCCATCTTAAGTGCCATTCGTCCTATATCATTTAAAATGTTCAAGTACAATTGTGCTTTAAATGATCAGCAATTGTTTCTTTTCTAGCCAAATCGTACATACTATTTGGAGGATCCTGAAGGCTACGCTTTAGAATGGTGCAAAGCAATCGAGGAAGTTCGGTCGCATTATTTTACCGAACAACAATAGTTATATCCGGTTATATTCTCTTCATTGGCAACTTAGATTCAGATTATATTTATTTGCGCATTAAATTATTTATAGCATTTAGTTTATTTAACGTACAATGTATTTATTTCCTTTTCCTTTATAATAAAACTTGTGTAAGGAGCAAATTGTCTGGGTTATTTTTCGCGTCAAAGTTGCGGGCTCCCGTTGTATGGCAGCACTGCTGCACGAACATCGAAAATGGCGACAGCTGTTCGGTGTATTGACAGCTAGAGGTTGAACCGACTGTGCTGTTTCAAGAGTAAATTGATGATTGTATTGTTGAGTGATTGTGTTGTTATGGACAACAAATTAGTTTTGATTTTGCTACTCTGCAAAAAGAAGTAAGTCCACTCTAGTTATAGTCGGTGCGTTTTGGCTTAGAGCTATCCGCCCACTACTCTATATACAACACATGATATTTTATTTGTCGAATTGTTACTAACAATTTGCAATACAACGTTAAACTAACCTTTTTGTGTTTCGAATGTTTTCAAAAATTTATATGGTGGAGGTTTTCGTATGTTTTGAAATTTTCTCATTTTGTTGACATCTGATTGAGGTTGGAGTTCAGGTGCTAAATTTGATAATGCATCCCTAAAATATATAAGCACCAATCTGTTACTGTTACCTATGTTCATTACATATTACAATTGATCTTAATTAGAAATAAAACTATGTTTTCTAGCGGATTTTTAGAGCAGTCGGTTACCAGCTGATTTCGTCACAGTTTGTGTAACAATAACAATTCCCACGCATTGTTACGCGCTTTTGCCGAAGACGTAGTGATCGTGTTTTTGTTTATCAGTTTGTTTATTTCATGAACTTTATAAACTCTTAAGGTGGGCTGTGCGTAAAAGTGATTAGTAACAAATATTTTAATGCCGTTTATCACGTGTGGTAAACAGATGGCTCAGAACATATCTATTGTTTTTTCCCGTATCAAAACAAACCTGACGAATCAATTAAACTAGCGTAACCGGTTAATGCGATTGTCATTCTTTTGTTGCGTCGAAGCTACCAGTTTCGCGATTGTATTTTTTAAATTACTTGACTATAAAGCAGGATTTGCAAGAAACCATCTGTGTTTAGAAACAATAGATAGCTCTTTGGGCCAATACTATAGTCTTTGTTTTAAATTTACACGTTACAGTTTTAGATAAAGGAAACCTAATACCTAATAAATCCAGTGGCAGGTATGTCATCATAATAAAATATTTGTTAATTTATGTCTAGACGGTTTAATGTGAGT
The DNA here is from genome assembly GCA_025024175.1 of Rhyzopertha dominica. NCBI lineage: Eukaryota > Metazoa > Arthropoda > Insecta > Coleoptera > Bostrichidae > Rhyzopertha > Rhyzopertha dominica. The sequence goes on from QCXZ01000003.1 coordinate 52,954,313, forward strand.
ATAAATACTGAGTGTCGATAAAGTAACACATAAAATTGAAAATATGTGTTAGATATTTGCAAAAAATCGATAAAAACAGGTTTCTGCATTAGATTAAAAAAAGCTTTGTTTTGAGACGATTCAAATTCTTTCACTGTGACGAAGATAAGAGGTCATCATTTTTTTTTAATAGAACCGTATGCATTTTTTGCATTCGAGCCCTTTTATTATGTGAGGAATTAAATCAATATGTCATTTGGAATTAAACAATAAAAATGGACACAACTGAAAAGATGGTTATTTAACATGTGCCTGCATAAAATGACGTTTAAAATAATTACGTTAGGGAAGTCGGTTTTTTTATAAGAAAATGTTCAAAGTGTACATGATCAGTCAGTTTACAAATTTACTGGTGCTTTATGCTTCATATTCCGTCGCAGTAAATACTTGTTGAATATCTTTGAACACCTAAAGAAATAACAAACGTGGACTAGTATCACTTGACAAAAAGTTATCTTATATGTGGACTCCAGTGAAACGGAAAAAACTTCTGAAAAGGAACCCAGTGTTGATTGTCGCGTGCCCAGTAGCGACGATCGACTATTGCCTGAGAAAAAAGAGATGCTTCTTCGGAAAACAGAATATTTCTTAAAAAATTAGGTCTTCATCACATCTTCTGATCAGCACCTCGCTAAAATGTAAGCGTCGGTCAGGATCGTCCTCCTGAGTGTACGTCGTTGTGGATAGGTTCGAATTTTCTTCGGCTTCTAATAAAATATTTGTTGATTAATTTGGGATGACCAAATTTTAAACAATTGACAGACCAGATGACTCATGGGTCTATCGCTATAACCTCCCATCATTAAATTTGGATTCATAATTCATTAGACGAACCACTTTAATTAAAGATGCAGATCCCAGATTTAAATTGCTGTTAATATTATGTTTGAGAATTTTCACTGCCAGCGTCGTATTGTCGTATTTTTTTTGTTGGTATCAATAGACACAGACTTATCAGCTATAAATTCCACCATCTACAGATTCTGAATACTTTCAGTTTTGTGAAAAATACGTTCCAACGATCAATAAAATCCCAATCCGTTAATTTGAAGATTGTATAAAGCTTTAACGATACAACGCTGGAAAACTTTAAAAAATATAACTTGTGACTCTATTTGATATATGTCAGATACTCGCTATTATATTTTCCTATGCCTTCTAATTTTTAACAAGTTTCATTTGATTGTAGAGATAGTAAGGGCTCTAATGACACAAAAAAATGCTTATGATTCTATTAAAACAATGATGACGTCATATCTTCTTTATAGTAACATACTGCTGTATTTAAATAGTCTTAAAATATTAAAATCATAAGTTACTTGTTTTAACGTTTTTCCGAATTTTTGCTAATAAACCTTATTTTGAATTTTATAGGTAACTTTAATGACACTGTAGGCGATCTTGGTATTCTTCTTACTCATAACGCAGGTTTGTAAATGCCTCACATTGCTTATCGATTATCCTTTTTTGCTTTTTAATTCGCTTATTGTTTCTGGTGCCATACAATCGTATCCAAGAACGTAATGCATTGTGTTTGAATATCGTGATCGACGTGATAGTTTTATAATTATTGTTTGCCCTCATATTCGCTTTAACATTAATAATAATGTTCCCCTAACCGGTAAAAAATCCACGCCAAAGTTGATATAAGTATCTATTATTATTATAGTAAAAACTATTACCTATACTGACACTTATGCATAAGCACAAGTGCTAGATTTTAATATCTTAAATCGTATCACTAAGTTGTTCTTGCCTTTGTATAAAAAAGAAAGTGTGAACCTTTCTTCGATGGAAACAAGGCAGTGAATTTACTAGTGGAATATCGATTATCAGGATAGAAAATATGTGATACGCCGCTCGGATCAGATAATACGTCTGATGCACATAAATATTTTTATTTTATGACCTTATCCAGGTGAAGTGCTGTAACTTACTGCGTTTATGATACTGTAGTTTTGCGAAGAGCAAAAATTGTAACCAATAGTACTATTACTACAATTGATAAGACATATATGAAGTAATTAGTTAAAATTGAGAAATGATGTCAACACTACAAGATAAGTACACATAACTCGTAATACTTTTATATTAATGTGATTGCGAATAGATTAAATTAAAAATATTGTGAGTAAATTATTATTACAATACGAAAGTAATCGCCTCATTTCTGAAGTTTGTTGTTAATATTAGTGAATCTTGTATTTTGTTTTAATGTCGCAGTTTGTTATAAAGACAATCCATAATACTACAGTTAGATAAAGATGAAAGAATCATCGCTTTTATTTTAAAAGTAATCGACAAGGATTTATAAACACAATATTTCGTAAACTCACGTCCCAAGGCATGCTTTCTTTTCTCTTCCCTGCATTTAATTTGCATTGTTTTTAATCTACACTTGTATGTATTAGGTATAATTTTTTTCTGTAACACACTGAGAAAAATATATCAGACATGGATATTTATGCAATCGAAACATAGTATGAGTAGAAAAAAAGTTGCTTAAAAACCAGATCAAAGGTACTCCCGATAGAAAACGAAATTGGGACTATAATTTCACACAAATAAGGTTATTTATGCAACGAAATCCAAAAGATATAAATAACTCCTCAAATATAAACATATATGAATACATGTTAAGGTTTGTTTCGCTAGAATAAGGAGCTAAACATTTAAACAATTGCGTTTATTATGGTTTAGTCATCTGTATGCGCCTTCATGAACAACGTTTAATGCATAAAAAGGTATATCAGATTATATTGTTCTAAGAAATAGACAAAGGAAAAAAGTTGTTTGGAATTGATGTCTTCATTCAGTAACATTGCGGCAGATATGTAGACAAGCAATTTGCTATGAAAGCCCAATGTTCTTTTGTTTTATTATTCTATATTAAGACCAGTCTGTATAGCATAATTTTATTGTAATCTGCCATTTATACATTACGAGTGAACTGTTCTTCCAGCGTTGAACCTCCAAAGGCATCGAATGTTCAGACCTGGATTTACTGAGTTGAAAGTAATCTATATTGTCTGTGTAATGTAAAGAACGGGTTCTTTGCGTTTGCTTTTGAAATATCTTATTATTCATTTTAGTCTTTGCTCGTTTCCATACGACCATAAGATGCTGCGCGATTTATTTCTGTGGTTTTCCCACTAACAAATTCAGATCTTCGCTTTTAATTTACTTTACACTTTGTTCCGTTTTACGACTCTGGATGAAGTAGGTGTGCTCATGTAATGTTCCCATTTTCATGGCATTCTAAAGGCCGCGACAGTCTTACGAACCTAGAACCGCATCGTGTGATGGTCATAGTAGTAGCCGATATCGTCATGGGGCAACTCAGACCTTTTTCCCAAAACTCTGGGAAAATCGCGACAAATACGAAAATGTAAAAGAAAAATCTGCATTAGTTTAGGCGTACCGTAGCGTTGAAAACGACGTCGCTTTTCGGCATGAGCGGAATTCATTTCAGTACATAGTACTCGTATTTGTAATATGTAACTGTAATACTAAGATGGGAAATAAAGAAAAATGMTTTCGTGACACAAATCAAATCAAAGCTCCCGAGGTTTATTAGATAAGAGCCCTGTTTMTTCAACATATTGCTCGAGTTATTATCGACTAGGCCATWTGATATGTACATAAAAGTAGAGTTTTTTTATACAAGAGAAGTTTWTTTTGAAGTTTTAGAAGTGTCCTACTTATGTAATGAACGATGAAATATAGTGAGATTAGGATTTTAATTTCGTAAGTAGTAGGTTATGTATACATATATAACAGGTATCTCCAAAAAATGTAACAAGCATTTACGTTCAATTTTAAATGTGCGCCATTTTGAATCTTAGAAATTCTTCTAACATCCGAGAACAGTTTAGAAATAAATATCTCCCGAAGTTTTTCTTTTTTTGTTATTTTGAAAATCGCATCCGAGCTTCAACCACTCAACCTTTAAATATAAATCGGAAAACAAATAAACGTTGTCCTTGTTTCAACGAAGCAAAGCATCCGGAGTGCATAACACGTATACCACCGTCGTGGTAGTTACCTCGGCCCCACCCCTCAGWTTATCRAGTTCGGAAATGCATCGCCGCCTGCGACGCCGGTCGTCGGTCGGTCCCGCCGCGACGCCGAGCCATCCGCTCGGGCAGTGGGCCGCCTTGCCTCCTGCGCCGAGCGTCGTCGTCGTCAGTCCGTCGAAGCAGCGCCGCCGGAGAATGTCCAGCAGCAGGCACGCATCGGCGGCCATCGCGCACCGACAGCAGCACCGGGGTGGCGAGTGAGCCGCAGCTGGACCATGCCCGTGAGCACGGGGCCACTCGGAGAACCTCGCGCCAAGCGCTGCAAGCACTGCGACGGTAAAACGATGTTGCACACAAAAAATACAGCTCCCTCCCCGAAAACAGAAAATAAAAGCAATAACCACTGACGCAGGCTCCAGCTTCTTGTTGTTGTGTGATATGTTGTTGCCTAACAAACACACTAACGCAGTGTTGTCAGGTTGTGATGGTGTCACGTAGTCTTGGTTTTATGTAAAACGTGAGGAATTTTAAAGAATCTTTTGGCACACGTAGATTGGTTGCCAGGCAACGACTCTGTTTGAGAAACAGGTTATTCTAACCTTCATTGGTTAGTTTTGTAAGCAAATAGCTCCAGGAAACTTTAGTATTGTTTGTAGGGATCGTAGTCGTTGGTTGCTCGAAGGACCATGAAATGAATGAATAACCAACATTCACTCTACACTAATTGGTAACTGCATTAACTGATATGTTTGATAAGAAATAAATATAAAGGAATTACGTGATATTTTGCAATGATTGGGCTTAGAAAATAGAACATTTACCAAATTTAAAGTCCGAAGTGTTTGGTGTTACTACATAAACTCAACTTGAGTGAAATTGATTGCGAATCTTGTGTATTGAATGCTGTTACAGTCTTTAGACTGTAGACATTTGTATGTCATCCTATATGTTTGAAATATTTAATGTTCGTTACTTTCAATCTCTAGAGTAAAGGAAAAATTTGTGACACCTGAAGGACAGCACACTGAGCAAATACCAATTATTAAAATTTTGTAAATGCTAAGCGTATGGGAGAAACGATTGGATCATCTTCTGTTGGTGGTAACAATCCCCAACGAGGCATCATTGCCTCGATGTTGTTTTCCGGCATTTACCCCACACCTGACAACGTCGCACTAACATTAACAGCATTCGCCAACGCCCTTCCCGCTTTCGGAATTTGTGTCGTGTATTAATAMTTTTCCTAACTTAGCGTTAGCGACGCCGGCGTCGGCGACACTGGCACGCCTTTTTCAAAGTTTCCCGCCAACAGCGCCGCGCGCTGCCAACGACGGTGGTTTTGAAGGATAGCCTGAGCTGCCTGAAGCGTCGTCCCCAGCATGCCACTGTTTATACGGTGTTTTCTTTCTGTTTCTACATCATAAACAGTATTCTTCTTTATTGCCCATCATCTTAAGTTTACTACCTTAAAAGGTCGTTCAAAAGAAAACGCGTTTGTTTCTGCTACTTCATTTATTTGATTTGAAGTGCCATAAATTCAGAAATTGTCATACGACCTCTTAATTTTGAGCAAAGAAGGGTGGCTGCGATCAAAGTGGCGTTCATAATATTTTTATGCAACTTGGATAATGTTTAAATTACACCCTTGGTAACATTCGACAATATCGCGCTTTTCCAGGTTTGAATTATTCATTAATAAAAAATACTTTTTTACTAAATTTAATGTCAYAGTGTAAACGATTGATGGACTGATATTTAATTCATTTAATAACTTACATTATTACGTTATTTAAATAATTATAAGTTTTGCTTCGTTGGCAGCTTTAAAAAGGCCGATTGTTTTAAGTCATAATCATAACCAACTGTGACTTTTATTTAAAAGAAGGTAATTTTGTAGAAATTTTGTCAAAAATATTAAAAATAGTGACGTTAGAGGAATAAAAAGATATTGTCAAAATTTGTTCTTTTTTTTCAAGATGTCTACTAAGTCATAAACTTTGTCAAAAATCTAAAAGGTGCATCAAATTAGGCTTACAAAATTGCAAATATTTCCTTGTTTAACCTTCCCTTTATCTCCACACGCATGTTTGAATTTGTTTAGATTGTAAGCCTTATATCATGGCATCCTCTGATAGGAGGATAAAAACCGGTATGCAGTAAAATAGCACTTTTTTCTTCTATTAAACGGCGAAAACTACTCCTGTCTCTTTTATATTCTGATATATTCTCGTTATTCTAGATACTGCATACGCAGTATTTTTTCGCAAAAACAGCTCAAGCGAGGCTACAAGTATTTAATACAGTAAAAATTTAATAAGGTATATGTAATTTCAATGATATACAGGGTGTTCCATTTAAAGTAATAAAGTTAGTGTGAATTTCCTGTATAAGTCCGCCATGTTTGAAGAATTTTTAACAAATGTAGCTTAATACTCTAGACTTTGGTAGAGCCTTTTTTGTATTTTGAACAGAGTAAAGAAATACGCTAAGTTGGAGGATTTTGGCAAATGAACAAAAAAAGAAAAAAGTTTTTTTGAGCTCCGAAACTTCAATATTGCTTATTTGAATAATTTTTGGAATTATAGTAAGCTGGCCATTCATTAAATGAATTTTTAGTTCTGTAGTAAATTAGTTAAAGTTATGTTCCCTACACATAGAACTTTACTTATGGTAACAAACATCGTAATGGGAATGGAAGTACCATGTTGCAAATGAAAATAGCATACGCTTGTGATACAATAAGGAATTGTTTCCTTATGATACTGCGTGAGGCTTTACTAAACTTTGTTTCTACTTTGTACATTGATCATTAGTGAAATAATGATGAAATGAGAGCCTGCTACATACTAATTGTTAATTAATAAAAATCATTATATTAGAGTATTAAAATAATTAAGAGAATTTAGAACCAACGTAACATTGGACCCGTTCCTATAACAGGAACCCTGTAACCTTCTAGGTGTTTATATCGGTTACTAAAACAGAGGGGGTTGCAGGATGTAGTTTGTTACTCCACTGCTGAACTGCGTACTTAATATTTAAGATATCAGAAACTTAAACCAACCAGAGGTGGTTTTCAGTCAAGTAAAGTATTAAGGAATTGTTCATGAACGCACTGGCCAACAAATGCGGTGTTGAAAATCGTTTGTTGACAATTGAAAACTTATTATTAGAGTGCTAAAGTTTCTTTGTTCGTTCATGCGTTGTTAGCTCACATACTAATCTGGCTTATTAAGGATTGTATAATGTTTTGCTCTTTTCTGTAGGTTTATACTTGAATAGAACTAAAAAATGGAATTGCAGTTAATGGTTTCGTTGTCGGGAAAGCATAACCGACATCATCATCAGGATCAAAAGGACTTTATTCTTTCACTGTTGTGAGCTGCACGTGTCTTCTAAAACTTTCTGTACGCGCTGCTATTGTTTTTGGCGTGCCACAAACCAAATTAGCTTTTGCGTTCAAAACATCAATGGTTTCGAAAGCAGATCATAGTTCAGATAAGAGACGAACGCGGCGTCTTTTAAAACATTCGCTTCTCGAACTTTGAAACTAAAGAAGAAGAAATCGGACTGCACCAAAAAGTGGAGAAAAGTAAAACAATTTGATTTGATTTTATTGTACTCCCTAAACCCTAACACAATTTCAGTTTTAATCATTGGTATTAACTTAAGATTGTGTGTAGTATCAGTATATTTTCACATGAAATGTCCATTAGTTATCGCTTAGAGAATGTAAACAGGTTAACTAAATGTTTTTAGATTGTTATTTTAATTTTATCGCTGAAGAATTTGTTGAAAATTAATCACTCTATGGAAAAAACAAAAAAAAGGTATTCAGACCAAAACATTTTATTATTGGAATGATATCAGCCAACTATAAATATCAGACACACGTTATGTTTCCACGTGTAAATTATATTTCCATGATATTATGTTGATGACGGTTATACTTGTTTGATTGATTGGTTTAGAGTATAAGTTGGCCCATTGTTTAGTTTGTGTAGATGTTTAGCTTGAGGATCTTCTTATTGAAATGATTTTGGATACTTTCTTGCATACTTTGGTAACGTATTTAATTTTTGAGTTATACCTACTGACTAATAAGGATAAACTACTAAAACATTACAGTGGTTAATTTTTATATGTGGTTTATTGGCATAGTCAAGGTTTACGATCTAAGATTTTAAAATATACGAGACGGAATCAGTACGTGAAATATACTCGTATTTATATATTTAATAGGTTTATGACAACTTTTACTTCAGGGCATCCTAGGCGTTAGTTTCTAAAAAGAGGGAATAACCTTCCAGTGATGTGATGACCAATCGCTTCTTTGGGTCAGGCTTATGTACTGTTTTATAGCAATATATCCTTTAGAGCGCAGGTGTAAAGCAATTAACTCCTACATAATTGCAAATCTTTACGCTGTAGGTATATGCATCTATTTACTTCGTCTGTTGCGATGTGTTTATGTTAATCACTATTTTAGTCTACTACTATAATACTCGCGTAAATGTTTAGGTATCGGAGATTTAGTATGCACTTGTCTGCAACGTAACGCAAGCAATACTGCAGACGTAGCTTGCATTATAAAAGATACTGAATATTGTAGGTTCGCTTGAAACATTTTAAAGTTAGCACCCACTTTTAATACTTTTTCACTGCGAAGGAAGGGGCAGTGCAAATTCACACTTTTGCTGTCCAATGTTTACTTATACATCGCTTCCCTAATCACATAAATAAAAAAGGAATAAATAATAAATTATTACGAAGAGTATCGAAAGCAAATTTTACTAATTTCTATATGTATCTTTTCAGATGTTACAAAACTTATAACAGAGTACGCTATCAAGAAGGGTTAAATGAAACATATACAGAGCTCACATCACACTATCGCAGACTCATTTTGTCCATTATTTTTGTATGGATTGATATTTTTAACACCAATTATTGATTTTAATACTACCTTCAGTTTACAACAGAAAAGATATACCTACCTCTTGATTATAGATACCTTGCACCATTTTCGAATAAAATGCAAGAAAGAATTGGTAACAACTGAAATGATTACGCATTGTTTTAATACATTGACGTCTAGTAGACTGATGTCACTTCAAGCGGGTTAATAAATGTTTCGATTTGTTGATGTGCGCCTTATGTTCAAGAATTGGTTCTAATTCATTTACCTATACAAAATGCCGCAAGATGCTTAGTTTTCACACAGCGGAAAGGTCCGATATGAACCATATGCCAACAGTGTTTTGAGACCCGTAGATACTTACCTATTTGTAGGTTTGTGTAAAAATTCTACACCAGAAGCTTTAAAAATGTACAGAAAAGGCAAGCGGAAATAATAAAATAGTTTTAATATTATAACGCCATACAACTACAACCTTACCAACAATAAATAAAGTTATTCCATTAAAATACAATAATTAAAAACAGAAAAAACAACAAAGCTACGTCACATAAAGCAAATGATAAACCGTGTTGTAATTAAACGCTGTTAAATAAACCTTATTGAGTTTTCATAAGCGGGAATATTGTAGAACTCTGAGTTTAACTTATTGGCATATATTTTAATACCAAAAACGAAATATGTATTGGCTGATAATAGTAGCAGTAACAGTAGCAGTTAAACTACAGTGTATTTTGGAAATGCCCGACATTCCTTTGAATGCATTTTTCGCACTTTTTCGGCAAGTCACTGAATGAATGAAAAATTTCGATTCCTAATGCTTGATCCTCTGCCATAATTCATTTCTAGCGTTAATACTTGCGCTAGGGCAAACTAGTCTTAAGGTATCTCCACAGAAAGAAGTCTGGCAAGTCGGGACTTCGTGAAGGGCAAGAATCTTCACTTGCACATCAATTTCAGCGATGAGGAAGCGTATCATTTCGGACAATAGCGGGAGTAATTCGTACACAAGAAATTTGAACTACATTCATGTTACTTTCCGTCAGTCTACTAGTAAGCATGTTTTTGATGAAAGATTCTTTACCTTGTTGACGCTGCTTCGTCCTTAAAGATAATATTGCCTAGATATGATTCATTATCTAAAACCTTATGTGAACTGTATTGTGACATAATCCAATATATCTAGATATTTGGGTATTATTTGGCCAATAATTTTAGATGGTTCATTTTCAACAATAATGAGCGCTTGTTCATCCTAGTGCATTATTATAGTCCGGCCATGACTACTTTTGGAGCGAAACCTCCAGTTCTCTTAATTTTGTAAAGATGATCTGAAATAGGTTTTTGCCTGGTTGCTCCAGTTTGATGTAGCCTTCTCTATGTACCTTCTCGCTGGAGTTCGTAAATTAAATTTTTGTTGAGCACAAATTGCTATGATATCGGTGATTTCGCTATTTATGAAACAGTTATAGTTGGCATTTTGATAAAAAAATAAATATGAATTAGTTATGAATATCAAACAATGTAAGCAATAAACATATTATATACCAATAATATTAAAATAATGAGTTGTCGGTATAGTCATTACATTTGTGATTAATTTCTTCTATGCATTTTATTCGAAAATGATTACCCACACTCAAGAAGTACAACTTGTTTATAGTAAATTGAATGCAGTTTTAGAATTAAGATTTGTTTTTTAAAAACATGAATGCGCAAAAAAATAATAGGCAATTGTACTACAGTAAATTGACCAAAATTTTATTTTTGACTGATAACCCCATTGTTGCTCTATGGCCCATTATTTACTATACAACACCCGATATATTAAAATAAATATTGGTTTTGTTTACAGTTCACAAATATTTATCATTCCTCGCCATACTTTTCTGGGATAGTTCGTTTCAGTACACCTTTCCTGTGTTATGTGCTCGTTTGTGCGTAATTTTCAGGCGTCTATCCATCAAAAACAAAAAAAAAGTTTTTTTATCGTGCGCCAAGTAAACCGAAAAATGGCGGTCTCAAACGACGAATAATAGCGCTAATAATAACGCAATCATAAACAAGGAAAGCCAGGTTTGAGCTGTTGAGTGAGGACTTTGACAAATGCGTGATATGTTTGTCTTTATTTATCTCGTAAACAGAGATCCTGTGGGTAGATCGCGAAGGTCGGCGCGTAGGTAACGCAAAAATTTTACTGTAGGCATGATGGTTTTTATAACGGCTTGGAAGTAGATTGGGGCCCACGCCGCTCGATTTTTCCGTTAATACTCCATATGGGTGCACGCTTAGCTTTGGCTTTTCCTAGAAGTTCGCTTAATGAAATTGTGGGATCCTGTGGAATACGTAAGCAGGTATAACAACCTCTGACGTCGGCCTTAATTCCGGTTTTACGAGCTTCCCGCAGAATTTGTTGTACGTAAGGCGGATGATTTTGAATTGTGGTTTTCTTGGTAACAACATGCACTTCTTGAGGTATATATTTGCATAAGTTTAATAAAAATATCGGTAGAAACACTTTGCACGCGTCTGTTTCATCTTTAAAAAATTCATTGTCGTTATATCCAGATATCGCATGATTACTTTAGCTCTAAAGTTGACTGTGCCATGTTTTTACTTCTGCAGCATATATGTGGGTTTGAGAGGGTTAGTAAGCAGCTCACAGTGGGTAGAATTACCCTTATAGACGATTAAAACTCCCTTTGTACCCTTTCGTCGAATCCACTCATATTTACTTTAATATATTTTAATTTAATTACTGAATACTATCTAAATTTTTATTTTACTTCGTCTAAATTGCATATGCATATGGAAATTGATCCTGAACTTGAATTTGCTTTTCTTTAGTTATGTTGAGATTGTCAGTTGTTGTCGATTAAATATAAATAAAAGTTTACGTAAATGCGATTTAGTCGCATCAAACAAAGGTAGGATTATATTTTTTTAATAAATATGGTTGCATGTTTGATGTTGATGTTTTTGGTGTTCTGTTTTGTTTCCTTGCATTAAATTTGTCTATTAAAACAACATTTATTTAACTTTAACAAGGATTATACTTTTTATCAATAACTTGTAACAGTTTTTTTGTCACTTCTTAATTACTTACTTATGTATGTAGTCGGAGTACATCGAAGCGATTGTCATATTGTCATAATTTTCTTTTACAATTTTTTTAGTGCAACATATAAGATTACGCGAAACTATATTCTAGAAATCTGGCGAAAAGACGCCGACAAAGAAAATCTAACTCATGGGAATCTTTGAAATATCGTTCAAAATATTAATTTGGACGATCCTGTTGACACATATGTCATTCTAATTTTAAATATAAATATTCCCAATAGCTCGATGGTCCTTTCATTTTTGAAAATATATTTCAAGATTTACATGATACGCCTACATCGAGCTAAACAATTGGAAGACCACTGTTAAGAAAAATATAAGCAGTCTTAGACAAAGTAGAGAATAATGGGTGGTATGATGACTCATTTTCATTTATTTCTTGTGTTCTCAGACTTGTTAGCGACTTTGGCAAATTCAATGCCCTTCGTTAATCGCATTTTGTCGACCAATCAAATTAACATTTATTAAGGAAACCAAGGAACACTTGTGCGAGAAGAAATAGCTGAAGTGCGGGGGGTAAATATCTCAGCTCAGACCTATGTAAACTATAGGCAGTTATAAATCTTTCTACGTCTTACCATGATCGATAAGAAAGTATCCTTAAAGAAATTCCATCATTTGAGTGCTTTATCTGTAAAGACAATCGAAAATCAATGAACTGCCTATAACAGAGTCAGAAGATATTAATTTTGGAMTGTCATGCTTGCATGTTTTAATGAATGCTTCGAATGCATACTTTACCTGATTGAAACATAAAAATGGCGGGTGCGGCAAGAAGATTGTGAATACTAGGAAATACAGTATATAAGAAAGACTGCTTACAGTAAATGTGTTTCCTCGTTGATATCCGTAAGCTTGGTTTTAACTACTAACGATTAGAATACGGAAAAAAGATTTTTTTAATACTAAATTAGAGTCACCTATTAGAGGTGTTGACGAAATGTTAAATTCAGCCTGTTAATAATTATAATTGCTTCTTTATGCAATTAATGATGCACAAAATATTGATACATGGAACGGAAATTATTGTTTCTATAGGATAGGTGTCAAAAAAAGCCCAAGAGGCAAATATAAAGATTTAAAACGATAGTTAGTAGTTTATGTCATCGGCAGGTTAAAAAGAAAGGCTATTAATTTGCTCATATGTTCTAAAAATAACGAACCGAAATTACAAATGATACAGCGCCAGATAGGTCAGATTAATGTAATAGTTAGTGTAATGGTTGAGTAAGTACCAGTGTTTTATACATAACTAGAAATATGTAAAGCTTTAGAATATTACTTTAACTTGTTCTAGTATTTTTTCTGTTCATCTAAGGCTGGTAACGTTAGAAAACGTTGTTATTCTATTTAATATAGTTTTTCCAACTAAAATTTACCTTTTATGTAAAATATCGTTTTGACTACGTACACTGTCATTTTTTTGCAGCGTGAGCCTAGGCCGTATCATGGTGATGAACACCTCTCTTTCTTCCTTGAGCTAATGTTGTAAAAGCCGTCCTTCCTCCAATGGTTTTAACATTACGTCTACATGGTCCCTTATGTTAATTTTCACGTTACACTCGGATGGCCCGCTTCCTGAAATGTTTCTAAGTTGGGATCGGTATCTCTGTCTGCCTGGTGTCTGGTACTGTTCACCATTTTTGACGAAATAGAGATAGATCTACCGGGTTATTTTTGAGTCAACTACCTACCACTTTCGTCGTTTGGCGTTGACTCGGAGATATTCTTTGCTGCATAATGCTTCAATAGAAATTTTTTCTTGACAGTTTTCTGTATAGGTTTCATTTTAAAAGATTTTTGTTGTTGTTTGGAACTGTCACCGCACATCTTTGGTATGTTTCGCATTTTGCATCGGCTTTTAAACGGGCTTGGATACTTGTTTTAAAGACGTAGTTTCCGCCTCTGGCGATAATAACAATCATAATGCCCGCTGACAGTCATTTGTTAATCCACTGCCAGCTATGATATCGTAAAGGTGTTCAATAATCCGTTTCCTGTATGAGAGATTTAATATTTATGTGAGTAGAAAACTACACAGCAGCGGTTATAAAGGTTTTAACTTCACTTTATTACAAAATAATTGTCGCTACTATCTGATTTGGAATGTAGCAGATAATAAATTAATGTTTTTGATAGTGTCAAACTTGGAATGATAATATAACTGGACCCCTGATTTTATATTTACCAAACCATTAAATTTAAAGACATAAAATTCTTAACGACAAAACCACCAAACCAAAGTTTTATTGGTGTCAAAATTACTAATACATTAAAAATGAAAAATTTTGTTTTATATGGTGGTGGTTAGTTAAAAAGTTAGTGAAACTGGCCCAAGGATCCAAGGACCGTACATCGGAAATTAGCTACAAATGAAGATCAATGCAACTTTATTCATAGTCAAGGCCATAGCAGCTTGCTAGCATCGTAGTAGATAGTGACCATTAAGCATCCTGCTCAAAGTACCGTATTCATAGTGCTTGCTTTAGTAGCTTCTAACTAGTAACTAAAATACTTTTTAATATCAGATATTTAAGGAGATTTCACTTGAAGATCTCTTCTAAACGCAACAAGGGTTCGTGTAGATCTTGAGAAATAATCTCCCATTTGTAGCACACTATATTTCTTCTTAGAATTGCTTAGAATTTTGGGAAGTGACAGAAAACAAAACCAGTCTAAATCAAGTTTAATAAACCGGATCTTGTTCCTGCGGGTGCAAACCAAAACCTTTTTTTTAATTCAGTCAGTCATAGTACTAACAAGTTAGTGGCTAATTTTCAGAAAATAAAGATATGTGTGGATGAATCAAAAATATAATGATAGAGTAAAGTTCAGTAGAAAAGAAATTTTGGCTCTTAAATGCCAAATCAGATTTCTAGCTCTTCTATTTAGGTAAATATTTTTTATATGGATATCTAACCACGAAGCGCATTTTATGTAATAGTATAAAGGAGAGAAAACTTCATATCGGGAAGTGATTTGAAAACCTTGAATCCGCACCTGGAACATAATTAATCTTGCAAATGCATCTATCACGATCCTGGTAAACCATTTTTGATTTCGTTCAAACTATCCATCAACGTTGGATATTACATGCAAATCCAAATCACTGTCCCGAATCGTAGACGTTGAAATCTCAGGTGCGCATAATAGTTTTGTGTATTTCATGCCAAATTCAAACTACTTCAGCCAAGAAGTTCCTCGTGTAAATTTGTATGAGGTTTCGGTAATTTATTGTCTAAAATTATCACGAGCCTTGAATTGTTGTTGTTCGTGTATATTTCGGAAATATTATTTCTCAGCTGCCGCAATTTGTATGGCACATGTTTCAACGAAAAAGAGATTTACTTATTGCGTTAACATGCAGATACAGCCTCTAGACAGAAGTATACTGTGACAATTAAAGATTGCCTCAATGTAAACGTTATACAACCTGTTAACTCATTGTACCGAAAATAGCGCAGTAATTTGGAATGTGCGAATGTAACGTGCAGGGTTCATGCTCCAGTAAATATCGTCTGCCACAGTTTAAGTTAATACACATGTTTGCAGGTAGCGTGATTACTGTACATTTATTGTTACCGCCCAGAGACATTTACATCACATTTTATAGTAGCTCGTTACAGAAGTTTATTCACACCTTATGCACGCATGCATGTCATATTCGATAGCCTGTGCATAATCTTTATTACTGTAGTCAGTGTTAATTAGACTAATCGGAAATCTGTACGTGTAGTTAACAAAGTTCATAGATTTCGGATGTAATTAGATTGAATAAAAATGTCAAATGGACACCTTTTTAAAGCGCAACTATTTTGGAAGTGGAAGTAGAAAATTTTACCTAGATAGCTATGATATGAATATCACTCCATAGAGAAATCTCATTGAAAATAACAAACCTTTTCGCTGTAACGTATTCGAAGCATTGTCAAAAAATCGTTTTTATTACTTGTGTAATTTTTATTAAAGGTACAACCTCTAAAAATTGTCTAACGCGCCGTCTAAACAAATTTTTAAAAGTAAATACAATGAAGGCAGACTTCTTTTTTAAAGAGCTCAGATGTGCAGAATTTTGCCAGCCGCCCTTATTTTTGCAGGGTTGTAAAAGTTGACTGGTAAATATACCACTTAAAATAGAAACGTTTGAAAAACTATTGGCAACCGTTGAATATTGAAATTGTGGACCTAAAAAAAATAAAGAATGTCTTTTTACCCCAGTAAATTATACTTATCAATAGCAGCAGCAGTAGAGGTAAATAAGTGTAATTTCGGGGGTCTTCTAGTTAACAGTAAGCCAAAAACCAATACGTTGAACAAAAGTGGTATTTACCAACTAAAATGCTTGCAGTGTGGTATTGCATACATAGAACAGTCAGGTAGAGCCATTAAAAAATAGCATTAAATTACGTATAATCCCAAATAAAGGCAGAACAGGTTTTCCTGATCATTGCATCAAATATAATCAAAGGCTTACGTTGTGAAAAAGTGTTCAACACTAAATCTTTTGGAACATTTGGAATGGAAAATAAAAAAGCGTGGCATCATAAAAAATATCCAATATTCAAAGCCTGGCCAGAGATTTCTACTTTACCTGTCCGTTATGTGGTCGAAATGATTGTTAGAGCTATTTGATAAAACTCACGAAACGAAGCATATTTAAAAATCAAACACGAACAACTTGATGAAAGGAAAGTACAAAATTGCCTACAACATATCCCTTTGTTCCTACTGTCCAAAATTCTCATTAAAACCAGAATTTCAAGAGATTTCTGACGATTCTTTCATTAAACATTTATGATAATATTTCCCCTAATAATCTTCTTATCATGATCGATTTAAGTAGATATGTACATTTGGCTACGAGAGATTTGTCTATTTGTAGCAAGTTAGTAGCACCTTACTTATTTTTCTTTTGGTCTGACCTAAGTAACATTTACCACAAGGACAAATAATTTTATAAACACCTTCACTGTTTAAATATGCTTTATTTTTAGCAGAACACCATTTTTTTTTCCAAATTATGTGTATTATCGACAACTGAAATATCGTACTTTTTGAATACCCTCTTTATTTTTTTTCTGAAAAATTGTACATAAGTAAAGCAAAAATAATTTTAACTTACTTTGCATTGATTTAGAACATACTTGATTTGGAATAATACTTTTAACTAATCAAGTATTTAAATTACTATAACCATTTTTTACAAGCGGTGATTCGACATGATAAATTTATTGTTGTAGTGAACTATCCTCTGAAATGCATTGACCTCTAACAAATAATGTTATCATAAGGCTATTCTTTTGCATTAAGTGTTGTTCAGAAAACATAATAAAATAATTTTTATTTCTTTCACTACAATGTATCGTATCTTGCTTGTGAGTGGCCTTTCGATTTCTTAGAATTTTTCTTGTATGCAAAGCAAAATGTTTAAATGATGTATATACTTATTCAATTTGTTATTGACTTAGATATAAAAAAATTTCCTTCTTCACCTTGATCAATACAATATGAAATAATAGAGGCAGTATTTTTTTAAATAGTATTTCCAATAAATCAGTATGAGCCTCTTACTGATTTAAAGTCGTGTTCCTTATTTTTGTGCTCTCGGTAAATGCTAGAGTCAACTAAATAAGTAAGTTGATGGTGTTAACGTTTTATATACTAACTGCAGTAAATCGAAAACGTTCACATTTTTGTGTTATTTAAATTTACCTCTGCAGGATAGATTTTATGAACTAATTAATTTTTATTTAAGAGCTTTTGTTAAGTAATCCAGAATCTGTGATGCATGTTCTTACTTACTTCGCAGTTTTTATCTTGTCTTAGCTACATTTGCTTTGTTGCAGGATCAGTAAAGTAAGTTTTATTGTGATTTAAGTTTAAAAGGAGGCTTCGCTAACACTTATTTAGGTTTTGTTTTCCCAAGTTCTGTTCTGTAGTGCAAACAGTACTAATAAAAATTGATGAATTTGTTCTCCGATGCTATTTTTGATTAATCTCCATTTGCATTAGTGCCAGTAAAAAAAGTTGATATATTATTTAATCTTTCTTAATGTAGTATGATGGTAGCAGTAACATATGTCGTTATTAAATACAACCTATAACGGATAAAACTTTTTTCAGTTATTGAATAATAACTTTGCCTTGTGCTCTA
The DNA here is from genome assembly GCA_025024175.1 of Rhyzopertha dominica. Classification (NCBI taxonomy): domain Eukaryota; kingdom Metazoa; phylum Arthropoda; class Insecta; order Coleoptera; family Bostrichidae; genus Rhyzopertha; species Rhyzopertha dominica. The sequence goes on from QCXZ01000003.1 coordinate 52,972,566, forward strand.
AGATTGCCTAAATGTAGTTAACTAAATTCACAGTTAATTGTGGACATATGCATTGAAGAACTTTTTTACTCACTATAAGTTCAAAAAACCGCCAAAATACTCGAAAATTATTTAACGAAAGGCCGAATTGTTGTTCTTTATTATTAATTACCGCTTCAGTGGCGTACAGGGCCTTTCAGCGCACCAGTCGGCACCTAAGCTGACGTCATAACGTTTGTCTAGAAATGTAAACAACCATGTATTTCGTGATGGTAGTTCGTCATGAGGCAGCTAGCAAAATCACGTCCAACACCTTCGTCAAAGTGCCAGAAATAGATATTTTACTATAAATAATCAATGTTTTTCGTAACGGATGAGTAATTGTCCAGAATAAATTCGAAATGCTTGCCTGAAAATAAACTACCATATATCTCGTAGTTTTTTGGCCAAAAACTGGCGCTTCTGTAATGAGGCCAAAGCGAATATGACGGATCTTACGTTTGGGCGGGAAACTTGTTTTTGTGGTTCTGTTTTGCTTTTCCGATATTAAGTTATTTGTTGWTGGAGTTACGCGCTGTTGAAAGTTTAATGTATTACTTTTTCTTTATACCTACCTACCTGTATTTAACAATCCGCTTTACTTTGTATTCGTAATAACTGTACTTATCTATACAAATCTAAGATCGTTCGTAATGCAGCAAAACACATCTATGGACGTTAAAAACAGTTTATAGTTCAGCAACATTTGGTGGTGGAGGATTTACTTTTCTGAAATATTTTAATGTTGGTCTGTAAGACGCTAGTCGATGTATTTCTTTACATTTTTTGCAATTGCCATAGCAAAACTAGTTCTTGTCGTTTTCGGTTTAATAGTAATTGTAGTTTGCCATATACAAAAAATCACTTCCACTAGAAAACCACAAGGCGATTTATATACATAGATTTAAATATGCTTTTTTATTACGCTTATCTAGTTAGCTGGAAGCCCTGTGCTTACCTTCCAATACTAAGCAAATTCTTAAAACTTCGATTCATTTCTTGTTCTTTTTTCTGGATGACGTTTTCTCTTCAATCACTTAGTGTAACCTCTGTCATAATCATTTGCCAGGAGATCTAAATTTGTGTGAAGAGTTGTATATATAGTGTTTTTCTAACTTATTTGCAACCGAGCTACGTGGCTGATCTTTCATTTAAGTATACTATTCACCGAATACATGCCTCGAGTGATCACTACGTCACCTCTGCATAATAGGTATGAACATCGAAAGAATGTCTAAACTGTTGTATTCATGAGAGCCCTCAAACCTGAAAGAAACTGTTTTCACACAGGCTGCATTTCATTTACCAAAGAAAACTATAAGTACGATACTTTCTATCAAAAAGCGATACACTGTCATAAATGTAAAACATAATATTATAGATTGTTTGAAATGTATTATGCGCGCCCATTTGCATGGTCATGGTAAAAACAGATTATATGAGTAAATTCTAATGAGAATCCAATATCGTTTGGGATTCCTGGCAACATTGTTATATAATATCCAATACCCCTCTTACCGGCAAATGTAACAATTACAGATTGTTTTTAACGCAATCGACCATATCAGTGAACATTTTTTACTGTCCAAACATGAATAATTTCAAAAAGTGTAGTCACTTTTAACCGCCGATCCTGTATACATCTGCTGTTGTCTGGCGTATGGGAATTCATCTTTTAACCCAGTGATTTCCTGTTTTCTGTTTAGATCCATGTTTCTTGGCATTATCTGCTCGAATGTAAAAGACGACCTACAAACACTGAGGCATAAACTGACCAGTATTAAACACTATAAAAAATTGGTGTACTGGCGTTGGGTGTTTTCTAACAAAATGTTGTTGTGGGCGTTAATAGACATGTCTGTTGGCCGTGAGCGCAAAGTAAATAATTCTGTTGGATTTGGAACACTTCGGTCTGGAACATTTTCTAGGTAGAAAAAGTCAAATACCGATTTGGATCTATTTGTACAGTAGACCAAAGTCATAAAGCTGAAGCGATTTGAGTGAATAAAATCAAGCGCAATATGTGGTTATATCAATGAAACGATTAACAAGTTGAGTAGCGAAAAATATGCACATACTTATGTCATGGGTACTTACGGTATTAATAATTTGGCAACATGCTAAGTACATGAGTATTTCGCGAGGAATGGAAGTGACGTAATTGATTACGCATTCTTTTGCGTTATTGAGAGTTTGGATTTGTCCAACATGTTATCATACAACATATTCCGAACGATTTCTGATCCAACTAATACGTACTGTGTTCGGGAGACAAGATTGAATTTATTGTTTGCTTCTTAAAATGTCAACGCAGATTTTTACATACATATATTAATAGAATTTGGCACCTTTTTTTCAAATACAGTGGACCTGCTGTAGGTGTGGGCATAATATATAGTTGTGACGATTTGCTGTCAGAAATTATAGCTTTACGGGATTTTCCCATATTTTGTGTTTTTTGACATATGTTATTTTGATTTCAAGGTAATTTAGAAAGCTTATTTCTAGCAAATCTGTTTCGCCCGTTTATTCAAAGTAGGACTTCTTATGTAATGTAGATTAATACCTTCTTATGTTAATTAGAAAGCATTATTGCATTATTCACATCTTGACATCTCCATGAGGAAAAACGCGCCATTTGCGACAGCCTTATTTTTGTTTTTAATTACAGGAACTTAGAAGGCCAGTTGTTCTTTTTTTAACACATATGGTGTACTCAAAACACATATTTTAGGTTGGCAAATGATGTCTTGTAAAAATAAACTCACGTTGTTGAATGTGTCGGTTGTTGCAGTAAACGACCTATTCGCAGTAGACCTAGAAAGATGGGTAGTCGGATATGTCAAGATGGCGATCTGTTTTTGTGCTAAAATCTCACTAACGTGCAATACGTAACTGGCTAATGGATAATGTAATGTACATACTTTTTAGCCCATTGTTTACGAACTACGAATTTTTGTTAGAAAGGGTTCGATGGGTTCGACGTAACAGTAAGTCATCCTTATCACATCCTTGTTATTTTGAATTCTACGTTTGAAGCATTCACTTGTCAGTATTCCCGCCAGCAACCTATCGTGCCAAACTTGTTATATTGCTATACTTTTTTAATGTACCCCCAGCTTCACCGCTATTCAAAATACTTGGCACAATTACTCCGTTGTAGATGCCCACTACATAGATGATCTAAATAGCATTATCATCACATTGCGCCAAACCCATTTAACTATCACTCATCACATACCTATTCTACAGCATGTTTATTGTTCGTCATGTGGGATTGAAACCGAACTGACTTTTTATATATTTTAACTTATTTAWCTCATAATTCTGAATCAAATATTTGGATTGCTACAGCGTGATTAAAATTTGTTTACCGATCCAGACACATTCTTTAGCTACATAGTACATCTCATACCTACAAGACTAATGTTTCCTTCAGGTAATTTTCTTTGAATACAAAATATTCGTTTCTATAAGACTTGTGATTTCATCAAGAATCATTGATTTGATAATATACTAAAAAGAGTTGATGTTACGTATGTAAAATAAGTTTTTCCACCGATTGTGTTTCTAAACATTTGATGGCCTATAACCCTCAAGTTTTTTTTACTCAGGCATGACCTATGCGCACATTGGCGAGTCATTTTGTGAAAATCGTTTATCAGTCATCTAGAAATAGAAAAGAAAGTTTTCACAATTTGCTTTACACCATCAAGTACTTGAAACGAACGCAAACTAATTGTTTAGCGATTTCTGCAACATATTCCTTCCCAACACAATGATACGAAAGTTACTTGACAATTTTATTCTTCAATATATTCCTTTCTTACATCAATCCATTTCTGTTACTCTTCCTTTAGCCTTGTAAAAGGACTTCCTGATTTAAAAGAAATCTCATCCACGGCTACTTTCAGGGTGTCATCAGAACTGAAACGGCATCCTCGGAGGTTTTTTTTAACAATCTAAAGTCTAGTGGAGCCAGATCGGGATTATAGGCAGGGTGCTCCAGTCATAAAATTGAATTCTTGCATAATTGGTAGAAATCTGGTCAGTTTTATGCACATTGGCTCTGTCGTGCGACAGCAACACTTCTCGATTGGAAGCACGCATTGCATTACGCATTCTTTATGCGTTGCGGTAGGTTTCTGCGTTTATTGTAGCCTTTCTTAGCATATATTCGGTGAGAAAAATGTCCATCAAATGCCAAAAAGCATGTCCCTTATACCCCAAAAAGATTGCCATGGTTGTGTTTGCGCCTTTTGTGGCGATGCGTCCAACAGTCATCACCAATCGAAATTTGCAGCCTGCGCAGGTTCTATACAGGTGTCAACAGTCGTGGAACCAATTCGCTGACACCTTAGTTATGTTCCTAGTGCCATACTAATGGTGGAGACCTCACGGTGACTTTGAAGCACCATGACCTCAACTTTGGGGTCATTTTCGACGTCTTCGCAGATCAACCAGAACTGTTTACACCAAAATTTTATTACACAGTACGACGGTGCATCATTCCCTTAATATACCACAATTATTACGTTTTTTTATGTCAAAAACTTTATAATCTTTGTAAATCTGAAACTAATTATGTAATTGTTTCATGGCTATGTAGATTTATGTTCTTCTGATCCTAGTATTTTAACTTCTAGCTCCAATTAGTTCCCATGTTAGGCATAATCAAAACAACGTTATGGTATATATAATAAAATAATTAACCCCTCTGCTCAAATCTCGAACTCAGAGTTTACCCTCTCCAGCACATTCACGACTTTTTTCTGTTAAAGTAAGCAGATTGATTTTATAAGATGAGATTAGATTTTTCTTACCTGGGAATATGGCACATTCAAATCATGATTTTCGAACGATATTATTTTATGTTTTTTTATATATAGTTAACTCCAAAGTAGTGTAAGAGACTTCGTTATTTCGGGATGAAGCATCGTTCAAAACTATGGTTTACAAGTGGTGATAGTATTGAGTGTTGCAAGGAAATGCCTAAAAATCGATCGTAATAGGTGACGAAACACTGATATTTTCATATTATTCTGAAACAATTCAACATTCGATTGCTTATTCCTGGGTTATAACGGGTTATGTGGCAACTGGTCGAATAAAAATTAACAAATCGGAAGTATCGATGTAAACGAGCGAATTATCGCTCATGCGCGTGCACACAGCACAACGAACCGTGGAAATTTCGCCCAATACTCCGCGTGTAGGACAAACTTTGATTCTAGGAAATCGTCTATTTATTGGAGCTGTCAGTAAGTAAGTTGAATATTCACTTCAGCATGCTTAAGATAGGCTGACCACATCAAGAAACACCTATGTAGCAGTAAGGGATCTCTTCTGGTGGCTGTATCTTTGATACAACCGTTAATTTGACGTGGACAAGTCTGTCGTCGTAGAGAAGGTAGTTAATTTTTAGCTAAAATGGGTATGGCAAAGATTAATCATTCATAGTGATTTTATTTCACAGGCTTTTTTCGCTTGTCATTTCCAGTGGGCTCAAACACTCATTCGTCAATCAGCAATGTAGGTCTCTGTACTAACCGACCGTACTAACCTAATTCTTGTTCCTAAAGCCACCGCTAGAGGACGCATTACCGATTTTCATATAATGAACCCCTGGGTGCGACATAAGATGTGTCTACGTCAAGGGCTGGTGGTAAAGAAACCGAAGAAATTTAATGATGCAACACTTTTCTGTATGGTAATGAATACCGGGTGTTAAAAATTTGATGTACCTCAATCCAGAAACGGGACCCTCTCGTTGATTAAACTTCCAAAAATACTACAGTGTAAGAGCAATGTCAAGATCATCTTATCCATCCTGCTTTATTGGATGCACATGTAGGTTTCGTGGTTTACAGTAGAACTGAAAACGTGCAAGTCGTTATGCAGATATCGAGCGGTGCATGATTGCGCCGAGTGCGAAGTATGATGGATGCAGTAATCTCGGCACGTGCCATCACTTCGCGCTCTTGATTGATCCTATCGATGGAACGTGCGCTCCGTTTACGAACGGCCCAGCTAATTGCGGGGGGCATAAGGAGGATGGCCGACGGTAATTGAGTAATAGGTGACGGTCGGTTCGGTAGTCCATGGCGTACACATCATCAATGCGAAAGCAGTTGGCACCGATTCCATTGCACTCCCTCGCACACGTTGCTTAAAAATAGTAACGATGGCCCCTGGAACCGGCCGTCGTTGCTTTGCGCTCTCTGTGTACGTTCACGACTGTTATGCGGCAAATAACAAATGGAATACCGGGGAACGTGGGCGGTTAGCCCAACTCACGAAATGTTGGAACCAAATCTTTGACAGGATTCCGTGGCGGAAGCTTGTTGCTGAAGAAATTCTTCGCGTCTCTTTGGTGGATCACCAAATAGGTTATGTACACTCACAACTGAACAGTACTGATGAAAAAGTAATGCCAAAAACACGACTATTGATTATCGTGGCCAATAATATCATTAAGGACTGTGCCATCAATAGAGAGGAGCTGTTAACTCAAATCACACCAGTCAGTGTACCTATAGCTAACGCTGTAGACAGATAACTATTTAATATCATTAGAAAATCACATTGAACGACACCCATAAAGCAAAACAGAATTTTTGTAGCTTCACATAGCACGACCGTCATAGTTTTAGTCCAGATTTGACATACACCAGCATGCTTACCCTCAAAAATTATATTGAACGACACCCAAGAAGCAAAATCGAATTTTCGCGCCTTCAGATACTATGGTGCATGTCGAATTGGTGCATGTACGTCACGGTCTTAATCCGAATTCGACATGCACCATCGTATTCAGCATCAACTGTCCGTCATACTCGTAGTCGAAATTTGACATACATCATACTTAACATCAACAACCATGCTCAGCGACACCCATGAAGCAAAATCGAATTTTCACACCTTCACTTACCATGGTGCATGTGCGTCATAATCTTAACCTAATTTGAAACGCACATTTCATCAAAAATCACGATAAAAACTCCCATGAAACAATACCTATATCAAATTTTGTATGAGAAGTCGACTTTTTGACCCCAGGAACACCACCCTAGCGACCCCACTTAAATGAAAGGTGTTGTGCATTCCAACAGACCATAAACTACCATCTATCGAAACCCCGAGGACAATCCTGTGTTTAGGAGCTAACATATCTCAGTATCCATGAACGGACGGACGCCAAATCGAGCATACTCCAGCTTTGATGAGGACTATCAACCGTAATACTGGAAAAAAAATGGTAAACAGAAAACTTCTTTGAAGACCAAACAAATGGTGGATAGAATGTATCAAAGAAGATATTACCCAAAAATTGCTAAACAAGAATTGGAAAGTAAGGGTAATGCACAGGAAAAAGACGTACACTGTAGAACAGAGCTTACAAAGACTAGGAGTGTTTTTAATATTACAATGATGTTATCGCAAGTGCTGCCATTGTTCTAAGTTCTGACAGAAGCATTTCTTTACAGTTTTTGCGAAACTACCTCTAAAGCCTTAACAGCATCAATTTATGTTCGAAACCACCAACCTTTAAGTTTATGTTTAATTTGAGGGTGTAGCTAGACATCGTTCAGAACTAAATGGAGGATGCCATACATATCAAACATTTTTATGAGCAAAAATTGCATCCATTTTCCAGTTAGCTCAGGCTCGTTTCCGGGTGATGTGATAATTCATTAACTGACGCATTTTCCATTTGATTTATGAAGAGAAGGCGCTATTGTCCGTCTGATGTCTATTACACCTGGGGAATGGCTTAACTAATCAGGCGTGTTTTCTTTCTATAAGGATACAAGGAAAATTTCCCCGGAAAGCCTTTTATACTTGTTATATAAATGGACAATTATTGTGGTGTGACTTTTTAAGAAAAAAAATGCGATTTCATTTTAACGACAGGTTTCTGGTGATGATGATGTTTCTTTTAATACCATTGGGTTTAGCTGTTTCATCCGTAATATAATAGTAATTGTTTTACATATTATTCCTGAACATACCAGTCTTATGATTCGCTTGATCCGGCAAATAAAATTTTCTTACAACTGGCAGCTTCTATTGCAGTGTATGGCAGACCTTACAGAACGATACCACTATTTTCGAATACTAAATATTGAACAAAAATTAATTTTTAATCAAACGTGCAAATGAAGAAAGGCTTACTTTAATGAGTCCTTGTTAAAGCGTAGAGAAGCATTCTTATGACGGCTTATACAATTGTAAATGACGTTTGTTGTCAGTTGTCTGCACTCTAAGATCTAGAAATTATACTTGTACTTATAATTGGTTAAGACATGGTATAAACTACCCAAATGGATATTCAAATGCGTATGTAATCTACTAGATGGTATTATATTATTTATATTATCAAAATAACGCGTTCTGGCATTCTTTATATACTGCCGATTGGTGACTAAGAATAAATGTCGTCCTTGGATTTGATTGTTATTCTGATAGCTAAATCTTCTCTGTTTTTTTTTAATTTGTTAAATCCTGATAAGGGAACTTGTTCTCTTATATAAATATGATTTTGTGTTGGGTTCACTAATAAGGCATCCGATACAAATTTATTTTTTTTCTCAGATGAAACTGTTGCAGTGTGTTTTCAAGTGCGATTTACGCTCTAAGATTTGCTTTATTTCGTATTCTAAAATTGATATTTTAAGGTTATTTGTGTTTGCTTTTGAGACAGCGTTCTTATTTAAGCTTGCAGTCCCTATGTAATGATAAAAGAAAAACGAGTAGTCGTTGGTTTAAAGATGCGAAAAAAATTGAATAATTCAAAATTCGAGTTCGCTAAGATTATGGAATGATAACACCGTATAATACCAGGATTGATCTAGTAGCTATTATTTTGTATACATCAAAGTACGCACATACAGTAGTGATCAAATTTCATAGTAAGATAATAAGGCACTATATAACACCCCCATTTTTATTTGGTAATAGTAGCAATAACCATATCTTAACAAAACTTATATTAACAGAAATTATATTTTGCATACTTACTGTGAAATATGTAAACGTACAGTATCATAAACTAAAATGTTGGAGTAAACATTAAGAGACACATGTTTTGGTGGTAATTTACATTTGTTTTTATGCCACCTGTTGTCAATAACTATATCTACAAATTTGTTTTTGTTGAACTCAAGTTTATGGAAATACGCCTTTGATAAAAATCATATTTTAGTCATATATGCTCAGTTAAACGCCTTAAAGTCAGTGCCACAATAAATTATATTTTCCGCGTTTTGGCAGATCACCTTCCTTGCAGTTATGCGAGTCACTTCGGTTTGCTCCCGACCACGAAACGATTAGCGCTATTCGCAGCAAGTAAATAAACGCAAGTAGTTGTAATTATCTTTAGTACACGGTGACGTACGGCAAGTTTCATTCATTAAATCTCACATAATTTAGGCTCGCAGCTATACCACGCCTCGAAATTAGTTCCGAAACATTCCGCGCAATGATTGAACCGTACGAACTTAAAAATAAAACTTTCGTCGGTCGAGCCTGTTAGGATGTTTTAATTCCAAGCCGAGTGGATATCCTGCGGAAAATAATTTCATAATTGATAATGAACGCACTGGTTTATTTGCTGTATAAAGTACGTGCCAGCAGGAAGATTTCTGCAAATATCTATTTATGTTGTTGTACCTATTATTAAAGCAGGTGAGGAAGGTTAGTTTTACCGTGCCAACAATAATAAGTCACATGGCTCGGACAAGGATAACATGAATCTGCTGTGTAAATACTTGCCGTAATGGTTGATTCGACGATAATTTAACAAGCATTTTTCATTCCGGGTGTTATTATGTAGTCAACATAATAGTCTTCACTGCCTTATTCGCCAGTTAACCTAATCACGAAGAATTAAATTGTCTGTATTTCGAGAACTTATAATCAACATCAGGATTTAACTAACTGAGTTTCATTTATCGTTTTACTTTTTCAGCCTTTCAGTATAACTAAATATGGATTATGTCACTGCAATTTGAATATTTGAAGACACTCGGGCTCAAGAGTATAAAAAGAGTAGGCGGCGAATATTACAATTGAGCGGCAACGAAACTCTAGAAATGTGTCGTGAATAATCTGTATAGCAAACGAACATTTTATTCAAATAACATTTTCCCTGCTTTCGGCACGTTCCCGCAATTTGTTTATAAATCGCTCTGACTGATAAAAATGCGTCATTTCTGTTTTAATCTAAAAGCAGAATAATGGAAACTGTTCGGAACGATGTGTGCCAAGAACGCAGGATTTTATTGAAAAAAAAATGGACGATGACGTGTTGAACTGCTTTCAGCATAACTGAAGTTTTTTAATCTTTCAAGTGAAGTATTGTTATGAATACAATATATAAATATCTAGTCAGTTGAGGTCCTTTTAATCATCGTATTTTAGGAGAAGCAGGTCCATCTTCAAAAACCTTTTCAGTATGTGCTATCCGATGTGAGGCTGTGAACATCTAACGTCTTCCTCAATGTGACCTTTTAAACAAACTTCCATATAGTTTTTTTCTTCAAAAATTTATGACGTCGGTCGTCACCAACTCGAAAATGTATAATATCAAGGGTGATCATCTTCCATTTCATTTTAAGGCCACTTTTATTGTCTTCGTAATAGCGTTTAGTAAATTGAATTTGGGCAATCCATTCTAAGGTGATGAGGGTTTCAATCTGAATACGCTTCATATTTGTCATACTTTTGACGCGGACTTTATGAGTTTCTGTTTATTTTTTGAGCTTTGCACTTCAACGAAGTACCGGTTGTGTTAGCTAAAAGTTCACATAAAAAACTCAAAAAGTAATGTTTATTAAGGCCAACATTTTTATAATGAAATGTAAAAACCATACACCTCTAAGCTGGCGTCACCCACCGGTTAAATTTAAACCTCCATCTACAGAGAAGCACTTTTATGACTGGTATCGTTATCCTTACTCGATTTACCTGTAGTTAGTAGAAAATAAAAATAGAGTCGCCTACCTAGGGATACGGCATCGAAGCAAAAGTATCGATATTTGATAACCGTATCGGATTAGGGTATGTATGCTTTATACACTTTATAGTATCAAAACAAAAAGAATTGATGCTCCTAAAGTATCAATATCGGGTATCAGTACGACTTTTCAATGAATAATGTAAAAAAGTGGATTTTTTGTGTACATAATATGCACATGATACTTATAAATTCAGCTAATTCTTCGTAATTGCAAAATACTTTACATTAGCAGGCATAGAGATATGATAATAAAGATTTGTTGTCATTAGGTAATTCTTAAACAGCTAAAAATTGTGAAAGATAGAAAAAGAAAGTGTAGCTTTTATTAGATGTATATCCTAACTTAAGCAAAGTTAGCTTCAGTTGAGTAGAATAAACATTTAATTGAATGATTTAACTTCAAATAACATATTTGGAGAAAATATGGCGACATTCTATATTTGCTCGACCGGTTCACGGTAAAATTTTGATGTCTTGTAGTTGTTTTGACATATTTATATACTAAGACAACATAGCTTCACAAAAATAACGAATAGCAAACTCTGTCTTATAAAGTTCTTGTGTGTCGACGCTGCATATGGTATTTATATATTATATGGTAAATTGGTCACTCGATTAATTTGTTATATAGATGTATTAACTACCTTTCGCTCACCACACAAAACAATCTAAGAGGTTCTTAAAGCGCGCCTCATGCATGTAGATTGCGAAATATTTAGTTAAACTTTATGTTTACAGACAAACAGAGAATTGCGATTCGAATTATATTTGACTTTTATATACCCTGATTCCCTGTCCACTTAAATCTGAAATTAATTATTCTTGCAATATAATTGCATTATTTTTTCTTTATGTTTCAGTATTAGATATGAGAAGTTTCATGATGAAATAAATTGTAAGAGCTGTCGCGCACCATGTGAGTTGAATAAAAGATTGTGTTTTGCTTACAAAGTGAAATATCTGACATACCACCTTTCATTGACTCAGCCTGATGGTCAATAACCTCAGATCCTTGGAAAAATTGATTTAAGTCTCAAGTTTATCAACGCCATTTTAATCTGCCTGCTAAACTTAGTTGTAGGACATTTGTCATATTGTCTTTTCTAAATTCAGGTGTTACGGAATTGAAGCTGCCTTGTCCATCCTTTTGAGGTACCTATGGGTTTATTCAAAACCCAACATTTTGTCATTCTTAATTACAGAGATTTTTGCGGTTTAGTACGAATAGAAATGAGAAGGATGCAGTAGCTACAAATAACAAAATATTACGTTATAATAACCGGCGACATCAGAAATAAAAGACCGAAATGTTTTATGAACTGAAACGAGGTTAAAATGAAATCGGTCTTTGGATAAACAACTCTAGGAATCGGCGCTATTACGGTTTAACTGACATCGAGTTCAAAATTTTGCTTCGGATGGAATTATGCCAAATACTATTTCATTTACCATCATATGTTTATCCTGTATTCTCTGGACCTGGTGTAGTTTGGGTATCGTTTATACCTCGTTGATTAGGTGTTTTGAATCATTGCAGAAAAATAATGTACTTAGTTATGCTTAATTTTTGCCGACTTACACATTTTGCTATTAAATTGTTTATTGAAAATAGGTATTTTGAGAACTGCAATCTAAATAGCATATTTAGAAGAACGATTTTTCGAAAATGTAAAGTCGTGAAAAATACAATAAATATTTGCTGCTCTTCGTGGGTTACATTTTACAACTTTAAAGCTTTTACGAACGTGGTTTGATTTAATATATACAATTAAATTACTCTGTTGATGATAATGTGATAAATTCTAATCTAATTTGGTGTAATTGTTCTTTTCTTTATAAAATTATGGTTAATGCGTTATGTGGCCCGAGACGCAGACGTTTGTCACCTCGCCACGACATACATTACAAATTCAAAGCTAAATCTCATTCTCATTTACCACTAACTTACAAGAATAGCATTTTATTATTTATTCCTTGGAATAACAACTATCATCATTCGTAGTAGATTCTTTGTAATAACCCTTTACTTCATAACATTAGTCTGTAACCGGTTCATTATATTCCGCGCGTTAATATTGACATTAAACTTATAACCTCATAGCTCCAGTATTTGCTTCTGTTGCCACGCTTGGTTGTCGCCCGTTTTGTCCTTAGCTGATTTGAATAAAACAATTGGTGCCCTCGTAAAACAGAATTGTATTCTCAAATTATGTTTTGCCACGAAATGTTCCTGCGAAGTTCTTGCTGCCGTTTGTCGTATATCAAGCCACTTTTTGTTTCGTTTTGTAACGATTTGTTTCCACAGATGACGGTCGAGTAATCCATAAAATTATAACATTGGAATTATACTCTGAATATAGCTTATTTATTGAACATTTCTTCAGTTCTGTCATGAAACTGCCTTTTACTGTTTTATCGGGTATCCTCTGTAAAGTGAGCTATTCTGAAGGACATTATAATTATTTGCACGTAATTTTAACACCGAGGGGTCTACTGTATTTTATTTATTATCAAACAAATTGTACTTATCTGTTTTGTATCAGTCAGCAAATAGAGTTTTATAATACTCCATAGATCATATATACCCTTGACTTTAACGGCCTGTGTTCAATTCCCACCTGCAGTGATATTTATTTTATATTATTATCCATTTGCTCTGTTAGTGACTGTAAATCGCAAAAATTAATTTGCGCTAAAGCATATACCTACCTATTTAGATGATTGGTAAAAGACTGGCGCAATAACTAAAATTCTTAAAAGTGTAGACCTGTAGACCAACAATAATCTGAAAGACAAACCTCACAAATGGCATTTCTTTTGCCATAAAATATTAAGTATAGTTGTTTAAAAGATACCTTGGGGTCTAGTTGAATCTTTTATATATTTCAGATAAGCATTAATTTATCTATAAATTTTCAGCAGTTTTTAGGTGGTGTTTTTTTTGAATAAGTGGGTCTGTTTCTATCGTTATTTCGAATATATATTTTTTCTCTTTCTCCAGGATCCCACCCTTCAGTTGTATTGACAGTGTTATTGTAAAATTTACTGTAGTAAGCTAACTATACCTTATTCAAAGTTGGATCCATCCATCAATCGTTAACTATACCTCCTTGTATTTATGCAAAATATGTTAGCGACATTAAAAAATAGAATTATCATCAATAGGGCTGCTGATGTCGTTAACGATTTTATTAAGTTAGTAAATAACTAGAAATATGCAGGCCGGATGTATCACTATTTTTAAGATTCCGTCTTGATTCTCCCATTCGTTATAATCTTTTGGGAACACCTAGGACGAACAGCCTAGAAACGCCGAGGAATCTTTCGTCACTCTTTCTAAAAATAATTCCATTTCGGACAATATTTCACATATCGTTAGCGCTTTCGCAGCACCATTTGCTTTTGCTTGGCTCATGTGGCACATGCTTACATACAATAGCCGGCTTCCGTTTTCTGTTCATGCGGCTGCATATCCCAGAAGTGCGCCTCCTGCTCATACAGTGTGTGCGGAAATAAATTGCATTTAGTTTGTTTACATTAGAGCGGAGTAAGTGGGCCATAACGAATAAGTATCGCAAATAGAAGCTCATGTTAATGCAGAGAGAACCTTGGGATCTCTAATGACGTCGTTTGTAATCCAGGAACTGCATATGCAGTGTGTTTTTTTACTTGAAAAGAAAATCAACTAGAAGATTTATGGAATGTGTGATAAACTTGCTACTTGGGGAAAAGTTAAATGAATATAAATTTGTGCCTTTTCTTTAGCGTCAGACGTAGTGGTGTTCGAAATAGAGTATTAGTACTTCAATATAAAATAAAATAACAGCTTGACGATATACCAATTTTTTTGTTTGAGTTTGACGTACTAGTTCCGTCTATATTCCGTTAGGGCTGTATTATCATATTATTCCAGAAACCTAGTTTCTCACAATTCACTACGATTGCTTCTTGCCTTTTTCTCTAAACTTGTCATTTAAAAATAAAAGTAGACGCGTTAAACCGCAGGATTTTGGGAGCCAATTGACACATCCGTTTCGTCAAATTAGTGCCAGAAATGTGGCACACTACGTCGTCTTGTTTGAACCACATTAAAGTTGCTATCGTTCAATTACGACAGATAATAAAGGTAAATTATTAAAGGATGGTTTCTGCTGTTCGATTTACAAATATACAGTAAGTTGTTGTAAGACTAAAGCTGAAAACTGAATGAATAAAGTAGTATGCTTTCTAAGAATCCTAGGAACGAAAGATCTAGTTTAATTATTTTATATGTCTGTTTATATAGGTTGAACTTGACACTTAAAGTGTACCAGTTTCAACAAATAAACCCAAAGTATTCCACGCATAATAGTTAGGCAAGTTCTAATCGATATTTTTCATATCTCCATAATGGTTGAAACTGTTCTCTATAAAGGTGTTTTGGATATTTTACTAGAACCTGACACCATTTTCAAAAATAGTCGACTTCCGTTTGCGCTGCAAATGCACGCTTGTTTTTTTTTTAACGGAACATTCTATTTCTTTGTTATATTTCAGTATTCTTCGCGACTGCCACATTATGCGTAAGAGCGATATAACTTCAAAATGTTATTTCCTGTAAGTAAAAATCGACAATTTTTTATTTTTTTTCTGAAGTTAGTATTAAAAAAACTTTAAACGTAAATATTATAATTTGATTTTTTCAAATTGAATGCTACAAATATTTTTTTTTAGAAATCTTGTTAGTATCTCTTATCGAGGTGTTCTTGTTTTTATATTATTGTTGAAAGCTTTCATTAAGTAAAAGTCCGAGGTATACTCCATTGTTGAAATGTAACAGGTAATTCAATATTTAAAAAAGTGTTCAACATGACTCGTGTTGCTTTGAACACATGACCAAACTTATTTTTTAAAATTCCTTTCTTTAAACATATCTGGACCAGCTTCGTCCAGAAGCAACGTGCATTTGATTTCTCACTTCTTCAGATGTGGTTGGAGAGGTAGTAATCGTTAGACACCAACATCAAAATATCAGAATAAATGTATGACTAGCCCTAGCCAGCTAAATACGTCCACAATGATTGATCCATACACTCGTATATTCTAATGAAAAAGCTTATTGAAACCACATACCACGTTACCATATTTTTTTTAAATAAATACATATTAACGATGCGATATCAGATGGAAGGAAATTTAATCCTGCATCTGATAGTGCAAAAATATTTATACAATTCTATTTATGTTTAATAAAATTTCAAAATTAAAATCGATCAAAAATTAATTTTTAGCCACAATTTTTGTTTTTCTATTTGAAATTATTTTATGACTTAGCTGCAGTATATTGTGGTTCAATTTATGAAGGAAACAGGTTGGCTACATTTTTACAGTTTGAAAACGCACAAATTGAATCAATACTTCCACATCCAATTATCAAAATGACATTTACGTTTTTATTTTTTATACTATGCGATTAGTAATCAGATTTTGAGCATTTTGTGTCTCTACACATTTTTTTAAGACAAAGTCCTCGTGATGTTAGCAAAAATATATAAATTTTAAAATCGGTTTTTTCCAAATAACTCCAAAATTATTAACTTAATAAAAAAGTGCTTTCTGATCAGAAATTTGATTTTCTATATAATACCAAAATTTTAAAAAAATGTACGACCAAGGACCAAAATAGCTTTTTTGGAAATATTTCGAAAATATCAAAATTTTGAATAAATTTTCTCAGACACTTTTTGTGAGAAATTTTATTTCCTATCTGAAGGCATTTTCATTTTCTGAATATATTAAATTTTCGGAGATATTCAGGAAAACCCGTTTTCTTTAAGTGATGCTTTTTTGCTAATATTTTCTAAACAGTTTGCTGCACCGAAAATTTATAAGAGCGAATAGAACTCACAGTCATACTACTAATCACATACTGAAACGATAAAAATATAAAAATTTGCAAAAAGGGTAGTTAGCCCTTTATTTTGCCCCCTTCCCGATACCTTACCCCACAACCGATAGGTCGCTTTGGGTAGTTGAGATTTATACGTTTGCTAAATTTCAAGTACATATATTAAGTCTTTCGAAAGTTATCGTGTCCACAAACAAATCCACAGACAGACAAGAAATTTTTTTTGCTCAAATTTTGTTTTTTTTTGGCGTTTCCGACCAGTTTAAAGCAAATGAGCATATAAAAAATTTTGAAATTTTGTTTCGCGATACAATACTTCCCATCCGTTGGATGTGGAAGTAATATACTTAAAAGGTTGTGCGTAGCCATGTTTCGAGTAAAAGACACGATAATTTGTATAATACAAGTAATAGACTGTATTCAATATGTACAGACTCATTTTTTCGTGTACATGAATTTCAAAGTTTTTGAAAGACACATGAAATTGTGCGCCAAGAAAGACGATGTAGCTGGAACGGTTCCTTCAAATGTTAGTTCCTATCTGCATCTACAGGCGATTGTGACAGAAACGATATCATGAGTGATGAGCATTCTTTAAAAGTTCGTAAATTCAACTGATTATTTCAACTTTGAGCTTTTTCTTTATTTCTAACCTAACGGATCGAACATCGAGGTAATCTTTCTTAGTTGTCTTGCCACACTGACAGCCAATGACTCTCCATCACCCACGTTAGGGCAAGGAAGTTGCTTACTTATTAAGTCTTAGTTGCCGAGTAGGAAGTTTAGTGCTATTTTGCGCGGCTGTTCCATTATGTAGGTACCACTTTATTATTGGGTAACTTCTGAGTGCATGTGAAAAGCTAAATGGCTTGAATCAACTACGTGCATGTTTGTTTCGATAACTTCTTACTTTATGGCCAGCCATTAAACGGTACGTACATTCAGATTTTAATGCACGCCCATCATTCCCATTTTGCCTTTTGTTTTGCGCTGAAAGTTTAAACAGTCCGCCGTTAATGATTGCCTTACGAAAATATTTTGATTGCTGTTAAGAATTTATGCCGCATCATGTGTTCATCCCGCCGATTGGGGTTGCACTATTTTAGTACACTTCAGTATCTTTAGGCCACTGACATCGGTCGGGTCGCATAATTTCAGGTTGCCAGGATCCGTGTGTCGTTGCAACTTTTAAGTATGGATGGGATAAATAGGTGCCCATCTTGTCTAGACAATTTATTTGTACGCCTTGGCCGTGTGACTCCAATTACAATCCACGCCAACTGTGATTACTGCCGATCTTGATTTAAATGCCGGTTTAGATATTCGTTAAGTCAATTAGACGGGTTTAATGGGACGATTTGCCGGTGAAATTTGGGGTCGTAAAATTTGATAAACTGCTCGTGTTCATTAAGAGCGGAGGAGTGTTTTACTTGCTTACCGTCATTTTATCTTATTGACTCGTTAATTTTACAGTGGTTTTTTATTGATTTCCCGACGTTGTAGAACTTTTCGTGTTGAACGAAATGATGCGTTTTCAGAACAAATTGATGTTAATCTTTTATAGGGTGTCCCACCCCTACGTGTTTTTTCTGTACCTCCTATACTGTTCTACACTGACCTTATCCAGATTACTTGGCTGCGCAGTTTAAAATTACAATGTTCGACAAAATTTTGTTGTTATTGTTGTTGTTGTAACTTGAAGCTGTATAGCATATTCTAGTAGGATGTACTTATCTAAACCTGAATATGGCCAAAAAAATTGTTACTTTAGACAAACCACGTATTGAACGGTACGATTTAAAATTTATTGAAAAAGTGATTCCACAAGTCTTTTAATCGACTGTATATTATATAATTTATATTCATCAAAAACATTTACCTCAAATACACTCATTCTATTATTAGCGCATTTTCCACTTCCTTTATGTTGTTAGCAATTTTGTCCATCTGATGTCCGTCACACTCATAGCTCGAGAACTGCTCAACTGATCGGGCTCGATGTATAGATCTTGGCCTGACGACCATTAAAATGTTCCTTTTTGCATAAAAAGTGTATCTTCTATATACTTAAAGTTAAATTAAATCAAAGAAGTAAAATGCTTTCAAGTCTGGTTCGCCAAAAGGGCTTTCTAATTTTGTTTCCTTTTATGAGGGCCACATGTTGTCCCTTCTGAAACCTACAGTAATCATTTGACATGGCTGGACTCCATCATTCTTCATAGTGCATTTACATTGTTCTTATATCTTGATGGAATCGTTTACCCTGCTCGTCGCTGATTGTAATCAGAGGCGTCAAAAACGGAGATATACAAAAAAATATGAAATTGTAATACTTAACAACTTCATCATATTTTGGCCAGCTATTCCGATTTTCTGACAATTGTTTCTGGCATGCATATGAGATGATGCGGCTGCCTTATTAATCCGTAATTAGACGCAGCTGAGTTTCTCATACCTAGTTGCCTTTATTTTAATAATTATATATTTGGCCAATCAATTAGAAATAAAGAGGCCAAATGAATAATTTTAATGTTATCAATAATCCATTTTAACTTACCTTTGTTTTACCCCTTTTAAATAACAGAGTTTACAAAGTCCATTGAAAAGTAGACGTATTAGGGACTTAGAAAGGTATTAGCATTGCCAAAACAATGGCTGAACTGTGTTACAAAAATCAGTGTTATTTACGAATATGGCGAACATCCGATAAAACCTGAAGTTCGTACCAACTTTGTTATTTTATTTATATCTAATGTCACTTTGACTACATCCATGGTGTATCGCAGGGCGTTTTGGTGTTATCTGTCATTTTGTGAAAAATTTGGCGTCTTAAGACAAGAAACTTGCATAAGCTAAAACAGACTGGAGAGTGTGGTTTTCGCTTTTGAATAGTAGGAGGAAAATGCTGGTTTACCACTAAGTTTTGATATTTCTTCTTCAGCGTTTGTTATGACTGCATTCTAGACAAATTCAAACATGGATAACTTGAATTTTTGTAATATTTTTACCTGGTTAGATGCAGAATTAAACTCCATTGGGTTGGTTTCTCTTCTCTATTTTAAGCTAAAATCAACTCTCTAGTTAAAATCTAAACTAATCACACACCTCAATTTAAGTGAGGGTTGATTTTAGCTAACATCAACTTTWACAAAGAGAATTGAAACCGGCCCATTCAATGTAATGTAACGTTGTCGCCATGTCGTGCTTATGGTTTTGGAACAATTAGGAAAAGCTGGACATTTTATTTCTGCAACATATACTCAGGTACAAAAAAAAATGGACCACCTATTAGTTTTTTATAAGTTGGCTTTAGGTGTAAACTTGAAACAATTTACCTATGTTAACAACAATAAACTTTGAAGGTACAGACAGCGAAATGGAACACTTGAAATACACTTATATATTCACGAATTTCATTATGTGGAATATTCTTCCATTCTTCTTGAAGTGCTACACGAAGCTAGTTATCGTGG
Source organism: Rhyzopertha dominica (assembly GCA_025024175.1). Classification (NCBI taxonomy): domain Eukaryota; kingdom Metazoa; phylum Arthropoda; class Insecta; order Coleoptera; family Bostrichidae; genus Rhyzopertha; species Rhyzopertha dominica. The sequence goes on from QCXZ01000003.1 coordinate 52,992,964, forward strand.
TTTTTGCTATAGCACGAGTTCTAACACGTGCGTCTAATATGTGATAAACACGTTCTATAGAACATGCCGCCAGTTGAATTTTCGAATTCCTACATCAGGACAAGATCAGCACCGATAAATGCAGCGAATGGACCCACGTAATATACCACGTTCATAAGCTCTCCAAACGAAGTTAGTATGCCCTTAAAAAGGGTGACAAGAAAGTGAAAGCTGTAATCTTTAACGAATACGTAGACTGTAACATTTGTGACGTGGAAACGTTATACGCCCTTACGCCGCACTTTGAAAATCATTTTGTCAAAATCTGTCATCTAGCGGTGGCTTTACAAACTACAACGTAGGTTGGTACGGTTTGTAAGTACAGAAACCTAGTTTGTCGGTTATCCGGTCATTTGGTAAAAATCGGGTATGCGTCATCTAGCGGTGTCTTACCCAACTACGACGGTCGGGCGATCGGTAAGTTCAGAGACCTACATTGCCGATTGTTTCAGTCCATTGGAAAAGCCGACTGAAATAAAATTACTTTGCATAGTTAATATTCATTTTAGCTCAAAGTAACTTCCTACTGTACTACGTATTAAAGATAGACATGTTCACGAAAAACTTACGGGTGTATCAAAGATACAGCCATTAAGAGATTACGTGATGCTACAGAAACTAAAGTTATTGATGGTGTTGTGCCAGTGTGGAATGAATGAAGTTATCGTGGCAATATCTAGGCTAGCAGAGGCATTATAATTAATTGTCCAGACTTACAACTATTAGGGCGGCCTCTTGTTTGGCAACGGATTGTCTAAATGCTGCCAGTCGCGAAACTTTTAACTCGGCACCACAATTATATCCAATAGAGAATTACGAACAAGTATTTATAGCGGCGGATATTTAAAACTGCCATTTAAAAAATTGATAGGTATGTCTACCGCCCCTCCACCGGAGTATTCCAAAAACAGACTGGTTTTTCAAAGAGGATTTTTATTATTTTTGGCCCTTCACTGTGCCTGTAGACGTTTTTTATTTTCTATTAATAAATCTCACACCTACCTGTTCTTATGCAACGCTCACTCGTTTATGCCATCTGAATGGCGCCATACTATTTTTAGTACGCGTAAGTACTAGCTAAATCTTGTACTATTACTGTTATCTAATCGGTTAATACCGGGTTACCTAGATATTTTTAGAGAAGTTGCGATTTCATAGAAGTGAAGTTCACTTAGCAGCTGCAGGACCGGGTTTCCATTAATATCCGAAACATTTTCCCCGATTTTGAAGAAATTCGGCAGGTTTGCTTGTAGTAATACTGAGCTAATTTGATCCTACTTAGATTTAAACTATTGAGCCCAATCGAATCCTAACAGGCGACCTAATTGGCATTTTTTGAGTAAAAATGCACATCAGTGTTTCTTTTTTCAGTATTATTATGCATTAAATAATTATATTCCTCCCGTTCCTTGATTCATTTCCAGAACAAATCTAACATTGTAATGTTTCTCCCTTTTATAATCTAAAAAGTAAAGGTATCCAAAGTTTTCATTTTTATTTCCATTACATATCTTTTTGTAAAATGGAAAAACTTTTGAGACTAAAGTTATTTTTAAATTAGAGTGGAGGAGGTAACATAAGCTGCGTCATCGTTTTGGAAGAATCTGAAACTTTTAAAAAGAATGCCAGTATTTCTCGCAGATATCATACGCTTAAAATCAAATAAACTTTTTATGGAACTAAAGAAATTACCCAGAACTGTTGATCACTCGACAGGTCTTTTCTGTCTGCGTGGCTAACTTGATGGCCACTCATGCAAACATTTTTTCGTATAAAAATTATATTTATTACTTCAAGATGTAAAACTTTTGGTAAAGAAGTAAGTGTTGTCTACACTAGACCTAAACTGCACTGATGAGCTGTAATGACAGCGAAATAGTACTATCTGCAGTTGGTTGAGGTGTAGGCAGCACAGCATAGACATGCATTCTAATTTAGGACACGTATATATAAACTATTAATCATAAAATACATTAAAGGGTAACTTGTTCTTCATTATTGGATATGATGTCAAGGAGCTAATTGGGAACCAGATTTAAATAGTTCATGTGAGAATAGCTTGTGTACAAAATATCTGATATTCTTGATAACAAAAGAAACAATACTTATTAATTAAACACCTTATACCTTACAATACAACTGTAAATACATTAGTTCAGGTCCGTATAGTGAACTGAATCGCATTATGGATTGCTGATACATACCAATAGAATAACGTACCTTACTATATATTCGACACATATTGTTAGGACAGTACAAAAAAATATTAGTCTTTGCAAAAGATAAACAAGAAGCTAGCTGACTTTGTACGTTATTTTTAGATATGCTAAACTGTATATCACTCAGCAATACGGAACGATGTATATAACCATGAATGAAGAGGAAGCGTTAAATAAACTCAAGCGGGCTCTAGCGGATTCACCGGTGTTTGCACTGAATGCTGTCTGTAGATTCTTCATCTTTTGGATTAGGTGCCGTGCTAACGCAACAAGAGGAAGATGTGATACATTTTCAGATTACAGTACTGGAAAAACGATTCTGAATGAAACCGATCATAACCCGTTGGTTATAATGCTTAGTAACAAAGATTTAGACTTGTTTAACCCCTCGTTTACAGCGTATACGACTACGACTAATGCGTTATTCATATACAATAAAATACACTTCTTGCAAACAACTGATAATTGCGGACATCCTCTCAAAAAGTCCCATAGATTCACCTGATTTAGAAGAATTAAGTGGATAGATAGCAAATGTTATACAGTCTGTTATTAAAGGATTTCCCTCTACAGAAGAAAGATTATGTGAAATCGTTAGTGATCAGCACGAAGCTCCTGTCTGCTGTGAACTGACGAAATACTGTAAGGAAGGCTAACTCGCCGACAAATTAGCCAAGATTCATACAGTATTGAGAACTTCGCCAATGCGTGATCCATAATAATTACACCCAAGTCTATTTTCCGTGTTGCTTTCTAAACCATTCTATTTAATCTGAATGGAGCAACAATTTTCTTGCAAGAAAATGAGATGAGAGGTTTTGTTGCTTTTACATAGGATGATTGGGACATCAACAAAGTCAAAAAGTGAACAGAAGGTTGATCTAAGAAAATATACCTGAGAATGATAACAAAACAATGCAGTTTTTAGTTAATTGTTATAATAAGTACAACATTCAGGCTTTCCGTAAGGCTTAACAATCAAAATGCAGAATGTTCGCTCTGTAGAAGCGTTTAAAGCTGGTAAGGAGATATATACCCTTAGAGAACTTTGATGTTTGAGAAAAGTTGTTTCGACATGCCTTTGATTGATCCAGTTATGTTGGGAAGAAAGTAGTCATCAAAATCTAAATCACATTTTTTTTTCAAATTTCTAACACTATGTCGCATTCGATCAAAATTAGTGCTGATTTGTAATTCAAAGAGAAACTGGAGTATGTCCTTTTTTCAGTGAAAAACTTCACCCTGTTTTGCATATGTATCATGACCAGAAAAATATTGATTTGAAGTTTTCATCAAATTGTCTCTTAGGTTTACGAATCCTTGCTTTTTATTTTAGGCAAAATGTGATTTGTATACTGAATATTTCAAAATTTTGAAAAGCGTCTTATTTCTTGAATTTAAATAACGAAGGATAAGGATAATTATGAATATTACCACCGGCATTGTCACGAATTTGAGAAAAGAGAAAATTCGTTGAGTGCTAGCAACAAAACTAGAAATCACTTTACTTTCATTTAGCTTCTCGTGTGATCATTGACATCTCTACATTCCTAGTTACGCAATTACAAGCGCGCCATGACCAGCTGCAATAGTATTAATCACCGTGAGTGAAATATACAAAACACTCCACTTACACAATAATAACATACAAGAACACTTAGGCAATACGAAACCTTTGATCAAGTTATAAAACTTATACTACACGCTCGTACATCATAACGAGAAATGTTAGTGTCTATTTTGGCAACTGCAGTGTTTTCATTAAACGTGAAAAATATGTTATTGTCTAATGCTTATTTTCTTAACCGTTACTGGCACTCTGGCGCTGAAAACATCGAATTGGATTGTACCATCTCAAAAAGCTGTAGCACCGTTCAAGCTTTTGCTGCTTGGAAATGACGGGCATAAGACTGTACTTGTGGATTATTTAAAGTTGTTCGATGTGCTAACTAACCCGCTTTTTTTCTTGGCAAAGGTCTCTGCGAAATCTCCGTCCACGTGACTTCGTGCCTTCTTTTTGAATCAACAACACCATGGTCGGCTATTTTAAACACAATAGTTTTAATTATCCGTTATTCGTGTAGAAGCTAGGCTTTTGTGGTTTAACTGGCGAATTAAAACGGAGATAGAAAATAGATTTACTGCCCGCGGACTTTAATTATCCGACATTTGTGTGTTTGTCATGGTGCCAGAACTTGGGTGATTCACTGATGTTTGCTAAGATAGCTAAAATGCTAAATCCCATTTTTTTAGTATATTTGTCGCGGGACAAAATGATTTGGCCGTGGCAACAGTTGCAGGCCTGTTCCACGAACTAGTCCTTCATCTCTTAAGCTAGATGTGTGTATTTCAGAAGAGATCAAAACAGCCAAGAAAGAACGCCTTGTTGACAGCATGCCTAATAGGAAAATCTCGTCGCTAGATTGCGCCACGCTCAACTTGACAGTTGTTAATTCTCTAAAATTAATGCGCTCGGCCGGTTTCTCAACGGCGTTGAAATTTCACTCGGAACATGGATAACGTCGGTGCACCTTTGGGTACACGTGCGTTACGTGTTTTCGGAATGTATAACGCGGAGTGACGTAACTCTTTCCGAATATTTCAGCAAATATTTATTGTTGAGCTTGCGGCGCGTGGGCGGAACGTGATTCACCAATTTTAATTGGTACAAATTCAGAAAACACAGCCATTGAGCGTAAACATTTCGTCCCAAACAAAGCTTTTGAAACACTTTTAATATGTTTTGATTCCACTTCGTGGAACCAGCCTTGCGTTCTGTGCGGGGTCCTAGTCGTTAGTCTGGTGCAAATGTCAAAAGTCTTGCAGAGTGTGAAATCACGGGAATCTTAAAATAGTTAATGTACATGGGCGTAATACAAATTTAGCAGTACTATAAGTTAAGCTCAAATGAATCTGTGGCATCCGTTATTACGATTGAGTTTTGCGGTTTTCAACACTCGTTCACTAAATGATCGACAAGTTTCATAAATCACGAAAACTGTCAGACACTGTCTTTATACGTATACAAAAGACACGTCTCGTATGTGTAGAACCAACGCTTATTAGGACATTGTTCGCATCGTTAAATTTTTCCACTTGATGATGACGTATAGTAGGTCATCAAAAATCAAATGTCAGCTTAAAAGAATAGCGATGAAATAGTGTAGAATTCAAAGTAGAGGTGGGCGTATAATAGGTAGTTATTATTTAGTTTCTTATTAATTATTATTCAATTACATATACCCTAGTCCCGAGGATGCGTAACGGTGGTTGTCGGTTGGCGTTTCCTCACAAAAACTCAACTTTAATAAAACTTTTAGTGAAACTATCAAAATACAACGCCAGCCTATACAATCATATACCACTCTACCATTCTTCTTTCTGTACTTTACCACAAGAAAAACAGTCACAACAATAATCTCCCGTAATTATCGTTCTCATACACTCTTACAGCCAATACAATCAAACTCTTCCCTAACGGACAAAATCAATCTGCTAACCATTTCCTTGGTATAGATCAACCGTTTTCTGCAACGGCCTCAGATGTATATTAGAAAATCACGTATTACAACTAATACAGAAACCACCGGTACCATAACAATCGTGGGCGGCTGAGCTAAACTGCTCATTACTTACATTTATGTATAACTGATAAAATATTGTAAAAATTCTTATATAACATTCACCCCCTTTCTTCCGAATGCCCCATTTCGAACTCTGGGTGGCGGACAAGGCTAGCACGTTTAATTGGACCATTCGGGCAGCCAATAAAACAACAACATAGAAATAAAAAGAAAAGACGCGTTAGCGAGATAATCACACAAGATGGACAGTCAACTTACGGCGGCTGCCTTGCACCCTGGTGCTGGCCTTCCGGAACTGGATGGAGCACACGCAAGCCAGCAACCTGCACTCCTGTCACTCCTAAGCCCTAGTCTTTCGACCAGACATTCCATACATTGACCGAATGTGTGCATCTACTAGACCATGTAAAAGCCCTCAAGCCGCAGATATTAGTCTCTTGGCCAATGTCCAGCCATATTAGTGTCACCACAATTGCAATAATAATCAATACACATAATAACCTTTTTGATAAGCATATAGCTGCCTAAATACTTCTCACGCAGGTAATTTAGGTTTCCATACTGCTTACGTGGATACACCATTATTGGTCAGTAGTACACCATAGTCAGAGCCATACTTCCGTCGTTCAGCACTCTCAATGGCCCTCATTTCTTTTGCATTTATTGCCCTTTCCCCTAGCCCAAGCTTACCTGCTTATTATTATCAAGCTTAGTTTCGGGTTACTACATTAGCTTGCCGAAATTGACACGGCTAATGAATAAAACTAGTATGCAGTTTAATTCGTTTGTGTCTAAATTTTGTGTTTTTAGGAATAAATGCATGATGTATCACTCTTAATTGCAACTCAACATTTTAATGAACATTGCGATAAACGATATTAACAACTTTGGTTCATTTAATTGCACGTATTCTAGTCCTCCTATAATTGCCTGATATTCCTATTATGTGGTCGTCTTCTTTATTTTCAACACGATGGCTGTTTTTATTTGCAGCAGTGTTTTTCTTTAAGGACATGCCAAAACATTACGCCTTATGCCCGCATGTAGTTTTTGACCTGAAGCCGGAATTACTAAAGAAACAACGCCAGTAGCTTATTATTTATGTTATTTATCAGTTAGGAATGTTTACATTGCACCTATAATATAAAGAAACAAGATACACATGTTATGATTAAAATTGTAATAAACATACACTAAATGTCGCATTAATTGTCTACATAAAATTACCTGCAAGTTACATTTTCGTTATATAAAGGTTTTACTGTTTAGAAGATTAAAATGTGCCTGTGAAGGTACTGCTAGTATTAGGATGTGACATATCTTTGCCCCTTCCTTTCTACCACTTGAAAGTGATGCTTGCCAAGTTATGTCGCAAATTAGTCTTTTTTATGTTGCAAAATCTCGTTTCTCTTGGTTGTAATGATCATATTTTAAAGAGAATTACGGGGCATATGTATTCTTACAAAAGCATATGTGTAATGCACTGACAAGGTGTGACAAAAACTTCTGGGACGCACATCGTGGGATACTTGTTAATATAAAGGGCAGCTTTTTGCGTGGTTCATATACCTTCTGACTGCATATCGGAACAAGAGACAGTCAAATGTTACTGACTGGCATAGAAAGTTTTTTTTTATAAACAAATCTAGTAAATTGATGGAGGTTTTATATAATTTGTATTTGGGGTTACGAAAGGCAAAAGTTAATAGTGTATCTGAACTTCGAACGACTAGGATTATCAATGTCATATTGAGGTATAGCATCTTAGACATGTCGCACGACCCTGTGAAGTTCAGTACCTTGCATGTAAATGACAGCATCAGACCATACATTTTCCTCAGGTTTTCTATTCAGTGCTCCATACAATTCACTGTCTATTTCTCTTGATGTTGAAGAAAAAAACAGGAGTCGATCTTTACGATTTTTGGTACTTCGCTGAGTCCAATGCCTTTACCAGTCGATGTCTTCCTTTTTGGATCCAAGTTCTATATGCCTGCATATTGTGTCGTTGTAGACGATATCCCAGAACTTCGTACAATACCCTTCTTTTACGTGATACTTCTTTCGTTAAAGTACTGTTAAAAACTAGATCATCGATGTAATTGATGTCTCTAAGAGAGTAGTGTGCAATAAAGCAATAGTAGGTCTATAGTTACTTTGGGCTGGGTTACAAGTTTCAGCACTACGATCATAATAATATCAAGGTGTTGCTTTAGGTACACTCAAGCATAAGTACTAATACAAACAATACAATATGAAACTGTATCGTATGATAGTTCCCCGTCCCCGTTGCTGTTAATGGAAAATTGTTAATCTTCTTTTTTATGGCGAACTGTCATCGATTCCTTTATCCTCAAAGTAGGTTAAAGGCGCTTAAGCATTAACGTAAATAAAAAAGCTCCTTTGACATTGGGTCTTTTTCACGGGTTTCTTCCTGACCCCGGGGACTATATGCATACTTCTTACAGTACTTTAGCAATTTAAACAAGCGTTACGGGAAGGCTAGGTGTGAAAGTTCATATTTTATGTATTCGTACAAGGAAATTATTCATATCCGAAAATTTTGCTCGTGGACCCTCAAAACAGACATGCGAAGCTGTAAGGGAAGTTTTAATGGACGTTATTATTTCTTAGGTGTTGAAGTTTCCTTCAACTTATTTTTTATGTGTCTTATTCCTGAAGGGAAGTCGCTTCAAGAAATACAACTCGCAAAAAACATAAAGTAAAAGTCATCTACTACTAACTTTTATATAGCAGTATGAGAAATACAACGTATTGCGCCATAAGTGATTTCAAAAGCACACGTGTGTTTTGTAAAAAGTATTTTCGAAAAAGCGATCTTGGAAGCAGATCTACAAAGCAGCTAATAATCTCTACTTTCATGGTGAAGAGACACTGTTCATGGAAGTAAACGAAATAAGAATCTGATTTACTGCGCTATGAGTAAGGAATTTAAAACTCAAGATTACAATTTAATTTGTTGTGGTTTAATATACGAGGATTAGTATCATTGTACACTGTTTATTTGCTGGTATAAATATAGCTACTGTGAATATCAATACAGTTACTGGACGTTCACAAACACAAATAGTGGTTTAACAGATTTCGTAGTGAAAATCTTGAAGTTATAATGCAATGGCTTATGCTTTAGCTAAGAGCTTTAATGTCCAAATCAGTAGCCACAATTTTAAGTTCATAATCTCAAACTCAAGTTCAGGGTTTAGACTGTAGTGCAGCATGTTAAGTTTTAATACAGGACCGCAAGCTCAAGTTCAGAACCTCAAACTCTTGTGCCATGGCTCGATTTAATATAGAGCCTCAAAGTCAAGTGCAAAGCCTCATACTCTAGTGCCATGCCTCGCTTTACTACAAAGTCTCAAGCTCCAGTTAAGAGTCTCAAACTCTAGTGCAAACTGTAATACAATTCCTAATACTTAATAACGGTTCTCAAGCTTAAGCTTAAAGCCTCAAATTCCAGCTTAGAGCTCTTAACTGTATTGCAATGGCTTATGCTTTAGTACAAAACATCAAGCTCTGGTTCGGAGTCTCAAGGTGAAGCTTCAAACTCGAGTTCAGAGCGTCAAGCATTTAGTGCAATGCCTGAAAAGCTTTAGTGCATAACCTCAAGCTTTAGTGTCATAACTCCAGCTTTTAGTCACTTTTAGTCAGAACGTTAACTAGCCAAAATAGCATCAATGAAATTTATTCCAACGTTGTAATTAATCAACTAACCTGTCACATATAATAATATAGCTGTATAATGCAGTGTCACCATTTACTAAATACAACATACATCTATACGTTAATACCAAAAGTGGCACTAGAGTTGCTCCCAATAGCATTCAACCAATCCACAGATCAACCGCAATGTTAAACTACTTTCTCCTATTTGCTCACATGCACCTTTTGTGTAAGGTTCGTAACCAACGCAGTTTTTTAACAAATTTCTGATATGCATTGGACCTATCACTTTAGGTTAAGTATAAAGTTATGGCGTAGCAGACCCGTCAGGTCTACCAGAACCTCTTGCAACACGCTAAACCACCTACAGATTACATACTCATTTTCTAGCAGTTTCCGAGCATTTAATTTAGTATTTTCTACCTGAATTGCACGCTCACGATTATAATTATTATACTTCTCTATAATTGATTAAGCGACGCTTTAAAGCTGCAAGAAAAAAATAGTACTTATGGGTACCCTAATGTTGCTGACGGGGACCGTCAGCTATCACTATAACAGCCCAGCCCGGCTAATTTAATTAAATCAGCAGCTGTCAGTAAGTGTTTAAACCCCTGCGGTCATTTGTCAATGCAAACAACCAATTAATCCAAATCGAATTGCGCGTGGAGCTTTACGCCGCCACCAAGATATCCTCGCTTGCCGAAACAAGTTGCGCAACGTTTGTTGATCAACGGAGGCGTTGCGTACGCGGCCAAATGAACGAAAACAAAAACTGTGCCACCGGGGTACGTGAACCCCAAACTGAATAAGCATGTTTCGCGCTCGTGGCGGGAAGAAATATCGCCTATACTATCTTTAATTTAATGAATATAAATGATGCCGCGCTGAAATTTTCCGACCGCATGGTTGTTTATGAACGGCCCAGTCACCAGAGTTGCAGTTTTTCCACGATTAATACGCCATTTTATGGATCTGCCGCGATCTCTCCATACTTAATTATTACCATCTGCTCCATATTTCTCATGTTTAAGGCAAGTTTATTACTTCCACTCGGGTACAAATCTGCGTGCCAAAAGGGTATACAGAATACATTGTGCTGAATACTGACAGATTTGCAGACAGTTGAAACAGTCGTAGGTGTATTGATTGTTTCTGAGAAAACTAAATTCTATATCTTAAAAGTTAGCTTCTTGGTATCAAGTTCACCAAGGGTGGGTGAACCCATAGTTATTGAGCAATTACATATTTACACATTGTACTTATAGACTTAAACATATTTATTGCCTCATCAAAACCTCAAAATCGCATTGAAATGGTTAATTCCATAAGAATATTACTGTAACAATGAGCCTGTCAACCGTCAAGTAGTTTCAATAGAACATTTTTGTGAATATGTCCAAATACAGTAATGAACACAAAAATGAGAGATTGCACAGTAGAGTAATCTGACGGAACCACTCTGAAGTAAGGCCACGAGCTAAACATGTCACGCAAAGGTTCGTTCTTTTATTGTCAATGCAACGAAATTTGCTATGCTGCTATGCATTACATGACAAATGCATTGCATCTGCCTTGGTTATCCAGTTTTTTTCTTCAGCTCCTCAGACGGAAATATTTGTGGTCCGTCCTACTTCACAGTGGTTCTGTCATAATGCGTTGTAGTCCGGGACTTAATTTTGTCGTTTTCAATAGTTTTTAATAATTCCAATTAAATCACGAAAACGACAATCAGAGGGGCAAGACCTACATTAACAATATCTAATAAACCAATAAAAATACCTTATTTTATCGTCTTGAACGTTGTTAATTTATATCAAAGACGATGTCAAATAAGACCAATTACAAGTAAGAATTTAGATGACAGTGCCATCTGTCAGCATTACACTGACATGATGACAAAGCCACCTAGCTGCCTAAACGTGTTGATACTTGAAATTTACTAGTTATAGAGGACCACAATACTTGTGTAATAACACTGCTGCAATAGTGCGCGCGCCGTTGTTTTGCATCAAAGAGTCCATTGTTGAGAATTTTGGTTCACAAAATAATAAGGAATTGTGAAAAACTTATTTAAAATGGTTACAGTGAACTATTATAATAGTTTCTATACCTATTATTATAAAGTATAACAATCATTCTGCAGCTTATTTATTTTAATTAATCGTAATCTTGTCGTCGCTAGAGACTCAATTTCGTATTTAGATTCTTTATCGCTGCTTGAGATGTGTGGCTCAAGTGAATTTTCTTCGGATGGTGATACTGAGTTTGCAAATAATGTGTAGAATGATATTTTGTTGTTAACTTTACATTCTTTTGTTTTTCGCCAGGGATTAAAATCTCGCGCCTATCGATGTTACGAAAATCGCTATGGTGCGCCGTTTAACAAAGTGTTTTTCGTTTTTTTTTATGTGATGATAGCAATCTTTTTCTTCACAATGAAGTAAGGCAACATCTGACGAAAAATCTTGACCTTGCTAAACTTCACGTAAAAGCTCGACGTTCCTACATTTTTTTTTCAAAAACGTCAAGGATTGTATAAGTTACCAAACTTTTCTCCGCATTTTCTCTTTTTGCATACCATGGGTTCGTGGAAAGTTTATGTTTGACAAGGGATTTACCTGCTTTTGTCGTTTTTTTTTTTAACTTTACATTGATACAAATGCCGTTATGCAGATGTTCTATAGCAGTTATACGAGTAATGAAATCAACATCTGCAGACTCAGGCACACTTGTCTATACAGAAGAMATTTTTTTGTCGTACGCACTCATCTCGGTTTGACAAAAATGCATWCCTTCTTGGGWGGATCGCTGGCAATGGCTGAGAATTTGAAGAATCAGCATCCAAAAGTTGCGTTATGTACAACATTTTTGGCAAAGCATTAAAAGCATTCGTACACTTTGTAGGATAACCGTCGTGTTTATATACTATACGGGGCAAAGATACATCGCATTCTTTCAAACGCATTTTAATTTTACAATCTTGCACGTTTCACTTCAAAATTTTTCACTACTCATGGGCTTAGTTTTCTGAAAGTCATCCTCTGAGAAGTACGTCAATTTTCGAAAAATATTTGACTCTATTGCCCTGTTGTAAGCTCTTCATTGTCTGGACGGTGGGTTGGTTGAAGAGGTACTGTTGGGCAATCACCTCGTTCTTCTGATTTGACACCTATGGACTTCTATCTCTAAAGGTTACATCAAGGATGACGTGTATCGACAAAAACCAGTATAAAAATTGTAAAAGTCCTGTGCTGCCTTACGACATAAACTAATAGTCGTAGGTATATGTGCAGTTCGGTGTCACATGTGTTATATGGAAGCTACTTGTGGCCATTTCGAGCACATACCATGATCTTCTTGGGGCCAAAAATTGCCACGTCATGTCAAAATTTGTCATGAGATATTATCTAGCGAACAGCGAGTACGTTTTTGGAGATCATGAATTTATATTCGTATTTACTTTTAATACATTAAAACGCCAGTAATCCGCTGTATAAAAGAAGCCAATAGCTGAAACAGAGAATTTTAAATAATCCACTTAGAGTAAACACCTAGAATGTCAGTGTTAACTGATTTGAGGATTAATGATAGCTAGCGTGAAAAATCGAGTTTGTAACAAGGCCAAATATTTGGACCTTTTACATTAAACCCTAATGGTATCATTCGTTTTGTAGTTTTCAACACGTACTCCCGACAAATGCAGAAATTTAAAATACATGTTGTTCAGTAAGCGAGTTACTTTAGTTAGTTTGAACTACATGTACCTTCACCAGATAACTCATAGTATAGTCAAAGGGTATTGAGTGTCATCTGATTAAGATGTATATTTTGACCGTAACAGAAGAGCCAAGATTTTTCTGTACTTCTTAAGAACATTTTTGTTCGTGGAGTTTAAGAAAATATTATTACAGTACATAAGTTAAATCGGTATAGGACGATTGTTACTACAAAATGGGATAATCTACAGCGAAATTTCTAGGTTGGGTATGTCTCCACATTTCTGCAACGGCTTACTGCGTTGTATCGGAATATTTTTGTTTTTTTTAATTTTACGACAGTTCTTTGGGTTTTATTTGCACGCTCCATTTAAAAACAGCTTGTTTGCGAACACATCAAAGTCGAAAAAAAATTATGACCGTAATATTGGTGACTGAACTTTAATAGTCATACGGCTAACTGGAATAGTTTTTAGGCTAGACACTTCGTGGAAGTTGAAAGTCCTTTGCAAAATGCGTTTTCGATGTATCCACGTGGATGACGTATGAGAATAGCTGTTTTATTTCACTCCAGCGAATTTTGTTTTTGGTTCATCTAGGAAACTAGAGTATAGCGTACAATATCAGCTATAGTTTCTGTAGAAACCTAGGAATGTGCCTTGAAATAGAACACGTTAACGGATTCTTAGCGTGTTATTTTAGGCAATAAAATGAATGATTTTCCGGCGTTGCTTATTCAGTATAGCAAGCCGTATTTATAAAAAGATTAATTTGTTAGTAAAACATATTTGTAGCATGTTGCATATTGTTAAACAATTTTTGTATATTACCACAATAATTATTGTAAATGAAGGTCGTATCTCAAGAGCTTATAAATTTCGCAAACATGTAAAACGTACCTGTATACATGGTACATACAGACACCTACGACGAATTTACAGCAGTGTATCCGGTTGAATCAAAACTTGAACACCCACACAATTTGCTAACTAGTTTACATGAAAGACCGATTGGTTTCGTCCTTGTACACTAGTCACTACATGTTTAATAACAAATTAATTAATAATTGCTTAGCTCCTAACCGAACTACTTCCTTTGTCTAAGGTAAAGTCGTTTCATTCTATAGTGTAAGTAGATTTATTTGTCGCATGACTAAAGTTTGTATTTCTTTTCAGAGTCCAGTCACCGGAGTGAGTCGGGCTCCGGGTATTGGCAACTTCAATTAGATAGAGATTTGATCGAGACAATATCTGCTATCTACCCGGAGTGGTTCAAAAACAATATGGCCGAGGGAGGCGCGCCCACGTCTCCCAGAGAGTCGCCACCGAAGGCGGTGGTGGATACCTCTCCTTTACTGAATTCACTAGAACAAAACAAGGAATGTAAGTTAACACTGTGTGTAGTCTAAACTACTGTCTTACATGTTCTTCTTGCTTATAGCCCTGAAAGTGAAGTTGATGCTCAGAAGACCGTTCGATCAATTAGTGGCCCAGGGAATCATGCCGCGTAAGTTGCACCTGTTGTTGAACTATTTCAATTGCTAATTTTTTGTGCTCGTGCAGCCCACAAGACGCCCGCCGCGTACCACGGCCAGCGTCGTCAGCTGGAGCGGGCCAAAACCGGCGACATGCTCAAGGCAAAGATACAACAGAGGCCGCCACGTCAAGAACTGGAGAGGCGGCACATTTTGGAGGCAGATCCTGGCCATGTCGATCCCAGTCTTGCTGAACGGCAACGTATGCTGAAGAAGGCACGACTGGCGGATCACCTGAACGACCAGTTGTCACACAGACCAGGGCCTTTAGAGCTAATCCAGAAGAACATTCTACACACCGAAGAGCCCATCGAGCATGCCGTCAAGGCCGGACGCATTCCTTACAAAGCAACATGCGAAGGGCAGCTTAACAGACCACAACTACCACAGAGCTATATCAACCCCGAGGATGACTCGCAAAGTTCCGAGGGCGACACTATCGTCAGTCCGGGACCCAGTGATGTGCTGGAAACAGCTGCAAAATCTGCCGGGATAGTTGTATCTTTAATACCTGCGACAGAGGGAACTGTTGTAGTGACCACGGCAACTCCAGTGTTGACAAAAGACAGTAGTGAGATTGTGTTTGCAGATTTGTGTAGATCAGTAGCAGCGCCGTTACTTCCGCATACCCAAGCATCAAGCCCTGCATCATTGGTGTCATCAACATCAACGTTAAGTCCGTTGTCTTCAGTGGCTAGCCCAGTTCCTTCTGTGGTGTCTCAACCGGCAACACCTGCCCCTCCTCCCATGCCCGTGTCTTTTTCTTCAAGACCTCTCCAGTCTCCAGCAAAGAGTGATGCTCCAGGAAAAGATAAGAACCGTAAGAAATCCAAGTCAAAATCTGCTACCAAAACACGTACCATCAAATTCCACGAATATAAAGGACCACCAAATGCACAGAAAAGTTCATCGAGTAATTCTGGTAATCCAACAGAATCCTCGTATGACCTTCTCCTACAACAGCAAACTCTCTTGCTCCAGTTTCAATTACAGTTGCAACATAAATATCCACAGTTTATCTTACCAGCTAACCAGAAAGGACAAAATACTGAAGCTTCTTCAGCATCCATCAACCACCAGCAGCAGTCTCCAGCACCATCTACTAGTTCAGAAAGTTCAAATCATTCTAGACTGGTTGGAAGGTTGGAGGATATGAAGGTCAGTGACTTAAAAGCAGAATTGAAGCGACGCAGTCTTCCTGTGTCTGGGTCAAAGCCTCAACTTATTGAAAGGTTGAAACCATTCACTGGAGATTGTGAATTAAGTAGTCAGCAAGTAAATATGGAGATGCAAGTATCGAGTAGTGCAGATGACATGCAGAGCTCGTCATCTCCACATCACGAAAATGGTTCTCCTAGGAGTATGGATGATCCTCAGGAACAAATGGATATTGGAAGTCCATTAAGTCCACAAATTATACAACAAAATAATGACAGTCAACAAAGGCAACAACAAACTCCACCACCGCCGCCACCACCACCACCATTGCCACAGCAAAATTTGCAGCTTCCACAACAGCGACACCAAGTGCAGCAACAGCAGCAACCACAAACACAAAAGAGCCAAGAGGACATCGTGAAAGAGCAACAAAGACAAATAGAGGAACTACAAAGGGAGCTCACACTTTCACAACTAAAACTGCAAGCTGCTACCAGAGCAGAACCAAAAGCCCAGCTGTTGGCCCTGCAACGACATTTGCAAGCACGACAACAGCAACAGCAAATGGTGCAGATGCAACAGATGCAAGTATTACAAGCAAGGCAAGCGGAAGAACAGCAGCGGCTGCAGCAGCAACAACATGTTGCTTTCCAGAATCAGAAAAATTTAGGTGGCAGCTTCTTGTTACACAGTACCGATGCTGCGGCTTTAGTACTTAATCAACTGGTCCAAGGAAAAGCGAAACTAGCCAATGGGCATGCACGCACAAATTCCCTCCCTAACTTTTTCAATTCCATTGTAACACCAGTTATCACACCAGAAATGAAGACTGCATACGCCACAATAAAAACTGAATTCCCTGAAGATGTTAAGCCTCCACCTCCATTATATGAAGAGGCTACGAAACAGATCAAGAAAGGAAAAAATAGTGTCAAAAGCCAGATGGTGGACGATGTCTTGGAGATATTAATAAAAAATGGCGAATTACCTCCCAGTGCCGCCAATGATCCAACTACACCAGTATCAGCTGGAACCAAGTCTAATGAACCGCTATTTCCCAACCAGCCACACCCTGCAGTAGATCCAAACAGTCCCGAAGCAGCACTCGGCCTAGATCCCGGAGATCTCCTGGACACATTAGATGATACGTTGGAAAACATGGATTTCAGCCAGCTAGTAATGGAACTTGGAGGTGGTCAAACAACTGGCACCCAAAATGGGGAGCAACACGAGTCAGTGCCGATGGATACGGATGATTGGCTGGACTCTCTTCTTCCGGGTGAGCAACAAAATGGCACGGCTCCACTAGCACCACAGGAGCCAGACCTGGGAAATTTTGATCCTCTGCTGGGGATATCCCAGGATACTTTTGACCCTTTTTGTTTGGAAGATTTCAGGAGTGGTGCTGATTTAAGTGCTTCGCTTTCATGGGACAAAGTGGACTTTGCCGCGTAGCAGTGTATATTCCAGTGATGTGAGATTCCACTCAGTTTAGAGAATGACATTCCACGTGCGGTCGCCAAGAGAGCCTTTGAAGGGCGTGGGACCAGGCGGCCCCAATGGCCAGGGAACACATCTAGTATATGGAATGCAGGTTTAACATTTACTTCTGTGAAGCTGTATGAGTATATTCAAGTGAGGGATGCAATGTAGTAAGGAATTAGTGTTAAAGCAGCAGTCCATATTAGCCACTTGTACATAATCTAAGATAATGTGTACAGATTTTGTTTTTTTTTTCTTTTTGTGACGAAGTCGCCTTTGTTAAGTTGTTTCGAATGTTATATAGACATTTATTTTGTTGATTATTTGTATTTAGGCAGCTATTTGCCGGGCTGCAACGGGAATGTCACGCTGTTAGTTTTGCCTGAATGTAAATGAAGAACTGTAATAAGATGCCTTAATACAATTTATCTATTATAATATGGACATTGCCAAGTGTTTGAACATTCTATCGAGTACTGTTTGCCATACTTTATTTTTTGCTAATAGCTATGTTTATTTATATTTGAACAGTATGTGGATGGATAATGCTTCAACCATAAAATAAAGAAAAACTCGTTGAAACATTTGTATTTATTTCATCTAACACTGCGCAAAAATATTTTTTTCTCGACAGTATAACATGTCATGCTTTAAATGTTGAAAATGATATATACAGGATGACCCACATAAGAAGCTTTTGGGAAGAATATTAAAATTAAATTTTGAATTTGATAATCTAAGTTTGCTTAGGAACTATATGCTTTAAATATATTCATTTTTTTCCCCATTTCTGCTTATACAGGATGTATGCACTAATTTTATTACTTTAAATGGCATATCCTGTATAATACTAGATTTTTGCATTATTAAATTTTAATGTGACTATTTACTGTATATATGGGCTATAATATCTTGAGCTGTTTGAGGTTTGCAATGTAGGAAAAATTAACAATATCTATTTGAAAAACTTTATCATACTTTTATTTAAATACAAGCGCTGTAGTGTTTAAAAATACTTCATTTTGTGCAGCATAATATTAAATAAACAGTAAAAAATTAAATTACCCAGGATATATTCAGTCAGAATTACACCTTGAGCCAGCACAAAACAGCTGCAAAACCTATGCTCAGAGCTATGATCTGACGTAATAGCTCACAATTTTCTAAGTCCGACAATCCAATTTAATATCATAGACAGATGAGGCTAAGGTGTATTACATATTTCTGTCTTCTAGTACTGTAAAATGGAGTGACCTTTGGTGAAAATAAGTTTTTCTTGGATTACTCGAAAACTGGAAGCAGTAAAATAAGTAGGTACAATAAAAATGTGGCAGATTAGCCCCACCCTATTCTTTACAGTTTGTCTTCATTCTAATAGCCTTGTGTATACATATTAATATTGTGTGAAACTTTTCCGAGTTATATTCCGTGTAATAGTTTAATCCTCAGGAGGACCGTTCTTACTACGTTTCGGCAAGGTCGCACTTGCCATGTTGAAGTGGGTAATCTTTCGCTTTGGTCTTTGCAGCGAAACTGCCGGTACGATAATTACTTGCTTTAGTGTCAGTGTTGTCTCAATAATTCAGACAACAGTGTCATTGCTGTCAGCCGTTACAGTCCTATATGCCTTTGCTCTGATTGGTGTGCCTACTCCGCAAGGGCGGATCCAGCTTTCAAATCAGGGGGGACACCTAGCCAGGAGAGGCTACAAATTTATTAAAATAATCTAATTGAAAAAGAAATAGTATTTTATTGTTATCAGTCTAAACAATTTTAATCAAATAGCAAAATTAATTTTCCTTTTTTTTTCTTCTCGACAAACGAATTGTGACTTCAATCGGAGGTGCAAAAATTTTAATGCCCAAAATGAACAAAGGGGTGTTAGCCTTTGAAGTTTTGTGATTTTTCGGCGGAAACTAATTTTAGCTCAAAATCGACACACAGATGTATTTTGAGCTGCAGGTTCCAAAAATTTGATCAGAAATGAGCTAGGACGTCGGGCGGTCTAATTTACTCCGCTTTTAGATCGAACCATTGTTGCTAGCGACAAACGGATACCATTCCGAAATTCAGGAGTTCCAGATTAGTAAATATGCTTGAAATTATACAAATCGGAGGTGCAAAAATTTTAATGCCCAAAATGAACAAAGGGGTGTTAGCCTTTGAAGTTTTGTGATTTTTCGGCGGAAACTAATTTTAGCTCAAAATCGACACACAGATGTATTTTGAGCTGCAGGTTCCAAAAATTTGATCAGAAATGAGCTAGGACGTCGGGCGGCCTAATTTACTCCGCTTTTAGATCGAACCGTTGTTGCTAGCGACAAACGGATACCATTCCGAAATTCAGGAGTTCCAGATTAGTAAATATGCTTGAAATTATACAAATCGGAGGTGCAAAAATTTTACGGTCCAAAAAGAACAAAGGGGTTATATTAGCCTTTGATGTTTTGTGATTTTTCGGTGGAAACTAATTTTAGCTCAAAATCGACACACAGATGTATTTTAAGCTGCAGATTCCAAAAATTTGATCAAAAATGAGCTAGGACGTCGGGCGGCCTAATTTACTCCGCTTTTAGATCGAACCGTTGTAGCTAGCGACAAACGGATACCATTCCGAAATTCAGGAGTTCCAGATTAGTAAATATGCTAGAAATTATACAAATCGGAGGTGCAAAAATTTTACGGTCCAACAAGAACAAAGGGGTTATATTAGCCTTTGATGTTTTGTGATTTTTCGGTGGAAACTAATTTTAGCTCAAAATCGACACACAGATGTATTTTGAGCTGCAGGTTCCAAAAATTTGATCAGAAATGAGCTAGGACGTCGGGCGGCCTAATTTACTCGGCTTTTAGATCGAACCGTTGTTGCTAGCGACAAACGGATACCATTCCGAAATTCAGGAGTTCCAGATTAGTAAATATGCTTGAAACTATACAAATCGGAGGTGCAAAAATTTTAAGGTCCAAAAAGAACAAAGGCGTTATATTAGCCTTTGATGTTTTGTGATTTTTCGGTGGAAACTTATTTTAGCTCAAAATCGACACACAGATGTATTTTAAGCTGCAGATTCCAAAATTTTGATCAAAAATGAGCTAGGACGTCGGGCGGCCTAATTTACTCCGCTTTTAGATCGAACCGTTGTAGCTAGCGACAAACGGATACCATTCCGAAATTCAGGAGTTCCAGATTAGTAAATATGCTAGAAATTATACAAATCGGAGGTGCAAAAATTTTACGGTCCAAAAAGAACAAAGGGGTTATATTAGCCTTTGATGTTTTGTGATTTTTCGGTGGAAACTAATTTTAGCTCAAAATCGACACACAGATGTATTTTGAGCTGCAGGTTCCAAAAATTTGATCAGAAATGWGCTAGGACGTCGGGCGGCCTAATTTACTCGGCTTTTAGATCGAACCGTTGTTGCTAGCGACAAACGGATACCATTCCGAAATTCAGGAGTTCCAGATTAGTAAATATGCTTGAAACTATACAAATCGGAGGTGCAAAAATTTTAAGGTCCAAAAAGAACAAAGGCGTTATATTAGCCTTTGATGTTTTGTGATTTTTCGGTGGAAACTTATTTTAGCTCAAAATCGACACACAGATGTATTTTAAGCTGCAGATTCCAAAATTTTGATCAAAAATGAGCTAGGACGTCGGGCGGCCTAATTTACTCCGCTTTTAGATCGAACCGTTGTAGCTAGCGACAAACGGATACCATTCCGAAATTCAGGAGTTCCAGATTAGTAAATATGCTAGAAATTATACAAATCGGAGGTGCAAAAATTTTAAGGTCCAAAAAGAACAAAGGGGTTATATTAGCCTTTGATGTTTTGTGATTTTTCGGTGGAAACTAATTTTAGCTCAAAATCGACACACAGATGTATTTTGAGCTGCAGGTTCCAAAAATTTGATCAGAAATGAGCTAGGACGTCGGGCGGCCTAATTTACTCCGCTTTTAGATCGAACCGTTGTTGCTAGCGACAAACGGATACCATTCCGAAATTCAGGAGTTCCAGATTAGTAAATATGCTTGAAACTATACAATTCGGAGGTGCAAAAATTTTAAGGTCCAAAAAGAACAAAGGCGTTATATTAGCCTTTGATGTTTTGTGATTTTTCGGTGGAAACTTATTTTAGCTCAAAATCGACACACAGATGTATTTTAAGCTGCAGATTCCAAAATTTTGATCAAAAATGAGCTAGGACGTCGGGCGGCCTAATTTACTCCGCTTTTAGATCGAACCGTTGTAGCTAGCGACAAACGGATACCATTCCGAAATTCAGGAGTTCCAGATTAGTAAATATGCTAGAAATTATACAAATCGGAGGTGCAAAAATTTTAAGGTCCAAAAAGAACAAAGGGGTTATATTAGCCTTTGATGTTTTGTGATTTTTCGGTGGAAACTAATTTTAGCTCAAAATCGACACACAGATGTATTTTGAGCTGCAGGTTCCAAAAATTTGATCAGAAATGAGCTAGGACGTCGGGCGGCCTAATTTACTCCGCTTTTAGATCGAACCGTTGTTGCTAGCGACAAACGGATACCATTCCGAAATTCAGGAGTTCCAGATTAGTAAATATGCTTGAAACTATACAATTCGGAGGTGCAAAAATTTTAAGGTCCAAAAAGAACAAAGGGGTTAGCATATGATGTTTTGCGATTTTTCGGTGGAAACAAATTTTAGCTCAAAATCGACACACAGATGTATTTTGAGCTGCAGATTCCAAAAATTTGATCAGAAATGAGCTAGAACGTCAGGCGGCCTAATTTACTCCGCTTTTAGATCGAACCGTTGTAGTTAGTGACAAAGGGATACCATTCCGAAATTCAGGAGGTCCAGATTAGTATAAATATGCTTGAAATTATACAAATCGGAGGTGCAAAAATTTTAAGGTCCAAAAAGAACAAAGGGGTTAGAATTTGATGTTTTGCAATTTTTCGGTGGAAACCAATTTTAGCTCAAAATCGACAAACAGATGTAGTTTGCTCTGCAGATTCCAAAAATTTGATCAGAAATTAGCTAGGACGTCGGGCGGCAAAATTTACTCCGCTTTTAGATTGAACCGTTGTAGCTAGCGACAGGCGGATACCATTCCGAAATTGAGGAGGTCCAGATTAGTAAATATGCTTGAAATTATACAAATCGGAGGTCCAAAACCTCCGTTAAACATGATACATTCCAGAAACGTTTTATATGTCTACATAAAGTGCAAAAATGAAACGCAAATTAGAAACGTTATTCTTTGTTCCTGAAACATTCCGCGATTTCTATTTTGAGCATGAAACATTTAGGAAATGTTTAAAAATTGCCAATCAGAAACATTGCGTGTGACACATTCTAGAAACGTTTGGTTTTGTTGATTTGTAAATTTCGTGTATCTCCGTGCGGACGAACATGATTCGTAACTGTGCACATGCGCATTTAAGCTTGCTGTTGGTAGTTGTGTTTTATGAGATGTTATTATTTTTGGTTAAGTTATTATGGAGCAGAGCAGCGAAACATCCTATGTAAGTATAATTATTATAATGTTAATCATTTACTTACTATTAATGCTGAACGGTTATAAAGTGTGTGAACGTTCTACAATATATACTATTACGTTACGGTTATTTCGTAGGCTAGTTAAGATTTTTTAACTTTTACCAAGAACTACCAATTAAATGTGAATGTAGTGTGTAATTTTCAGGAAACATACTTTTTATTGGGAGGACATACCAGTACAGGACAGGTTTGCAGAGGCCATAAAGCATTTTCTAGTGAAAAACTATATACTAAAAGTTCATCATGGACTGGGAGAAAAAACAATTATATGATTAAAKATTTGCACATTTGCACATCATACAGTGKAACGGACAGAGATTTTCAACTCCACGTCTCCAACTGGTTTCGATGAGGCATCATACGCTGATTGATGATCAGCAGGTTAGTACAATTGCTGTTACGTTTTTTTACAAATCTCTTTTATATGTATCTTATTTACTTAAATATTTTGTTTCAAAAATAATAAAAGCATGTATCTTTTTGTATATTCCCGACTGTTGATTAGTTGTAGCTTATTATTCAGAAAGAAATATTTTGTTCATGTTTATTTTTTTGTCGTTGTTTATTATGTATATTTTATAATTATTTATTCTTATACACTTGTTATTATGACTATGACATTAGATTTTTGTAGAAATGAGCTTTTTGTTTCCTGTATAGGGATTAATTTGTTATTAATTTAAGAATTTATTTTTTGCTTATTACATTCCATACTTATTTATTCATTTATAAACTTGTTACTTTATGTACAAATAAATTTAAATAAATATTTTTATGCGTTTCTAGTTTTTGTTTCATTTGACATATTATGATATAGTCCATGCATTTCTGTAAGAAAATTGGACTAAAGTCTTAAATAATTTTAACAAAAGGATTACTTGGGAGATACCAAATCTGGTGTTTTACGATGACGGACCGCTTGCTTTGCCAATAGGAATTAGTGGTTGAAGAGTTCTTCTTACCTGCTTCGGTCATTGTTCGGCGTCGTAAATCACCATATTGATGATCTTCCCAAGTAATCCTATTGTTAAAATTATTTAAGACTTTAGTCAAATTTTCTTACAGAAATGCATGGATTATACATATTTAAAGAAACATTGCAGAGATATTTGGAATAAACAGCCCAGAAATGTTTCAAATGGAATAAACAAACATGTTTCAAAATGTTTCGTATGTGATGTTCCTGAGGTAGGACATTTGCTGTTTTCTAAACATCTCTGTGATGTGTTTGAGATCAAAAGTGAAACGTTTCTAGGGAACAATGAATGTTTCTAAAACGTTTCTGAAACCAAAAAATGTTTGTAGGGGCATATGTTTCTCTAAACGCGGAGTCCAGTTAAAAAACTCAGAAATTCATTGAGTGCACAAATGAAACTGACAATCACGTGTTGTTTTTATCTCATTAAAGAAATGAATTTGGATTTGAGTAATGGTGAAAACAATCAATGATAAAAATATAAAATCGTCACAGGTAAAGCACTAAGGGTTGGCATTCATTATCTATTAGCTGTGCTTTCGTGTTTATTATTAGCAAATTTACAAAAACAAGCCATCTTTTATACAAAGAACACGATATCAAAGCACTACGTGACACATGATAGATTAAAATATAACCTCCTTTAGACTTTTTAGGATTGCGATTGCGCCATTCTGACGGGCAGGCAATACGTGCCTAGGAAACCGTGGAAACTTAAAATGTACTGCTAAAGTTGGGTCGTTCATGAGCGAGTCGTTCGATTTTAACAATTCATGTCTTGATTCGTTTGATTCGACTCACAGCTAATGAATCAATTGTTTAAACTTTAATTACGGTTGACGAGACGAGAGCACTTTCAATTCATGATGCACAAAAGAACCCTAAATCAATTAAGAACTACCTTCTTGTGCTGTTTGAGAAATGCGGAATGTAAAACTTGTGTACCTGTTTTCTACGAGAATAATGCGGTTTGCAACTGTACTCCCAACTAATGTAAACGGCGATTGGTACCATCTTGTCATGGACGGAAAGACATCAAAACATATGGTTTGTCTTTTGTGTCCCAAAGAAGTAGGAAAATCGTTTGAATACCCCGATTACTTACTAATATATGTTATGCAAGTATGTGATCTAGATATCAAAAAAATTTTATGAAATTTTAAAAATTTAATGTATTTCACTAATGGAAAAGTCAACAAACGGAGGAATTAGAAACAAATTAATTACCATTTTTTAGTTTTAGCATGTACCTAATAGACTTTAGCCATAATATACTCATCTATACTATCTACTCAAAAATCTACGCCGAAGTGCTTTATCTAGAAACTTAGATATTACGCGTAAATACCTTTCACTGAAAAAAAAGGTATAATAATTATCAGCAAATAACAAATACAATTATAATTCCACTATACATACTGATTTGTTAGGTATGATTTTTTATCGTTAAAGCAATAGTAAATAAAATTAAAAAGTTAACACTGCTACAGTTACTGGTTACGCTACGCACTTTGCAACTCTCTTTAACAAGGTCTTACAGCTCGTTAACTCGTTTTTGGTAATGATTGAACGATTTGATCATTCGAATCTACGCGATTGAAGGAACGATTTGATTCGAATCAAAAGTCTTAGCTCTAGTGATTGACATTAGTATTCAGTTTAAGTCAGCGATGCCAGATTAGGGAATTTTTCCCTATGTATGGGGATTTTTTTAAAGAATAGGGAACAAGCGAATATTTGGTTCATTATGGGGAATTTTCGGTATTACAAAAAATATACACTACTCGTAATACTAACACACAATATAAATATGTCAATTTTTTCTTTTACTTATACAATCAAAATCTAGCTATCATAGACCCATGTCACTGGTAGATATACCACCACCATAATAACATTATTTGAATTTAGTTTGAAGTTGTAAGCCATTTTGTTTTCTCGTATGCTACGCCATCTATGTAACGTTAGTTGTACAACCAATACATACAACGCCGTGGGAATAACCAGTACGCGTTCCGCGTTATTTGAATTTCGTAAACGGATTTATTATACCGTTAAATCGGTTATCGGTTAAACTGAGTTTATCTACAAGAAGTAAAGTGGTAGTAAAAGTAAACTAATAAACTTAATACAAAATTGTGTATCTATGTGACATTATATGCGGCATTGCAAAATGTTCCAAAACTGTACTGGATTAAATAAGATCCACATTATAACTTTTAACGTTTGATTTCTACATTCTACATTATATTTAGCAAGACTAGAGCACAATATTGTTTTTTTATCCGGTTGGCCTTGAAAAAATATGAAATTTTTGATGCGGCGTAATTCTCAAAAAAAATTCTAATGGAAAGGCAATTACATTTATAAAAAATACTGTGAAAAGTCAACTCGTCAATAAATAATAGCTACATAAAAATATAAAAGTGAAAAACTATTAGAATTAGAAAATTTGCGTAGACAACAAATTTCTGTTGTTGAACGCCGATTGATATTTGCATAGCCCCCCCCCCCCCCCGTCTAGCTACTTTGGTTTTAACAAGAAAATCTTACCGTACTCCTTTTGCACAAAAAATAGTTGGTTATCTTAAAATCTAGGGAAATTCAGTATATGACAGGGAAATTATAGGGGATATTCACATAAGACTACGGGGAATACTTTTTTATTCCTCTGGCAGCACTGGTTTAAGTAATGGGATTTCTATGACAGAGCGTTAGAAGTAGCATTGTTTTTATGTATACCCTTCCATCGACATTTCGAAAGTCACGCGTTCTAAACAGCTAAACTGCCAAAAATCCAACGCCGTGATGCAATTTCCCCCCAAAATTATGTTGCCGCTCGTTACTCTGGGAATAAATTGCGACGTTGTGGTTTTTTGATTAGCACGGATAATAGTGCGTGATGTTGGTGGATGTATGCGCTCGCCATCATAGCAATTACTACACCCAGCCCAGATAGGATGCTTTTCTGCCGACTGGGGACCGTTACATTCTGGGAACTTTGCCTGTTCAGCACTGCCTCGGTTCCCGTGGCAGAACCATTTTCTCCATTGGGATTGTTAGTACCTTTGATAATTGGTTTTATCACCGCGGTCCAGTATGTGTCCGTCAACGCGTTTGTTTAAGCAGTTGGCTCGCCTTTCGATTTCTATACCTTCCTTTATAGTTCTTATTATTAGGTTTTCGGAAATTGCCAGGGTTCGTGCCTTTTCAAAGTTTATTGTGACCCGTAATTCTAACGTATGCTGCTAGAGAGGAATTTTTGTCATCTTTGACTACAGCATTAACATGTTCGACTCTTCTTACTTGAATCCTAGTGTTAAACTGTATGTACGATTGGGTGCATGTAATGTACTGCAAGGTATTTCATATACCCCTTGGGCTTCCAACGGTATGCGTTCCTTGGGGTTACGTATTAGCGTATTTATCCTTTTGTAGGGTCGAAAAACAGCGTTAATCTTATGCTGTTTTAGTATCTTACCGATTTTGTCAGTTCCTCTGATATATGGTAAGAAGGCACTTCCAGTTTGTGGTTTGTCGTCTTGGCCTGAGTGCTCTGTTTATAACTGCTTTGGAAAATCCATTGTTAACCAGTGTAAATTTGATGTATTTCAGTTCGGCGTCGTTGCTTTCTTCGTCTCGTTAAAAGTGTTTTGGCCACTGAGTATATTTGCGTTGGATGGGACGCAGCGTTAAGGTAGCGATCCGTGTGTGTTTGTTCTCTGTATACGGTGTGTCCAAGGGAACCGTCACGTTTTCTTGTCAAGAGCAAATCTCAAAACGGCAATTTGTTATGCTCTTCTACCTCCATTGTGAAACGTATTCTTTCATGTTGACTGTTAAGGTGATCCAGGAAGTTCTGTACGGCTGCCTTGAAATGCGGCCAAATTACCAGTGTGTTATCCACATATCTTAACCATAGGGTCGGTTTTTGTGTGGCGGTGAATCTTCCAATCTTCCATAAATAAGTTTGCTATGACCGGCGATAACGGCGAACCCATTGGTGCTCCTTCTATCTGTTTGTAGCGCTGTCCGTTATATATGAATCTTGCTTTTTGTTGTCTTTTCCAAATATGTCGTAGGATCGGAGTTTATCTTACGGTAGACCGAATCTGCCAATAATGACTCCATTTTTTGGTTGTAATTGGTGGTATTTAAGACTACGGTGGCGTTACCTTTGTCCGCTGGGAGTACTATAACAGATTTATCTTCTCTTATGGCTTTAAGGGATTGTATTTCCTCAGCACTCAGGTTTCTTTTTGGCTATTTAGATACTCTCAACAGTCAACCAACACTAACAACGTCTTGTCGAATTTCTTCCACAGTGCTTGTGTCTATCTTGGAAATGACTGATTGTACTGCACATATTATTTCTTCTGTAGGAAGTTTTGGCGGTGTTAGCCAGTGGCGGCTGGTGACAAATTCTATTGGGTCGGCAGTAAAAACTTTGGTCCACTCTAGTTAGTCAATATAATTTATTTATAAATTAGTAAATAATTTTGTATATACTCGTAGTTGTTGTTGTTTATTACTTGCTACTTCTGTAAATTTTCATATCGCCGCAAGTTAAAAAGATAGTTCATTTGGTAACAAATAGCCTAATCTGGCAACTAGCTACATAATTTCAACGTTAAGCGTGCACCTGTACTGCACCGGAGAGGAGAAGTCGATATATGTCGAGCCCAATCCGAAGATGTATTCGGAAGTCCGGCAGAGAGCATTAAGCGATTATATGGGTACTGGCGCTTACTTATTTTGGTATTTTCTTTTTGTGTGAAATTCTTCAATGATTTCAGATTGACTAAATTTATAACATGTATTTAATTAATTCTGTTAAATGTTTGAAGGTATCTGCTTAAAATTGTTTATTTAAGAGGATAGCTCTTACAATAATCTTGGGAAAATGAAAAATTTCGTAGAATATTCGGGTAGTTTTCCTTGATTTCAGTATTGAACTATATATATATAATTGTTGTTCAATGTACATGTCAAAATTAACTTTCGGAATCCGACGATTATGAATGCCGGGCCTCCTTTATTAAGAGGGGCATTTACTTGGAGCGATCGGGCAGAAATGTAAACTATGCAACCCATATTACCAGCGGGACATGGGACGTAAGAGGGTAGCCGATAGGTTGACATCGCGCAAAGATCGTACGAGCAACAGACGGGCTAAACTAATATTCGGAAAATTGCAAACTGTAGGGTGTGCATAAAAAATAAGCATGATATTAGTAACTTACTATGATATTATAGCAGGTTATTCAAAATATGGAACAACCCATTTATTTCTGTAAATATGAACTATATAACATTTCATTCTAACTGCATGATTTCTGCAGGAACTTTTATAACAATTTTCCTTTCCCCCCCAWTGCTTCGGKAGACAGTGAATTAATGTGAAAGAGCTTTTAACATTAAACRTGTCCCGTGTAATTACTAATTAGACATACAATCTTAGAAATGCAGTCATATCGGAATAGATCGTATACCGCTCGATCATTCCCGACAGGATTGTATCTTAGTCTCACTGTTCAGTYGATACCACGCGACGGACTTGGTGGGGATGGGCATTCGCATTCTGCTCTCGTGACGGACTCGTGCGAAAGGGTTTGCGGTTTTACATTTTTTGAATGTTTTTACTCATTTATCGTGCTCATATTTTTGGTAGTGTACAAAGAAATATGTAGCTACAACGTGGAGTTGGAAGTTTTCGTTTATGTMCCTTAGTTTTCGAGAAATAGCTCGCCTAAAATACGCATTTTTAAGCAAAATATAACAACAAATATTTACATTACTGAACCAAATTCAGAAAAAACTCGAACTCTACGTTGTAGCTACATCTTTTGTCATTGCCATGTCGAAATTTCACTTCGAAAAAGTTTCGAATAACTCGGTAAAATGTAAAACGGTAGGTGCTTAAAATGACCCGATTCGCTCTAGGTAAACGCCCCTCTTAACTTCAATAAAAACATATATACGTAAAATTAAATGATGATTATAAAAAAACTGTAAACATGTAAAGGGTGTCAATCAGATAATTTGTAATACTCAGTAGAAAACAGAACTATAATTGGTTGATTAAAAAAAAACTTGAAATAAATGATGAAGTCCGTTTTAACGTTTTATGCTGTCTGCCGGCCTCAGGCATTGCAGAGTCTCGATTTTTGCCTCAGGATTAAATATGCGTGCAGGGTTGCGTCTTTATTCAGCTCATAAGAAAACGATGCTATTGCTTCCTTATACGATGCGGTCTGCCGACCCACCGCTTGGATCATGGGCTTGGATGACAAACACATACACGGCCCAGTCACGGTTGCCGAGTAGCGTAAATTTTTCGGGATAACCCGTAAAAATGTGATTTTGGCTAATTATTAATTTGATGGTAATGTAAAAAAGTACGCTCCAACTGTTTCAAGATATCTGAACATAATAAAACAAAATATACATAAAAATACGAAAAAAAAATTTCTTCTATAAAAATTCTGGCCGACCCGGACGAGCCGCCACTGGGTGTTACAGCTAAATTGAATCCCTTAGAAAGCACTGAGATGGTCGGTTCGACTAGGGTTCTGTCGGATGAGCTGTATACCAATGTTAGAGACGTATAATGGTAGATTTTAGGTTTTCAATGAAGGAATATGGTGTGAAACTTTTTGAGGTTGTATGCCGTGTAATAGTTTGATCCTCAGGAGGACCGTTCTTACTACGTTTCGGCAAGGTCGCACTATTACACGGAATACAACCCGGAAAAGTTTCAAACATAAGTACTACATCCAACCTAAAATCTACCACATATTAATAATATGTATACACAAGGCTAATAGTCATTAATTAGGTATATATACTTTTTTAATTACTGTCCAGATTCACCCTATAACATGTATGTATGGTTTTCCATTACTTCTATTTCTGATTGTAACCAGCATTATTATCAAACATTCATTCGGTATATTCGCTATGATTTCGTATTGGCCGCTAACGGTACATCTTATCATATCTTTCAGCATCTCACTGCCCCACCAACAATTCGTGCGATTCGTTTCCATACTTACCCTGACCATTCTTTGGCAGCTCTTCATCTAGTACGGCCGTAGCTAGATCAATTGCTACTTTTTTCTCCTCAAACCGTCGTTGAAGAGATTCAAATTCTGTGGTGCTGTAATTTTCATCTATCCCCTCACGCCAAAGGGAGGTATGTTATTTTTTCTTCAGTTTTCGGAAATTTCACCCTTCGTATCTTTTAGGGGACTTAGACCATACATACATACATAGGTACGTGTATTGTATATCATCCAAGGTCTCAAACGTTGCCATTTTTGGTTCCAACGAAGTATTCCAGAATATTCCGTTGAATATCTCCTTTTTTGGAAACACAGCCAGAGTTATCACATCAATTACCGTGCGAAGAACTTCTAGAAAATCGGAACTGAGGCTTTCCTATTGAGGCAAATCAACACCGAGTACTATATCAGGCTTCACAGGGCGGCGGAGAAGGCGAAAAACAAACACTCAAGATAAGTGCTGAAATTTGAAACGGGTACGTTTTTGATTAACAGTCGGCACCGTGACCCATAGACTTTTTTATGTATATTCAAGTTCATATTGTTTGTTTGTTTATTGATATTAAGTTTCAAAGTTGTAAAAGTTATAAACTTATCGTAATTTGTGAGATCTTAGTAAAGCTTTACCTATTCAAACACTTGTGTCCACCTTATATTGGTTACCGTCGGACGTATTTACGTGTAATATACTTAAATCCTATTATACACTCAATTCTTTAACGCTGTTTTTGTTTTTGTAATTGGTTTCTGAATCTTCAATGTATAGAAAGATTCAGTGGCGCCCCTTTGTAATAACGATATCAATATGCATACTTCAAAGCAAAACAATACTATTTAAAAAGGACCCACGACAGTCCACTGAGCGAAGCCCGATAACAAAATTTCCACAGGGTGTTATAACCCCATAAGGCTTACAACCCCATAGCCTGAACGCTGGTGATATTATATAAAGTTGGCTTTGGATATTTGTTATAGCAAAAATGGATTATTCGGCGGGTACTAAGAATAAAACAATCAAAAGTATTAAATCAATATACAATACAGGATGATTAGTTATTAATATTGGACAGCGGCAGTTTCTTAGAAATTAATCTGGTAGAATCTTGCAATATTTTTTTAATTTAAAATATTATGAAGTACGTAATTTTCATGCTAGGTGGCGCATTTAATATGACCGTTATCTAAATATACAGAGTGAGACATTAGTGCATCGGCGGAAGATACTGACTTTACTATTAACAATAAACAAATATTTTTTGTGTCGTTTTATAATTAGTTAAGGTGCATCGACTAAAATTATTTTCAGCTATACATCATGTACCGTTATTCCAGGACCGTTATCAACTTTTTTTCTTAAATGGCACCCTATGTATTTTTTTAATTTTCTTGTGAAGCTTTCTAGGTGCTGTATAGCCATATACTTGTTCTAAGTTTTGGCTGCGGCGTTGCCAAGTTATTCAACTTTTTTTTGAAAATACAAGTTTGACTGAAATGCTTCTAGAAGCCTAACTATTAATAACAAGAAGAAAATCTTTTGTCCATTAACGAAGGTAACTTCTCTCTAGACTTTAGTATAGTTTTTATGCGATTCTGCTATACAGGGTGATAACTAGACGTGATCAAATTCAATTCAAACTTTCAAACCACTATAACTTGATTTTTTTTAATGGAACACCCTATATTTTTTATTTAACCGTAATTCTCTTAATCTTGAGTATGCATTTTGTATACCTGGGATTAACAGTTTTTGAAGTATCAATTATTTTTTAAAAATACATACATACATATGTATGTGTTGTCCAAGCTAATTTTGCTATTTTTGTAAATGTCACCTTATATATTTTGCACAAATGACAGTAGCTGATAAACTTGAAATTTATGCAAGCATGCAGTCGGTTCTCGCAATTTTCCTCGAAAACGATTGCGACAATTAAAAATTTACAAGAGACCACAAAGTTTCGAAATAAAGCGATGTATTATAATAAACGTGAGATGAAAGCCATAAAATAATACAGATAAAAAATATTTTTGTTGTGCCTTAATTAAATCTGTTCTTTTTTACTTAAAATAAGTTGTATTTTGATATTTGTAGCTAATAATTTTTTTGGGAATGGGACCTTTCGTCGCCGCCGGTTCGAGGTCGCCGGTTCGCAGCCGCCGATTCGCAACTGGCCTTTTGGAAGACGTTTTCGAAGTTGGCCGTTTCGCAGCCCACTGTTTCGTCACCAGACAGACTTATAACCAAACAATATTTACGACAAAAATTTTAAAGCAATTGTCTTGGAAAATATCTGGGGATAATTATTATTATTATTCTATGTCCACTATAACATTTTGTAAATACAAGTTAAATTTAATAAAATTTATTATAAAATATTTGTTAGTTCCCATGACAAAAACATTGCTTCTTTCTGCAGTGAAGATTATACTTTTCTTTCATCCAAATATTAATCAATTTTTCGTTGAAGGACCGACGACTGAATCTCTATGTGATTATCTCTAATACTTACGTAAAAAGTATCTATTTAACTTCCCTTTTATTTTTAGGGCCAATACATTCACAATTGTTGCTATTGGTAACTGGTAGTGAAGATTGCTTAATCGTAGACTTAAAAAGTACAACTTATTGGAGATAAAGTAAATTCCTCAATTTTTTTATGTAGAAACTACACTTCTTTAGTAATTAAGTAATCATTTACTAATATTTTTATATTTGATATTAAATTTTATCTTTATTTAGTTTTAAATGACCCAATTTCCAAAGATACACTTTTTTAGGGTAACTAACGCCTTCACTAATGGAAACACGCCTTGACGTATATAAATGTTAAAAAAACCATTAGAATGGCCTAATATTGTAACACTGCAGGATAGTACTTCCAGCACGACCCGTTTACAAATCCGACAAACATTCCGAAGTAAAAAATTAGGAGAAGAGTTGCTTTTCATTTAAATCCTCATCCAGATTTTATGTGCCATAGACGTTTTTGTTGCCATTTATTCCTTTACTTGTTAAACTAAAATATTTTAGCTTAATAGATTAATTTTTATCAAGTACTTTCCATCATTTGCTTTTATTTATACATATTAATATTGTTCATTTAGTAACGTATCACATTATTTAAACAAGGAAAATGATTTCAGTTTCTAAAAACTAGTTTATATAGACAGAATTAGGTATTTTAGTTTGGATGTATTATATTTCTTGTTTTCCTATAAATTTTACAGTCATATTAACATTTAAGGACTGAATACATTATCGTTTAGATAAAGTATAGTATTTTTAAAAAACTTCAACAACAATACGGCATTATTTCTAAACTTAGGTAATTTAAGTGTATGATAATTTGAACCATTTTTATAATAACTTCATGTGCCAAACGAATATATAATAACACTCAAATTAGTCTCTTGACAGCCTACTTTCTTTAAAAAAAAAATATTGTTTGGCGTCGAAACGTTCGACTGCCAAACGGCCGACTTCGATAAGGTCCGGCTGCGAAGAAGCCTGGCTTCGAAACGGCGACCTCCTAGACCCAAAATTTTTAAATCGTTTGTCCTAATGACTGGATATTTATTTGCATCTGCGTAAAATTTGACAGGGATTATCTACCCTTTTCTTTTTTTTATGATAGTTAACAGTTAATAGAAATTGCGATCCAATTTTGTAATTTGGATTTGAAACATTGTACCATTATAAAACGGATAATTAATTAGTTTACACTATAAAATGTAATCACGAACTGACTAAATACCTTCACATGATTTGTGTCCACGTAAAGGGTATACAACAGTTTCCAAATTAACGAGTTTCACTATTGCTAACTAGCATTATCGCTGCCTATATATACCATGTTTTATAGAATATATTCCAAGTCATTCATCGTCATCAGTTACGAAAATATTCGAAATATTTCAGCAATTCATTTGTTCAATTATATTTTATCTATTTTTGCATGCGCTATAAGGCAGCAGGGCTCCCCAAATAAAAAGTCTACTTCTGGGGCCTCCTCAAAACTTTGAGTGGCCATCAAGGGGGGCCCTGAAGCCCGTTTGAGAATCACTGGTTTAAAATGAGATAGGACATAGACACAGTATGCAGTTTCTATCAAAAAACTGGGAATATTTGAGGCCCATAGTGAAATTTGCTCCTCCTTGCTGCACCAACGGTGTCATCAAGAATTACACTTCAGTTCTAAAGGCCATAAAAATTTTCCTGGGAGTCATTTAGACTGCCACTAACGAACAATAAGGAGGCAAAATATTTTGCGACTGTATTTACACGTGTCCACTTTTCAGTGCGCTTCAGCATGCTCTCACAGTAAGATAGTTTAGATCTGCGACGTCATTTCTTTTGAGCCTATCATGTATTTGCATTTGTAATATTTCAAAAATTATCTGAACTAATGCTGGGGTGATCTAAGTTATAATAATCGAGTTAGTTTCGTTACGAAAATTCGACGTCTTGCTCGCTGAAATCCATATCGCTGTGGCTGACTGGCTGGTTAATACAATCACAAATCGGCTGGCAGTAAAAGCTTTTAAGGCGTTGATCAATAACGTTTCATTTTTGTCTGTATGTTCCAGTATAATACGTTTATGTTTCGAACCAATCAGTTTGTGCACACAAGAGAATTGCGGCTCGATACCGAAGTTTGTTTAGCTTCACGGCTGCAAGCACCTGCAATCCAAGCTAACAATTATCTTATTGGTTAGTAAACTATCCACTAAACTGAAACTGCTTTCACAGTTTACATCTATATTAATTTGCAGTTGTGTTTGCAGCTACGTTTGTTTGTTTGCTTAAAACGAAAATACGTGAGCCCCAAATGAAGATAAATAATACACTACAAACGTGTTATGAAGCTGCTGTGACATGAAATGTATAATTTATCACTGTGTTTAAACAGCAGGTGGTGGGAACTAATGCTGCAGGGTGTAATTTTATTTCATTTCACAACCGTCCTGGTTCCACAATAGCAAAACGTGTGCTGTATTAGTTGACATGCAGTTTACTTGCTTCCGTAACTGAATTTTTCATAGTTTTAAATTGTTTGCTAAAAGAGAAAGTAGACGTGATCACCTCTACCGAACTGTGGTTCATTTCCTTTGATTGACTATTAACTAGATTCACTGAAAAAAATACTTTTTAATTTTAAATTCCGTACAGCTTTGGTTGCTTGCAGTCACACAATTAGGCTTTTTAGAACACGTGACTTTCGAAGTGACTGCCAGGGGGCACCTCTGTTAAAACGATGCAGCTTCTAACGCGCTGTTATAGAAACCCAATTACTTAACGCCAACGTCAGTCACTAGAGCTGGYACATTCGATTCAWTCCAAATCGTTCAATCAATCGCATAGATTCGGATCATTCAAGTCGTTCAAAAATCATTACTGAGAACGAGTTACTGAGTTGCAATATGTGTCCCGTAACAGTAGCCAGATAGTCAACCCTCAACCATGACCGACGCACGAAGGACGTCGATTCATTAGCTGTGAGCCGAATCAAACGAATCATGGCATGAGTCATTCAATTTGAACGACTTGGCAGTGATGGGCGTTTACGTGTAAATTATAATTTTCTACATTACCCGCGTAGAAAATGCAGATAAAGCATTTTGGCGTAGATTTTGAGTGGAAAATACGAGACCAGTATATTATGGCTATTGAATATTAAGTTGTGCAAATTATTTTGTTCCAATTTCCCTGTTTTATGGGTCAATTCTTAAAATTTTTTAAAGCACTGCAGTTTTTTAATATTTATATTACAAATTTGCATAACTTATTTTAGTAAGTCATCAGAATACCCAAACGGTTTTCTTACTTCTTTGGGACAAAACATGCGTTTCGAAGTCTTTTCTTCTACGAGTATATTAGGTATAATAGGTAGCATATGAAATAGCCCGTCTTCTTCCGTTTATAGACAAGAAAGATAATAAAATCATAGTTTACAGTCATTTAAGAACCCATTTACCGATTGAGGGCTTCAAAGCACGCTTGTGCCTTCTGGCCCTAACAACTGTATGCCGAAACAAGTTATTGTTGTTTAACGTGTGCCTAGTTATTTTAATTACAACGAAGTAATATTTTGTTTAGTTAGGAAGCAACAAAAATAATAATATACAAAATAATACTGTCATTTGAGGAATTTGGAGCTGTTAAAAGTACTAAATATTACTAGTTTGCTGTTTATCTACATAATGTTATTTTCTACAGTAGACTTTTAAAGTAGAATATTACATAGTTTACGCGTAGATAATGGCGTAATCTACATGGAGTATTCTACGCGCCCATCGCTGCGACTTGGTCATGAACGACCCAACTCTATCATCCACGCGTCCGCTTCCACGGTTTCGTAGGCGCGTTCTATGCACGCGCTGGGTGCCCCCTGGACGCCATCTTGGATGACGTAATCTTAAAAACCCTAATAACACCCGTGCTCTCGGAGGAACTCTAACCTCACCTACAAGAAGAAGATAGACTACCCACTGGACTATCGAGGCCGGCTTTCGGAGGTTTTCTTCTTTGGCAAAGATTATAGGTATGTAATCGAAATGTTGGTGGATGTGTGTATGGACACTAAAAGCATTCAAATTTCGCAAAACGTACTCGTACGTGAATTTAGTTAGAAGTCAAAAACTTATAGTGTCATTTTTATTTCAAAAAAATAACTACCTTTTAAATACAAGTAATAAATGTATTGGTTATTGGTTACATTAAAAGACACTAAAGATTATTGTGTAAATCCACTTGATTACAATTAAAAGACAGTAAGTTAGATCTACTTTTTTTTTTCAAATAACTTAGTATCACTGGTTATTTCCTACATTATTGTTAGATGTTTTTGTATACACCATACTTTGTCGGTGCAATAATGTAATGAAATAAGCGATCCATAACAAACGTTCGGCGGCGTACCATCAATTTTTAGCTATGAAGGCGATCAATTTTTGTAAAATACCATTTGATACCTAGTAAGTGGTATTCCATTAATCTGGCAGAACCCAATTTAGGAATTTCAACATCCTCATACCAGCAGGAAAAAAACAAGCGAATTAATATATGTAGTAGTCACATAATATGTATGTCATGCTGATTTGTAAAATGCTGTGGGTCTTTTCATAAGTTCTAG
Organism: Rhyzopertha dominica; assembly: GCA_025024175.1. Lineage (NCBI taxonomy): Eukaryota > Metazoa > Arthropoda > Insecta > Coleoptera > Bostrichidae > Rhyzopertha > Rhyzopertha dominica. Next base: position 53,031,099 of record QCXZ01000003.1, read on the forward strand.
GTATATGGCTTTATGCCTAAATGATAAGTTTTCGTAACTTTACTTGCGCAAGTGTTTCCTACTTTAGAACCAGAATTCTTTATTTAAGATTTTTGATAGCTACTACAAGAATAATAAGCATTATTAAAATTCGCGATATTTTTTTCCTATAAATTTATAATCCTAGCTAGTCGAAATTTGCACTTGTAAATGATTTTGCAACGGTTATATAACAATTTCTTTTAATAGGTACACTAAACCAATTGAAGGAATTGCTATTTTTTTTTCATTAGTTTAAAGTTTTTATGGTATTTGTGTAAAGAATTGTACTAAAACATGTAAACTGCCAAAATTCTTGGAATATAATTTTTGTGAATATATTTTTGGGGTGTGATACTACATTTTCCAGTTTGCAACCACCATGTCGGAGGTTGATCTATCTACGTCAAGTGTTCTTAATGTTCTAAACTTAATACAACGTGTGAGAACATTAAGACAACACTGTGTCAAATTTAGACATAATTACTAACTCTCAAAAGTATTTTCTTGTTGCATGATTTAAAACTCGTATAAATCTTACATTTTCATTTGTAGGTAATAATGAAAACAAGAACAATGAATATAACATTATTTGCAACGCTACCAACGCGAGTACGTTAGAGGGAATGCGACAGTAGTTTTTTCAATGCAAAATTTACGTATTCTATATTTAGCTCACATAAACACATAACATGAGATGTCAAATAATACGACTTTAAAATCAAGTATACATTAATTCTTATTTAATGCAATACAGGTAAACAGTTACACAAAACGGATTTAAGAAATGCAGATTAGCTTATTTCGGTATTTTTATAATTATGAATTAGTTAGCTTATTTGTTTACATTTAATTGTACCCTTTTTTGAAGTTTTTTTAATATATTAATTGCTCTAAACTTTGCATATATTTAGGTCTGATATAACAACAAAACTGCTGTAGACAACAAAATATTGAGGTGAGTATTATAAAAACTATAACTAAATTTTGAGTGGAAAGATTGACAATTACTTAGTGAGTACTTACGAAATTATATAATTCTTATATCATTATTAGGGATTAGGTACCTAATGAAACTCAATGTAAATAAAGTGTATAACTTGGTCTAGATGTAAACAGTGAATCCCAAAATATAATTTAAAATAATTCCCTATTATAGTCTCCAGTATCTTTGTAATCTTTAAAATAAACCTAGTTCCAGGATCTTTCGGCACCAACTTTGGCACAGGTGGATCCTACAACCGGTTATTTTTATATCACTCCAATAACATTATAAATAGCTGTTTCAAATCCTATTACAGCTTTTTTTTTGCTTAAAAACTATACCTAAATTTCTTGTTTTTTGTAACCGTGCAGTGCAGACATTAGATAAAAGAACTTTGAACTTTGGCGTGAGCAGTGCAGTATTTAACATATATTTGCCATAAAAAGCTTATATTTGTATAACAAGCGAACATTACTATTTCTCTTTCATTCACATCAACCACAAATGCTAGTTTTTCATTCTGCTTTCGTCAAATAGCCGATCACTTCGTTCCCTTTTTGGCACTGTGGATAGTTTTCGTCGGGTGATGTGCCACATATGCCTTCAAATGCAATTTACATCAACAAGAACATACAAACATCAACAACTCGCGACTTTTCTCGCTCAATAAACTGTACTGATTGATTATTATTAATCTTGAATAGTAGGAAAATGCGTTCTCAACAAAGATTTATAGCGCACGGACAAGTAATTTCCAAGATAGTTGTAGTAATAGAGAATATTGAAGTATCTGAATTATCATTGGTCATTTATTTATATCTACCCACATGTKGAGTAAATTTAAAAGGATTAATAATTTGGGCTAACTGTAAGTTGGCGTTAGTCCTCCGCCTAATATCTTCTGACATACGTTCTTCTCAAATTTGTTAGATCAAAAAAATAATGTATGTCCCAAAGAAAGGTCTATAAGCTTTGCTACATTTTTTAAATCCGACAATATCTCTAGACAAAATAGAGTTCGATTCTGTTTCTCAGCACTGTAAATACGAACGAAACGTTTGGAAACATTCTTTCTGCTAGCACAGAGTCCAATTCTTAAGTTAATTCCTGTTTTCCTTTGTCATTTTTCACGCACAGTAAGAATGAAACACAAATGTCTAACTATTTGCAAGATGAATTGCTTCAGGCACAATCATAAATCTAACATGATCGGAATCTTTGAGTTCCTTTTTTGTATGTATTTATTAGATAGCTTCTAACCAAATAGTCTCATATACTTTATGTTATTCTGATATTCGTTAGATTAAGTCTTGTAAGTTCACTGCTTAATATTTGAATGCACTTTTGCACGCATTTGCTCTTCCTAGCTCGTGGCAGGCACGATTCGTTTTATCGTGTTCAGTAACTAACAAAGTTGAGCATTCGATAAATTTTTCAAAGAAGTTTCTCCGTTTATCAATGTTACACTAAGTTTAAAACATATAGATCTTCCGCATGCAAAAAGTAGAAAATTGTCAGTATGTTAGGTGCGGTTCTTTAAAGGAAGTTTGTTCTTAAATAGGACGGTATTTTACGTTCTTTATTTAGTTGTTTGATCATATCTGAAGTCATACCTCAGCTATATAAAGCAGTTTCCGTAATTTTGGCACATTTGGAAGATAAGCTTTGATAGTAGGTCAGGCGCTGGCATAATTAAGATGCTATCGTTCTCCTAAACCGTTTATGGGACGTAAATTCCTATACATTACGACTCCGTGAAGAGCTTTAGTACACACGGAATTAGTAAAATTTACGTAGCGGATTAATTTGGACCGTGTATTTGTTTAGTCTGAAAAGGGATTTCACAAAAGTTCTACAGTTAAACGCTGCAAATTAAGTTTGAAGTTGAGTATTAAGGGATCTTACAGAATTAACTGCTACAGAACGTGATGCTCTGCTTCCAGTAGTGCAGTGATTTATATGTTTACGTTTAGACGTGGTTTGAACTTTTGCAGTTCAGTAAATGTAGGTATTTAGTTAATTTAGCAGTTTAGAAGCGATGTGATCCTGAAATAGTTATTATACTAAATAGTTTCTTGGGAAAACGGCAAGGGTGTTTGGGCTAAATTAAGAAATGGATTTTTTAACTTTGTCTGTATTTCGAGCCAAAATCGGCTCTTCGTCAGGACACTAAAATTAAATACATAACAGGCATTTTTTATAATTAAACTTTTAAGACTTACTGTTAAKTCCAAATATAATAGGAAATAAAACGACGAAAACATATAACTTTGGGAAAGAATAAACTATTACAGAATGCCGTATGGCAAAACTGAATAAATAATTAAAAGGTGTCCAACCGTGTAATTGACAAAAGTGACATAATTTTTCCACATAATCAAGGATAGAGTTGTTAAACAAGCTTAAAATTCATGTGCGATTTATGAAATATAAATATTATTTAAAAATTCTACATATAAATTTTAAGTTGTATTATTTCTTCTTAGTTTAACAATGTCAATTTGAAGAAGTTGGCAATAAATAGAACTAAGATTTTGTATATCTGACCTTTTGTTAATAAAATGGGAATTTTGTTGTATATAACACATTTCTAAAAATAAACGTTTTGATTTATTAGCTTCTATGTCTAAAATTGCAGTATTTAGGAAACCAAAAGAATGTCCGGTACTAGATGCATGCTGAGCTAAAGCACAACGATCTGGACGTAGACGAACATCACTACGATGTAGGTTCAGTCTGTGTTGTAAAGACTGCATGGTTTGTCCAATATAAACAGAGAGGCAGTCAAGACATTCAACACAATAAATCACATTAATTTTTTATTTTTGTCAATTTTATCTTAAAGTTTTGAGAACAACTTTTAATTAGCTTTTATATGGTATTTTGCAATTTTTAAATTTGGGACTACGTTAAAAATTTTTGTAAGTTTATGTGTTAAATTTGGTATATATGAAAGAGACGCAAATACTATATTTTGGGGATTAACTATAAGTAATCTTGACTTATCTGCATTAGTAATGTCAAACTTACTTCACACTTGTATAGAAAAACTTCCATTCCAAGTACCATTACTATACCAATATGTTGATGACCTAATCTTAGCGATTCCATATACAGAAACCAAACTTGTTCTACAAACGTTCAATTCTTTCGATCAATACTTAGAATTCACAATTGAACTTGAAGAAAATAATTCCATTCCTTTTCTTGATACTAAAATAATTCGTACTCAAAATAACAGTTTAATTTTAGATTGGTATCAAAAACCCACCTCATCTGGAAGATATATAAATTACTATTCTGAACATAATTTCCATATAAAACTAAATCTTATTAAAGCTTTAAAAATAGAATTGAAAAAATTACACATCCGTCCCTTACACATCAAGCTTTACAGATTATATAAAATACTTTTACATAATAGCTACCCACGTCATTCAATTATTAAATAAATTATTATTTGGTAGTAACAATTCAAGGACTTCTGTTAATAACACCACATACGGTCAGATAAGTCAAGATCACTTAGTTAATCCTCAAAATATAGTATTTGCATCTCTTCCATTTATACCAAATTTAACACATAAACTTACAAAAAATTTTAACGTAGTTCCAAATTTAAAAATTGCAAAATACTATATAAAAACTAATAAAAAGTTGTTCTCAAAACTTAAAGATAAAATTGACAAAAATAAAAAAATTAATGTGATTTATTGTGTTGAGTGTCTGGACTGCCCCTCTGTTTATATTGGACAAACCATGCAGTCTTTATAACACAGACTGAACCTACATCGTAGTGATGTTCGTCTACGTCCAGATCGTTGTGCTTTAGCTCAGCATGCGTCTAGTACCGGACATTCTTTTGGTTTCCTAAATACTGCAATTTTAGACATAGAAGCTAATAAATCAAAACGTTTATTTTTAGAAATGTGTTATATACAACAAAATTCCAATTTTATTAACAAAAGGTCAGATATACAAAATCTTAGTTCTATTTATTGCCAACTTCTTCAAATACACAGTGTTAAACTAAGAAGAAATAATACAACTTAAAATTTATATACAGAATTTTTAAATAATATTTATATTTGATAAATCGCTCCTGAATTTTAAGCTTGTTCAACAACTCTATCCTTGATTATGTCGAAAAATTTTGTCAGTTTTGTCAATTTCACGGTTGGACACCTTTTAATTATTTATTCAGTTTTGCCATACGGCATTCTGTAATAGTTTATTCTTTTACAAAGTTATATGTTTTCGTCGTTTTGTTTCCTTTAATATTTGGAGTTAACAGTAAGTGTTAAGAAGTTTAATTATAAAAAGTGCATGTTATGTATTTAATTTTAGTGTCCTGACGAAGAGAAGATTTTGGTTCGAAATATAGACAAAGTTAAAAAATCCATTTCTTAATTTAGCCCAAACACCCTTGCCGTTTTCCCAAGAAAATATTTAATCTGTGAAGATATATATATCGAATTACTTTAGTATCAAGAAAAGGAATGGAATTATTTTCTTAAAATCCAATTGTGAATTCTAAGTAGTGATCGAAATAATTGAACGTTTATAGAACAAGGTTGGTTTCTGTATATGGAATCGCTAAGATTAGGTCATCAACATATTGGTATTGCAATGGTACTTGTAATTGAAGTTTTGCTATACAAGTGTGAAGTAAGTTTGACGGTACTAATGCAGCAAGAGTTGGACTTAATGTAGAACCCATTGGACAACCAAGGATCTGTTGATAGAATATATCTTTAAATAAAAAATAAGTGGATTTGGTTGTCCAATGGGCTCTACATTAAGTCCAACTCTTGCTGCATTAGTAATGTCAAACTTACTTGACACCCGTATAGCAAAACTTCCATTCCAAGTACCATTGCTATACCAATATGTTGATGACCTAATCTTAGCGATTCCATATACAGAAACCAACCTTGTTCTACAGACGTTCAATTCTTTCGATCAATACTTAGAATTCACAATTGAATTTAAAGAAAATAATTCCATTCATTTTCTTGATACTAAAGTAATTCGTGCTCAAAATAACAGTTTCATTGTAGATTAGTATAAAAAACCCACCTCATCTGGAAGATATATAAATTACAATTCAGCATACATCTAGTACCGGACATTCTATTGGTTTCCTAAATACTGCAATTTTAGACATAGAAGCTAATAAATCAAAACGTTTATTTTTAGAAATGTGTTATTTACAACAAAATTCCAATTCTATTAACAAAAGGTCAGATATACAAAATCTTAGTTCTATTTAATGCAAACTTCTTCAAATTGACATTGTTAAACTAAGAAGAAATAATACAACTTAAAATTTATATATAGAATTTTTAAATAATATTTATATTTGATAAATCGCACATGAATTTTAAGCTTGTTCAACATCTCTATCCTTGATTATGTCGAAAAATTTTGTCAATTTTGTCAATTTCACGGTTTGACACCTTTTAATTATTTATTCAGTTTTGCCATACGGCATTCTGTAATAGTTTATTCTTTCCCAAAGTTATATGTTTTTGTCGTTTTGTTTCCCTTTATATTTGTGGTTAACAGTAAGTGTTAAAAAGTTTAATTATAAAAAATGCCTGTTATGTATTTAATTTTAGTGTCCTGAGGCAGAGCCGATTTTGGCTCGAAATACAGAAAAAGTTAAAAAATCCATTTCTTAATTTAGCCCAAACAGCCTTGCCGTTTTCCCAAGAAAATATTTAATATACATCCAACAATTATTATCTGTCGGTTATTATACTAATATATTTAAAGTATTATTTACATTTTGATAAAGAGTAACCTTTTATATTTTTTGTAACATATCTTCTGTTTGCGAAATCGCTGCTGATTCTTTCCATGGCACCGTATTTTTTTGTCCTTTTTCTAATAGCAATTAAGCATTATTTTTCTGATTTGTATTACTCTCTTATCCTTGAAATTATCTATTGGTGATTTTGCATAGTTTGATAATTTTTTTTACGAAAAATCGTTTTTTGAAAATAAACGACAATAAGCATTAGACAGGTTCTGCAGGTGTGAATACTAGTTTTTATTATTTCTATGATAATATAGAAAAAAATATAATGACCTTTTTTTTTGTTTTTTAGTACCTTTTAATACCTAAGTTAGAAGATTAATTTAATAACAGCAGTTTCATTTTACTTTGAATGGTCGTCTTATAAAACTGATATGCAAAAAGACTTTCTTTTTCATTTAAATGCTTTTCACAATAAATTTTCTTTTTAAAAAGTCTCAGTTTGTCTGGATTTAAGTGGCGCACCCTGGATATAAATACAACATACTTTTGAAACGCATATACGTAAATGTCAAAGTAATAATTATTTTTAATGCCTCAGCCGCAGTTGTTATTTTTAAAGACATGAACTTTTTTAAACGTGCAGTGTTCTGTATATGGAACACCGTAGCTTATTCTATTCTTGTTTATTTAAGCTGTGCATTGTTGACGATTTATTGTAGGTACAAAAGCGTGGGAGTCATACAGCGACAACAAAGAGTGCGTCGCGAGAGAAAATATTTTATAGTAAATCCTCAGAAAGACGTATTTCATCACAGCGAAGTGGATCGAGAACGAGCACGGACGAAAAGCATGTGACATTTTGAGATACCCTTAATAACTTTATGGAGCCGCATATCAAACCGTAGCTCGAAAAAGCGTATCTGGGCTTAGCGGCGTAGTGACACGCACATTTTAAATTAAATTCCACAGATCCAAATATAAAATAAATACACTACTTTTGTCGTCTAACGCCGGCTTTTGTAATAAAGCGACGAAATAAGTTTAAATTACACCATCACTCTGAGGAGAATTTACATATTTTAGGGTGAACGAGACAAATTAGTTTTTGCTGCACGAGGCCTCCCAGATCAAATAAACCAGATTAAGTTGTACAACTGACGCGCCCTAGGCGCCTAAAATTAATTATTTGGCGACCCGTTTATTTGCTTTTTTCCGGAAAGGCGTGGGAATTTAAAAAATTGAATTTCCCTCGGCTTGTTGCAGTTTGGTGCTTTGGTGGAGTTGATATTCCGAATCAAAAGCGTTAATGCATTTTCAGGTCTTATCAATTTAATCAAAGAGGTAGTGGATATAGTAAATTGCCATAAATTATGAATCTTCTGCGGTGCGACCCTGCAAATGGATCTTTCGATCCATTGTGCCCACACTGTAGCCTAGAAGGGTCTTGCCTTCTTAAAGAAGTGCTATATCTCTTTCCAAGGGAGCTATAAAGATGTTCAGTTCTAATAAATTGAGAGTCAAATTCTCCAAATCTTTTGCCTTCCAGTGGTCCCTATAGGTGCTACTCTCCGTTACACCCATATTACATACGTGTTTATTGAGGCGGTAGTGTCCCTTAAGGACACCCACCATTAATCGCAATTGAGACCGACTCGGGCATAAAAGCCATTTGCATTCCTTAGCAAGCGTAGGTCCAATGATGAAGGACCTAGATTGCCTCAGTTCTGGCGCATCTTCCCAATAAAAGCAAAACTGACGACCAAGCCACTTGGTGATCTCAGCTTTCTGGGATTGCAATGGAAGGTTGCGATCCGAGATAAGGCGCAGATGCCACTCTTTTCGTTAACCTATCGGCCCTTTCATTGCCTTCAACCCAAATCAAATTAACCCGATTCTGTTGGGCCAACCTTACAACAGTCCAGTAGTAGGTCGGAGCTCATCTTAACACAGGTAAGCGCCCGAAGTGCCGCTTGGCTATCGTAGCAAATGTAGGTATGCAATCCGGAGTGCCCTCCTCTCCCGGATTTCTAGTTACCTAACCCCTGCAATCTAAAGGCCGCTCTTCGGGCTTCATACTCTACCTTTACGCGTAGAAGTTCTAGTCCCGGAAGCACCTCCATAGATGCAGTAGGAGTCGTTCTCATACCACCGGTCATCATAAGACAGCCCAGCCGCTGAATTTGTCCTAACGCTGTCCTGATACTGTGTTTCGCTGTGGAGCGCCACCATACGAGGAGGGCGTATGTTTTAAGAGGTCTCGTCACAGTTGTGTACAGCTAGTACGTGACCTGTGGTTTAAATCCCCAACTGTTTCCCCAAAAACGTCAGCACACTCACAGTGTTGCACACACCTTTCGACTAGAGGTGGGCATTTCGATTCTTTTCGGTGAGTCAGTTCACTGCATCTGCTTCTTTGAACTGAGCTGACTCAGTGAGTCGGCTCAAAAGAGCTGCAAGATCCCTACAAACAACAACAAAGTGGAAGAAATAATATTTTTAATTTGATATATTTTTTGTGAATTGTAGAGTTGTGTTTTTGTAGTTGTTTGCATAATGGTGTTTTATTTTTTGTTACATATTACCTTTGTTGCAAACCCATATATTTACGTTCGTTAAAACGTCGACTTTCAATTATTAATTACCTGGCTCATGTCGTTTACATAGATTTTGTAACTGTGTACCAGTGTATCTACTTAACATTTTGGGAAAAAGAACAGATAGAACAGCTCGCCGGAGTCGTATCAATGAACGATAMCTGCGTTCAGTTGTCACGWTGTCAGCCAACTCGGCAAATCAGTTCAGTTCGGCGCTGAGCCGGAGAGCTGCATCTACTGAAATATGTGAGCTGCCTCAACAGCTCTTTTGAAAGAATCGACTCTTCGATGCAGCTCACTCCTGTGTTACACATCTCTACTTTTGACTCATTTCGTTAACATGATTCATCCAAGCCAGTTTGGAATCCAGGGTTACACCTATAGATACCTCACCGTCGGTACCGGCTTCAATGTTATGATTTACATGTGCTCTGAAACCGGCCCCATTTTTATTAAGGTCAACAAGGAGAGATCACAAGAGGAAAGATAATACCCCTCCCTACGGACAGCCTCGCACAGCAGACGCCTTCATCCTAGTTTTCCCAAAGTGAGCTGCAAGCGACGGCAACAGAGGATGAAATCTCAAAGTAAAATATAAAGTACCCGGATGATCTTAGTTGTTTTAGAATAACAACAAATTATTTATGTATACTGGAACTGATTAATGCTCAATATTCGCCATAAGGGGTAGGCCTTCCTATATTCAATTGAATTCATTTATGATATTAATGCACTCATGTACGTACACTATAGCGAATTAACATATTCCAGCCATAGAATGGTTAACAATGTAAAAAAACCATCTAGACCAGACGTAGCAGCAATTATTCTAAGTGGTTTGATACTGCAACAAAACTTTTTATTATAGACAAGAAAATATAATATAAAGGTTACAAAAGTGCTAAAAATACCGACGACTAAGTATTGTTTCGAGAGAGGAAAAGATGAAGAACAAGCACTGAAGCTTGCAAAATAAAGTATATACCCAGTATTGAGAACTCATTAATTAAAGTGGAAGGCAGGAGTTTACCAGAAACCATATTTCATGGTGATCTAATGGGCAGCAGCCCTCTTTTTGAACTTATCTTCAAACCCAGCGTACCTGTAAAAATGCACGTCTATGTTATGCTGTCTGCATCGCAAGCAAATAAAGATAGATCTATTTTCCTGTCATTATCAGTGTAGTTTAGGTCTAATGCAGACATCATGGCGTAGAACTGGTTTTGCCTATATGCCAAAGGCTTGGTATGATGTTAGTAGACATATAGATGGCACTGCCTAGCTGCCTTTGGGAAGTAGTATTCGTGCCATCTATGTTTCTACTAACCAGGAAACCTACGTTTCGAATAAAACTGATTGCAGCTGTTTTCGTTGTCATCTTCCATTTAAGGATTGTGTTGAGTTAAAGTTTAGCAATGTAAAAATAACTCATTAGAATATTTAGAGCAAGATATGTCCTGTGGGCTTGATGGTATTCCATATATTTCCTTAAAACCATTGGCTACAGGTTTGTTTGAGCGTCTTCCTTCAATATTGGAAGTATTGGAAGCTATCGTAATTAATTCGAATCCGTAGATCAGTTTCAGTTATACAAATTTTTCACTTGCACAGGTATTTGTATATTCGGGTTAATTGCAAAGGTTTTTGAGGGATCATTTATGAATGCTTGTCTGTTTCTTGTTGGGAATCTATTATCAGAGAACAGCATGGATTCAGTAGGGATAGATCTATAGGCACTAATGTATTTCTGTTCACAAATTTTATGTACATTTCCTTAGAATTAAGTCCTAGCCTTGATTATCTCTAAAATAATATTATAAGAGCTTTCGATAGAATTAATATGTAGGTACCGGCTACTTCGTAAGCTTCAATTCATGCGGATTTGATTTTAAGTAAATATAAACTTTATGGAACTTTATTACAAAAATTGGTTGGCAGAAGGTTGTTTTCTGTTTGAGGTCAAGTTTACTGTATACTGTTTATTTTGACAACTTCCAAACTTGTAAAAGCTATGTTTGTCTTTACTACCGGTGATGGGTAGGGTAGCTGAAAGAATTTTGTCCAACAGTTATAAAATAAAATGGACAAACTGCGAGGAATTTCAAATTTGTTTTAAATCCCCACCTATAAGAACATGGATCAGTTTTCTTTTTCAAATGTGATTATATTTGCAAATACTAGTATTTAGTTTTGATACCTTTTTTATGAAAACAAAAATGCTCATGAGTGATTGTGGTTGAATATAATCTCCATCACAACAATCTGTAAATCCGGAATAAGCAATCTTAGTTTATTTATGAATACTTCACAATTTTATTATATGAAGTATTTATATCCACTATAATATAACAATATCTTATTAAACATTTTTCTACCCGTGAGGTGTATGCATTGTGAGCATTTCTTCGCAACGAATATACAAACGTCAAACTTTATTTATTTTAGAAAAACAAGCCAAACATTCCCTAAGTATCCACCTGACCACACAGTTTCTATATGTAATTAATAAACTTAACATTAGCTGGAAAAAAATAACGTAGCAGTAAGATCATTTCACAACGAGTAAGTAATCATAACCCCAAGCTGCGTGTTCAACATTTTCACACTTTATTGAAACGCAACATCCAAGGTGGTATCTGAAAAACTAACAATCGCTAGAAAATTAGTTGATTGTATATGTAAAACATAAAAGTAAAGACAGTCACAGGTCTTTCTTGAAAATTTTTTGCTTTTTTGAGCAGTACATGGAATCTATATATTAAATAAGAATGTTTTGCTGTCCGTTGGTAAACCCATCATTGAGATTTGATTCAATTGTCTATTTGTTAAACTGTGACTCTGTTGTAAATTTATCGCAATCATTTTATGAACCATCAGCTTTGTTTATTTACACGCTAGATAACAAAACAAAAAATGTCGTGTACTATAAAGCATCGTAATGAACGAAATGGTAATATTCAAGCAAACAATCAAAACAAACAAATAGTTTGTTTCGATTGGTTTGCTGTGACATCACCCATTCGTTCATTGTAATCGAATGGGAAATAAATAAATAAATTGAGATTTATTCTGATTTCAAGTTTAGCGGAAGAAAATAAATCATTTGGTTGACATTAAATTTAAACTTTCGAACAAAACCGCATTGCTCCAAGTCGGCCACATTCCAGGCACACCACACATTTCCAGCATTTCAGCAGAGCATTACCTATAGACTTCATTTCGCTTGTAAAATTTCCAATTAGCGTACCTACTTCTGAATGTGCCTTTGAATGTACTTCACCTAATACTCTAACAATGAATATCCATTGTCACGCTCATTATTACACATTTCCAATACCTTTTCAAAAAACAATCACAATTTATTGATATTTGAATAGGGTAGCATCTATCGGGTCAGCTACTATTTACGTGATACGTATCCCATACCCAGTTTGAAAAGTTTCAGGAATTTCTTAATTTCTGTGCAGATTTTGAGCTTTTGCGTTGTTCTTCAGAGATATGCTGACCGACCTAGCAGTTTTTATTTTTCAACGTTCCACAGGCTACGATTCGTTAGATACTCAAGCGCCTTTTATAAAAATCGGTTTACCTAAATACTAAATTAAGATAGTTGATCTGAAAAACCTCCATATAGTATGAATATGTAATGGCCAATATCGACAAAATATTTTTTTCTTGTAATTTCCTCCCTAACCTGATATTCACAGTAACATATAAAATATGGATAAAATCGCTTATAGAATTAACATTATAACAGGTAGAGATAGGCAATGCAGGTATCAAATCATAGTAAATTAAAATCTGCGTCCAATAAAGCTACTATTATAAAGAATACTCCATTTAAGAAAAGTTTCATTTAGTTAAGGTTTGTCCGGGAAAACGAACAACTTTAACACCCTGTTGGGACCACAAAAAATAAATGTCGTATTTACTATGACTATATGCATAATACTATTCATCTCGTTTAGAGGATAGATAAATAAACAAATATTTCTGAAAAGAACAGTGCAAAACCGAAAATTTTCAGAAAAGTGAAATGATTCAGACTTGTTAATAAGAGAAACAATGGTGATATTATTTTTCTTAAAACAATAAAATTGGTAGCGATTTCCGTTACACCCTACGGTGTCACCATTAATATACTTATTATTTTCGTTGCGATGGCATGAACATTAGAAAACTTACCTAAATTCATTGTGTTAACATCAGCGTTATATTCTAAAAAACAGCTTTTTATATTCAAACTGTATTTCATGTACATTTGTCCCATATTCTTTTCTTTTTGGAAATATCCGGTTGCTACCTCTCAACCCTTAAACAATGTCAATCAAATATACAATGCACGCATTCATAATACATTAAGAGGTTGTTTTGGTTTGACATAAACCATAACAGGTATTTGCCTTGCCCTAATAAACTTTCATGATCGGACATTCGGTGACATACTGTATCCCCTGATAATAATAATCTGACGTTTATTGAAATTGAAATGCAGTTTATTTGCCACGCAAAGCTTACATTACATGTTCAAATCGTTTCGATGCAATGTATCATCCTCACAATGGCTGTCGGTAAATATTTATGTTATCGATTCATAATACAAGCACTGAACCTGAAAACCAGTCATCAGTATTCAAAATTACAATTCCTACATAACGAGGTACAGCAGCAATGTAAATGAGGATTTTTATCTCCAACAAAAAACACTATAAAGCTGTGGTAGTAACCAAAGCAAACGGTTTTTAACGTTCTGAAATATTTCATAACTTTTGTCAAGTTCAGTACTTTACAATTAGCTAAAGGAGTCGAACGTTTTAACATTCAGCTTCAGATGCCTGTGTCGAGCCAAGAATGTTGAAAATTTAAATTCAAAGGGATGAATAAATCTAAATAAGGTTGCGAATATCAATTCTGCAGGTGTCACTCTACTGGCATAGGATGGGAGGTTTGGATGCGTAGCACCATTAAAATTGACACGTAAGCGGAACGGACATTTATAATCGAAAGGAAAGTCGGAAGCTGAAATTCCTGTTAGAGTAAACATAAAAAAAGGGAATCCCAAAAAATCTGGAAGCAGCATGTAAGGAAAAGTGACAGGTAATTATCTACATTTACTAGAAAACAATATCTTTGTAATAACATAAAAATTTTGTAGTATGCTAAAAATATAACAGTATGTTTCCAAAAGCAGATTACTCATCCTCAATAGGAGTAATCTAAACGGTTACAAAGCAATTACAATAGTAGGTACCATATTAATAGGAGGTGCCTAATGAGTTGCGAAATATACCTACTTAGATGTTAAAATTGTTGCACATATGCACAAATAGTGTATTCGTTCCATTAAACTGACAGTCGAACGTCACATGTTGTCAAAGGTATGTAGATAATCTAGGAACCAAAAATTGAATTCCATTTAAGATCTCCACACAATCAACGATGTTATTTATAATCTTATAAAGCAATACTGTTACGACTACGAGGTTCGAAAACTGCTGATTTATGACTAACTTCCTTTTATTTAAAAACACTTGTTTCAAATACACTAAGTCTGAACACACTAGTTTAAAATACTGCTAATTCACTAAATCACTAAACTGCACAAACCAGCACTAAAAACACCTGTTTCACTAAGCCTTTCGCTCGTTCGATAACCGCTATTCTAATTCAGAACAGCCCGCGCTCACTCCGTCGGTCTATTTATAATTCCATAGAAATTTCAAAAGCGACACCTTCCAGATGCTATGGAAACTTCGCGAAGGTTCGATTGATAGAATTCTCCTGAAAGTATCGACATTTCCTACCATCTGTCAGTAGCTAGGATCACTACTTGCAGTGTCCTACTACACCGCATCTACACGCGTGCAACTTCGGTAAACAGGTGGCGCTGATTCAGTAACAATACATAGTGCTACAGATGCTAATATGCGGCAATGCGTCAGTAATAGCAGCCGATGTTTGTATAGTGTTCTTATGTTTAAAATCTTTAGGATAACTCGATCGAGTAGGTTTAAACAATAATTTCATAAATATCCGTTGGACACGTTTAATCTAACTTTTTAGTATAGATTGGATACCAAACGTCGTTATTTGTGTTCCTTAAATGTGTGCAATTTAAAGCTTAAAACTTTATAAGAAGTGAATGATACCATTTTATTATGCTCCCAAACGTAAATGACGACACGAGTAAAACGCATCTTTAATACCATTAGAGCGGCCCATGATGCTATGCTATATTGGAATTAAACGGGATTGCGTTTCCTTTTCGGGTTTTTCCGAAACTTCAACTCTCGTGCAACGGGACTGCAACTTGTGGAACTAACTGCGCAGCGTGCAATTGCAGCTTGGCAGCGAGCGAAGGACATGATGGACGCACGGTGGCACGCAACAAGTAAAATGCAGTACCAACAAGAAGAGAAGTGTTTTGCACTGCCGATACATATTATATATGTACAACTCTTCCATCTATTCACACTTACAAGTAATATTGAAGTACAGACCTTTACCGTATAACTACATATTGTGCCAAAATTCACGCACCACTTGAAGCCTTTGCAAGTATAAGAATCAGGCAGAAGTTTGTCTTTTGTCACACCGCTTACTTAACGTTTCGCTTAACGTTTCTCATTTTATAATTTACGAATTCTAATTTTACAATACCCGGATTTGCGAATGCAGGTGGCAACATGTACTTTGAGGTTTGCATGAAAGACGATGCTTTCAGTTTAAAAATCTTTCATTTATATGTTTGATGAATAAAAATGTTACTTGAATAAAAATCATAAAAGTAATTATTAATATGTTTGTTTCAAAATGTAAGCACAACGTTTTTATCACACTAACAAAATAATTCAGTAAACATTTTTATTCGGTTTAGTGTGCAGAACGAACAAAAAATTGTTTGGCATAAATTCAAGAAGCATTTAATGAATGTTTAAAATTGTTAGTTTTTGAAATGTTACATGAAAATATTTGTTAATAAATGCTATATCAGCGTTCCATAGCGCACAGTGGCGTGGCAGATAGCATCAATGTATCATAGTGTTTATAATATGTAGCACGAATAGTTTTCAACCGCAATCTCAAAGATTGCTTTTCATGCAAAATGGAAAATCAGTATATTGACAATAACTAAATACAAGTAAATCAACCGTCAATTGGTTTAATATTTTTTGCATTGCGTGTTGGTATTAGTGCAAACATTGTATAAATCTACGCCATTGAACTTCGCCATTTTGGCTAATTGTCATGGTTTTTTTTCGTTTTGTTTCTTTTGTATCAAATTGGCTCAATAAAGAATTTTATTATTATTATTATTATTATTATTATTATTATTATTATTATTATTATTATTATTATTATTATTATTATTATTATTATTATTATTATTATTATTATTATTATTATTAATTCCCGTGTGCATCAAACTTAGTGTATATTGTAATTTGTACTTGGTATTCTTTATAACCAATTGTCAATGGCAATACAGTGTACATAATGATTTTAGTATTAACCCCTATAACTATTAAAAAAGTACCTTTAACTAACCTATAGGTTTGTAAATCGTAGTAAAAGTTATATGCGAAGACGAGGTAAAATAATCATGTTTGTGTAGGTAGCTACCTATATCAGCATAGTGCTAGACAAATTTTTTTTAAATCATATTTTTCTAAGATTCTTATAAAACATTGGTTTCTATATTCGGCGACGTAAGAAAGTATTTTACAAGAAATAAACCAGACAATATAAACGTAAAATGTAAGAATCAATATCAGTTTCTTCTAAATAATTATAATTGTATGATGGAAGTAGACAATTAAATTTTGATTACAGCTGCAACGCACTTGGTTTTAATTGCATAAAAAGCATTGCTAGATTCAATTTAATATTTTGGCTTGACAAATAATTAAAGAAATATAGTTACTACGCAATCAACAAGCCATCTTGTGTGGGTACATAAATAGTATAAAGGCTATAGCGCAATACATTAATTTGTATGCATTTTGTTGCCAATTATGACCAAGTGTGATGGAGCGGATAGCAAAATTTAGTTACTTGCATGATTAACTTGATACCATTATTTATAAAAAAAAACTCTTAAATTAATATGTACAAAAGTATATACTTTTTAAATCACTGTATGTAAAAAGATAAAGATAAGAATCTGATAAATGATGATCATTTTGACATATTTATGCCAACACAAATATATTATCGCAAATAATTTTAATACGGCTTACAAATGTATTTGGTGTGCTGCACTGTTATATTAAAAGAAAAAGTTACAGAGGACAAATACTGAAATATCAAGATTAATCACCCGTAACCAGAACCGTGTAACTGTAGAAGATATATCTCAAGATATTTACGATGCACTCTAGTTGTAAATATTTCTAATATCGCCTTTGATAACATTCTGGTAAAAGGAACATATCGGGATTTCAAAAATATTAGGAATACCACCACTTATCAGAAACCCGAGACTCTCGTACGAGACCGAGACTAAGTAGACCGAGACCGAGAGCAAAGAAACCATGCCTTTCCGAGACCGAGACCACGTAGCACCGAGACCGAAGCACTAATCGGAATGCAGTACCAACTAGAAGAGAAGTGTTTTGCACTACCGATACATATTATATATGTACATCTCTTCCATCTATTCAAACTTACAGAAATATTTCCGGAGGGTGGGACCAGCGCCTGTAGATTAGGCAATCCGTGCAGTTGTCATTAGGTGCTTGCTATCGTATGTTCTCGAAGTTTCTACGTTAGATGGCTCTGGAACTTTCAAGCGGTCAGTATAGCGCGACAAAGCGCGCTCAGATGCAGTTTGTTTTGAAAAGCGGTAACAAGTGAATAAAGCGACCCGAGCGTTCTAAAGTGTCTTAGAATGACTATCATCAGTTACAGAATAAAAAACATAGGGAGGCTTAGAAAGGCGTCGAGGCGACAGTGGTGAAGAAGAAGAAGAAGAGAGATGTGATATAAGGCGACTGACTGAAGAGAGCAACAAAGGACAAAAAGGTGAAGCAAGGTTTTGTTAAAGTAACAGTTGGCAAATAAGTAAATACGTACTTCTTCTCGTTTTGATAGGTATAGGACACTAAAGTGATATAAAAAAACAGCCTTATGTTAAATGTAAGTATAGGTACTTGGTTAAAACATATTTATAGTTGAGTAGAAGCTTCTAGTGACCAATCAAAAATCCAAAATCCAATCAAAAAGCTATTAATTCGAATCGACGAACGCCCCTCTGAACTCCGGAACGCAAGCGAAACCCATGGTCGATGGGAACCGGACCGAAAATCAAAACGCAAATTTCGCATTTTGTGCGTAAACAATGGGCAGCATCGTGGGGCCCAAGGGGGTCCTCGTCGGGCGCCAATCAATGATATAAGAGGGAGAGCGCGCGCGCGACGCACCTGACATACCCGTATCGGCCCAATTCATCTCGCGCCTCTTCACAACCCGTTAGCCGATTTCGTGCCGCTGCTGGTGTTCGTTCTTCGCCCTCTGTCATACGTACACACGATCTGGTGCCAGCGCTGAGCCGCCCGGCCCCCTCGTCATGTGATTACCTGGTGAGCATTCAGTCCCTTCGGTGTTGTTATCCTGTTTTGCTTGCCCCATGCACCGCGAAGGTTATGCTTTCGAGATTTGATGAAAACTCCGGAGAATTCGAATGAAACGAGTTTTCCTGACAGCTCGGTCGGATTTTTTCAGATTGATGATGGAGCCATCAAAAGGGAATACTGAAAAAATTTATGACTATGAAACGATATTACTTCTGAAAAAATATTGAAATGTATTTTTTAATGAAGTTTTAAACAAATAATTATAAATTTCTCGTTAGATCTTCTTTTGTGCAAGCCATGTAACTGCGACAATTCGACGATTCGATACAAATCGCACATTGAGATAAGTACTGGGCAAGTCCTTCAATTACATTCAAAGCTCTATTTTTTTAGAAATGCTCTGCTGAAATCTATTTTCTTCTTATCAACCAATTTGGTTCGCTTATTGGCGAAAATAGCCAAATCATGAAACACGACAAACAGAAACAAAATGGGTATATTATATTTAAATGCACAATTTGAAATAGAATATTCATTTTACTTTTTATTTGAAAGTGTTGTAAAAATCTATTGTTTTTTTTTAGATATCTCAGTATTCATGCGCTTATACTTTTACAGATAGGAAAACAAGTTATAAAGATAATATTATGTATTCAAAATGTCATTTAACTTATACAAGTATATAACCACTTAATTCGCAACGCTTTTAGATTTGTTGAATCTATTAGCTGCTTGATACAGAAAAATTATTTTTAAACTTTTGTTGATTGAAAAGTTTGTTGTTTTACATTCGCATACGAAATTTATTACATTTTTAGATAGTTGAACTGTAAAGTTCGCGTACCTATAAGCTGCTTGCCACCATACCAACTTTAATAATTTAAATTTTTACGTTTGTTTAATTTTTAAAATACATTTTTTAAAAGTATCAAAATATCGTTTTAATTGGGCACTGATGGCAGCGGAATTTTGTGATACTATGTATTATGTTATAATGGGCTATGTAAAAGTATAATTTTGTTATCACCGGCGCAAAATGTATACAGAACACCAATTTCCTGTTGCAAATGGCAGTAAAATAACAAAACCAGACAGATGTGAAAACTCTCCGTGCACAAATATAATTTTAACGGCAATAACGCTACATTTCCTTTATGCGCGTTGAGCAGCACAGTGTAGCAAATTACCACGTAGTACCACAAAATTCCCACGCTATCAGCGTCAAATTAAAACCACACAATTAAAGAACCTTGATATTTTAAACTGTGCCTTAAAAATTAAATAATTATAAAAATTCAAAGGTATTTAAAATATTTAATCGCAAGCAACATTTTAATTCAACTTTACAGGAAATTAAACAATCATTTAGATTAAGTAACAAATTTACTTAAAAAATAGTACGTTTAAAAGCAACAATCGAACAATCGAAAACATTTGAAAGCTAGATTTTGTCGCAATAGTTATTCAAGTCTATTCAGCAACAAAGTATGCGTGAGACTTAACAATCGCTTAAATTATAAGTATAGTAGGTAACTATCACAAAAATTCAACAACCTTAAATACGTTGCGAATAAAATGGATACTTGTTATAATTAAAGTTTATTTTAAATATATAAATTATTTTTGTAATTTGTGTTTCTCTCTGTAAATATGTGAGCAGAGATTTTTAAAATAAAAAAAATATCAGATTTGGCCAACGATCGTTTTAAATCCATAATAACTCCTTTAGATGGGTTATTTTTATTTTGTATTCAACTACTTAGATAATTTTTGCTATGCTTTATACTTTCTTTGATTAGCTATTATAGCAGCGACTTCTGATCAATATATTTAAGTGTGATTTAAAATGAGTCACTAACAGAAACAATAATTATTTCATGAAATGAATTCTGCTTTTAACAAATCACTGTTGTTTTCTGCGATACGTTATTATTTTAATAATAAGATAACCAAACCAAATTAATTTGTACTATAAAACGGAAATTTTTTATATTTTGAGGTAGTTTACCTAACAAAATGACCAGTGGAAAATTAATTCGATATTTTAGCTATATAATTATTCCATTTACCATTTGCGTTTCGTATATTTAAACGTATCAGCGACCTAGTGTTTAAGTATCTAAAATATATCCTCAGATTTTTATTGCGATCATCTTAACTCGAATATTTTTTTATAAATATTATTTATATTCCGCATTTGATGCGATAGTTTATTTTTATGATATTTTATTATATATACTTCTAAATAACGAGTAAAACGACGTTTTATATTCAACTGAATCGCTGTCTGCTGTCTAACGTCAAGTTAGTAACTTCTCATTCTAAATAATAGCTTGTAGAGTAATTAGCAGTGGTGATATCACTTGCAAAAGGGAAAAGCGCTACGTAAAATTTGTTGTTAAAAATTTATAAGCCATAATCAGGGGATATTCACTCCAAGACAGTAAATAAAGTTTTTTAACTCTTAAAAGCTGCTACAGGAATGCTAAAATCCTTGCAGTTGAAAACTTTGACGACAATGGCTGCAAGTGATCAAATTGTTTATAATTATTCAGTATGCTGTATTGTCTAATTTTGATTGCTTGGTCACAGAAAAATAGGTATTTGTTTATTCTGTGGCTTGGTTTCGACGGAACATTACATATATTTACGCATACTTAATACTTGTTTATTGGAATATTCTGCCAATGCTTCTCTTTATTTTGTTCTGTCGTTTCTGAAGTTTCTTTCCTAGTTACACACATATGGGACGAAAACAAAAACTCATGCACGCTACGCGACTAAACTGTCAGTGTGGAGATATAAACGTTGTTTTTATTACGCATGCATCATAATCAACAATTATCGCACGCTGCAGCGTGTGTAAAATGATGATTATGATGCACCTACTTTTTTATTACCTAGATATTTATTTACCTGCCGTTTAAATTACTAGGTATACCTTTTGTACCCATATCAAAATGAACGAACACTTTTAAAAACAACATTTCTTTATTCTAAGTAACTATAATACTCTTATTTTAAATAAACATTGATTGTACAATTTGTATTTTTAGATATTTCATTTTATGATTTAAGCCTACTAAAAATAATTACAAAATTGTAAAAGAGAATGTTTAATGTTTAAAACATTTTTGAGCTTATGATGCATTCGTAATAAAAAATAGCGTATGATACGCGTGTATAAATAAGAGGCCTTTAAAGCCCTTGCGACTTACAAAACACTCCGCTGCGCGTCGTGTTTTGAAATATGTCGCGCGTGCTTTAAAGGCCCTCTTATACACTTGTATCATAATATACTATTACAATCGTTGCGTTTATGGTCGACCATGTTCGCTCACAAAAATATGTCAAATTAATTTTGACATTTTTTTTAAACATTTCTACCTAGGTATAATGTACCTATACTTCTTTACAACATTGATTGTATATAATAACGTTTTATAAAAATCAGAAAAAGTTCAGTATCGCAATTTTGATACATGTCAAATTACAAATTTATAAGATTTGATGTAAGTACTTTTTTCAATGAACAAAATACAGCGAGGGGCTAGCTAGTACAAAACTGAATAGTTTGATATATTGCATACAAAATACTTTAATCGGCAAGATATACTGAGAATTCCCTTAATAAAGAGAGCAAAAAAATAGCGGACAGTATCGAAACTAATAAAACAATTCGTATAAAACTCATCTATCCGTGACCCTCTTGTGCGCACTATATATAAAGTTTTCTTGTTGTTGGGTGAAATCTAGAACGCTTGTTACGAGAACTACATTTATACGACTTCCATCATCCTCTCGCTTCCTTTCGACAAATAAAAGAATTAGTTTTCCAATTAAAATCAGTCTAAATAATAGTTTTCCCAAACGGAACATATGTGCTAACTTTTTGAATATTTTAATTGTGCAGTACCTGAGACCTCAGATTTTATTTTAAGAACTACAACTTTATTTTCACGAATTAATGCAAAAAATACATTTGGTCAGATAAGATCATTATTATAGGATAGTATAAAATATTAGTTGCCAGGAAATAATATGAGCATGCTAATGTATTACGCCAACGTACTACGCCGATAAAATTTTGAACACGTGCACAAAGCCTTTCCTTTTCCAACTTTGTAAAGTAACTTTACATATTATGTAGATATGTTCTGTTTATAGGCATGCATTGTGAGACTTCTAATGAGTGCTGCAAATTTTTTTGAAGGACAAATTAGGTAAAAATTTGTTGTTAATGCTCATTTATTCAGGTTTGACTGAAGGCTTCCACGAAGTATCACTAATTAGAGTTGTTTCCATTTGTGAAATTCATCAATAGTGGTTGCTTTTTACGTAAAATGATATCTAATATAAGGTACTGCTCTTACATATTTAATAATAGTATCTCTCATCCTTTTTCTGTATTTTATGGTTTGTTTTAGTTCCTAATACGCATAGAAGCTTGTTTTGAGTACATTTCTTTATTAAAGTACAACTAAAACCTATATATTCTATATGTATTTCTCTTAATTCCCCTATCCCATACCTACCTATATCACCTAACTGTATTTCACCGTACTACCCGCATTGAAAACTTAATATTCAAGTATTCGCTTTGAATTGACGAGGTACCGTCATGAATGGAAGCGCATATATGGTATGGTGTTTTCTTTTCATTAGAATAAAAGCGTTTTCACTTCGCGCTTGAATGAAATTTTGAGACAATGGAGAATAAGATCGATTATTCTAAATACTCAGGATTAAAAACCAGCCTTTGTCGACAATGAATGTTTCTTTTTGTGTTTATACGGTTTAAATCTGAATATAATGATTGGTTTAATACTATTGCTGATGACAGCGATCTGTATCCGATAAACTAAAATCTTGTAAAATTTACCCTCGCGATCCCTGACACACTGTCAGATTCCACTTAAATTAAAGTTCATGAACTCTAGTGAATTCCACGATTGCGACCACGAAATATTCTTGTATTTTTTAATGCTTTCTTTTATCGACAGCATGCCGCTTTAACCGCTTTAATTAATCACACTATTATCACATTAACAGGTTCAAAAAACAAACGAAAGTTAGTTAGAAAACAACATAAGATATTAATTTAATATTTAACAGTCACAGAAGTAATAATATAATAAAATTTTGAATGTACATCCATGATAATACTTAGGTACTTAGTTTTATCATATTTTGGGGTAAGCAAAGTAAAGAATATTCACTTAGGAATTTAGAATACCCTAAGGCGTAATAACAAACTAATTTTACGCAGATGTAATAAATTGCATCACATTGAAACACTGCCAATTCATTCAAAAATCCTTATAGAAGTGGCCTAAATATGGTAACTGTTTCTTGCTCTTTCTTACATAATTCTAGCTTTGTTTAAACTGTTATTTTAGCCAAGCATGAGCCTAATGATGGGTGTTAACGTTATGCAAAGTTTTCTGTAATTAAGATCTATCACTATTGTGAATGCTTAATTTTCTACTATCTGTAGATAATACACATTGTATACTTATGATGTAAACAGACTAGTACTCTAGAATATTTTTTGTATTTAAATTAATATCTAGGATTTCTTCACAGCAATGCCAACAGTTTGATATACTAGTTATAATTTATGATCATCGAGTTAGGGATTAATTCTAGAGCCTTTGATCCTAGCAATCATGTTAATGCTTTAAATCCTATTATTATTTCAACACATCACGCAATATTATCCGTTTCTATTACCAACTCTTAGTTAAGAAAGGAATATTTGTACAGCTAGCTACAACTGTATTTGCTGCTTTGCACGATAGACATAAGATGTCTTAATTAGTTAGAAATATCCACATTTCAAGGATATCTAATCATTGGTATTTGCTGCATTCTCGCTACGAATTTTGATGTGTGCCTTGGTTCCTCTCTTTGACTAGCTTAAACCAACATCTGTGGAAACGTAGCCGTTGTTGAATTAAAGGCACCGTGGTACTTTCATTTATTTTTTTTATTTTAAGTTGCAAGATCAAAGGGAAATTAGGAATTTACTGCTGCTGCTGCTGCTGCTATGAATTTGAGAGTTGTCGAAAACCCTTTGCATTCAAGCTGCTTTAATTATCTAAATAACATTTTACAGAACTTAGTCGTTGCTTCAAAAATTTAAGTTGCTGTATTAATTTAACGGGACTGTGTCGTCATCATATGCATGAGCTTTTATTAGTCTAATACATTCTAATAAAAGAGGAAACAAACATATTGCTTGCATAGTTAAGTTATATTATGTGGTTATTGCAAGAATCGCTAGCTTGGAGAATTAGACACCATGATTTGTGATTTTGCGGTTATTAGCCGCTAAAACGGTGACTTTACGGTTTCACATGAAGCATCAGTAGGTATGCAATGTAATCCACTTTGTTGATACAGAAGTTCAACCATGGATCTAAAAACTTATTTTCATAAAACATTTTGTATTAACTGTCAGTTTTCGGTTATGGATAACTTGATTTAGTAAAAAGGAAAGGTATATCTAAGTCTACGTCATTAAAAGCTGACTGAAATTAACTTTCTTTTGATATAAGAATGTAGATGTAAGTCACTATGATTTCATGATTTTTTATTAACAGCACGTCAGCTTTGCTTGCCGACTGTCAATTATTTAATTGTTTGAGGTGTTCCTTAGCTCCAACCATCAAAGATCATTCATGAAATTCATATTTCTTTTTCAAGTGTTGGTAGCTTAGGATCCCAATTTATGTGGGACAAACAGGAAGATCTTTGACGATTGGAGCTAAGAAACACCTCAAACAATTTCAAAAATGTAAGAACAGTGTTGTAGCTACCAGTTTGGATAATGTAAAAATTATACAGTTTTGCAACAAATCACCAAAATGAAACTTTTTAGAAATTTCAGAGAATTACAATATTTTGAATGACCAAAGTTTTACAGTTTTAAATGAAAGTCACCCATTTTAAATAATTTGTTCAATATTCAATCATAATGTTGGTGACTTTCTGCAACTGCGCAAGTTACACTGATAATTTTAAAGTGTAGACAGTTGTTTTCTTTTTCTTTCAAAATTCCCCATAGTTTATATGACGATGGCCATTTAGGGCCGAAAGCCCTCTGCCAATTAGTATTTAATAAAGTGCAGAAGGCATTGATTTTTGAATAATTTCTGTTCTATAAAGCTTTTTAGAACTCGTGACATCGTCTATTTAAAAATGGCGATAAAAGGGCAAATAAGCAGATAATTTTTAAATGCTCTTATGGAGGTTGCGATAATGTTATTAAACATTAACATGTTTATTTATCGTAAAAAGCTCTTTTGAATAAAGATACAAATTAGCTAAGAGAAGATGGTAGATAGGTACGTGAAGTGTTAGCAGCGAACATTTTATGACAAATATTAAATGCAGAAATGTGAGAATAAGAAAAGAGCCGAGGAAAAGCACCAGTGTACCAAAATTTGAGTTTTTATAAACTTGTTTACTTGCGTCCGTCGTTGGCTATCTAATAATTTTCGGAAACACATCCTTGGGATATATATTTTATTTTTAAAACGTACCGAGTAAGGAATACAGCTTACAATAAAGGATGTTGCCTACATTTTGCATGTTCACGGCAAAAATTTGCTAATTATATTTGTGTCGTAAAAGACATTTTAAATAAATGACGAGATAAAACAATAAAACGCTAGCTAGCTAACTCACCTGAACAAAGTCAGTTTTGATGAAAAAAATACAATTGCAAACTGAAAAATTATGACCTGAATAATTGTTAATCTTTAGACATACCAATATATTTCAAAAACAAAGCAATGAATATACCTTTCCTTTGACAAAAATCAAGTTATCCATGATCGAAAGCTGCGAAATTTAAATTCTCTTATTAGGAAACCTTATCAGCGAATATAAAATGTAGTAGTTAAAAATCTTTTCATGTTCTATCTAAAAGTGACTACCCCGCTTTTTTTACCTTTTTGGCTTCTTTTACCGCAGTGTAAACGTTAAAATTTAAAAAAAAAATGAAATAAAATTGGCGTGAAATGGAACATATCTGTTGTTAGCAAAGTGGCCCGTATTTTTGATAAGAAATTCGTAAATGTAAAAGTATGCAGGATGTTCCACTAAAAAATAAGATTTGTTGCTGGTAGAGAAAGTAGGACACCCTCCAAAATAATTGTTTAATATAGAGAGTTCGATTTGATACAGTTTTATAAAAGTACAAACACAATTATTTTAATTAATTTAATTAATTTTAATTATGCCTTCGATTAAAACGGAAATAAGATTTCCGTCTAAAATACGGTTTTTTATGAGTTGCTTAAATTGTAATACACATACAAATCAAGCAAATTATTAGTGTTTTACATGGTTGTCACAATCCGAAAAGAACGAAAACCGATAAAGTTGACGCTCACACCTGCTTAATCGGATATTTTAGTTGCATGATGTTATAAATAAACGCATCTAGGAAAATCGCGTTGCTTTTATGTAAAATCACGCGAGTGAGCGACTAGAATCACGGCATGCTTTACGAGACAAAACACGGTCGGCACGCTTTTAACTTCGACAATAACCTACAAAATAAGCCGTCATATTCAGGTATAGAGGACAAGGAGAAGTTACGCGCCGTTACCTATTTTAATGTTGAAGTACCGCACCCGGTTGCAGCAAAGCTCTCACAATCCCAATTCAATTTTGAAGCATTGATACAATAATCGATACCGATATAACACAGTTCAGGGCTCTGGAAGGATGGTTCGGTTTAATTTGCAGCCTGCTAAGCAGTGACTTCTTCTTATTAAAAACTACTTATATCAGCTAATTATATTAGCTTTTTACTCTGTTTAAATTCCCTTTTAATGTAGTAGGTACCGTAAACCAGGGCTACCTGGACATCCTCTTTTATACATTTTTGCAAAACTCTCAACAAGTTTGAGAGTTATGATTATAAAAAGATACATTATATCGACGTAACTTATAGATATGACATTAAAATTCATAAAAAATAAACCCTTCTCAAAAAAAAGATGATTTGTTGTGACTAAGCAGACTACGTACGCAAGTAATCTTACCATATCCCAGTTACCCGGCACAGTTTTCATAAAAGGATATTTACACCTTTAGTTGTCAAATTATTTTTGAATAAAATTTGGGTTGAGAATAACAGATTTTATAAGCATACAATAAAATAAAAAAGGGTTTCTACAAACTTACAGAAAAAAAAACAAAAATTAACAAATATATTGTTTGGTAGAGGGCTTCAATAAACGATTCATGCAACGCGGACAGCGTTGATTTCTGCATTCTTTGTGCCGCCTTTTTGTAACTGCTGCCAAGCTACAATATGCGCGGCGATAGTACTGAAGGTTGCAGATCAATATGTCACGCCGCAGCTTTCTGCTACCTTAAAGTTAATTATTCCACAAAAAATAACACTCCCAGACGTTTTCTCATATTAAAATATATCAAATAATTCAATAATCGACAGATTACAAGTAAGCAATAGTTGTGTTCACCTTTCGCATCTGTTCCAGGTTTAATTTTTTGCCTTTCTTTCCTGTTTCCCCTATCCTCCTCGATGTTCTTGGAGCAATTTCACTAAGCTGGTATCCGAACCCGTGGCATTTCGTCATTATTACCTACCAGGAATAATCTCACACTTAGCTCGTTTCTTTTAATAAAGGCGTCAATAAAACTCAAGTCTAGGACAGTTTTCATTGACTATGCGGACCAGCTTTCCTTGTTTATCGAAATATTTTTGATTGCATTTCTTATATCTCGTTTGCAAAGGAAATCCCCATTGTGCTACCACGCCAAGTGTATTGATAATTAGGGCTTCTTCTTCCTGGCCAAGTAGCGTTGGGTGTCCAGCAGACTCCATGTGATTTCCAAAGAGCCTTCGCTCCAACCAACTAAGAGTCAGTCCATTTCCGCCTCCCTCTTTTTCAACATTTCAGCCCTTAGCGCTTCCACAGCTTCAAACATTTTTCTGCAGTCGTAATCCTTGTAAAGTCTTGAGCCATGTTGCCACCACGATTTAATCAATGTATGCCCGTAAGAAATACAAAATATAGGGAAAATTGAAATATAACAAGTTAAAGAAAAACTGAAGTGAGCGAGTAGCCCTGCACGGAGAAAAAAGGTAGTGTAAACCTAACAATAAAATTATTGCAGTTTCATTGTAATAATTTTTAACGGAAATTGGATGTAAGGATACAAAATATATAAACCCACTAGCATTTTTTATTTGTTGTAAAACCAAAATTTTTGTTGTTGCGGTCGTTTGCTGAGTTATAAATACTCTTGTTAAAGTCAACACTGCTATAATTACTGATTCAATTTTAAAAATAATGTTAGTTTAATTAATACATTAACATAGTGGCACCTACAATATTTAGCAGTGCTTAGTCAAACAATTATTAGAGCTAATCACAATTGTGGTATATGCAACACTTCCCTTAGTTTGGAGGCAATTGAAATTCGTGTTCCGCTCTGGGAGAAGGTCACGTGATTTGAGCAGTATTTTTCATTGGACTAAATAGATTAGTCGGCGCAAGGTTGTCAAGCGTACGAGAAATCTCGTACATATAAGCTATTTACCCCCTGCAGATATGAAGGTTATTTGTCCACCTACTGTCTCGAAATTAAAAGTATTAATATCTTAATGAATGAAAAGTGTCAGTGATAGGGTTTAGTTTAGTAATTACGGCGACTAAAAGACGGGCGTATGAGAAGGCAGCCCTGTGTGCGAGTATTTCATCGTGATCGGTACGAGAAATACTTCCAACATATCTGCCAACTCTGTCGACAATATCGTGTTGTTGAAACGCGGTTGAAAACAGAACGACGCCATTAGTTTTAGGTATTTGTTCTGTGTGTTGATGAAGACTTTGTTCGTATAGGAAAAAAATCGGAAGGTACGTTTAATTTGACATTAAAATATAACGCATTGTCACTGAACAGGCATGGACGATGTTGTAGCAATTTCTTAAATAAATGGGGAATGGAATCTTTACTTTATCGATTTCCTGGTAAGTATTTACTTAAGTTTTTAGTTCGCACTAGGTATATTTAATGATTGTGCACAAAAAACATGTCATTCGTCAAGCTGTTTGAAAGCATGTGAAAGCTTCGGCGAATAATTTAATTGCAATTATGGCGTTGGTCAAATATTTTGAAATAAATTAAGTTATCTGTCACGAAATTTTTCAGATTTTTTGCAAATAACATATAGGTATTTCAATTTTACGCTTTAGTTTATCGACATAGCATTTTGTTTGGCGCGTTTACTAATATTATTTTCAGCAAAATAAGTAGCCATATTACTTATTACTTTTTGTTTTTAGGCAGGCAAAGACGGAATCCAATGTTTCCTGGTCTCACGTATTATACTAGAAACTCTCAGTATCAAACATCATAACACATATATATGTTATAACTATTAGTTTTTTTGTTATTCTTTGCAATATTAATAAAAAAATTGTTTTTCAACAATATTTTATTTGATTTCCTTACATAAAGTGTATATGAAGCAACATTAACGTTGTGTTTATTGTGGCAGCAAGAATTGTGTAGATTTGCTATAAATTGTGGTTTAATGAAACGGATAGGTTAGTTGGGACAGTACTTAAAAAATGGAAGACAAACACAGTTATTTGTTACTTATACACTTACTACTGTTAGGATTACAATTTGATCTTGTATTTATCTATATATACTTAATATTAAATTTAACACAATTTGTTGTTGAAGGCACTTGGCTTTGTGGTACATCAAGCACCAAGTAATTGTGAAACTTTGCCATAATATTATGGATGGTATAACCATAAAACTCTCTAATTTGTAACAAAATTTACCTACAACAACTTTTGAACTAAATTAACTATATTGTATTGCTGTCACATATGTACACACAAATTGCCATTATGACTACACCAATTGATTTTAATTTTACAATAAATTTTTCTCCGTGTGCAGTAGTCAAATAGCCCAAGAGTTTACGGTAATCACAGTGGCAGACTCCTACTAGCACTTGCAACTATACAGGCCTGTAATAGTATTTCACTTTAGTTTCCATTCTTGTCCACATCAGAAGCTTCTTAATGGTCAATTTAAAGTAGCGGAAATTGCAATCAGTGGCATTTATTCAGGATTATTTCTCTTGTACACACGCATATATATGGCTCGTTTTCATAATCTTGTCATTATTCGAAAATCCGAGCAAAAATCCATCCGGTGACACGTCATACAGTCGCAGCTAAATCCCGCGGGATTTGGAAAAAATTGACGTATTTCAAAAGCTTTTCCCAGAAAAACGCGTCAATCATTACTCTCCGATATATTAGTAATGGACGTGAAAATTTTTCCTTTTACCCTCGTGAATCTCCCTTTTCCTTCAAACTTTCCAACTATATAAAGAGATATGGTAACTGTAAGGATACTTATACTGCTTAGATGTAAGCGAGGGATATATTGTAATAATATTAATTAATTAATAATAAGTAGTTGAAACTAGATTCACTACTTGCAACTTATTCTAGAAGATAAAATAGATTATATCTGTCAAGACTAGAGATTTTATTTGGAAGTTTAACACTTTAGAAATGGAACTCTAACGGAATCAAATATGACGGGGCGCTTTTGAATGAATGATTAATTAAGATGGAATTTGGTGTTATTGTTTTAGTGTCGTACTTTTCAGACTATATAACATGGCCTAGATGTCCAACACAGACTACATTACAAGCGGAACATGGTAGTATATATAACCCAAATGATCGATCGTTGCATCTTATTTTTACTGTGGTTGGAGAATCAACATGAACTCTGCGAAGGAATCTGCGTTGGCGAGTTTATGCATGCGAACGCAAGTTCTATCTTTTTTGAATGAATAATATTGAATAAAAATTTTTCACTAAATAATTTAGCAAACTGGTTTTTCTGCAATTTATAGGGTTATGCAAATTCTTTTTAAAAGCGATGTACGAAAGGGAAATTTTTAAAAGGCTATGAAGAACGAAAAATTGATAATTTATGTTAGGGCTGATGAAAAGCAAAAAATAACGTTATTTAGAGGAAGTTAGGAAGAATATGATTCACTTTTTTGATTAATGAACAGACCCAGAAAATCGTGTTCAGTCTCCCTGCCATAAGTAAAATTTATGGATGAAGGAGTAAATTAGCAAAAAAACTTTTAAACATATACAAAGTGTCGTTTATGACCATTATTTGCATTTCATCATTTTGTTTGTACTCAATTTGTGATTAAGTGTATAAATAACCGTATCACGTCACATATTCTATTTAAATTTTTATCGAATTTTTTGTAATTTTATTCAAATTGATGTATAAACGCATAAATAAAACGCAACGAGCCTTTTATAGTCTACTTTTCCGTGCTTTACTGCACATCGCCTGATTTTCGGGTATAACTAGAATATGACACGATTATGTGTATATACAGATAATTTGGTAAGCAAAGATGACAGCTTGGGAGTATTTTATTTAGTTCTAGCAAAAAATTTTTCTAAAAACCTTTTCAATAACATGTGACCGAATACAAGAGCACGACGAAGATTGCTATCATCATCATCAACAACTGGTGCTTGTAATAAATCATCTGCCCTGATCAATCCACTTTTAGCTCTTTTATACGACTGGTAGATGTTATATGAAAGTAGAAAAATGGAAACTACTAAAATCCAAATTACTTACCGCAGTATGTTTTTTTTGTTTTAAGGACGGACAACGCCAAGTGTTTAGTTCACGTTGTTAAGAAATCAAGATTAACAGGGATTAGTGGGGTATGAGTAAAGGTTCCTTACATATACGTACGAAATTGTAATTTTAAAAAATCACCGAGTATAGCATGAATATTTTAGGAGAAACTACGTCATAGCAGTAAATTTTATGTTATAGTCGGGTAAATTTGAAGAGCTACTGAAATTTGAACCTTTTTAACACAATATTATGCTATGAGCTATACTTACGCAATTTATTGTCAGTTTTGTCAGTTATAACATAATATTTGTATTCGAAAAAGATCGAAATAAAAGATCGAAACCTCATACAAACACAAAGTTTTTTTAATTTTAGATAATTAGGAGCCTAAACCTACAAAGATAAACATATATAATATACATACGTAGTTACGTCAGAACTATAAGAAAAACGAAAAATGCCAAAATATACAACGTAAGTACATTAAAAAAAGAGAATTTTTTGTCAGTAATTGTAGATGAAGCAATATATAATTTTGAGATCCCTCGTCCTTGTTTTGATTCGAGTTTTAATATATTTTCAAATGTATGAGCTATGCTGTGTGCACTGTATAGTAGCTATGCAGCAATTTAAAGAATTAGTTAAAATTATATAAATTTTGATACGGGTACTTCGAAATAGTAATATAAAAGTTTTTGGTTTCTATTATTTTTATAAGTTTTACACAAGCCCAGAAACGAAAATGTCCTAAAGCAAAAGGAATATTTTGAACTTTGAACTATAGCTTTAACGGGAATTTGTGCAATCTTCCTTCTAAAACTCATTTACTACTCGACTAGCGAGAAATTGCGGCTGAGATTCAGATAAGATGCATACAAGAATGAGTGGGAGAACGAAGCTCCTGAATCCTGCTATTGCTGTGTCCAGTGAGCAATCATGGACGTGCCAAACTCAGCCGCAATACAAGTTCTCGTCAGTCGAGCTGAATGGCGTTTTAAATTACTAAAGCTGCTCTCGCGTAGAACAATTGCAGGAATCTTGTTTCTGTATAGTGATTAACTTTGGGGTTGAGTGTAACTATTATCAGGTGCTTATGATTTGCTATTAAACACCCGTTCCTCTAGGCTTTTATGTGTATTTTCAACGATACTAACTATACGACAAATACCCCTCTTGTGCGATCAAACACATTATTTCTTGATTTTTTCCTTTGTTATTAGTAACTTTTATATTTAGCTACAAATAGTAAAATTGTAAATGGGAATGAGTTGTTCCTATTGAGTTGCTTTGTAATTTCGCAACCCGCTTTACATATAAGCCACGAGCCGCCACTGCCGCCGAGTAATAAATACATATGAAAGCTGCAGGATTAAGTTTTGCGCACCTCGATAAATTTGCAAGACGGGTATAAAATTTCCGCAGCGGAATTTATCCGTTACGGTTTCGCTTACAGAATATTGAATGGGATTCTGTATCAATTTTAACGAACTGCGAACCATCTGTGTCTCGGAGGTCCATAATMTAGAGGGACTTCCGCCGGTTTTGTCGGAGATGTGGCATTAGTGTCGATTCCAGGCTGATTCTTAGTTTTCCCACCGTCCTTGCCAGCTGGGCTCGTTCTCGGATTTTCGTGTTTACTGCGTCTCTAGATCCGCCTCGTGTTTCCGCTTGTGCAACATGACCCTCTCAAAGAACTTTTGCTCTGCAGCCGCACTAGCGGATTAGTTTCCAGCCGGAGGTTTTGCCGTAGTTGTACCTACAACATTTCATTTCGTGTTTCTGTTTAATTAGGACTCGGAGAATTGTACCTTTATTAAGGTGCAACAAGTTGATAAACTTGGCTCTAGACGGACTCTCTCTCGAGGGAGCTTCTGCACTTTACTGCCGACATAAAGGCACAAGCATTTGTCTTTGAAGTATGTAATCAGTGTCGCTACATGGTGTATGTAGGTGAAAATTTATCCTGGAGAATTTTTATATTAATCGGCATTAAAAGGGAACAAAGTACGGGAATTGTTTTAAAGGAAGCTCAGTGATGCTTATGGAAAGGGTAGCTAACAAATCTGTCACTAATCGGTTAATATTTTGCTTTGTTGATTATCTATTAATCTAATATAATAGCAAAATATCGTTCATTAGATATTGACGATAATATCTTCTACATCTCGCAATGCTAAATGTAGCAGCATTGCTAGGTTTACATTATTATAAGCAGTGACATACGGCTGTATATTTGCATGTGACTAGGGACCTCTCAATTTCAAAGGATTTGGGGCAAACTTCTTGCAATGACTCAATCCAGATTCGAGCTCATCGTAATACCGCTGTAAACGACGCATTGTTTAGATTTGTAGGCGTTTTAGTTAATTTAGACTAACCAGCATTTTTTAAACACATATGGGTGGTATTAGGAACCCACCTTCTAAGAGGTGTGATATATTCATATATATTAGAATATGGCGGAGTTTCATGTTCCGACATGTAACAATTCTAGATAATAAGCGTTTCTTTAAATATTCAATATCCTGTGAGCATTCCAATCACCGTTCTAAGATGGGATCTGCTTAATTACAGAAGTTCTGTAGCCTTATGCAACATATGCAATTAATTGTCGTAATTCAGGCACGTCCTCCATCCAGTAAATCTGATGTTCATTTCTCAGTAGTTCTCTGGTTTCTCACCGTAATAAAAATGCTCGAAATTCATGGTTACCATGGTTTGATCCGAGGTTAAAACCACAATCAAATTGATCCGCGTTTGTGTAACCGCTCCCAAAAGTTATTTATCTGTCCTTTTTGCTAATAGGTCTACTCTCTCATTGACCTTAATCCCTTGATGACCACAAATCCACTCCAGAATAACTATGTTGTGTGCTCCCAAGACACGAAAGCGCACCTAAGCATTGCCACGATTTTAGCTTAGAAAATGGTTGCAATACTGCCTAGGTTTGTGTTTTCACATTTGCGAATATTGTACAATACAGTTCCATCCTTTGTTTTTGAACCATCGGCATCGGTGTACCATACGTGTCCCCCGATCTCGCTTTTTGTAACCTGCTTCTACGTCTTCAGCGATCAGTACTCTAAACAGTTTCTGGAAGCAAAAATTATGCTGCTCCTATATAAGTGTATGCTCAACAGTCATCTTCAAACGGCACAATCTATCCCCAGGGTTTCAGGCCCTTCATCTGCTGAAGGTTTTTCACCCGGAGTTTACAAATAACTGTAGAAATGTTACTTATAACCAAATATAGATAAAGAAAGGCTCTTTACCCTAAGGGGAAGCATTAAAACAAATTTTACCACGAATTARACATGAAATAAACTAGGATTAACATAAGGTACTAATACAGCTAATACTGTAATCTTAAGTAGTTCGTAGAAGAGTTTCAATCAATTTTATATTATAAAAAAACGTTCAACTGGTGGCAAACTAAACCTTCCTTAATATTATTATTCACAAAAAATGAACTAGAAGTATAAACTGTTAGCTCTTTCAGTTCCTTGTACAAAATTAATCAACATTACACGTCTCTGAGGACATTCGTCAGTCCTTTCGTTAAAATCATAAATCAAAGCAAATAAATATAAATCAAAACAAATTTTTTTTTCCTCATATAAGAAAACAACGATCCATTATTAAAAATATATTGCACTGGCGGCATAAGGGATAGGTAGATATTTTTTGGTCGACCCAAGCAGTTATTGTGGAATGGGCCGTCTGTTAGTTCTTTTTTAAAATGATATAACACATATACACATATATCGTACCCAACGATTATTAAAGTTTTATCGAAAGTAACAATTTTATCTATGCCGTTGTTTATTAAAATGAAACGTAATATATCCACCACAGTTAAACATACAGGCCTCAAATTCATCTTCTGGAAGCCTAGAAATGTCTATGGATTATTGACATTCGAGAGCATTCACTTTAGCGTTTCGTGAAATTGTTCGATCATGGAACTTCTTGTGCTATAAATAAGAGTATTGGCGCGTTATATGGCTTCTAGCACCGTTCTATTGAAGCCGCAACCCATTCAATTCGGGTTGCAAAAATTCCCGCAGCCTCTTTGCGTATAGCTCACCCTTCACAGTATTTACGCGACTAACAAACATGTACTCTAACTGTAATAACTGGCCTCTTATAATATAAAAACAGAAAACACAACAGAAATGAAAAATACACAAAAAACAAAATACAGAACAGCAATTAAAAATATACAAAAACAGAACACAAAGAACAGAAATGAAAAATACACAAAACTAGAAGATATTGAACAGAAATGATAAATTCACTAAAACAACAAAAATGAAAGATACGCAAAAACAGAACACATATAATAGAAATGTTACACAAATGTAAACAAGAACACAAAAAATGTCAGAATTAACGGTTGTTGTATATAAGACAAATATTAACATAAAGACGTACATAAAACATGCAACATGGTTCAAAAGACCAATACTACATACAGTAAAAGCCAAATAGATTTACATGTGACTAATAAAATTACATTCAATGCTAATATTCACTATGAAACTGATGCAATAAATACATGCCGCTGAGTTGATACATAAATTAAACAATGTGTTCTTGTTCACAAATCAACTCAATAAAAGCCAAATAAACTCTGTTATATCTGCAAAATTCCGGAACACTTCACAAGATGTTATTCACCCAAAAATTTGAAGAACATTATTTCCCTACCTTTTGTTCCATGTCTCTCGATCATCACACACGCACACTTCTAGATTACTACAATACTGAACGTCAAGCATGTCAAAGGTTTGGTATCTCATTGTAGAACGTCATGGTTATTTGTCCCTTATTGTTAATTTAGTTCCACTTTTTGGGATTGGGGGCCCTAGTTTCGCGACTCTTTATTAGCTGCTTCTTCAGGGCAAATATATGGCTAATTGTTAGTCCATCGACACGATCAACACATCCATAAAATCATTCCGTTAGGTTAGATACCTCCTTATCGAGAAACGTGCACGTCAACAAATAGAGGTCGAGTTACTACAATACAAATTCTATTAAGATGGCGTCGAATTAGTAATTGTAAAAATTATCTTTACTATGGCGTATTTGCTCAAGAAAAACCATTATGATGAGTTGCAGTGCATTAAAGTAGTGTAGTCTGTTAAGGGGGTTCATACAGATAAAGCTACATACTACATAGTCGTTTTCCCAGTAATATTGTTGAAACCTGTTACGCTTTACGTTATCACATTAGTTACATTTCATTTTATTTAACTGTAATGGCCTCATCGTTTTGCTTATTCATTACAGCTATTTACGTGAAATAGCGGTTAAATCTACTTTTCATTTGCGGCACTTGAAAAAGTTGGTTTTATCTTTCTTTTTTATTTTGATACAGAATTATTTACACGGACCGAGAACAGAGCGCCAGGATGTTACAGTTCCTTGTTGCAATTATTGTGCGGTGCAAAAACATTTACGAGAAAACGAGGAAGAACCTTTTGCAATATGTTTGCACTTTTTCTCGCGGAAAAAACATAGCGCCAACAATGATTTATAACAATTTGGATTTTCTTCTGCTCCAAAATATTAAACAAAAGCCTGGAGAGTGAAAAACTATATTTACTTTGTAAACATACGGTAAAATTACACATGAAATACTACATCAATGTGAATGAAGAGTCCGATTCGTAAAATAGGCCCTTCTCTTTCTCAGCTTCTATCACCTCTATCTTTTAGTACTGGTTCTGGTTTATTTTTGCTTCCCCGAATAGTTCTCTATAGTAACCTTAGTATGACTCTGGGACACATAATAGTTTAACATTTTACAGCTTACTTTAGTTTATTTGCAGAAGATACATGTGTCAACTTCGTCGTAGGTAACGATAAAATATACGACCCTTAGTAGCGGAAAATTGAATAAAACATGGAGAGTTAACGCATTAGCGTTAGATGAAGTTAGAACCTATCAGTAAGCGTTGCCTTAAACATTGGTTTAAAATGGCCGATGAAGTCCATTATGATGTCTTGTGTCAGATCGATAACATGAAACTCTCTGAAAGTGCTTCTTACTAGCTCTTTACGTTCATCAGGTACATAAATCGTTTATTCCTTCTTTTTACTTTTTCGATCGATCCAAAGGAGCAATCAGTTGGTAAGAAGCTACAACCAGGCCCGGGGTGTTGGTGTATAACTTGAGAAATATTTTTAATGTTTTGATTAACCACGGTAAACATATATTTAGTCATAGTATGATTTTTATTCAGGACAAAAGAGTTGTTGGAAAACCGGTACAATGTAGTTATAGACTGGGGAACAAATGTGGTAATATAATGATGAACAAAACCTCATTACTCCTTTCTTCGATAAGGCTTCATTGTATCTACATATTAAATGTATATGAGCCAGTTTTTGCAAAGATCACAAAAATAGTACTGCCTTAATTGTGGTTTGTAAAAAAACGTTTGCAGCTGGGATATGCGCTACTGGAAGATATTGTTGGAAGTCAAAACACAAAATTTCTATATTATGTCATA
Organism: Rhyzopertha dominica; assembly: GCA_025024175.1. Taxonomy (NCBI): domain Eukaryota; kingdom Metazoa; phylum Arthropoda; class Insecta; order Coleoptera; family Bostrichidae; genus Rhyzopertha; species Rhyzopertha dominica. The sequence continues at coordinate 53,070,263 of QCXZ01000003.1, forward strand.
GTTTTGGACTAGTACGGAATATGTCTGCTTTTGTAACATCTACGATCTTGTTCTGGTATTATTAAATTTTCCAATCTGTCCAATCCGAACCATTACACTTTTGGCAAGAATGACGATAACAAAAGAAATTTTGGAGTTTGAGTTTTTCATAAACATTTGTTTCAAACTTTATTAAGTATAACTTATACATATCGGACGATAAATAAGTTCAACGACCATTTTTTTCTGTTGCAATGTGATGAACTTTTAGGACAATAGTACAACAACGTTCTGAGGAATTTTGTTTGGTCTATTATTATGTCGACCATTCATGTCTTTTGCCGTGCAGAATTTTTCTTTTAAAGAGCGTATTCCATGAATAGCGCAAAATACCACTTACCATATACTCATTACTGATGAATCTGAAACAATAAGATTTATTAAAATGCATGTCTATGCTGTGCTGTCTGCACCGCAACCAACTGCAGATAGATCTATTTCGCTATCATTATAGCTCATCAGTGCAGTTTAGGTCTAGTGCAGAGAGCACGGCATAGAACTGGTTTTGCCTTCTGTAAAATTGAAGTATGCAGGTGCATACCAATTTGTCAGGCTACAGGTTACTTCCTTTGGGAAGTAGATCCCATAATGGCAGTTAGGTGGCTTTGTCATCAAGTCAGTGTAATGCTGACAGATGGCATTGCCATCTAAATTCTTACTTAATATTTATTAAAATTATTTTTTCCGTAATTCATATAGACATAAAACAAAAATACGTTATTCTTTAACTTACCTTGTAACAGTAAATAACAACTTTCTGTTACCCGTTCCTGTTTTTGATCTTCTTGCTACGCTGGTTACCTGTATTAGGCCAACCAAGCATATGGCTTGCTTTCCATTATTAGCTGCAAGACTTAGTACCTTTCTTCAGCAGAAATTTTCAACGCTTGCGTCGACATAAACAATCTTTACACACTGTTCATGCCGAAATTATTTTCTTACTCTTTATTGTACGAGTACAATATTCTTCGCCTTTTGAAATTTTCACTTTTATAATATTTCGCTGTGCAGTGCTTCATTTCCCATTCTCTCATTTCACAACCCCTGCAGATCCACTAGCACTATGCCGATTTTTGTCATGACATAATTTCAAGGCACTCTTTAAATAATTAAATGAGTATGAACCTAATCAGTAAGATAAAACTACAAAAAGATCTTGCCAGAACACGTTTAGTAAGTAAACCAACAGCCAAAAATTTCGCCAATTACCGACATGAATTCGCCAGCTTTATATCGATAAAAGTGCAAATATACATGTAATACAAAAACTTTATTTAACAAATATCCTATGTGCTATACGTGATTTTTTGGGAAGCTATTCTTTTCAACATAGACTTCAATGTACTTTTGGTGTTATTAGTAATTAAACAGTCAAACCCGTTCAAGTTTTAGAGCGACTCAAAGAAGTCTTAAAACGCTGTTCAAGAATCCGATCCAGAAATCGAAATGGACGACCAATATATATTTGTCGCTATTCCTATTCCGTCGCATGTCGCCATTTGCAAAAATTTTGACCCAAACTAAGTATCCAACTCGCCCCAATTTGCAATAAGTCTCCCAATCTAGGAACCCTGCCTTGAGCGCGTTTTTAGTCCCTCTGTTGACCGGTTCGCGTCAACTGAAATTTCGTCTAATGAGCATCTAATGTTATGGGATTTTTTGCAAACTATTGCACCAAATTAGTTATTTATCGTAAAAAGATTCTAATAGGCTTAATAATTCATTTAATTAAAATAACAATTAAATGTTGTCCCTTTTTAGCGGTTGAAGTGTAGCGAACTCGAAGCACACTCAACTGTCATCCTTTAATGTAAAACCATTGAGTATAATAAAACTAAGCTGGTACGATCGCGTTTTTGATAAATTTAATCAAAGTGTCAACAACTCGAGTGGCTTGTTTTCCAGTCGTTATGATGTGGGTGTTAAACGTAGCGTATTTGTAACAAACTAAGTAACATCGTAGTAAAATGACGTAGTGAACGTTTCTAGAAAAAAACGTACCGCTGGGCATCGATTTTTAATTCCCTTGCACACCGTTTGAAGCCTTTATGCCACACAGTTAAACTTGAGTAGACGCTCACTACTGCATGCTATTTTCAAATGCGTAGGAAACAGAAACTCGTAAGAGCTTTCTGCATCAGGGTTCACAAACACGTAATTTTAGCAAGCTATAAGCTTCGCAGTTCCACTTTGTAAGCGATTCCTGCCCCAATCATGTAACATTGGAAATGGCGTATTTGCGTATGCAATACCGGCTCGTTACGGGAACTCGCGCAGTTTTAAGCCGATTTGACCTGCAAGTTAGTATCACTTCTTGTTGTTAACATAACCGTGCTCCAAATTGCTTTGATAGGTATTGTTCATCAGAACATAGTAGGCGCTAATGAAATGTACCGTCCCATATAACGACGTCGCAGATTTAAAAGCAAACAGAAGAACGTCCCTGTAAGGTTAATATGGCGTGCTGGTAAACAGGTTATTGTTATACCAGAATATAATCCAAGCGTTGTCGCAGTTTGATAAATACAGAGCGTGGAGCTGCAGTCAGATTTCAGTAGGGTGGAGCAGTCTGTTTATTGTCTATTGTGTGGCGTTCATGTACATATGCTTTTCAAGGAATCCATCGATCCCGGTGCGCTAGTGATAAACAATTTTAGGTTGCGTGCTAACGTGTCGCTACTAAACATTATGTGTTTTAMGAACAATGTCGTTATATTCGCTACACACTGATTACTTCTCGATATAATTTATCAAACAAGCCTAAAACCAGGCGAGATAAGGTAATCGTGTTTTGCTTGCACATGTCACTCATGCCTATTTTAATTCATGGCGTAACACCGGTAACTGCAATTGGCGGTATAGCTTGTTTCTCGCGGCATATGTCGATATTGCTTAATTACGTTGACGCCAGCTTCCGACTGAGCTGTCTTACAAGGTGGAACTGTATTCGATTGGCGCTGAAAGTATCCCAGAAATCATATCCTGATACAACTCTCGATTACAAATAACTTTTGCTTATAGCATTATGCTCATCTCTAATGCTTAAGCCACTATTCAGCAAACACAACAAGCTGCCCCACGCTGTATATTATAAATGTTCCAAAGTTGATTCGAATCTTCCTGTAAATAAAAATTTTATTTAAAGAACTTTAGCTTTCTTAAAATACTACTGTGCATTCTGAAATTATTTAGATAGCAGATTATACCTGGAAATGGACACTAACGCATTTATTTCATATACCTATTGCGCAAAATTTGGTATTTGGCAATGTGTGTGCTAATATGAGGTTGTTGGTATCTGACACCAATGGTTTTTGAGAAGTTGCTGGTTTTGTGTGTGTGTGTGGGGGGGGTCAGATTATCAGGTGTTACCGCGTTACCAGTGTCATTTTTAATGTATTAACTTTGTGGACTCAAGATTCTGGTCTGACATTAGAATAGGTGTTAGGAAACGTATTCGCAAGAATAATTATTTTCTTAAGTTACGCTGAAGAAAATTGATTACTTGACTCAAGAATGTACGCGCACAACTTTCCCGACGTGAAAGAGAGGTTTGATAGGACTTGCTGGGTAAAATGGGAGAAGCGAAAAATCTTTGACATATGATGAAAACGTCGTAGTAGTTGCTGTTGTTGTCTAAGATTCTCATTTAAGCAAAACAGGAATAAATCGCGATTTACAGATAAACCAAACTTCTGTATCAAGAATACTGCATAAAAACTCTAATAATCGATGGCAGTTTTCTGAGTGGGCTCTATGCAAACATCGGTACAGAAATGATTTTTTGAAAACTTTTTTTTACAGATGGTGCCACATTTCATAAGAATGGTTATATGTCAAAGCACAATCAGCAATATTTCGGTAATGAGTGCTCATTGGTTAAGGTCCTTGGAGCATCGAAATAGGTGGTCTTTGAATTTTTGTTTTTGCATGATTAGAAGACGCACGATTAGCCCTTATTACTTACAGTTTCTGTAACGCGCTTTAGCAGAAAATTATAGTAAATGCGCCACTAATACAGCGCATACGGTTGCAATATGTAGGGCATTGCCGAAGAGACACATATAAGGGAGTACTTAAATCCATGTTTTACAAACAATTGGAATGGACATGATGAACAGGACGATCTACATGCAGGTTTAATGAATCTTGTTTTCTTCTTATGGGGTCACGTTAAGTGTAGTGTGTAGATGAAATTATTTTAATAAATAACAAATTTATAATAAAACAATTGTGCGCGTTTGTTAGTGGCAAGCTGATGGTTATGAGGAACATTTAATTTAATTACATTATCGGTTTTGTTAAAATCCGTTTTCAAAATATGAGTGTTAACTGGGTTTTATTGTTTAATTGGTCATTTGTTTATAGTCCCCCTTTTTTATTAAGTTGCTGCCATGGCTACTAATGTGACTGCTACCACAACCTACGTGGGTTGAGCTGCTACCAAATTAAAGTCAACACGTGTAACGACTGTGCACTATGATAATAGTAATACTTATATAGGTACAGATTCTGACAGTAGTAGAAGCAATGACACTTCTGCGACAAGCCAAACAAAAATGCGCTAAACATCACTCAGAGCTAACGCGATTATATGAAATAAAGGAAGAACGCAAATCTCAAAAACCGTTGTTGGCAGGTACCAACAACTTCATATCAGCAGAAAAAATTTGCTCCTGCAATCGATGATGCGAGAGTTGGTGTCCCATTTAAAAAAGAAAGAGTTGTTCGTGTTTGAATTCATTAGTAATAGCATCCATAATATAATCTTTTGTTAAAAAAGCTCGCTTGCAAAATGGCGCATGCGTATGCACGCATACTTACCTGTTGTATGAGACACGTTGGCTACAGATTGATGGTAAAATGCTTTTGGTAATATTAGACTCATTGTCAAAATGGATTAATAATAATAAATAATAAATGGTCAATGGTCAAAATGGATTCAACTTTTTATTATGTCATCTATAACGTCGCCCAAAACAATTGAAATATTGCGTGAAGTGTTTGCCAGATTTGGCCTCCCGAAAACTGTTGCTACTGATAATGGTTTGTATCTAAGTGAATTTGAAACTTTTTTTGATCATGAAACGGCGCAGTAGAAAACTCGGTGAAAACGGTGAAGCAGTTCATACTAAAAGAAATTAATACTACTTATGATATAGTCTCAAAATTAAAGTGTTCTAAACATATAAATCCTCAGTTACTTAATTCATTTTTGATCACTTATCGTAATACCGAGCATTGCACCACGGGGGTGTCTCCTGACGCTTGAGGGTAGGCAGGCCTTTGAAAACTAGACTTGATTTGTTGCATCCTTCATCATTAAATCATAATGAAAGCAAACTTATTACCGATATAAGACAAAGGATTCAACAATCTCACAGAAAGCAAATTTTACATTACAGAGGAAGGAAGTTGGTACATTTTGATATTGGTGAGTCAGTCTTAATTAGAGATTATCGTTTTGTGAAACCTACTTGGGTTGTAGGAATAGTTGTAGACAAAATTGGTAAAACTGTATATTATGTAAAACCCAAACTTCACATGGCGACGTCATCATGCAAACCAGTTGCTGAAACATAAAAGAAATGACATTGTGGATTTGCCATTACAATCTAGTATTAATAATGACAGTGAATGTAAAATAAATGCAAACAACTCAGATTCTTTTGAAAGTGATGGAGTTACAGAAAGGGATGCTAGTTTAGAAAGATCCGTTCCTGTTCAAAATGAGGAGAGACCGTCAGATGTAACCCACCCCCTTCCTGAAACTCCACAACTCCCTATGCGTGGTAGGGTTAAACCAGACAGGTTACAATTAGAGTTGCGATTGTCTATTTTTTTCTGTAAGTGCGAATTTGCGAGGGAAGAAATGTAATGTTCCGTTCAAAAAAAAAAAATCGCGCATGCATATACACGCATACCCACCTATTGTATGAGACACGTTGGCGACAGATCATGTGTAAAATATTGAGAGCCGTTCGAGTTGTATACTTACCTGTATTATATTTAATTATTCAATTATTTGTTAATACACTGGTATAAGTAAAAGTGTTTTTGTGTTACCTCGCCACAACATAACACATAATTCTTATGAAATTTCAGAAGAATGCACTCGTGTATCCCTAAAAAGCCAACGGTTCCTTTCGGCCACACCCTGCAAACCTCAGGTTGTAGGCATAATATGAAGTAACTCCTGAAAGGTGCTACTTATAGCAAAACATAATATTAACAATCTGGCTCTTATTTTCAGTGTGTTTTTCAAAAATTCAATAATAAAATAGCCAAGTTAGTGTTAGCTTTGTGTATAACCGGAATTGCGCCATCTTATAAAACACTTAATTTTGTACATTTCAACTGTACTTTCATTATAAGTAGATCGATTTCCTTTTAGTAGTTCACTCCGTATGAAGAATAATTTTCTAAAACATAAAGCTTTAATTGTTATTCTAGTGAGAATATGACATTTGGCATTCTTATGTTTATGTAAAATGTAAAAATTTGCAATGGTAGATATACCTTACTATGTATTTAGGAAGTTTGGTAAAATACAATACTAATGCGACATAATAGCGGTATAGCCTATTATGGCAAAAGCTGATATAATGATTAAAGCGTAGATATAAGACTTACAGTTAGTTTTCTACGTTATATTTTAATTTTATGAACAGCAATGGTCCCAAGATCGAGCCCTAGGCACAATGCTGAGAAAATCAAGAGCACCGGAGGACTTGACCATGATTAACCTCTAGTTTGTTTGTTTTTCTGTGATACAGCACCATCAAATAAAAATTACATTCAAATAGTGTGTGATTGGTAAAAAATTGTATACTTACCTAGAAATAGGGTCGCACTAGGTCACATATACACGCAAATTGAAGACAGGGTCAATTAGACTAGAATAACATTTATAAAATACAAATAGTGAAGTTACTCTTGCTTGTAATTCAAAAAAATACCCCAAATATGTTTAGTGTAATATATAGCAACGGGTATCGAATTTACTAGTAACCTGTAACCCCGTGAAGTACTGTGTATAAATTATTCATATTTCCATTGTTTTCTCATATTTGCCTCACGTGCTCCTCAAAACTTTCCGGGAAATGCAAATGCAACTATATGAACTTGTGATTCATCAAGTCATCTTTGTTTCGAAACAAGTTTCCGTATGAACTAGTTAAAACAGTGGCACGGTTTCGCGTTGAAGCAATATTCGCTCCCACAAGCTAAGTGCAAGTATAAGTTAATGAAGAGGCAGGATAATAATTAAAACAAGAAAACACTCGACTGAATGACTGCGAGGCTCTCAAGTTTAATTTATTTCGCTACTAATTTCGCTGTAAAGATGCAATTAAAAATAATTTATGTTGGCCGACATTCCCGATTTACGACTGCGTCTGCTACATTTGTTTCTGCTCCCGCAAGGGCGCGGGTGGTGGCAGACAAATCGTGATTGGTTGCAGAGTGAATTTGAATGCCAATGATTCGTTTTCGAAACGCCGGGCTAAACCCATTACTCCAACTTTTTCTATTTAGAAAGTTTCATTCTGCGTTTGTGACGAGCATCGAACTTTTTTTACCCCACGGGGTTTTTGTGCTGACTTTATAATGGAGACCGATGCTTGTTACACTCGATTAGGAACTGAACGATATCAAACTCAAAATAACCGAGAAAAAGACGGACAAGTAATTGCAAAAGCTTGTCCCTTTATCGCGTGCATTTGCTGCAACATCATTCATAACTTACGAGCAGTATTTTTTCAGGATGTAGCTATTATCTTTGATAATTATACAAAATTATGTTTTCCGTATAATTGGATATTAATTGGTATGAGTTAATTTAGGGCTCGCATTTAATTCCAATTAGCTACTAAACCTTTCTTTTTTGCTGATAAGAATGTATGTTTCATTGTCATAAGGTAAATTAAAATCCAATTGTGGCCTTTTTCCCGTAGTTTTGTCCCAATTAAAAATATGAAAAAATGTAGTTTTAAGGTAGCAAATTGTAAATTTACACATTTTTTCACATTTAACTTCAACTGATAATAAAATACACACGCATATGTTTACTCTTATGTACTGGCTTTCAATTTTAGGAATTTTAGTAATAAAGCTTTTACCGCTTTCCTTTACAACGCAATCGTTTTATGATCTTCATGTTTCCCGCGACGATCGCCTTTAGGTAAAGTATTAGCTAATGTATTTCGTTTCTTAAGAACCGCACGGTCATTAAGGCCTAAGGTATTTCTAAAAAAATCTGTACAATCTGGTATTTTTTCATCATCTTGTAGTATGTATTATTGCTATACCTACCTATTCTTGATTCTCCCACCTGTATGTATTTCTGCTTTGGTTCAACCTGTTTTATATTATTGACGACAAATTACACCTGCTTTTCTCAATTCCTTTCCTTTTCAGCAAATATGTAGAAAGATATAAGCCTGCATTCTTGTTGGACCCAATTTTTTTCTACTACAGTATGCATTTTGTACTTTTCCAACAGTTTATAAGTTGGTGGTTGGTGGAAATGCTTTTTCAGTAATTTTAATTCCTTTTCCGCTTTGCATTTTGTCTAATTTGAGAAATATTGAGTGACAAAGAAAACTTCTCCACTTCTACTATTTTGTCTGCTTTGTGTACTCGTATTTTAAAGTTCGAAACAGTACTATCGTTACCGTTGGGAGCATATTCGGAGATGCATCACAGTTAGACTCCTGCAGCTCTACTTTAATCACGACTGCTTCATATTGGTCTTAACTTTTTTACAATTTCCGTTTTCATGCAAATCTATATTCATCGTAAACAGACGAATCGTATACATCTATTTCTTTGGAATTCGCTTTTCGAATAATGGTTTATAATAGCAAAATAGGAATAGAGCAAGCAACGTTAACTATTTTTTTGTTATTTTTCATCAGACTTCATTCGTCATTTGTCAAGCTACCATCTATAGAGATTTTATTGCAAGCTGTTTGTGATTGGTATGAAAAAATAACACATGTTATGTTATTTTATTATGATCCGTCAACACTTTCCTTGCACATATTCGTCATATTTAGTCTACCCCCCCTTCTGTATTTATTTTTTCAATTTCTTCTTTCCGATTTGCCTAAAAGGTAACAACTGTAAAAATATAAATATGACAATAAAAATTATAACCAACCACTCTTTATTATAGGTCGTGCTTGTCGACATTTCCACTCTTTTATCTCCTACATTTATGTTTTTAAGAAATTTTTCGCTTTCTATTATACTTGCTGTAGGCATAAAAAATAAACATTATTTTAACTTTCTATAACGAATTGGAAATTTTAGCTTAGATTCTAAGAATAACCTCACAATCGAAAATAATTCTTTGTGAAACATTCATTTCTAACAAAATACGTATATCTGCAAAATATTATTGTAATAGGGTTTTAATATTATTTTATATTATATATTATTTTGTTCTATGAAGTGTAAAACATTGTTGTAGAAACTCATAAATAATATTAGGTATGTAGTTACTTGACAAGAACTAGATACCTTTTCGGCAGTGTAAATGTGACACTATTTCACAATCAGCGGCCACTTGCTAAAAAACATAAACGCTTTCTAAGTTAAAATATATCGACGTACCAGATAACAGAACATTTATTTTAATGTTTTTGAAGATAAGTAGACAATGCCAATTTTTATTTTACGACGTTGTTGTAGCAAAGTGCGAAACGTTATTAGTACGTTTTTTTTATTTAAAACTGTGATGAGCCTGCATTTATGCTTAATAACCAGATACATCGGCAGATATTTCGCAAATTTTTATGTTTAATAGTGCTTATTCGTTCCTTTCATATACATTTATGCACTCATGGGCAAACTTAACGTTACTTAAGAATAAATTTAAACTATCTTATTCAAATGATATACATATGTAATAATGGGATGCAGCTATTGGGTGGATATGTTCAGTTGTTGTAAAATACTATTATTATTATTATTAGATGACACGTGTCATGCCAAACGCTTGTTACGTCATTGCTGTTTTCGTGCGGCTCCGTGCTTGCTGTACCGGGGATGTTTGCGTGGTTTTTAGCAAATTTAGCGTTTTTGACGTATTTTAACAAGTTTCTTCCTTTAAACTACTGCATGATCTAAGTAGTAAGTTTTGTATTTACTACCAGTTTTTACTCTAACGTGCGTATCATCACACCTTTTAGTTTTAGTTTTAGCCCTGAGACAAAACTTGCTTATCAGGTACCCCAATGGGTATTGTATTGTATTGTATTAAGGTATGCCTTGGTTTGTTGGCAATACAGCTTTCCTCTGTAGTTCTGCTTTTAATGAGGTATACTATAACATTTATATCACAAAGGCAAGAACATAATTAGCTTCACAACAGACAACGACAAAACTCATATAACCCTCTTAGACTTGTGTTTTGTTCATGATACTATATATTTTACTAGGATCCTGATTTTATCAAGCAGTATTACTCTGAATTATGCTCTGTTACGTATGAACCAATCGCATTGCTTGCGTAGTTCGTGAAAACTTTTATTTTGTCTATTTTCTGTACGGAAGGGCACGCGTGATGACGACACGTTTACTTGTTTTTTTGCTACATCCTCAAGCTAAGATACGTCATTCCTACTACAAGCTATTACTATTCAAATTCTTCAAACAGCTATACTCATATAACTTGGTTTAATTTCCTTAGGGTAAATTAGTTGATAATTTAATGAAATACACCTACAAAAGCTAGATTACTCTTACAAACAAAAGTACAAGTATCACTCAGGTTGAATTTATGACACGCAAAAGTAGTGCGCTATGATCTCATATTATTACCATCTGAAAAACCAATCTTCTTGCCCATAACAAAATTAAAACAAGAACTACCGTAGAAATACTTTTTCGTCGTAATTAACTCATTTGTATGGTAAAACGCGCTTTTGCGTCTTAATGTGAAAAACACGTTTAATGGCATTTCTTTACTAACTTGCAGCTGAATAATATCCTTAAAAGGGGAATTACAGAAACTGAACTTCGTAGTTCGCAGTTGACAGACCTAGTGGGCGTCTAATGATGCTGAACACAATTTTAATCTTTTGTATATATCCCGTCGCAAATTGAAATGTATGGGAAGGAAGTTTTTAATTTCATTTAGTAAACGAGGCAAAAGTTGGGCGAAGCCAAGCTTAAAGTTATAGTATGAGGTATAAAAGTGGAAATTTGCCGGTTTATTGTTACGCCTAGATAAATAACGAACCTACACGCGTTAGTTTGATATCAAATACACTTTCGCAGAAATTCTGTATTACGTTACATATGCGATATTATCGAATCCTTGGGGAACTGTCTGTCGTTTCGTCAGTACATTCTAGTGTTGACCGTTATCTAAATGATATATTAGATATCATCAGCCTAATACATGACAAAACAGATTTTTTACGAAATAAAATCCAGCATTAACTCACACAAAAGGACGCAGGTTTTTATGTGACTTTTAGCTATCAACCGAATTTTAAGCAATACACTATGGTGTGCGTGCGTACCAAAATTACAGCTGACCTATTGATTTTTGATAGGTGTGAGTTACGACCCAGGTTTACTGCGAAGGCGATTCTGCGGGAGTTCACTTCTGAACTTAGTTTAATTAAATGAACTTTTATTCTACACGCGCTTGAATTGCTTACTGTTTTTCTTATTAACATAGAATATTTATCTTTTAGACGCTGATACAGCAGAGATTGCTGGCTTCACCATATCAATATAATATATTCAGGATATAAAGGAGGCAACTTTGAAACCAAATTCTATCATCGTATGAAACTATGTTTATAAAATATAAATAAAAATTAAATATAAAATTTTAGTGAAAATATTAATAACAACTTTTTTCGCAAACCGTCTTAAAACATAACATTAATACCCGTTTTTCGTGAGTGGACCGCAAGCTCACGAAGGAAAACACGTGCTACATCTCGAGCAAATAATGTAATTTTTTCTACGATATTGCAGTTTATGAAATACACCAATAAAACAAACAAAAAGTAAATACAAAGTTTTGTTAATCTTTGGCATATACGTTTAAAACTTGCAAGTTTAATTAAATTCAAAACATACTATTCATTTCATATTATTGTTTGTAAAGTCGTTTTTATACCAACGCCTGCACCTCTAGATGTGAAAATAATTTTACTTTCTAAAGTGAAAAAGTATCACTTTTATAGACATGGGTAGTAAAAATATTTACTCTTATGGAAAAAATTGTCAATGTCAAATACGAGGCAGAGTTCTCAATTCAAAAGTCTATCAGTTTTTTGACTTTGTATATTTAATCGTTTATAACTTGAGAAAAAGTGGCATGTTCAATTTTGTACCACCCAATCCCAATTATTGTATAAATGCAGACTACATACGCCGCACAATAGTAGTCACGAATAAACTTAGATTAATAATAATTATTGTATAACTACATTAGATGGGCAACTTTGAACCAGAATTCTCACCAGATCCAATTCCTTCAGCAAACGATATATATATATATATATATATATATATATATATATATATTCTATTTCGTTATTTAATAGGTTTGAAATGTATTGACAAGTAGTGTGTTGAATCCATTTCAGATAGCTTTTTTGATGAGAAGTTGCCAGCGGCTCAATCAGGATTTTTTGACATTGTTATTTTCATTTGTATAGTACGAACATTTTTGTACTCACTGCAATTTAATATATTATAGAAGCAACACCACTTGCAAAAAGAACCAATAACGTTTACTGAAGCAGGCATATTATGCTTTGGGCACAAATAGAGCACCAAATATATTTGAACTTTGAGATTCAAAAATTGAAAAGACGATACGATAATAAGTAATGGGTCATTTTGTAAATCGACACATAATCACTGAAGTTCCTGGGATACCTTAAATACTTTAACATTGTCCTCAACATTACAACATTAAATGTGCTCGGAAATGTTGACATAGATAAGAAAATAATTGATTTAAATTTACTCATTGAGGAAGACAAGATATGGAAAAAATATTTTAAGCCAAAAAACAGGTGAGCTAAGACAATCTAAGGACCGACCGGTACATGATGTAGTTCCAGAGAAAAAAATCCAATGGGACTAGATCAGGGCAAATGTTAAGCCCTCCTTTTCCCACCCATCACCCACGATCCTGCACCTGGAAAACAAAATGTGGAGGTGCAACCATTATGTTGGAGCTATATTCCTGTACGTCTACAGAAACGTCTACGTTTTCTAATAGCTCATGATTATGCCTCTTTGGGTAGATGTTACCATTTAGCTGAGGTGGAAGCAAGAATTAAAAAGTAAATATGTTCCTGATTTGCTCTAATTCATTGGACGTGAAAACTGGGATATCTGTTGCGACTGTCGAAGCATCCGTCCTTGGTAAAACTCTAATAAGTATTGCTAAGAAATAAAATTATTGAACCAAAATCTTGTAGTGCAACACGTTACAAAAACCAATGGCAATAAAGTTGTAGCCGTGACGGACAGTCTTAGAACCAAATACCTGCACTTTTTTAAAACGATAAGGGTACAGTAACTGCTCTTGAACTATATCTATTTCAGTAAGAATTTAAATGGCAATTCCATCTGTCAGCATTATACTGACTTGATGGCAAAGCCACCCAGCTGCAGTTCGTTGCGGTGCAGACAGCACAGCATAGACATGCATTTTAATATATGTATTTTAAATCACAAAGATCACTTTTGTAAACTATCGCAATATGCCTAATTTTTTAAATGTCAGATCATCACCATCGTTTACTATTAATGCCTGAAAATTTTAGAACATATCTGATGTATTACCTTTATAATAGCGCAAAATTTCTTGGAAGGAATGATGACAGTAACTTCCTAAAGTTGATAGACAAGCATCACCCAAAAGTATTATTAGATACTGCGGCTTGTAAGTATCACAAATTGGTAAAACAATATTTTTATCCTTGTTAAAAGAAAAACTTCAGTTGATTCTACTCTAACCACATGCCGCCTAAGTAGAACTGCGTCACACCACGCGAGTAAAAGTGTGTCAGCAATATTGCACAACTTGCACTGCAAAACCGAGAACTACCTTATTTACAAATAACTCTCTTTAAAGTAACCATATTTCTTACAATACCGCCTTTGTGCGACGTGCAATATGTATGGATGGAAGGCTTTTATTATAGTAGGATTGCGGATTGAAAGTTCATGCAGGCACTCTAACTGATCAAATATTGATGTTCCCTGCCATATTTGTGAGCGCGGGTGTTACTCACACAAATAGAATCGTCACAGTTCACACTTTAAAGCAACGCCATATAAATTAGACTACAAATTAAAATCGTGCGGAATTACATATAAACAAACATACGGATTATATTTAAATAATCACTAAGCTTCAACCGGAAATAACTAAATACACTAAGATTACTAAAACTTAATTGCAGCTTGCGTAATTGGGTATTATCACTTTTCTTGAAAATTACGTAAAATGAATCTTGAAGTGCATATATGTCGTACTCCATGTTAAAAAAAAATATTTGTAGGTAGCGAATTTCAGGTCTGAAATTCGTATCTTAGGAGTCACCGCCAAAACGCTTCTATCCAAGGTTATTCAACTCATGACGTCAAGAGTCATGTAAACGTTACCTAGTAGCGTGCTGTTTAATGGTGTAGTATCATTCTTGTATTGGAAAAGCTTTTGTGTGGTGTTTATTGAAAGGACGGTGTAAGAGGTCACACCAAAAAGTGATTTGTGTAGTTTTACAAGCATCTAATATGTATGGAAAACAAAACAAGTGTTGTTTTGTACATGGTTATAAAAGTACTTCAGTCAGTATAGCTAACAAAATTTTTGTAACCGTTCCTCGAGATTATCAACATATGAAAAAGTTGTTTAAGGCCCCTAGACGTGATATACCGAAAACGCAAAGTTTGTTTTTTTGTTGTGAAGATAATATTAATTCTTAATGTAAGTTTTACTATTCTTTTTGGGGTTATAGGTGTTTACCATTCAGTTTCCATTTAGTTATAACTTAAAGAGGATATGCATTATATGCGTTTTAAGTTGATAGAGGGAAATGTTATAATAAAGAAAGAAGCTTGTTTCCCATATATTCGACTGTTAGCCAGACCGGAAACGAGCCGCAACAGCTCCGAAAATAAATGTCAAGTTTAGGGTACGTTTTTGATTCTTACATTTTTATGTTTACAAATAGTATGTTTCCAACTGCCCACTGTGAGCAAATTATCAATGTTACGTTAATTTGATAAAAAGTTCACGTATGCTATTGCTTTTTGCTTTTACGTTCCTCATCTTCGCCGCGTTGAACCGCTCGTCGTTGTACACAAATTCCATAGCAATGAACATACCTTCAGAACTCATAAGTACTTCACTTTTTCTTGGCGTATTTTAATTCGCCTGTCACAAAATGAACGCAAACAACAAACTGATGAATTGACGGGCTGAGGCCGACACGTGACGCGCTGACTCCAGATGTAAACAAGCGGCCATTTACAAGACACCTGACGTCACGGCCAATATGTTCGTGTTTTGGCGGTCCTTTTAAATATTTACATTTTTAATATTAAAAATACATCTTACGATCCATTTTTTCGAATTTATAAGCTGTTTTGTAGATTAGATGCTACCTATTAATATGCAATTTAATAAAATATAAATACATGGCAAATACCCAATTCAGTGTATTCTCACACTTATTAATTTGATAGTTTAGGTGTTGTATTAGGTAGTGGTGCTTATGTTGATTCAACATTTTCACGCACATGTATAGCGAACATTTTGTTAGGTTGCGTCAGGTAGCCAAACTTATCAAATACATATCTGACACTGAAATTGTCCTGAAAGGGAACAAGTAACATTCTTAGCGCTAGAGAAATGCTAGTGTAGTACAGAGAGTGTTCAGGGGTCAGTTGTGTCGAGTACAATTATCAAATTCATAATAACCGTTTTATGAATATAATTGATCATAAAAGTAACAATGTTTTCTCAAGTATAGAAAGCTACAAACCTTAACCTCGACTTTGCCTAGTTTGCATAAATAGTTGTGTGCAACATCCAAAACTTATCTTTAGTTTTGACTTTATGGCTTTATGTAATACTACAGATTAATTAATTTATCTATGGTAATACGCGTAATACTTTGTCAACTATTATAACTTAGGACCGTTGCTCACATTCTTAAATGGAAAGGTTTGAATCATCTTGCAGCTCTGGCTAGTTGTAAACAAATAAATTGAAAATACAGTTCCTGCAGTTAAGAAATCCTGTAAAAATTTGACACAGCACTTTTGAATATCAAACAATATATCAAGCAGTTGCACTTGTGGTCATCAAGTTCTCTAGTAAATAAATTACAATCGATAAAGCTTAATTTTTCCAGTGTCCTATTAGTTTTGACATCTGCATGATATCATAAAGAACCCTAGTGCACTGTACTATGTGTATATACAAATTGTATTTTGAAGTTAATTATTGCAGCAACCATAATATAGATATAGATTGGTCAAAATTAGTGCAACACTTGAAAAATAATTTAAAATCCCGATATTGTAATTTACACATGCATAATGTTGTATACAAATACTATAGGTTTTAAGGCATCAAAGTAGGGTATGATTATCGGTGATAATAAGAATTTTCAACGAAGAAAACAAATTAATTTATTTTACATTTAGATTTAATAGCTAAATAATAACGCGTCAAAAGTAGAGCAACATAAATAATTTCCCCGAAAGGAGGGTTTTGATGAAAGCATAAGCAGAAATAGTTGTGTTGTATTTATTGTATGCTAATTTTTTCAAAATAATTTATGCTGGATTGAATGTGCCAAGAAGAATTCCAAATTCAAAAGGCTTGAAGCAAAGAGTATTGAATGCCTTCATGGAAATTCAATTTGTGTTACTCCGATGCATTGAATCTAAAATAATTTCATCGTATAATGACAGGGAACACTAAAAACAGTATTGACCTACAGACACATCAAAAGAATTGCGCAAAATGATCCTTTGAAGTATGCAGCTAGAATTATTGCCGAAATTCCAGAAATTACTTTTGGTATACGAACAGTTTAAAGAAGGTTAGTGAATACAAAGTTATTCAGTAGATGTCCATAAAGAAGCCTAATTTCGGAAAGAAATATAGAGCAGCAAGGTTGGCATTTGAACTGGACCATCAATGACGTTCTATTTAGTGATGAAACGCTTTATGGAATGAGACGTGTATAAGATGGCCAATTAATAAAAGGTTAATCTAAATGCGTAATACCCAGAATTAAACATGGTAAAGGCAGTGTTTTTATGGGTTTGTTTCTCATGCAATGGGGTAGGATCTATACACTTTATTAATGGATATGATGGATCGATTCATCTATAGGGATATCATGCAAAATATTATGCTTCCTTGTCAGAATGGGAAATGCAATTATATTTTATCTTACAACAGGATAATGATTCACAACGACGATGGTTAGAGAAGAATAGCGTTCGATTTTTGCAATGACCTGCACTATCCCCAGACCTCAACTGCATTGGAAATCTCTGTGAAGAGGTAGAAAGTCGCATTCATAAGCAAATGTTTTCAAACAATCTTGGCTAAATGAAATTAGTGAAGTTTAGACAAATCCCTCAGAAAATGTCATTCAAAAGCTGATTACTTCAATACCGCGCCGTTATCAGCAGGTAATTAATAATAATGGATTTGCTATTAATTATTAACGTATTACTTTTGATTGTTATTGTTGCAAGACGTCTTAATTAATTTTTCCAATAGTGTACACTAATAGAAATTGCTTTGTATATTACATTTCTTTATTTTGATAGAAATGTATAAGTATAACGAACTCTATATATTTGTAAATAGTACAGCAAACTTTACTAAATATTGGCTTTAAATTAACTATACGATGTCATATATTTTTCAATTGATTTTTAAGCTACTTACATTTATATATTTACACAACACTATGGAGTTTATTTTGTGAAAATGTCGTCTACGACGTGTTAAGGTCGGTAAGCATTGGTAAAGCATGGCGAATAGAAAGTCCAGTTAAATAAAATGACTTTGAATAATTAGCCTTTGTCATATTCATTTTAGCATGACACACGTCATCATAAAATTAATTTGAGGTCATAGTCTGGCAGTTTTTTGTGTCATCTTTATAACATAGGGGGCTTGTTATATACACATGATTCAAAGTAACGCGCGAACACCTTCATCACGCCGTACTTATACATACATATTTATCTTTTTACATATTCTAAGAAATAGTTTGCAACATTATTTTCATTGTTTAATGTTCATCCTATAAAGCTTTGCCGCAAAGAAAATTATCTCACGCAGTTTAAATAACGTTAGTCACTAAACACAGCTGTTGCCGTAACGAACGTCCAATAGCGGTTTCGCGCTTAATTCATTGCTAAGCCACCTAGTTCTGCTCTTCTATAAATTTCCGCTTGCGTCGAACTCTCGGCAGAATTATAGCCCGCTGGAATCAAGGGATCGATAACAGGAACGGCGAATTTATCTAATATAATTAATTAATCCGTACACAGCTCAGAGATTATAAAAATACATATCTATATCACTGCTGCGAACATGACTGCGCAGATGGCAACTCATAATGAATACCTGCAGCTACCGGTCTTTCTCAATTAAGCTGGGACTAACGAGCTTGCAGATGCTTCTGGGGTGATTAGGACGGAACAACTTCAGTATACCAGGATCGATAAAGAGGTAATCAAAATGAAAGTTACTTCAATCGCTCTGACAGTGTACCTACAACTAATTTTAAGTGTCAGCTTGTCAAGCAGTGATTTATTATATTTCCTGATAAACATGGCTAAATTACAGCGAGTCGGTGGTTTTAAGGCAGAGGTAATTTAAGCCGATACGTTTATCGATGATAAAACAAAAACCACTATTTTATACATATACGAATTCTATTTTTGAGAAAAATATAAATCTATAGGAGTAAACGCATGGGATTCATATTTACAAATTAAACTAGTAACGTAACATTTTAAAACTCACAAACTATTTAGCTTTTTCAATATGAATGAAAAACGTTTTGTTATCTAAACTACTAACTCACATGGTCGTGGATCAGTTATCTTAGATGATTAAAGATAGGCTTACCTAACTAAAGATTTGCCGCTTATGCTGACCGTGTTATCCAAAATGCACGGCCGATATTTTATTTATGTCTGACAAGACATGTCAAACAGCCCATTTTACCGTATGTGCAAAGTTCTGCAATATTAAAAGGCAAATGTTGTGCTGTACTATAGTTTTCTGTGCAGCTTTTGAGCATAAAATCAGAGTTAATGGCACGCTTCTAGACACGTAGGTCATTATTATTTAACTTTGCTAAGCTCGCGAGCCACATGCGGCTCTTTGGTTCCATAAAACACCACCAGAATATGTGTAATTCTGTTAATGAAACTTGCTCTTTCAAAGCAACACTTTTAAATATGAAAGGAGCTTTTCTCAATAGGCTTCAGAAATTCAGAAAACAAAGGATTGTGCAGCTCAAAATTCGAACGTCTTTGTGCTATAGAATAGTGAAGAAAGACTAATGCAAATTTAGCTCATAGCACAAATAAACTGCTTTGGAAGTCCTGGGGTAAGAAGTTATGTTGATTTTTAACACCTAGAGTAGTATTCTTGATTGATATAAGCAGCTGAAAAAACTAGTTTTTGCTGTTCTTTCCTTATTCTTGTGTACATAATCATGCGAACAATCACTTTCAAGCTTTTTATCCAAAATAAAATTGGTATGGAATTGTGCCTAAAATTAGAAACAACATAAAAAGTTGTTATCCTTAGTGACTTTGTTCAGGAGTTGCAAGGCCACTTTTCACATTAGTGTTTGTCACCATATTATTAATTTCATCAATAAATAATATCATTATTAAGTATAATATTAAGTTTTATTCCAGAAACCTACAGTTTAACTAAGATTCAAGTAAAAAATGTTATAAAAATGTTAGGGAGTGATTTGGTGTGTGACAAGTTTAGTGCTAAAGATTGCGAAAGGTATGTGGTATGTTACCATAGTACAAAGAATACACAAATTATTTGTGTATCATGGTATAAATGAAAAATGATAGACGAAACCTATACAAGAAACAAGACGAGTGTAGCTGGGTGATTTGGAAGGGGTTGACCTCAATCAGATGCTTTTAACAAGCCCCAGCTTAGGAAAGCCCTAACTAAGTTAATAACAATATACCCACRTAAATAGTTTAAGTTTAAAAAATTTGGCTCMCAAAAAGAATTTCAAGCGTTGTACTGTTGATATTTGGCTCTGCTGGCTACATGTTACTGTGTCACTGGTGATTGACTCACTCTATTGCATGCAATGTAGGTATATATCCTGCAAGACAAAATAGATAGTGTACATCCATAATTGTTGATGCCGCTGTCGCTCCTATTTTTCTTTAGCCAGACTAAAATCTAAATTCTACAGTATCTGCAAAAAAATTAGTGTGGATTAATCTATATTAAGTCCAGAATCATATGCGGTCAAAATTTTATGCAGGTAAACACGAACATCTTTTCGTCACTGCCACTGCTTTTCGAAAGGTGTAAGAATTGTGATATCAGCAATACGAGAATTTTAACATCCGCACCAACAGTTTTCAATTTTAGCTTTGTTGTGGTTGCTAATACCTTATGTTAGTAGGCCGCTTGTTTACATCTGGAGTCAGCGCGTCACGCGTCAGCCTCAGCCCGTCAATTTATCAGTTTGTTGTTTGCGTTCATTTTGTGACAATCGAATTAAAATACGCCAAGAAAAAGTGAAATACTTATGAGTTATGACTTCTGAAGGCATGTTCATTGTTATGGAATTTGTGCACAGCGACGAGCGGTTCAACGCGGCGGAGATGAGGAACGTAACAGCAACAGCATAAGTCAACTTTTTATCAAATTAACGTAGCATTGATAATTTGATCACAGTGGGTTGTTGGAAACATACTATTTGTAAACATAAAAATGTAAGAATCAAAAATGCGCCCTAAACTTTCCATTTATTTTAGAGGTCAGAATAAATATAAATTGCCATTTATTTTCGGGGCTGTTGCGGCTCGTTTCCAGTCTGGCTAACAGTCGAATATATGGGGAACAATGTCGTTCTTTATTATAACATTTCCCTCTATCAACTTAAAACGCATATAATTTTTCATATCCTCTTCAAGCTATAACAAAATGGAAACTGAATGATAAACACTTATAACCCCAAAAAGAATAATAAAACTTACAGTAAGAATTAAGATGATCTTCACGACAGAAAAGCAAATTTGCGATTTCGGCATATCACGTGTAGGGGCCTTAAACAACTTTTTCATACGTTGATAATCTCGGGAAGGGTTACAAAAATTTTGTTAGCTGTACTGACTGTACAAAATGTACAAAACAACACTTGATTTGTTTTCCATACATAATAGATGCTTGTAAAACTACACAAATCACTTTTTGGTGCGACCTCTTACACCGTCCTTTCAATAAACACCACACAAAAGCTTTTCCAATACAAGAATGATACTACACCATTAAACAGTACGCTCCTCGGTAATGTTTACATGATACTTGACGTCACGAGTTGAATAACCTTGGATAGAAGCGATTTGGCGGTGACTCCTAAATTTCGAATTTCAGACCTGAAATTCTCTACCTACATTTTTTTTTGTTTTTTTTTAACATGGCGTACTATATATATGCAATTCAAGATTCATTTTACGTAATTTAAAAAAAGTGATAGTACCCAATTTACCAAAATATTTTAGTTCCCTGACTTACAGAACCCCGAATACCAAATGTTCAAATACTTCAATATAGGAGGGATACATAAAAATGTTTTCCATCTTCTAAAAATTAAGTTTTTTTTTGGGCACATTAAATATTGCGTTTTTGTTGTGTCACTGTATGGGTGCACTGTATACCAATATTTAGGAATCACTCTGTACAACTTATGTCAGATTGAGTTTTAGTGCAAGCAAAGGCATGGAATAACGGACCAGCCTTTGTTTTAAACATTTAAAGCTGCAGTTTAAAATACACGCACAGGGACACTTTAGCGCATTAAAATATGAGTACAAATAGGAACATAATTAAGTTTCGAAGAATCATCTGTATTTTTGTATAACTTAATTATTTCTATTGGACAGTAAAGCTTTCAAACAAAGGTGACAGAAACCTGTATTGCTATACGAAGCAATCTACTACATCATGTGCTTGTTGTGATTGGCATGCTGTGAATATACTAATACGTTTTTTTCGGTTCAGTTAGTGTCCATCAATCATTAGGGAAATTCGGTTCGCAATTAACTATTACGCCGTAACGTCATGAACTAGCTAATAATGTGGTGTTTATAGCAACTGTGTTTGGACCAGTGGTTTCGCACAATTGTTGGAGTGAATCCACCAACGCAATATTCCGAAACCACAACTCCGCATCATCTATTAATAGTTTGGTACGTTCGACCGGCGCGGACCTGATTCCGTTTTTGGCAAATGTTTAAACCGGTGTTTCAGGAAATTGCTCAATGAACGTGACTAATGAGCTTTGCATGAACTGATGCAGTAAAGAGTAAAATTTATTAACATGAATTCCGGGAATCGGTAAATAATACACAATGAACTAGTTTTTGGCTAATAGACAGATGTATCAAAAACTAATTTAGAAGATTTACTGTGTATAAATTCTCTATTGATAGTATTTCACTATGCAATCTCGGTATCAGTACGTACCCACACTGCCTCCCCACTGAGATTACTAAATGTATCCATTTTAAGTGTAAGAAATTTAAACTTTAAGAGATTTTGATCTTCAAACTAAGAGAAAAAACAGATTGACATTGCAGCGAGGACACGATCTGCAATGACCCAAATAAACTTTGGTCTCTTATTCAAGTGAAATGACGAACCATCACGCCAAGACTTCTGGAACTATGAATCTTACCCCAGATTTGTTGTTGACCCGTATTACGGAGGACGTAAATGCCGTAAAACGTTGTAAAAATATCTTTGCTGCTGAAATGGATGATACTCCTAGCTTCTTTTTGAAGGAGAGCCCTTGAGTTTTTGTAATTCCACTTCTATAATATTTATAATCTTGCTTAGCGTACGTTAGTCTTTCAGGAATACTGGAAGAAAGCGTACATTTATCCAGTCATGAAGAAGAGGAATATCTCCTATTACCCTTATGGTAATTTTGCAAAGATCTCTAGGGCATTATTAGAGTAATACATTTTCTCCAAGCCACACTGTTTCATACATGGTAGGTGCACTATAACAAACTTGCCTGCTACTCGCAATTTGTCTCAGAGATACTGGATTCGTTTGGTCAAGTAGATGTAATACATCCTGACTTTCAGAAGGCGTGTGGTCAAATTGATCATTTTGGTTTGCTTTTTGTTTTTTTCCCTGGCAGGTCTTTTTCACTCTTACCTTTTGCTTTATGCCAACTTATTTTCAAATCCACTCTTCCTCCACTTCCACTACTGCTTATGGTCTATCATATGTTCATGAACCACAGCCTATAATAAATCATATCATCGCGCTATAGAATGACATCAATTTTCAGGGAATCCAGTGTCTTTCTATTCGCTCAAATCGTTTCTAAATATTTCGTCCTCTCTTTCTCTCAGAAATACAGTGCGAAATAATATCAGTGGTACTATTTTGAAAAGAGTTTATGCTTTTAAGCACCTTAGTGTTACGTTCATGGATAAGTTTACTTTTTGCAAGCTTATCTCAAACATTTTAACTTGTCTTACAAGTCTAATGCTTCATATTTAAAAACCGTAGGAAGATACAAACGTACGCACTTTACAGATATGCCTACTTTTTTTTTCTGTTCATACTCGGTTGGAATACGAGTCATTGATTTGGTTTCCCATATATTTTCTTAACGGACAACTATTATCCTTCTAGGTGCTATATTCACCAATATTTATCGGACAAATTCCAACTTCGATTGTTATAAAATTTCTATATAATTTACCGAATAGTAAAATTGGTTGCAGTTTGTTGATTGACAAGGTCAACTTTCTTTCAGTGACAAGTTCAGATTCTGCTTGTCGTTCCATCATGGAGGACAGGTTGGACGGTTTCAGGGTGAAAAGTAAAATATAGTTTGCCTTAGAACATCACGCAGATAATATCCTCGGCATCGTAGTATGGGCCGCTATATGTGTCTTGTAAGTAAAGTCTCCAATACCGTTCATAGGAGTAGTTGAACAGATCGACGATACATAGTTAAATTTTTACCACCTGTAGCTATCATTCATGGAGGTTATTCAAAATGCCAAAAGCTATACAGCTTTTCACCAAGTATATATGGTAGAAAGTACATATTATATAAGAAAATGTTAAATTCAAATGTATGGTTGTATATGGGTTGTGACAGTCCAAATAAATAGAAGGTTGGTATGTAAGTAAACAGGTAGGCCTAACGAAACATTGTATACTCAAAACATTTTGCTCCTTTTCACCTGTGTAAGTCATAGCAAACTGGGGCTGCACTTTCATCTCTGGGTTGCGCAGTATACATTAGGCTTTCCCCTCAGTCTCCCTTTCACAGATACATCAGTACCGCTGATTAATTAATTCGGATATTTCAAGGATTTTCATCCTTGAGTTGGCGTCCGTTGGAATGTAATAAACGGGTGAATCTAATCAAAGGATATCGTGATTCGCCAAAGCAAAAGCAAGTGAAAGTTGATTGCCGTTAAATTATGCGAGATTAAACTATTGCGAAACAAATTTTCGGCAGGAAAATTAAAAATTATTCACTTGATTTGCAGCAAATTAATGTTTAATTTCATCTGTTAAACAGCACAGAGAGAACGGTATTGAAATTAATTGCTATCAAAAATAATAATTTGTTTCCCTTTAATGTGGTTGGGTGTACGTATAACAGCGGCATTCCTATTCAATAAAAGCAACAACTGTTGCTGTATACGACGTTTCTACTAAAATCAGCGTTTTAATGATGTGACATTCGTGACTAAAATGGCAGAACTGTTATTTGATAGCGCAAAACTTGAATGTGAGCTTTCTGTTACGAACTAATTAATTTTGCTTTATAACATCTAAGGCGTCTCACCCAAGACTGGACGTATTATAGATCAATTAGTATTTAAAATCTCGAATAGTGTGCGCTATATGATTATTTTGCCTTATACAACGTATCTAATATTTTTAATGGAATTAGAAATAAAGACCACTTTGCTAGCAAATCTTGTTTCTTTTTTAATTTAAAGTTTGGAATGCATTATATAAAGTAAAAACTGAGAGGCAGTTCGAGGTTGCTCTAAACTTTGTTCATTTTTTGCTAAACATCCAACTAATAAAATGGCAAAATTTATGTGAAACCAAGTTCTAGCTATTTTTCTGATAGGTCTTTTTTACTTTTGCATTCAATGCAGGCAGCAAGTTACGCCAGATATGCAAGGACAAATTAGCATTAAATTCTTAGTCAAAGAAATAGACCGGCAGAAATTTTACGAAGATTGATGGCACCGTGTGAGGAAGAAACGCTTTCACGTTCATGTGTATTAATGATGCAAACAAAAAAGGCCGAGTTTCAAATATGCCGCATAATCATGTTTGACCAACGTCAGTGACTGGCGAATATTCGTGGTCTTAAAAACCAGATTTTTTTTTAAACTCAAACTAAAATTCGTCATATTCTATCATTGGTACAAGTGTTGGAAGTATCCAAACAATTATTTTTTTAGAATTTCACGTGTTAACTTGTGTTTGAATGCAGAAAGCTGGAAGGCGGCGAGTTTCTTAATCTGATAGCGACTTACGGTGAAACCCGGATTCACTATTTTAAACCTGAAAAAACATTCGTCTAAAGAATATCGCCTAAGCATTCTCCTTCGCCCAAACAGTTCTAAAGTGTTATACTGCTGGTAAAGTTATGGCTATGATGTTTTGGGATTTGCACACCATAACTTTCGTGGATTTTCTGTCGCGTGGAAAAAGCTATGAATGCAGAATAGATATTTTATTTAAGGTAGGGAATGCTATGTTATTTTTAGTCTTTTACTATTACACCTTTCTTCCCTATGATTGCTGCACATTCGTCTACCAAATTTCATTTTTATATCTCTTACTTACTAATATTATTATTGTATAACATCACATAACAAATATGCCGATCCAAAATCAATATTTCTTCTCAGTGTACAGTTTTAATATCACGCCATATATAAATTAAATAATGGATATTAAAGGTTGGTAAAACAGCACACCCCAAAACATCATTCCCGCAAGAGGCAGACGTCGTACATCCGCGCGTAGTTGATATTTCCGACGCAGTCGTACTTTTTAAGAAATTACAAGGGAGTGCACCCTGGCATTTGTCTACAAAACGCTTACGTCTTATTTTTAACCCGGATTATGTTCCAAGCTAAGTGTTTCTTGCAATACAATACCTAGGTGAGCTCCAATTTCGGACCCTTTTAAGTGTATATCGCATGCATTCCGTGACCGCTGCTAATAAATAAATGGCAGCAGTCGTTGCACGCTTTCTTATTAATCTTAAATGGAGATCGCGTTAAGCCATGATTTATTTAGCTTGTATGTAAGTACTAAGAATGGAGCTGCTTAAGTGGCTTGTTTGCTTACGTAATTACACAGCTGTTAAAAATTGATTTCGTACTCGATTATAGTGAGAATGGTAGTATTTTAATTTATACAAAGTTCTATACAGGTCGTTTATTCATTCCCGTCGGAACAAGCTTTTAACATGCTGATAAAACGAGTAAAACGAGAAGCTTTTTTTACATATTCATGTTACATCAATATCAAATTACTACAACCAATTGTTCAATTATTCAGCACTATAATATATGCGCGTGCTTTCACCAGCGTTTTTATTATTCGATAGTTCTTCATGCTGAGAAGCAGTTATAGGTACATCCCGAAAGTTAGCATCAGAAATAAGAAATTAACCTCCATGCTGCAATTAGGAAGATCGTTTATTTAACATTGAAATATACTTAAAATATAATGAAACTTAATGAAGGCACCGATTTATTTCGCCATGTATATTTGTAAACACATGTGTGCCTAGGGCTCTATATCTGTATACATATATATATAGCTCTAGTTCTACCGCTAAACGGTGTTGCCCATAGTACCTTTGGGCATCGCTAGATGGCCTGTAGGAAATATTTCGCGGAATGTACTACAAAAGGAAGGACCGGACGTGAACTATTTAAATATATAAATGTAAAATAATGTATAGGGATAACGGGAAAGCAGGCTAAATTAAAATGAAAAAAGTAACTGGCTGCGCTGCGGCTGCTTGCGAACAAATCCTATTGGGGAAAGATATAGTACTTACTATTTAAAAACCTGACGTTTAATTATGCTTTCGTTACGTATAACAACATTGTAAAATTGTAAAAATTTAGTCACGAATAACTTGATTTTTTTAATAGATCAGTATTATATATTTCTGCACCATTGAATGGAGTTTTAAACACCCTTTCTAATGATGTAAGGTTTTATCTACTTACAACTAGATGTTTTTTAGACATTAGAGAAAAACCACAATTTTTATAAATATAATGTAAGCGTGCTTGGCGATTGTCAAATGTTTAGTGCATTATTTGACATTTACCATTAATTCTTCGCATTTCTAGATTCCATGGAAAAATTAAATTAGGGCTTGTAAAAAACTGTAGAGGGTTGTGAGTGACAGATTTACTAATATTTCACATTATATACAAAAACAATTTTTGAAATCACTCGAATGAATGTAATCTGACAGATATGAAAACAGTGTCTGTTTTGCTCAAAATCCAAGATAGCGACACAGTCGTTAACATTTCAAAAATTTTAAAGCAACTAGGGTTATATGACACCTTAGTTGAAAGTGTAGAATGTTTAAATATGACGTTAAACTATTGATCTTAAAGTAAGATCGCTGCAAAATGATAAGTAATTCGTACCAGCGCTTTTAATCTTGGATTGTGCGAAGCACGTCATCAGTAAAAGGAAGCGATTTTTTAACGGTCTACCCGCATTTTATCAGAACCTTCTAAAGTAAATACGTTCAAAAGTTAACATAAGGAAAAAGAGAAACATTTGACGTTCACTGCGTATTCAGTCTATTATTATGCTATGAAACCTCAGCGGGATTTATGTTAAGATTAAGCGGAGGTGCCGTGTTGCAATTCCAATGAAACGTACTTCCCACATTGCTCGACTTTGTGCTCGGCTTCAGGCTACACAATAATATTCCGTTTAATTCTAATATCTTGCGTTCTGCCCATCATTCAAATCTTCCGAGAATGCGGTAGGCGTGTGGGAAGTTTAACTTTGCTGACGCTTTATCTCGGCTAATTGCTAATCAGCGGTAAAGACGTGTTTATCGCGGTTAACTTTAACGTAGGTGCGGCGAGAAGCAGCATAATTTCGGTTTATTCGGGTGTGCCTGCAGAGTAACGTATAACACAATTACTTGCGATTATCCAGGAGGTGATTTGTAGATATTTATTACAATGTACTGAGTCGCCTTTTTGTTATGTAGTGTACTGAACCAGTGCCAGATGCCAGATAGTAAGGGGTTAATTGCAAGGATTAATTATTGCTGTAGGGCTAACATCACAACATACAGTGTGACACCTTTTTCGATGGGCGCCGGAACGGTTCTTCGGATAGGAGGGCTGACGGTTATGCAATGCAGGAAACGGTGGTGACGTAAGCACTTAGCTCGACGTCAAATAGTTTTCTCGAGCGCCAGTTTTTGTTATTACGCTCATCAGTTCACTGTGTGCTGCCCCTCTTAGGCTCGGTATTTCAGTGAGAGGTTATAAACTTTGGGTTAAAGTAAACCGGTTTCATTTTTAAACCAAAAGTTAAACTCATGAGCGTATTTCAGTTCACAAATCTGGTTTAGTGAAAATAGGTTTAACAGTCGACAGTTTTAACGTAGGTTGGCGGTACTTTTGTGGTTGCGCCTGCGTCGTAATGCTCATAAGCTCATAATATGTTTACGTATCAATTCGTTGACCTCTAACTCGTTGTCATATCTAATAAAATACTGTTACGGTTCTAAAATGATTATTGACAGTATGGAACTTGCAGTTGGCCGTTAACCCTCGTTTTCATCCAGTTCGAAATTTTCGGATTAGGAACAAGTTATACATTCGCTTGCTTACCTACATCAACAAAGAAAAGTGCCAAGACAACAACTACATTCTTTCGCCAGAACCACCAATGCCAATTTTTTTGTTAATTGCAAACAACCCCTAATTCCTTGCTATGTAATACCTACATAAATCTTAGTTTGAAGTAGTTTTACCAAATCGATTCATTTTTTCGAATTTTTTAGTGCGAAAACTCGTCGATCTTCATTATTACCATGGGTTTTTTTACGAGTGATATAAAAAGTAACCCACGCAACAGAAATATACATAAAAGACAAAACCGCACGCTGCCATAACAAACCGAAACGAAATGCAGTTAGTTCTGTAAACGTGAAGTCCTCGTTTCGGGGAGTGCGCAGGCTTAATCGGAAAAACGGGTTTAACCCTCCTCGATGGGTTGGTTTAACTTGGCGAGGAATTTAACCCTGTTTTACTCGTAACCGAGTCCTGAAATACGCTGCGCGACTGGTAAACTAGTTTATCTTGACAATTTTGGTTTAAACCTTGACTGAAATACCGGCCCTTTAGCACACAGACCAGGATAGCTACTGTAGCAGTGAAGAACGGCACTCCAGGGAACAACCCCAAGGGTGAATGCCGCAAGCTGAAGAGATGTTAACGAGGTGCGAACGGTGCAAAACAGAATGAAAAAACAGAGACTTAAAACACAGCTTATTACAGTTATGTTCGAAAATACAACTCAAGATATAATAGCGGTTAAAAAAAACGACTCCCCCATGTAATACCTAAGCCAAGCCAAGCTATGGTTACGTAATTAACGGTACGGTGCTAAATGCGGTCTACTATTATAGCGGCACAAAAAACGGTGCAGTAGGAATAATGCAACAAGCGGCAAAAAGACTGAGCTTATAAACTGGTGACCTGGGGCTTGTCGGTTTGTGGGGAGGTGCGCAACTGGAGACTTAGATAATTGTCTGTATTGTTAATGCGGTTAGAAGAAGCAGTCAGCAACGAAAAGTTAAGAACAGTGAAAAAGAACTGGAGGGTTATGTTAGAGACAGAGAGAGAAAGTGAAAGGGTGAGTGGCAGTTCGTCGGGTATATCCTGCAAGGAATAAAACCTGTATAGTAAACGCTCAACAATCAGCGTCGCTTACGAGGTATATCCTGCACGAAAACGACCTATACAGTAAACACCCCGCACATGACTTTCTCGGTTATGTAAGAAAGTTAGAAGAGATAATAACGGAAAAGGAGTACGGTGAGAGGCAGTTCGTCGGGTATATCCTGCACGGAAAGCGACTGTTACGGTGTAAAATCGTATGACCTATCTGATGCGCCTCGTATAGTCATTTCTGTTCGCAAGCTCTAATGCAGCATCAATTTGAGGGCTAGAAAAGCTGGTTTTTGTCCGTCCGTTTTTGTTATGTTTTTGTGTAGGCAGCTGGTTTCGGAGATTCATTGTTTTGTAGACTTAGCAAAAGACAAGATATATGCATTAGAGTTCACGGTGTGCTATCCTAACAGTTTGCTGTGTCGTACAAATTATTGTTCATATTTTGGTGTTTAATGCCGGCCCGATTTGTGGAGTTGTGACACATACTGTACAGTGCTGGCCTTCCGCTTGGTTGAGTCTTGTTTGAAGGAAGACCTGCAATTATCAGCGTTTTTTCTGTCTCGTTTGTGGGAGTAACTACCGTGATCTTTGAGCTTGCCGCGATTGCGGCCAATCCCATTAAATTCTGGCCTAGTTCTCTCCAGATCCACTAGAAAAACCGCCCACCATCAAAGGTATGTATCTTCTTAGTTTATATCGGATGTTTTGAATGGTCGTCGTTCATTGTAGGTTTTCTTTGGGTACATACGTACTCCCTGTATTTCGAGGACACGTTCGCGTTACGCTATAGGTCCTCGTCCACTTGATGCGTTTTGCTTTAGATATTCACTCGTCCGCTTAGACCACCGAAAGCAACCATTGATCTACACGGATGAAGATAATATATATAAATACATACATTAATGTATATAATATTCATTTATTGTAAAACCGGCGTAAGCTTAACCTTCGGTTTTAGTAACTCCGTTTGTTTTGCAGTATTGTTATAATTTTTCTGTTGCGGTCCACAGTAGTTATATGTATGCGCATACCCGTGAATGCTGTGTTCCTTCGGTTTCTTGCCGGTTTTTTTTTTGCGTTGACGTCTGTTATTTGTTTGAGTTTAACACTTATCCGGATACGCAATACATTTAAGTTTGTTTGAATTATTGAATATTGAATTTAAATTAATTGTCATAATCGATGTTTATTCAGTTATTGCTATAGAGGGCTGATATTTTGTAATACACGTTTTGATTAAGTTCGCCGGTGTTGTTTTCTTTATGTCCTGAACAGGTGTCCCGGAAATCTGGAAATCTTCTAGCTTGATTGTAGTCATAGGTAACACGGCGGTAAATTGTTTTAAGCTAGTGGCGCCCGCATTTCCACATTTTTCAAACGTACCCCCCTGCCCTGCCTGTGATGTATTACTTTGTCACTCTTCTGTCTTTTAATATGTCGTGTATGTCTGTGACCATAAGTTTTAATTAAATTATTGTGATTATCGAGAATTTCGGCGTGGTTTGTAAATTGCGCTGTAGACCTAAGTGGTCTTTTATTGTCGTTCTTGCATTTGGTCTTGCTGACACGTGTTTCGGTCCTGCTGATTTTGATCAACGTGGAACTGGTACCTGTTTATAAAAAAAGATAATACATTGTTAAATCTTATTGGAGCTGATTGTTCGTTAACTGTGTTTTGCCACGGAATGTCGAGGTTTATTGCATTTATTTACCGCTTGATTCTCCAAAAAACTTAAGATCTATTAAATTTTACAGCCTGAAGAAGACGTCCGATTGTAGTCGAAACGTTGCTTAAGAGAAGTTGCAGTGATTATTTTACTTTGTCCGTTCCCTGTAATCCCTTCTTCAGCATTAAGATCTACGGGCGTGAAACAGCGATAATTAATATTATGTTTGAGAATTATCACTGCCAGTATCGTATTTTTACAGTTTGCTCTTGATTGCAATGTTGTATTTTTATTTAGTCGGCTTTTGCTAACTTTATCATTAATTCAGACTGGAGAAAGCACCTGTTGAACATCAACAATGCCAAAAAAATAGATAATAAAACGCCATTGGCTATCAATAGACAATTAATCAGCTGCCTTCCTTATACTTATTTTATGCACCTGTTCAATAACCGTTTTTACGATTAATAAAGGGTGGAATGTAAACTTGTTTTGAATTTTATGCGTTACTTTATCAACACTCAATATATGTACTACCTTGTATAATTTTGTAGTGGAGGTGATTTTTTGTACATGGCAAACTCCCAATTATACAATAATTAATTTAGATCCAGGTAGTGTATTTGAAATCATGTTTTATGCAGGCAGCATTAGAAACTACCCTTTACATAAAAAACTTTCGAGGTCAAAAATCTCTAAAAGCTAACTACAAACCAAGCTAACAACGTACCACTCGAAATGTTATTCTGACATTTCAGAAATGTCACGAAGGCTAAGTTGTTTTCTTTCCTCGCTTACGTCTTATCACAATAGCAACGGAGGGACCCTTATTGTAGCATGTCGTTACATTCCGTTGGGTTCGCCCGTCTTAAATATAGAATATAAGCTGAGAATTTTCCACATTTCCCACGACGTATAAAATGCACAGGGGTCAACGATAACAAGCGAAACGAGGAAGCCTCGCCTTGCGGGCCTGCTCCTGAAACAAACTAGTATGAGCAACTGATGCCACAATAAATAATTTTTATATTTTGCACGACTGAGTAATAATAAGGAATATTTATTCCTTACCAGTAACAGTTACTGTAACATTCGTATATGTACCGCATTTTTTGCTCTCTTTGGTGAAAAATTGTACCGTAGAGTACAAATTTTCAACTCTGCTTTGACAATATTTTGTTTAGAAACTTGTAATTATTCTGAAGCTTATCGCCATAAAACTTTCAGAAATTTATTTTAGTTTCTGATTTACTGATTAAAAATGCTGACTTCACTTCCCACAATTATATGTACTGTCTTGCTAAATTTTTATAAAGAAAATTTTGCCATCTAATATGTATTAATTTGATGTTTTCCTTGCAGGTAATTTTTCTACTACTTCATGCATGGTCAAGGGTGTTTGAATTTGCACTTCCTATTCTAATGGTAAGAATTTGTTTAATGACGGGTCGATAAACCTGACCTGACCTGACTTACTTCTTTTATTCACACACTAAGTACGAACTGCACCGAACTATAACACTATTATTAAAGTTCACCACTAAAACAAACAATAATATTTGGATCGCTTTGTTTGCAGTTTATATCATTCTTGAGTTATCAAGCTTGATTTTCCGTATTTTTTTTGTGTAAAAACTCACATTGGCGTAATAAAAGGGATAAATGATGATGAGCTATGATGAATCGTATATATCTGAAACTTCTTCAGAACTAGCGAAAGCAGTAAGTGTAGGTTTACTACAAAAAAACTCAAGAGAAAAATACGATTATATGCATACAAGATAAAAAACGCGACGTCTATTTCAGAAAATACTGTAATTGTATACTTCATGAAACATTATAGGCGCATTATTCAACGAATGGTGTAGGATGATGTAGGTACATAAAAAAATCCAAAAGCGGCAAACTGAAGAATCAAGGCCAAAAAATCCAAAATTTTTATAAAAGATCAATTTAACAACTTTATTGAAGAAACTTCAGATAAATACGAGTATTAAAACAGGGATAGTCGTAGATATTAATACAACAATTAATATGAAACAATTCATCACGACTGTGAAGTTATAGCTCTCACTGAAACATGGCTCAATTTGAATGTTATCATAATAACGAAATAAATCCCAACAATTTTTTTGCCTACAGCTATCATAATTGAATCTGAATCGCTTATTTGGATTTTCTCCAAAATTAATTAATTTGTATCTTATAATTTTTTTAATTCTTTTTGTTTTATTCCTGAATCTGGTGTTCCTCAGGGTCCTAATCTGGGTCCGCTTCTCTTTCTACTGTTCATTAATGATATCTTTGAATAAGTATCATCGAGTGCGTTATTATATGCAGATGACTTAAAGATTTACAGTACCTACTGTCAACTATGAGACGGATGCTAAGGCCTTACAAAATGATTTGGTAAGGGTCTCTGAGTGGTACCGTTGTAACGAGCTGGCACCAAATATTAACAAGTGCAAGACTATATCTTTTACCAAGAGAATTTCTCCAATTCTGTATCAGTACACTATCGATGAAAACGTATTAATGCGTGTAGTGACCATTAAAGATCTTGGGGGTTATCTTGGATTCCATGCTGGACTTATACTGCAGATATTACAAACAGAACTTCGGAGTCTCTCAAGACACTGGGTTTTGTAATCAGAAATTGTAGGTCCTTTACTAAAGTTAAATCTATATCTACGCTGTATATAGCCCTAGTTCGATCTAGACTCGAGTACTGTTCCTTAATCTGGGGTCCGACGTATGTTGTGTATAAGACTGCCGTAGAAAGGGTTCAGAGACGCTGTTTAAAATTTATACCTATGAAAACTTTTGGAACTTATCCTGTGCGAGGCGCCGATCATGCTAGACTCCTGAGCAGTGTTGGTTTTAGAAGTCTAGAAAGCAGAAGGCGCTGTGCGGCTGTTAATTTTTTGTACAAGATTTGGCATAATCAGATTGATGCGCCTGACCTACTACATAAACTTAATATGGTAGTACCCCGTATGCAGTCGCGGCAAAGCTTTGTCTTTTTTCTGCAACGAGCTCGAACCAACCTATTATACACTTCGCCTGTAAATAAAATTGCCAATGCTTTAACGCCATTTCTCAGCACGTATGTGACATAAATTCTTGTACGCTAGCGCGTGTTTTAGAAGTTGTGACGAACTTCTACAACTAGTTAAGGTTATTTCTTTTATATGTAATACCTACATTTTTTTGTCATCTGTTGGACGAATAAATTATTTAAAAAAAAATAACAGAACTTTCTACCACTTAGGTAAATAAAACTAGAGGAAGATACGTACTTTTGGCCATCAGATACACTTTTGTAGGTTACCAAGTATACGTTTCTGTATTAATTAATTGATCCAAACATCATTATAAGTATCTTTGTCATTTATATTCCTCCTTGGATTTGGTCATAGCAATGTGTTTACTTTTGGGTTGGTGTTGAATAACTTTAAATCTTTTTGTAATTTTTCTCGATTTTAAATAGTAAACTGACCCTACTTTGGAACAAGTATTATAATTATTTATATACGAGTATTATAGACTTTTTAACTCCAAATAGATCTTGATCTTGACATTTTCTTTTCGAAAAATATACGTCTTTGTTGGTACTGGAAAATTAAATTACTTATTGATGTTGCTAATAGACTTTTGTGACTGGAATTCAAAATTATATTGAAATGCCCCCAAGAAATTTTGGTTTATTTAAATAATAAGCGTGGTAAAGTTCGTATAATAAAAGTTATGAAACTAGATAAACTTTCTTCCCCAGAAACCATAGTCAACAGTTTTGCTGACTATTTTAAAACTCTCTACCTTCCATCTACTTCAAAAACAGACCCTTCGGAAATCCATCAAATCGATAAAGGCACAGCATTGAACATTTTAAGAAAAGCCAAAAACTCTTTTACGACAGGTGCTGTCAATTTGCCTAGCTTCCTACTATGTCAATTTTAATCTTATTTTTAAAACATCTACTTTTCCTTACATTTTGAAAACAGGTTATGTTACTCCAATTTACAAAAAAGGCAATATAAATGATATAAAAAAATTATACGCCGATTTCAATACTTTGCAACTTTGCAAAGTCGTTCAAGACAATTTTGTTTGCTAATATCTACGAGGGTCTCAGTGTCAGCAGGGCTGTATAAACAAAAGGACAACCACTACCAACATGGCGTGTTTTATTCAATATGTAGTCGACTCTGTTGACAATAAGATTCAAGTTGGCGTTATTTATACTGATTTTCATGAGGCATTTTCACTATTTCTTATTTGTTTGTTGTGATCATATTTTTGGTCCGGTCAGTTTAGTACCGCAACTTTATCTTGAGTAATAGTCGTGCTGGAGAGAATAAATTCTAAAAGATCTAAGCATAACGAGGTTGTCTATATATTTTTGTAATTGTAGTTTTTTTATAATATTTCTACTATGTCACCTATATAACTCGTTTTTTAATACCTATAAGTTGGGAATATAATCATTACATTCGACTGCTGGAATATATTCAACATTCAGATGGTATATATCCTGCTAGAGAATGTGACCATCAAATCCTGCTCAACAGATTAAATTTTAACTATTTATAATCTTGTTGCAATAATACAATTGTAAAACTCTTATGTAATTTAATTAACAATAGGATGGACATTCCGTGACTACTAACACAGATAAATTAAGAAAGATAGCCAATATAAATGCACCGCATTGCCACAGAACCCTAGTGTATGATCTTCACGCAAGAGGGCGAAAAAACGTCGTAAGTGCGCGTGTGTACTGTATGTCCCTCCCGCCCTGACAGCATGCGAGGGGAGTGTCGGCGGTATTCACAATCCCACCATTGCACTAATATAATATTTTATGTAGCGAAAGGTTACACAAAGCGCGCAACATATTTAAAGTTGATTTATTGTAAGAAAATAAAATAAACAATAAATACACAACATAAAAACAAAACAATCCAGCCTTGAAAATAAGTAAATAACTTAAACTTTATACAGGTACAGAAAATAAAAAAGMTTACATTGTGTAACCACATTAATCGTGACATAGTATTCGCAATTCTATGCTACTAAGTAAAATTAATTTTAATGTACCTCGTTTAAATTCCCGTTACAGTCTTACCTTCTATGTCTCCCTCGTGTGTGAAAACTTTAATAGAAATTGTAATAATTTTGTAATGTAAACTTTGATCTAATACACAAAATTAACAATATTGACGATGTCCTGTATCGGTATAATGCTTTATACTGCTAATTTATTGCATAACAATAAATGTATTTGTTATTATTCCTACTATTACAGATGCATTGATATTTCCTTTCAGAAATTTTGCACGATATGTTAATATTTTTGGCCGATTTACGAAATACAGTTTTTTCTCTGCAATTTTAGTGGAATTTTCAGTGGGGGTACGTGTTATTTCGTGTTCTACACGCCTACGCTACCCGAGGCCTCCCTTGCCGATGTAGACGTAGCAAAGGTAACTTGTAACTATTATACTCCGATATCACCTTACTATTACCTGTTATAACCCTGCTGTTCCTTTGGCTCCACGATCAGTTGTTCTCTCTCAAAACTGATATTCTTGCGTTTAGTCGGCATTTTAAGGCAGTTTTTTATTCGTTTCATAAATATTTATACCTGAGAGATTCTCAGAATCATAGTAATTTGTTCTATGAATCTACTTGTAAGTACGTAGGCAGTTTTCATTATTATTAGTGTAGCCTAGCCAATACATTAATACGTAGGTAGGTATTTGTATAATTTACTACCACAATCGAAGGGTTCAGAGAAAGAACAGGGAATGTAATTATTGTATGAAATTGAGAAAATCTAAACTAAACATTTAAGACGCAATTGAAAGCTGACATGATGTTTCAGAGCAAAATTGATCAGTGTACACAATATTTGGTTCCAAATGACTTATGAAATGCAAAAATTGTAACAATATTTTTTTATCCATTGCTGTAACTGTAATAACAAGAATATGTATTCAAAAACAGAGATAAAAGGTAGTGCAAAATAAAGTTAATTATTTACAAATGTGGAAGTTGCCCATAGAAGCTTCTGGATTTTTGCAGTATTGTTTCAATTGTATCAGGTTTTGGTATTTTTCTGCGCTAATTGGTAGCGGTTCTAAACAAAATTATATTATTATGTTATTCTAAAACTGAAGATACCAGTTAACTTACCAACATATGAAGCAGCAAGAAGAACAAATTCATTTTCCAGTAAAACTATTTTACGGTTTTCTTTGCATTTCGGTGGTTTAATAGCAGTGGATGTCCATAACTCGTTGAAAGTACTGCTGTGGGTTACAAGCACGGAATGTTTCTTTAACGGGTTTTATAGCAAGAGGACACTGTAGAGGACATGTATTTGCCTTCCAAAAAATCTGCCCACTTTATCTTGCTCTACTTTGATAACTTCAAAAGGGCATGGCACAACGAAAACATTTCCTTCACATTTAATTCCTCTGATAAATATTTTTTTGTATTGGATAAACTATAGTATATGTAAACATCAAAGTCCCGCTCGCATGCATAGCGGTTATATATTTGTCTTTAACAGCAATTATTTTGTAGTTGTATTATTATGTATTAGTGAAGTTATTAATTGTTACTTTCGCTATACCTTGAGATAATTACAAATTTAAATAGGTATATTTCATTAACCATTAAAGTACCTATTACATTTCCTATCTGAAATATACACAACATGTGCAGCTGTCACAGAACCAAACGGTAATCAGCTGTTGTATGTTGTACGGCACAAGTGCGCAACTGCATACATATATCAACTGCAGGACTGCGAATTCGAACTATAGTTAATTTTGAACGATAAAATTGAACTATTCATTTAATTGAACTAAATCAGTATGAACTATTCTATATAAAATGAACTAGACCGCCCACCTGCTTCTGCATATAAAAGTACACCTTTTTACCCATATTTGCGCCACTATACTCAAATAGTGCATTTTGCGATATTCCTGTTGTTCCCGATACATGGTACACGGTAGATTTACCTACCATCTTACTGTAATCTTTTCAGTAATCCGTACTATATTTTAACTCTTGAATATTGAATTGGTCGTCCCGACATCGCATTGTTTAAAACTATGCGAAATAGTAAACGAGCTGCATATTTGACTCGCTGTCTATGTTGCGCCACTTGAGCGTTAGTAAGCAATAAACCAGACGTTGTGAGGTTGAGAAGCAAAGACCGCAGGGCTTCAATTAAGTTGGGATTTACACTACAACATCGGAAGGCCGTCTAGAACTATTGACAGCCTCGGGGTAGCAGAAACAATGCCCTCACGGAACCCTCATTGTGGAGCGTGCAAACCGATAGTCTCTGGGCGGATTGTGTATCACAACCACAACCATCAAATGTATCACGTGAATAATGTGCCCTTATCTTCTTGATACATGATTTCCAATGCGGAACATCGAAATTACGGCTTGTTGTAGAGCATGTGATATTTTCTGTTAAACCGTTTGTAAATCGTTTGGATGCCCATATTTCAAAACAATCAAATACGCATGTGGAAATTATCAGGCTAGAGGTTAACGAGTATATTGTAGCGAACATTGCAAGTTCCACGAAACTAAACCATCCCAAATAACACTGGAAATCAAACATTATCTCTCAGGAATATTTCCGAAGGATTTTAGGGTGACAAAGAGTTTTTTTAGCGCTAGTTGCTTGTTATACTTTTCATAGAGAGGGTGGTGCCTTTTAGGTAAAATCATCCCATTCGTGAATTTGATTTTAAAAAAAGTTATCCGTAAAGTATTAATGTAGAATGGGAAAGTCTATATCCATGAGGATATGAAAGTACAACGAGATATTCCTCTACCTGGATCTATTTGGAAACCGTAGTGACCAGCAAACATAAAAATAATTTTAAGCAAAGGGAAGAAGGTGTATTGGTAAACAGAATATGGTTAATGGTTTGCAGTCACACAAAATTCAAGCCACCGATGGACGTAGCCTTAAGGTTTAGCTCGATGACCCTGCTCTTAAATGAATTAATTAATTAATTTTCTTAAATACAAAAACACGTTATACTCAATTGTTATGCATTGACGGCGGCTTGTGAATTTTACTGTTATTCTGCAAATGTTACAGCTTTCATGAAAGAAGTGTACAGTATTTAAGGCATTTTCCAGAAAATTGTTATTCTCAAAACACTGACACAATTAACAGCGAATAACTAATTTATTGTCATTTAAAAAATATAATACTTATCTTCAAATTATTATATTTTCAATAACTTCTAACGTACCTGATAAAATTATTTATTATTATTAAAGGAATATTTGTTATTTCGAGTCTGCCAAAACTCCAATGTAGCATTTCATTACTTAGTCCAAAATCAAGAGAAAAGTTATTTCTACTGGGTCAGGACAATAAAGTTTTTTAGGTAGAGATTTGCTGGTTTCAGAGCAAGCAACAATTGTTTTTCCTTTGCAGTTTTGGCGTAAAATCAAAGATTTTTTTCTCTTGAGAAAAAACTGTACAACACATACATGCTGTCACGTTTCACATTTCTATTCTCCGGACATGTACTAAAATGAACGTACAGTGTGGTAAACAGATGTATAACAGCGGAGCGTTGGTGAGGGAAACGTAGTTGTAATAAA
The DNA here is from genome assembly GCA_025024175.1 of Rhyzopertha dominica. NCBI lineage: Eukaryota > Metazoa > Arthropoda > Insecta > Coleoptera > Bostrichidae > Rhyzopertha > Rhyzopertha dominica. The sequence goes on from QCXZ01000003.1 coordinate 53,110,900, forward strand.
ACATAGCTGATTGAATACCTAGCAGCGTTCGGTGTTTTATAAAAGTTTAGGAATACTTTATCTCTTCACATAAACTATAATTTTATTACCAACCTATAAACATTCGCTATTACTTCTCTTGTTTGGGTAAGGTGCGTCTTTCCGCGAGTATATTTATTTATTTTAAGAAAAATGGACAAACATAACGCCACTCCGTTACTGAATTATGTCAAGCCGCAAACAGCATTACCATGGCAACAAAACGTTCAAGGATCTTCACCAATGAGGTTCGCATAGGCCATGCCTTCACATGGTGTTGCCGGTTTAACCGAAGTCGATAGTCTGTGCAAAAATGTTTAGCTATTATAATATTTAACAGTGAAAAAAATACTTGTTCAGTTAAAATAAAAGCAACAATCACACTTAAATGCTATTTGTGATTGTAAATAAAAAGATTTTAAAATTAAAATTAGGTACTTCATGCCCATTGCTTATGTATAGATAAACTTGACAATATCGATTTTTTTGTCTGTATTCCTTTCACTGTTATAGATCCATTTCCCACTATGTACTGCACATTGAGATAAAATGTTGCAACATAAAATGCATAAATGTGTTGTTATAACGTAGTATTGTATAGCTGCAATGAATATTATAAAGCAAAATGGCCCTTTTATATAGTTTTTCTGCATTTTTGTGTCCCCCCTTTTCATTGAATGTATAAAAATGCAAAAGAAAATATAAAATTTGCAACATCTTGCTTTTTAACGACTTTCTGTCGTGTGTTTTAAACGCAGATAAAGTATTTCTTTAAATACTACAAGTACTACACCTTTATGCACTTAATTGGCTAGTGGATTACCTTTTATCTCCCCTTTCCTGTTTAATTACAGATTGCCACCGTTTGACATGTTTAAAGGGTCGTGCAATCAAAACCCCGTTCAAATCCGTTTACCTCTAAAGGGACCTAAACGTGCTGCATAATCGTCGTTTCCATCGCCAATACTGCTTTATCGGGGCTTGTTTTTCGACCCAGAATGCCCACGTTGAGCGGCCGCTTGTTTTTTCGGCCTGCCGAAAAAGCTGGCTGCTTAATCGGGCGATATCGACCTTGTTAATTAACGAAAATTGTCAGGGAAATAGCTTGCTTCTATAACGACGCATTTTGTACCAGAATTTATGCGTCACTCCCAACTTCGGCTTCGCAAGAGGCAAGATTACGTTCCGCGGAGTAAATACGTATGCCAATATGTTGAAAACTTTAACGGATACAACAAGATGAATAAGCGTCTTTCAGGGCCAGTTGGGTCGGAAGAAACGATAAATCAGGAGCATGGAGGCATAATACAGCGTATTGGCAAGATATAGGTTGTTATCCGTTTAGTAAAGCTTATGATAATAAATGAGCTTTGAAGTTTTATATTGCTTTCACGAATTTGATTCATTTCGTATGGGAGCAAACTAGCATAATAGCGATAAGGCATTTATCTGTTCAACGGGAATATCACAAAATCTTTATAAGTAGTCGACTATCATGTCATGTCATCAATTTTTCGAAAGTGCGCGACTGTCAATTTAACGAGACCAAACTGGCATTAATAATTTGTTTAAATTTATTAAGTAATGCCAATTTGGTTGAGTCAAATTTTGAAGCACTGTACTTGAGAAAAATTAAGACAACAATGCAAATAGTTGCTATTTATCAAGATCGAGTTGTATTTGTTAGGATGATTTCCTGAATCAAATTTTAGAACAGAAGATCAAGAAAACATATAGCGAATCGACTGCGTATTTTGTCTCTGACAGTTTTATTTGTTTCATATAATAAAAAGAAAATAATAGTGTACTTGATTTGAGGTACCTTTTAAAATGGTCAATTGGGATATTCGAAGTAGTCGCTAATATCTGCGATATTTTCAATCGTAACTATGATTTAGGCTTTTTAAGATGACGTCATCCAACATGGCGTCCAGGGGGCACCCAGCGCGCGCATGAGACGCGCCTACGAAACTGTGGAAACGGACGCGCAGCTGATAGAATTGGATCGTTCCTGACCAAGTCGTTCAAATTGAATGACTCATACCTTGACTCGTTTGATTGGGATCACAGCTAATGGATCAGCGTCGTTCGTGATTCGGTCATGGTTGACGGTTGGCCGGCTGGCTACTCTTACTGGGCCATTACCGGACACATGTTGCAGCTGTCAGCTGTCTTTAAACAAGTCTAACAACTCAGTAACGCGTTCTCGGTACTGATTCTTGAAAGACTTGAATAATCCCAATCTATGCGATTGATTGGACGATTTGAATTGAATCGAATGTCCCAGCTATAGTGACTGAGGTTGGCATTAAGTAATGAGGTTTCGTTTTGACAGGTGCCCCCCAGCAGCCACTTCGAAAGTCACGGTGTTCTAAAAAGCCTACTGTGATTTGCCAAAATTTAAGTTTGTCAGATGAAGGAAATAATCACAGAAAATGATCTTCTTTCTATAATAATGAACGGGAACAAACTTGGAAGGACGGGTTCATTCATTAATTGCAAGCGCATGACGCAATTTGCATCTAAAACGTTATTTGACAAAAAGGTAACAATACTGCAACGATAAGGATACGTCCCAAATCAGCACACCTAATATTTTAAGGGGGTGTAAACTAATAAATCTTATGAATAAGCTTGTTGGCCAACTGGGCACATCACAAACATGTAGATTTGGAGTGGGAGGATTGAAGGCTAGTATAATAGTAGTATAATTATAATTATGCCGATTTGTAATGTATTACTTACACATTCTAGGACAACACTTAATAACGCGAGTAAGTATCCTAATCGTGTAATAAAATGTCAACTCGCGAAGCAACCTTTGTAAATTTAATCAAGTAAAGTAGCGTTGTGTCACCAGAAAATGAAATGCATTTTTTCATACCATTCAGTGATCGTGTCACAACAATGAGTAACTTCGCTCACAATCATACCAAAATTGTAAAAAAAAATGTTATTCCAAGGAAGTTGTAAGTATAACAGCAAAGAGGAAGACCGTGGTTGATATTCGCAAAAAAACAGTTCAAGATTTTGCACAAGTGCATTGAAAGTGGCCAAGATGAACGATTTGAACTGTGTCAAAAGAGAGACCATCACTATTCTTGGCTTAAGTCTTCCAAAATTCCTCTCTTATTACAATGATTATATTTGAAGTGTTGAAAGACATTCCCACCCTAACTACACGTGGTGCAGAATTTTCTCTTTTCAACGAAGTTACTTCAGGTTTAATAATGTTTTGTATCTCGAGTAATTGTTTTTCTGTACAGGGTGTCCCATTTTTGTTGCAATTGTAGGGTATCTCCGTAACTATTAATGCTAGAGCGTTGCGGTTTCGACATTACTGTATTACTTTTTTGTTGTGAGCTGAGCTAATACCATCGCCATTATTGTATCGTCTTTTGTTTTAAACCCATGGCCAACTTTTTTTTTGTAATTTAATCAGATTTTACATTTACATCCAGGATGCTATGAAATAAGAAAACACACATTATAATTTATATTATCAAGTAAAAATTTTAATCCATTATAAATAATATATGCCTATTTGAATACATACATACATAACACTTCCAAGAGCGCTCATGCAGTTTTTTATTGGAAATCTAGGAGGCCATGTGACTAATGAAAATGATTGTTTATTTGGAGATACGTACCTATGCATTGTTTATCGTCAGTTACTTACATCCATTTTGACAAAAAAAAAACGTAAAATTACATTAAATTATTACAAAAATTGGAATAATACCAAAATTAGCAAAAATAAACCTAACAATGTGTACATTTTCTTAACCAGAAAAACTAGATCTTTTCAACCATAGCAAAGCCAACCTATGGTTTCCATTAAAAAAAAAATGCAGGTTTGTGTTACATCTCTAAAATGTGACCCCCTAAAGAAGTTCTGAGTACGCCATTGGATTTATAATAAAAATATCTATAAAAAATGTCTTCATAGTTTTTTTTTGTATCTAAATAGCTAATTGAAATATTGAGAACTGAAGAAATGTTACATTTTTCAAAAGTTGGCCATGGCACAACAAAAGACGATACAATAATGACGATGGTACAGCTCAACTAACAACAAAAAGATAATACAGTAATATCTAAACTGCAACGCTCTAGCATTAATAGTTACCGAGATACCCCACAATTACAACGAAAATGGGACACCCTGTTCAGCGATGGCACTTTTTGTATTGTACCAAATATTTTCAACAATTCATGACCTTTTTAATGGACACTATATACTATTTGTATTTTGTATTAGTTCAAGATAAAAGTAAAAATACTTATTCAAAAAGTTTAAATAAATTAATTGATATTTCTAAAAATGTGTATTTAGAAGTTGATCCTTACACAGTTGCCATTACATATGTTGTTATTCACAATACTGTAAACACGTTTGAAGCAAAACGAAGATCACTGGAAGTTAATAAGCATGGTGAAGAAAGATTAAAAAATTTAGACTATGAGCAGAATACAAAAACAAAGACAGTGGAATTGGAAATCGTTAGTGTATTATTTTGGATTGGTCTTTTTTTGATTTAGTTAGCGATATTTTTTGTTTTGAAACTTTTTGAAATGCAACCTCATGATGACAAACTCAACTCGAAACTTACATATAGGAAGAAGCTCTTTTTCTACCTCCAATATGAGCAGAAGCATCTGTATGCTGCAACATATAAGTAATGCATGTAATCTTACCACAGCCATTTTAATAAATAATTTTATGATTCGTACTCATCGATCTTTGTTTTTGTAAATATATTATTAAAAGTCTGAACACAATACATAAATTGAACAATAATATTGTGTTTGAGTATGTATTAATTACCTTGCATTGGTGTAACAATGACACATCGTAATTTCCAGTTTTGCTATTTAAAATACTACTTATCTTACCTACACGTAGGGAGTGCATGAAAGAGAATGAAACTCCCTGCCATATTCTATGTGAACGCCAAGTACTTGTGAATAAGGCAACGTTTCTTTAGGGTACCATTTGCGGAACCTGAGGAGTGCTCAAGCACCCATTCAATATCCTAAAATTTATTGAGAATGCCCCTTGAGAGATACTGACGGTACAAAAAGCTGAAGCTTCAGTGCAGTTGGCATTCTGTACCACATTCTGTGTAATCATTAAGTCATACAGGCAATAAATAACTTTGATCATAATAGCGACAATGTTTGAACTTGTGAGACGATTGTATCTACTGCTGGTGGTGAGACAAGAACCAAGATCAAAAGAAAAGGCTCATTTTTACGACTGCATATGTGTGTACAATTTAATAACATTCGGAAATTCACTGCAATGACAACAATAACGAGAAATTTCAACAAGAGGTTGAATTTAATATTTATTTATTTTACAACACCTAACAGATGAAGCCAGTTGTGAGGTATAGTAGTATCAGAAAACTTAAAATACATTAGGAGAAAGTAAAGTTGACGGTCATTAGGTTATTAACTACTTGTGAAACTCTTTAGAGTGCCAAGGAATTAGCCTATGCAAAAACAATACGATTTTATTTTTACCATGTGAACTAGCGTGATCACCAAATTATTTTGCTGGAGAGAGTATAGCAACGTTGATTTATTGTTTATCTAGAAAGAAATATACTGGGAGTCAGAAAGCTTTTACAGCAGATGGTATGCGAAATAAATGTCTATATACAATGCAATAAAAAAAAATCGATGTCATATGTGTAAAATTTGTAAAAACGTTTCATGCCACCTTAGCGAGGATTAACAATAATTTTGACATTTTATTGTGACCTGGTCAGTATGAGGTATTTTTTTAATTATACGTATTTTGCTATATGCCAATAAAACACGCAAAAGTACCTTACTTTTGATATTAAAGTGTACTTAATAGATGAGTTGCCCTATATGGAGTCATTTAAGGAATTTTTCCACTGCCTTATACGTAGTAATCTGACAGTTACTACAGATTTCCGGCTCTACAGCTGTGATGTCAAAAATCATAGATAACCAGTAAAATAACGAAATTCAGGTATGTACTTTCTTTAAATTTCAAAGTTCGATATTACAGTACAACTATTAGTTTTTTTTATTACACATTACCGTTGTCAGACAACGACATTACCTTTGATTTCATAGAATTTCACAAACATACATGTCTACTTTATATTTACACTAAGCAATTATGATCCAATAAAACAAAGAATTTAATATGTATCTTCGATAGATAATTGTCGTCTTCAGTTAAATTCATCCAACATAATATATTTACTTCTAATATTAGTAACTGTAGTTACATTTGTATAAGTACCTATGTATAGAAGCAAGAGGTCCAACTTTCAACGACTCCATCAATTTAAGGTTAAATGTGTGCTAATTACATATATAGTAGATCATCATGTGAAACAAAATACGGTATTCAATAATACTTAGAGATTAAGGTTGCATTTCTACTTTCTGCGCTGTTTGCGTTAATAACAATAAAAGTTCCCTCTTGATAAATACTTCCAAATAAATTTTGGGACGTGCCATCCGTATAATACCAAACCTAAAACCTACAGCAGAACTTAGTTTCCCAATACTTTCCTTTAATCCGGAAATACCCAACTTCGGCAACCGGTAGAATTAGGAAAGATTGCTTTAGCGTAGATCTTCATCGACCCTTGCAACCACAGTCTCAATTATACAAACCCGATACACACCATTGGTGCCTCAATTGCTTATTATTGATCCCTTAACTAACTTTAGGCAACAGTTTGCTACCTCCGCAATCGACAACCAAATTTAATTAAACAGAAGGGACCCTTAATGGCAATGTTTACGTCTTGACAAGTACCGAAAACTTGGAGGAACATAAACAAACACGTAAATAATTTAAATGGAATTTACTTTCCAATCTTCTGAACTTGCTCTGAACGAATGTTTTAATGTTTCAATTATACCAAGAAGAAAGGCAAAAGATACATATAAGGCACTACGAGGAACAAGATCCTTGAAATTGTAATAAGGCGTTTTGAATGATTAGTTGGCAAGCCGACGATTCATGCGAGACCGCTTCATTGGTCACAATTCTTACTGATCATAATTCTCAGACAGCACAATTCTCAGTGAACACAATTCTCAAATGACACAGTTCATATACAGCGTAATTTTCAACAAACACAATAATTCTCATCGAACATAGTCGAATCTCTCCGATCACAGTTTCCGAAAACGCACGAGTTATAATATTTCACCGAACACAAATCTCCGAAAGCATCCGATTGTAGCTTTCTGATGGTACCCGAACATTTCATCAGCGGTCAGCGATACCAATGTTATTATTATATATTATTATTCAATAGTTATTTTCCTTGAAGTAACTTTAAAATAAAACTAAACGCCCGAATTTTCATATCTTCGTATCGCACCAAAACACACGAGCTACTATTGGCAACTTGGCATTATCATCAAATGTTTGTGGTGATTGACACAGGCAAACAATATTTGAAATCAATGTACCAAAAGTATAAAGCACCGATTCGTGTAAAGAGCATTAGAATATATAAATTAAACCGTATTAGAAAAGAAATTTGGTGCTAGGTACTAAAAATTGTTTTAATTTAAAGTGTGATTAAAATGTCTCGGGACAAGTCTATTTACTGCGCACAGTTCCAGTTAGAGACAAAGGCGGCATAAATTATTTTTGCACAAAAGAAACGATTGTCAGTGTTTCTAAACTACGATAACAAGGAATCCACACCTACTTAAATGTACTTGAAAAAATTTCACATGCACATTGGTTCGAATGTAGCAAGAATTGATTCAAACTTTAAAAAACGTATTTAAAATTATTAAATATTATACCAAGGCGTATAAATAATTTGCCAGGTACAGTTTGTAGGAATTAATATTACAACAAAATTCATGTGTAATAAAAAGTCAAACAGAATGTCATACTGTACAGGGTTTCTATAAATGATTCATGCATCCAGGACGCAAATTGATGTAATCGATGAATTTATCGATTAAACCAATTTGCCGCCTCTCAAAAAAAGGAACATATACTTGTCATCTGTCGATTTTTGAATTATTTGATATATTTTAATATGAGAAAACGCCTGGCAGTGTGTATTTTTAACATATTCTGTAATGTTTTGTGGGATAATTAACTTTAAGGTTGCAGAAAGCTCACATTTCGGAGCTGTGGGGTGAAATTGGGTGTGTTCACTAACTATAAAATATAAACTTTTATTCATTAAAAAAAGAGTACTTAATTAATTAAGTGTGTATCTGTATCTATAACGCTGCAAAAAATTTTTTAACCAAAATAAATTGTTAACAACATCTCAGGGCGCAACGTGGCAACAACGCAGTTTTAAGACACGCTCAGAATGACTAGGACTGGTGTGACGTATCACCCGATGTAAACAAGTAGCGTCTGCTACTTTCCGTATTTCGTTTGCGTTATTGGTTATGTTTGAGAGCATTTTCGTTTGTTTTTTTAATATAAATTCAACAGAATGTCGCCGGAATGCTTTGTTAAAGCGTTCTCGAACAATTTGCCGGCTGTAGATATATTTACAGTCACAGAATTTATCAAGAACGACCCACGTTTTAATGCTGCCGAAATCAAAGGCGCTAAAGCAGCAGCATAAGTAATTAATAAAGCAGCTTAATCTGCAATTTAATACATTATGGATCATTGATATTTTAAACGAAATGCATTTTTTTCTAGTGCAAGTCGTGAGCAACACGGATATGCAGCTATAGGTTATTTTCAGATGAAGCGAGAACGGCCCGTATGTCTACTGCAGTACAAGATATGCTCGTAACACAAAGTTCGTGCAAAAAATTATGCAGTTACTCTAAGTCTCACAACAGTAAAATGTAGATTTTTGTCTTGGTCATACCCCTCCTGGCTGCTTTAAACCATTAAACCATCTCCGTTTGCGTTCGTAGTCTCCGGGTAGCTGGGTACACTTACGAATATTTTGTTGAGACTATTGACAGATGTATTTGAAATTTGAACACTTTGGCACAAAGCACCGTCTGGTGTTAGCTTCTGGTTTGTACATGCTTAAACATTCTCCCAGTTGTTAGGAAGAGTCCGTTAAAAGCAAGAAAACAACTCGTTTCACTCGGCACAAGCAAAGGCACGTAGGTAACATAACCTATATTCCACAGCTATATTCTTTGTTTACATCTGGTGTTACGTCACACCGTCTCCATACCGGGACACTGCGTTTGTGTGGTCAATTTTTATATTTGAACTTCAGAACGGTTTTTTTCGAAAACTGGTGCTAGAAAAATTTTGAAATTTTTATGACGTAGCAAGGGTGCTCCAAATATACACATAGCATGATTTCTAAAAAATGTGAAAACTCCCCATGGCTCTGTAACCTTCAGTACTATCGCCGTACATATTGTAGCTTGGCAGCAGTTAGAAAAACGCGGCACAAAGAATTAAAAGAAATCAAAAATCATGAATCATTTATAGAAGTCTTGTACTTCTGCTTCCTGTCATTACTGAGCTCACTGAGGATTACGTTACATAAAAATTGCACACGATGAGAATTGTTACAAATGGGAACTGTGTTAAATGAGAATTGTAGTAATTAGAAAACCGTAATTGGTTAATTTCGGGAGATATTCGAATATCATCGAAAACTGTGATCGGATACTTTCGACAATTAACCAATCCATAAAGCACACATTTGTTAAAATTTTTGGGGTTAAGGATGGTTTTTCAAAACTAGCTTTAGATGCAAGCGCGGACTGAAAATATGTGTGTTGTTTTTATTGTACTATATGACAAAAATGAGAAAAGTGCTTGGAGGTGATAGGGGTGAATTAGAAAATATTTTACGTGTTCGACTAAGTAATCCTTTCGTAGGAAAAATATAAGTGATTTTAAGATGGACCCCCCCCTCATTGTATTTTAAATAGGCGCTCGACTCGGAGTCCATAATATGCCGAGTTTAGAATGATCTCATTATTCTAAATTCCTTTTGTTGTTCTTTTTATCTCTTAATATGAAAAATCGTTGTATCGTAAGTTATTACAAGCCTTCGATTTCTAAGCATTTGTTTCTATAACGACGTTAATGTCTTTCTCCACCCCCCTAGAATCTAATTAAGTTGATAACGTCGCAACCCACAGACGTTCATTTGGTTTTCTCCCAGTTGCATTATATTGACGTTCTACCCTCGTTCTCGTTCTCAAACGAATTCATTCAATTCAAAATTCATTCGTTATCAGCTTGCAATGAATTGAACAGAATACCCAAATTTCATTTCAAAGCAGATATTAGTTTTATAGGGCGTAATTAAGGTCTTTTACAAGTTAGGAAGTATAGATACTCTTAGTTATTATACTGTTGAAATTCAAATATGTACATACTCTGAAATATTCATTTTCACTTCTACATATTTATATATTTAAGTAAATCGTGCTAAGAAAATAGAATTAAAAATGTCACAAACCTTAAACAACAAGTATTTAACCTGAAACAGTACAATAGTGAACGCGTATCTATAAAAGCTAACAAATAAGCAATTACTAAACAACAGTGTGACAAAAAATGGAATTTTTATAATAATATAATAATAATATAGATATATGCAGTAAACGAAAAGTTCCTAAGAGTATGGAATTCATCGTGTAATTTTATACCTTAAAACAAACCCCACCAAAAATATTTAATACTAATATTTGAAACAAATGTTGCATAGCCATATTTCTACTTGTGCTCTTTAGGATTTTGTAATCCACTTTACTAGCTAATAAGGCTAGTTGGATTTTTGAATTCTTAATGAGTAAACTTATTTTGAAATAAACATTTTTGAATGCTCTACGTTATGTACATTAAACTCCAGTTTAAATTTAGGCTAAGAACTAATAAATTGTTACTATTTAATCGCTACCGCAGATACTATTTATTTTTAATCTTTTACACTTTTATTGTGCCTGCATAATTGAACAAACTGATAAAATTGATTAATTATTTTTTATTAACCGTCTAAGGTTAATTGAACATAATTTTAGACGATTTACCAACTGTATTAGCAACTACTTGCAGTTTGTATATATGCTACTTCGTTTTGTTGTCCTCAATTTTTGTTTGTTTTTGTTTTGTTGCAATAATCGGAACTACAACCTACTGTTAAACATACATACAGGGTGTAAAAAAGTTAAGACAATTTAATAGAGAACAAAATCACTTGGATCAGTGGCGGCTCCTCGTGGTAGGCAAGGTAGGCACCGCCTACCTTGCAATTTTAATCAACAATGTCATAAAAAAGAAATAATAATTAGCTAGAAATTTCTAATTTTTTAATGCAATTTGTTTTTATACCAGTGTTTATTTAATATTTCATCTCAAGTTTACCCATACCGCTCAAAAATTACGAACCGCGTTATTACGGCGAACGTTTAAATTGGGAATAGGCGACACAACTTGAGCAACTAAAATTCATTTGTATTTTTGTTCACGTCCTTCAGAATCTGCACCGTTAACGATCGCAGTTGACGGTTAACGTAGTAAAATCTTCGCGCATATAGCTGCGTCTCAGATGGAATAATCGGTCGCCTACGACAAACTTTGTATGGACTCGGGCTATTCGCATTGCATTCCAACAAAAATGGCCCTCTTTTAGAAAGAGGGCGATAGAGGTTTTAAATGACACCGGTAGATGGCAGCAACTTACAAGTGTAAGATTTTTACATTTTTTTCGTCTTATTCAAAATGTACACTCTATTTTTAAAATTCAATACTGTTTTTTTAACGTTTTTAAGCTTATCATAGTTTGAGTTTTGCTAAATTCTTTGTTTAACATTCGATTTGGAGTAATTTAAGGTCGCTTAGAGCAGAAAAACGAATAAATGTGCGGTGGTATACGAATAAAAATAAATGATTGGCATGACCATTAAAATACACATATTCCAAGATGGAAGACAATAATTATAATTGCCTATACTATATATGAGTACAAGGTGTCGCCTACCCTACATGAAAGGTCACGAGCCGCCACTGGCTTGGATATGTACATTTTTATTATTTAATTTCTTTGGGAGAGCTTTAGTTATTTTTCAGATATATCAATCTATCTGTATAGAGCACTTAAAACAGAATGCTTTATACAAAATATGGAAAATAAAAGTTGTAAGAGATAGCGTTTCTAATGACATATAACAATTTCTGATTAAAATTGGTATCATCTGTGTAGTATGGTATTTCGGTTTAATTTTAGGATTTATGCTGAGTGCTTTCAGATATTTATATTCATAATTTCTCAGCGGTAGGTACCAGACTACATTACATCGTACCTAGAAAAACCATCGGATATTGCTATAAATATCTCGCAACAATTCAATTTCAATAGTTTTTTACACCCGGTATCTATTTTCATTTAAAAATAGTATATTATGTTATGAGGAGGTAAAGTGAACTTTTATGTAGCAAGGCTGAAGTTTAACTGCCGAGCTTGCGAGGCAGATAGGTCCAGCCGCGCTACATAAAGTCACTTTAGCTCCAAATAACATATGCTATTTTTTTTAAATGTCGACAAAGAATCTAGCACTAATTAAAAATTTGAGTAATTTTAAATTTGCGTATCGTGCTTCAGTGATTATTTTAGTTTGCTCTGGGAAAGGTTTCTCTAGTGACGAAATGTAAACAACCAGAAAAATAATTTGATGTGTCACAAAACCTGGCTGCATTTTGTAAGTTTTACCGAATATTCTAAAAATATTTCCCATTGGAACTAATCATTTTGCAGTTTTCGCCATGTCAGACATCGAATGCACGCCCCCTGAAGTTAATAAATAACGTTAATAAAACTTCATAATTTTAATCAAGTTTCCTTAATATTTGCCGCTGTGACGGCAAATGATTTTTGCTGCGTATATGCAGCAAAAGTGAGTGTCATTGTTGCTAAGATATAATTTGACACTTTGGCTCCTATGCTAGCTGCAGAAAATTGCCACTTTAATGACGTTTGAAAAAAAACATATTTTATTAATAAGAAAGGATGACAAAATGACAGGCATAACAATAAATGGGAAACAAATTGAACAGGTTAAAAGATTTAAGTACCTAGGAGTTACGCAATAAAACCAAGTGCAATAAAAGTGTACTACTCACTAAATAGGACGTTAATAAGTAAAAAGGAAATAAATAATAAACGTTGTAATCTTATTGTAACGATTCAATCTAAAAAAGCATGATCCTTAGATTATGAACTGGGAACGAGATCTTAAACCATACAAGAGCATATGGGTAGACATTACATATAGGTACTGTAATGAATATAATAGCTGATACTAAAGCCTGTAAAGTGAATACGGAACTCTATTGTTACAAAATATACAATACTGTTGTATACATGCTTATGACGTGGTATTTTAAGGGCCGAATTCTTCCCTTTTGTTATAATTCCAAATTGTAAACTTTCAAACGTGACGGTTGACAGGACAGCCGACCGCAATGATAGCGAGCCTAGATATACATATTTGGTGAAATATGTAATTCCACTTGCGATCGTCGCATATGCGGTTAAGGGTATTATAGTTGCATTTGCGGTCGATTAAAAATCTTCTTCCATGTAGTGAATAGGGTGCTATAAACCACTGTTTACATTCCGTCTACCCGTAATAGACCCGTTTTTAAGAATATTTTTGTGACATTGTTATTACTTGTTTTTTTCTTAAGTTAGGTTTGCACCATATTCCAGACTCCTTGTTCCTGTCCTGTGCGGGCGGGCCTTATTCCAAAATCTGACGCGGTCTAATCCGAAAAGACTAAGATTTCAATCTTATAAACCAAAAGCCAAAAACTAAAACGCAAGCATAATACCCTTGACCGCATACACCATATTTGGATACCTTGAAGCTTAAAAAGATACTATATTTGTTAGTATCGTAACAGAACGCACGATGACACCTTAAAGAGAAAATATTACGAATACGAATATGTAATTTTGCATCTGTAAATTTGCACGTTTATTTACGACAATTAATCAGTGACAATTTCCATAATTACGACCTAAATTGTCCTCAATTAACAATGAGTTGAAGCACTCATTTAGTTCAATATTATTTTGTATAATCTGCCAATTATCGTGAGCTTTCCTAATTATTCATTGAAGCATCAGCCGCCTCGCTACACGCTGAATTGATGATCAAGGTCTGATTGATTAATTAAAATAAATTAATTACCCTTGGGGCGGTGTACCATTTTGCTAAAACCATATTTGTTTAGAAGGACTCGCAGCATATTCACGATTAGGGAACAGGCGAATAAGTTCTGGTATAACGTGTTCGCGCAACAGCTGTAAATACTTGACCGCATTCAAATTTCCATCCATGAAAAAAGCCCAGTAATGTGCTCACCGATAATACCACACCAAACATTCACTTTCTGAGGGTGTTGTTCCATCCAATGCGGATTTGGGTCGGACCAATGTCTGCAATTATGTCTATTCACATTACCATTGAGGCAAAAAGTCGCTTCATCAGAAAACATAATCCAATTTAAAATGTTCCTATCTTCATCTATCATGTTCATAGCAGTTTCGAAAAATTCTATCCTACGATCGAAATCTCCTTCGCTCAGTTCTTGTAATAAGTGCATTTTCTGTGGATGAAACTTCTCTTTTTTCAAAATTTTCTGAATAGATCTTCTGCTAATATGGTGAGTGAGAGCACGCTGTTGTATGGAATACTTGAGATTCTCTTGCACATCTAAAAGGACATTCAAGCTACTTTTCTCACTCGTAGGAATCTTTGGACGTCCTGGTTTTTGACGATATTTAACACCGCCGGCGCCGGTTTCATCAAAACGTTGCAATGTTTTAATAATTGTTGATCTGGCAATTGGTTCCCGATCTTCATGAGTTGCATTGTAGAGTGCAACTACTTCTGAATAACTTCACCATCTCCATAACCAATCATCATCAATATTTCGATGCGATCATGCTCAGTTAACTGAGGCACTGCGATTGCAAATGACAAAGTGAATAAAAATTATCACCAGTCACGAGGACAATGGAGACACTTGAAGTTTTTGTTCTTACTTGTGATACATTTTTGAAATTAGGTAAAAATATAATTTTCAATGAAATACCTTCCCATTTAAAAAATGCAACTTACGCCCATATCTCGGAAACGAGAGCTGTCGCGGAGTTGAAAAAAATCTGGTTCCATATTTTGTAGCGACCCTGTATATTGTTTAAGCGAAACACTAAAATCGTTAGCCACCATTATCATTTAATTCAATTTTACAAACCACTATTAAGCCATTAAATACAGAGTTAGTGAACACAAATGATTTTAATTGCGTTATCTATAAGCTCAGCGTTAATATTAAACATTGCGGTTTCCGTTCACTTTCACTATTCTGATGGATGAACTAAGCTCGCATGTAAAGAGCACATAACTGCATTGCTTTCAATCAAATTACACACACACTATCGGTATGTACTAAAACACAAAATTTAGTAGGGCAAGATGTTATTATCTCAATCAAAGGTGTACGTCTAACTTTTAGAAATAGTTATCAACATTTCCATTAATTACTTCCGTGCTTCCATGCAGGGCAAAATTAATGCATCGCGTGCAGTGTTTAACCTGCACCGACATTAAAGTTAACTTTAATGAGACCCTTAGAACTTCGGACACATATTGTGCAAGAGTTTAGGTTGTAATTGACACGGTATTCATTCCGCTACCAGAGAAACTATGCAACCTATAGTACAACATCACTTCCATAGAAATATCGTTAAACTTGTAAATTTACAGTAGACCGTGAAACGATGTTAGTAGCATTAGAAACAGTTCAACTTTAGAGCGAAAATTTTCCTGATAGATGCCTATTAAAGATGTTGTTGAAAATAAATCGAAGTAAATTAATGGCAATACATTCTAAGGTTGCATTAATATTATACAGGGTGTTTCCTAAATATCGTCAGGTACGGTTCCAGAGGTATTTTTTGAAAAAAAAATCATTTAAACATTTGTAGAAAAATACCCCTTAAGAAATATACGTTCCTTCAGAAAGGACACCATGGAGTCAGTTTTTCTTAATTATTTTCGAAATTGTTCACACTGAAATTATGAAATTTGGTAGATCATCAAAGCGTCTTATTAATTAATAATTAACATTAAAATGCATGTATGTTCTATGGCATCTGTACCACAACTAACTACAGATGGATCTATTTCGCTTTTGTTGCAACTCATTAGTATAGTTTAGATCTATATAGTGCAGACAGCATGGCATAGAACTAGTTTTTCCTATATACCAAAGGCTATTGGCTCCGTACAAGTCCCTGGAGTGGAAAGCCGTTATCATTATCTAATTTATTCATTTAAAAATTTTAAAGTAGAGAAAATCGGATAAAACTTTTACTCTTTCACTGTAAGCCAAATATTTCAATGCGTTAAAAAATTAGATTAAAATTTATGCAAATAAATACATATGTTTTCGAGTAAAAATAGAAAACATTAATTATTACCTAATTGATACTTTTAATAATTATAATATAATATTGTACTTCATTATTGACTCTATGATTGAAAAGTTTAGAAAAGCCACGATGAGAACAGCAACGAACGTTTTCTTTTTGCACACAAAATCCATACCTAAAATAATTTTTTTTGTAAAGACATCGCATTTTGATGGTCAGAATAACTCACTCAAAACTGCTCTTTTACAAGTCCGAACTGCGGTGAAAATATATAGTACCATGATCATCAATTTTTTTCCAAACACTCCAGAATACTAATGGAAAAAGAAAAATTAATGTCGACGTTTTTTCAAATGTAACCACATACCATCGTGGCTCACACGACTGCGTAAATTAGTTACTTTTGTATTTATCGAATTGTTTCAATCTCAGAATCTGTTTCTTCTATAGATTATTATATCATAATTCAAGGCGACCAAAACTAAATTATTTTTTATAGAAGCAATCATATTTTCTATACATTTATATATATTTATTTACAACTACGTCTGCTTATTTATTTTTTTGTAGTATTTTTTATTATTAAGATTAAAATTTTGGTAATAGTGCCACCCTAATAAAATAAAATAATATTATATTTTTTTCTTAACAGTTACTAAATTTAAATTTGTAGTACCTAATTATTTCATTTTCATAAAGTATATATGTAGGTAGGGATTTCTATAGTGTCTGGTGGGCGGTTTTGTGTCTCTGAGCTATTTTGTCGAGGGCTTTTCTGCCTCTGGGCTGTTTGTGGGTAAGCTGTTATTTTAATCGTTCACGCGAAAATGAATAAAGAATTAAAAAAGCGGTGCGTCGTACGATGTAATAAGTGTTATGAAAAATTCAATCATAATTTAGAAGAGTGTACAAAGATCATATGTGTATCTTCGAAAGTAGTTCCATTCCTGCTTTACAGGTACACTATGTGTCATAAACAATCTTATACTTTCTGTAACAACAGATGAATAAACATTTTCATTCTATTTTGTACTTGCAGCGTCATGAATTTACCTAAGTTTAATACATCAACTTTACGATTGTCACGATTGTTACAATATGCAGTTATATCGCTATATAACTGCACATGATAGCTCTTCTCCCTAGTTTACAACATTTATCATATTTTTAATACTCTAAATCTAAATCACCCGACTGAAATCCGTTTGTAATTATAAATAATACTCATTATTATGTTGGATTGCACTTTTCAATTTGAAATTTTAATACAAATAAATAAATCCTTATTATTTATTGGATATTCTTTCAACAACAAATAATATAATTTACTTACCCTTCAATCCTGTCAAAACCAGAACTTACCGACGTGTTTTTGCTTGGCAACTAGTAAATTCTAAATCTAAGTATGGTGAACAATCAGAAATAGCATGGTCGTACAAAAATTTTCACCAGTGATGGGCGCGTAGAATATAATATATAACACAATACCACTAATTCATACTACGAATATAACAATACCTATTAGGCACCTAATAGTAACTAAATAAGGATACTCACGGTTCGTATTGCAAACGAAAATGAAATGCTGTTTTCATTCCGAACGTCCGCGACCTATTCCTGGATACTGTTAAATTGGCGGGAAACGGCAATTATTTCACTATTTATAACCGTGTTGTATTGTTTTAAAAGACCCTCGGGCATAATTTGGGCAACAATGCCCTCCCTCGTTATTTCCTTTCGCCCAGGTAACGAGCGCTTTATTTCGCTTCTTCTCCAGCATGACCCCAAGCAAGAAGAGAACAACAACGCAAATATGCCGGGAACAGGGCGGCACAATTATTATTCGTCGAGTGCGAACGGCAAAACACGGGACGTTTTAAGTGCTTCGAAATGTAGGGAATTTTAAATGTTTCGAAATGCAAAGTCAATTCCTGTAAATAATTGAATATGAGGAACGCTCTCCCGAGTACCTTTGCCATTTTCCCTTCGTTCGTTATCGCCGATCGTTGAACAGTTATTTGTGTGCAAAAGCATTAAAATTCAATTTTTAACGTAAATGCTAATAAAACAGTTCGCTGGGGCGGAAGCTGAGAGCAATACAGCTGTATGGCAGGTACTAAAATTCAGCTTTCAAGTCCAATCACGCAACTTTATTTACCTATAAAGGGTGTTCATTTAAAGAGGTCATCTAGGCGCTTATGATCTATGTCGCTCTATAAAATATTAGTACATGCAAACGCCCCTAAACGAATACGTGGCCCAGTTTAGAGAAAAAGTAAAAAGTTAAAATAAAACATCTCGTTTTTGTTCTTGCTTCAATATAGAGCAGCAGGAATTTGTTCGTGATTCCTTCACTTTAGATGGCGTATGACGGCTCGTTTGAGAGCTTACATTCAGCAATAGACCTTTAGAAAGCCTTTTGTCCACGAAAAAGGACTGAATTTGTCATCGACAGTTTAACATGTAAAAAACTAGCCATCAAATTTTTATAAATAACATTGACAGATTATGTTAGCAATAAAGCACATTAATTTTTCCTCCCGTCTTCGTCCGTCAACAAATCATGAGCAACTTCATACATACATAACGTGTAATTTTATGCAAGGCATATAGGTGTTAGGGCTACCGATACCCCATAATTTCTTTACCCGGGTACCCCATATTGCTACCCAGATACCGATACCCGATACTCGGTACCCAATCAAATGGGTATAACTTTCCTCTTTGCAGATTAACAACTACTAATTACCTAATATCAGGTATCGGGTACCAAAAATTTGTACCAGGGTAGCACATGATTATCATGCAGGTACCCGAGTATTCGGGTATCTGTCGTTATCCCTAATAGGTGTTAGATACTACAAAACCACTTATCACTTTTTTTACTGGTGGTATACAGTCCTAGATGCTTTAGTTCGTAGTTTCGTCTTGTCTTCATATATATGTCTAGCAGAAAAGTAATTTCCGGCAGGTACTTCTACTATCGTAGTCTACAACGATTTCCTGCACTTTTAGAGGGATTGCCCTATTGTTTATAAAAGAGAATTTTGTCAGAGTAAAATGGGCAGGTATCATGTTACATAGAAAATGTGCTGTATGTGCTATATGTTCGAAGAAATCTCTTTTCACTGCCTGCAGCACTAGATAAAGGCATGTTATTTAATTCATCCAAGACAGTTTACTAAAAATGGAATGGTTAAAGCATGTGGCATTCGCGCAGGGCGGCTCTCTTAATGAAGGAAACACTTCAAATTTGGCATGAAAGATTAAGTCATCAGAATAAAATCGTCATGTAAGGGATATATACTAAGAAAATACGAAATTGAATTTATTCTAGCTGATCGCTTTTGCGGAGCTTGCATGGAAGGTAAACAGCACCGAAGCAGTTATTTAGAGCGACAACATCGTGCATCATTAGGAGGAACAAAATACTTTGTGTGTTTCACATGTGATTTTACAAGAATGTACATGGTGTATTTCTTAAAAGAAAAGGCAGATACTGTAGAAAAAGTTGCTGAGATGCTGCAAATCATCAAGAATCAACGAGCTCGATCAATAAAGATTTTTCAGTGTTTCAGTTACTGCAGAAAGAAAATTACGCAATAGGGAAAATTTAAAAGCACCTAGGCGATTGAATGAAATTATGTTTGCTGAGGTACATGAGCCGAAGAGCTATACTGAGGCAATGAAGTCTACAGAAAAGCGGCATTGGAATGCGACAATGGATGAGGAAATGGCATCTTTGAAGGAAAACTCAACTTGGTTGAGCTACCGATACATCGCCAGTCTATTTCAAATCGCTGGGTGTACCGCGTAAAGCMTAATGCTGATGGAGAAGTTAGCCGMTACAAAGCACGTCCGGTGGTAAGGCCTTTTAGTCAGTGAGAAGGTGTTGACTATAATGAAACATTCAGTCCTTTAGCACGTTTCGAGACCATTCGAACATTTTTAAGTATTGCTGCAAAAGAAAAATTGGAATTGTGTCAATTTGATCTGAAAACAGCTTTCCTGTATGGTACTATCAAGGAAAATTTATATGAAACAACCAGAGGGCTATGAAGATGGTATAGCGATCATGTTATATTAGAGTAAAGTCGCTAAATGTGGAATAGGGTTTTTAAAAGGGGTAAAAAGTTAGAAACGTAATACTTATGACTTCACTTTTTTGCACAAAAATTAGATAGCGTATGGTTAACATTAGTGAGGGTCATCAGGACTGCTAGGTTACAAGAGTTTGTTGATGTTAGTAATTATATAAAAAATGCACTTTTTAGATACCCATTAATTGGTAAGGTATTGTGGAATGCTATAGTATCGTAATATGGAATGTATTCCATATCACGCAATAAAAGTTAAATAAAGTTTTTAAAACAAATTAATATTTATTTATTCTTCATCAATGAAACATACAAAAACTAATTGCACAGAAAACTACTGCAAACAAACAAATACAACACAAAAATATATCTTTTCCCAGTAAACAACTTAATACGAAATACGCAGCCAAATAAAAATGTCAGGAATTAGCCCATTATAATCTAGTGACAAAAATCCCATACATATACACCTTTTTCGGCGCCTGCACATTCTTCATGAGCCCAATACTCACAAACAGCACACATTTCCCATATTTCGCCTCGGGCAGCGCGCGAGTATTTTTTATAACAAAAAAGGCATTCCTGATCATCAGCAGGATTACTTTTGCTTAAGTCTTCTTCGTCAGTTGAATCTTTAATTGAAAACGATTTTCACTTTTGGAGGATCATGAAAATGTATTTTCTTTAAGATATTTTTTTCTTCGGCTTGATTCTGATGCCACTTTTTCCGGTTGAGGTTCTGAATCACTGGCAATTTTTGTTTTATGCGATCTTTTTCCTTATTTACAGCTAATTCTACCTCTTCTTTGTTAGGTGTCGAAGTAACAATCTTCGCTTTGCCTGCCTTTCGTCCACGAGTGGAGGTTTTCTTTTGTAATTGGACCACAGGTATTACATCTGCTGGATGCACAGATATGTTTGATGCATTAATTTCACTAACACATTCTTGTGTTTTATTTACTTGCGTTGCATCTATAAAGTCTTCTTCGGAAAAAACATCTCGCCTCGCAGGATACAAACCCGTGGATTGAAAGCCCTTGACCGCTCTTTCTCCTGTTTGAATTTTTAGATATGCTCTTCCGAAAATCTCGCTTATATCGTAGTGCATAATTCGACGTTGATGGGTTCTTAAGAAACATCGAATTTCTTCATTATAAAATGTTTTCAACGCACCCATTACGCACTTATCGAGCGGATGTAATTTATGTGTGGTATGCGGTGGCACAGTATATAGTTACATTGTTTTGTTTGGCCTTTAAAATGACTTCCAAATTTCTTGTGTGTGTATGGTACCCATCTAGAATTAAAAATATAGTGTTTTCTTTGGTGGGGTGAGTTTTTTCAATGAACTGGTTGAACCACTCTGTGAATATATCCATCTGAATCCACCCAGAAGGATGGAAACAAAATATACTTCCAGGCGGAGCCCCTTTCTTTAATTGTTCATTGGAATTTTTCCGAGGAAAAATTATCAAGGGCGGTATAAAAGTTCCACTTGCGCTCATGCATAAGACAACTGTTATTAAAGAATCTCTTTCAACTGTAACAGAACCAATTTGGCGTTTTCCTTTCAGTACAATAACCTCAGGACATTTTGACTGAACAACACAACGTCAACGTTAAATATCCAATCAGGAGAAAACTGCTTTTCTTCCATTACTTTTTCTAACAATGTAAAAAATTCATTTACATTTTCTTTATTAAAACCAAGAACACAAGCAGCGGATGTTCTTGTTGGTTTTCTTTCGCTTATAACATTCCCATAAACTTTAGCCAGTGTTTGCCGGCACATTGCCTTAAGACAGAAAAACAGTTTGGTAAATTATTTCTTTTTGCAAGTTGAAAAGCCATGTTTCGTACATCTTGCTTTGTTAATCCAAAATAATTTTTTTCCATGACTAACAAATGTTTTATTAATTCATTTTCTAATTGATCTGTAAGAATTGGTTTCCTTCCAAGCTTTTGTTTAGATATATTTTTTCTGCAACCTTTTTTTAACAATATCGAAATAATGGCGAGCGAGGAACACAATAAAGCTTGGACGCTGCGAGATAACCCATTTTTTTGTTAGGGACAGATTCAACTGCAACTTGCATATTTTTTCCTTCCAAGCCTGCTCATTGACATTCTTTTTCGGCATATATTCTAAAAAAATGCAACAATAATGTATACCTTAAAATATCTGCCAATGTGGAATATTCCACATTTGGGTACTATGCGATATTCCACATTAAGAATCGTGCTTGTACTTTACTTTGTCGCCACAAAATTTTGTTTAAGAGTTGTTATTGTTAAAAATTTTATTGAAACAGGAGCTATGTACTTTGATATTACTTTGCCTAACAAAAAAGGGATATTATCTTAAATCTTTTTAAGAAAATAAAAAACTTTTACACTCACCCCAAAGTTCTGGTTTCTGATGGCACGCTTGATACGATTTTTTGAGGTTATGTATAACGCGGGAAAATTGAATTCATCTCATGGTTTTAATATTGGCTAAGGCTATGTTATACACCTAATGGACAAGAGATGTCGTACATACTTTGTCTAAATTCGTTGTATTCCACTTTACTTCACTATTCCACATTTAGCAACTTTACTCTATGCGTAGATAACGGTATCGTTACAAACATGAAAAATTGATTGATCGCTTCTCATATCTGTAAAAAATATAAATAAAATTCATAAATGTTGCAATAGACGATTTCCAGAATAAGAAGTMCCAATTATACAAAATCATTCAGCGTACTCATTTATATGAATATTCCGTTATTATTATTTCAGAATTTTTGCAACAAATAATGTAAGGTATTATCAAAATGTCAATGTCATTTTTACACAAGTTTTTACATTCCGAAAGCTTGCTCACATAATGCGGGACAACCTGTATATCTAGGAACTTTAAGACAATCAGCATCTCAGAGGCAACTGTTGATATGTTGATATGTATGCAAGATGGCGCTGAGTAAATCGGACGATAAAGTTCAGCTCTCTTGCAGAAGATGTAAAAAGGTGGGACTAATTAACCCCCCCAAGTGTATTCAATGTACCAGTGCTTTCCACGAAAGTTGTGCTAGTCTTCGGCGTGGAGGTGGGGTAACCAGTGCCGGTGACTTTGTGTGTTGCGAAACATCAACCATCATGAACGACAAAGAAGCGGTAGTTTTCGGGACTGCAGATAACACAAACGACAACGGCGCAGTGAATGCTCGATTATTTAACTACATTCTTAAGCAAAAGGATGAAATAATTGCAAATTAAAAGATAAGATCAAACTTTTATATAGCCATATTCCACCTTCTAGAAAAWCTCAACGCTGATAAMGAAGAGCAACAAAAACCGATAATCAGTAAAAAAACAAGCTGAACAAAAAAAGGACATCGACTGACAAGAAATGGCGACAACAAAGAACAGSTGATGTTAGCAAAGTTWCGTCTGAAAACAGTAGCAGCAACGCAGTTAACAATCAGGGCGGCGGCGAAAATGGTGCAGTTACGCCAAGGACTACAACAATCCAGAACGAGGAGAGGAAGCACCCTAGCTCGTTTAAGGAAGCTTTAACATCTTCAACAGCTGGAAATCTGGGAGGCACCAAAGAGGCAAAACGGCGTAACATTCAACTAGTAAAAGGCGCTGGTGAATCAAGTGCAAAAATCCAAGGTGTGGAGAAATATGCCTATGTGTATGTCGGTCACATCAAGGGTAATGTGGAAGAAGCTATTATGCAAGAACATCTAGAAGAAAAGTGGCCAAACTGCAGTTTCCAAGTAAAAAAGTTAGAAACTAAAGGTAACAACAGCAGCTTTAAAGTAAGTTTGGAACTCAAAAACAAGCAATTGTTGTTTGATGACTCTAAGTGGGCAAATGGGGTTCTAGTGAAGGACTATGTGTTTTTTCGGAGCACCGCAAACAAGCGTAACAACACCCAATAAGATGAAAGTATTACACCACAATATGCAAGATTCTACCAGAGATCAAGAAGATGCTGCGATAAGTGATGATTTTGATTACAAGATATATCACCCGCAGGGAAACAAGCAACTTAAAATACTTCATTTAAATATTCAGTGTTTGTCGAATAAAATAAATCAAATTTTACTATTTTTGGATAAACATAAAGACTATGATGTTTTAGGTTTCAGCGAACACTGGTTAGCTGAATATGAATTACAATCAATCAACTTGCTCAGTTTTATGTTAGCGACCTGCTATTGCAGGCGCATTTTGTGTCATGGAAGTACTGTTCTCTTCATAAGGGATGATATAAAATTCAAACATTTGGATCTTTCTTCCTTTTTTCAAGAGTGTGTTGCAGAGTTTTGTGGAATTCACTTGTACCAGATGGGGGTTATTGTTGTGTGTTTATATAGGTCTGGCGTGGGCAATGTATATCTGTTTATAGAAAAGCTTGCTCAGTTGCTATATTATGTTCAGGGTATAGCTTCAAGTCTTGTTTTGTTGGGTGATTTCAATTTAGATTTTAAAATGCAAAAACCAAATAATAAATTAAAAGAATTATTAAATCTAATTAATTCGTATGGGTTAAAAGTAACTATCGAACTAGCTCTTCATCTAAAACATGCATTGATAATATATTAACAAATTTAAATGATGAATTATATTTGTCAGAGGTATTTGATCCCTGCTTATCTGATCACTACGCTCAACAGATTACAGTATTTAACAACAATTGCCTTGAACCGAGGTGTACCATTGTTACTATCCGTAATAAAAGTAAGCGCAATATGAGACTTTTCATTGAGGCCCTACAATCAACAGAATTAAATTCTCACTCTAATGAAGTTAACAAATCTACAAATTTTTTTATTAACACAATCTCCTGCCTGATTGAGAGGTTTTTCCCATATAAACAGGTATATTTAGAGGAACCTTATGTTCCGGTGAAGTGGTTTTCTGATGAATTAAGGGAGCTCAGAAATAGTGTTTCAATATTAAAAACTATAAGTATTGTGTCTAAAGATCCAATTGATGTTAAAGCTTATAAAAGGCTTCATTCTCAATATAAAAAAGCATTGAAACAACTAAAAAGAATGCATATGACCAATTCTTAGGTAACTCGGTTAATAAATCTAGGGATGCCTGGAGACTTGTGAATTTTGAATGAAACCGTAGCAATCAAAAAGTAAATACCGACATTTCTTGTGATGAGTTTACAACTTTTTTTGCTCTATATCAGGAAAAATAGTAAATTCAAATAAACTGGATTCTCTTCCAACCTGTAAATCTTCAACCCACAGTTTGAATAGGCATTCATTCTTTTTGGAACCAGTAACACAAGACGAAATCAGAAATGTTATTCGTAACCTTAACTATTCGAAATGTGATATTTTCGATCTAGATTCTTTAATACTTAAATCGTCTGAACATGTAGTGACCCCATTTATAACGGAGCTCATAAATAATTGTTTTGCATCTGGAGTTTTTCCTGATAAGTTAAAGTGTGCCAAAGTTATCCCAATTTTTAAAAAAGGAAACAAAAAAAAATGTTGAAAACTACAGGCCCATTGCAATAATTCCCATCTTAGGTGAAATATTGATATTTTAGTTAAGGATAGATTGCTCCGATTCTTTGAAAAATATAATTTACTAAGCAACAGTCAGTTCGGTTTTAGACGCGGCCGTTCTACAATCAGCGCTCTCCGGGAAGTGGTGGATCGTATAATCGGAAGTCTGGATGGGGGACATACAGTGGCTGCGGTGCTTTGTGACCTAAGTAGGGCCTTCGACTGCGTGTCTCACACTATTCTTTTACAGAAGCTCCAGCTTTATGGTATTAGAGGCATCCCGTTAAAATTCTTTGAATCATATCTACAGAATATATAGGAAGCAGATAATATACTCAAACAACAAACTTTCTAAAATCGGAAAATTACACACGGCGTACCCCAAGGCTCGGTGCTTGGACCATTACTGTTTATTATATATATTAATGATTTCTCTCTCCATATATCACCTCTTCAAAACATATTATATGCGGATGACGCAACCTTACTTTTCACTTCAAAAAACCGTAATGAGATTAATATTAAATGTGAAGAAGGACTGAGTAAATCAGAGCAGTGGTTCAATAGTAACTGTCTCAAGTTAAACAGAGATAAAACTCAAAAAATAACCTTTTCGTTTAACAACAGTTATATAAAAGGGGACAACGTAAAACTTCTAGGATTGATAATTGATGATGGGTTAAAATGGAATTATCACATTGATGAGATGTGCAGAAAACTCTCCATCCAAGTCTTTTTACTCCGACAACTTAAAAAATTACTCAATTTCAACAATTTAATTACTACTTATTTTTCACTAATTCACAGTCTTCTCAGCTATGGTATCCTTCTTTGGGGAAATTCATCTCAGTCAATAAGGGTGTTCAAACTTCAGAAAAAAGCAGCGAGGATTTTGGGAGGATTATCACAACGCGATGTAGACCTTGGTTTCACAAATTTCGCATTATGTCCTTACCTGCTATGTATATTTATTCAACTTTAATTGAAATACACCAGTTAAATAACCGTCAAACCCACGGTGAATTACATGGTTACAACACAAGAGGAGCGAATCTTTTAATAACTACAAGGTACAATTTTGTGTCCTCGGACAAGAATTGCCTGAATTTGAGGATCTACAATAAGCTTAAAACCACTACGAAGCTCATGCAGCGCAACCGGTTCAAATCAACTGTAATTTTTTTTTTAAGATAATGTTTTTTATACCATCAATTAATTCCTAGAATCAAAAATATCTATATAATTTAGGAACAGTGCCCCATGTTGTAATGTAATGTGTTGCAATGTAATGTGTATGGTAATGTAAAGCATTATTTTACGAAAGTTGTAAATCTTGTCTATTTACAGTTAAGTGTTAATGTAGTGACATGCAACAAACAATTATCATTTTGTAATGTTGTGAATAAATACTATCTATCTATTTAATGACATCATTATCTTACATGACTATATTCCAAAAAAGTAATATTAAAAATACCATAACGTATTAGCATGTTTCGGTACTGTAGTGTATTCAAATTACCTGCTCCGAGGGTGGAGAGGTAGGAAATAAGCAGTTGAAATGTTATGCCTTACTCCAAGCTAAAGACCATGTTGGGTTGGAATTGACTGGGTTCGCTGCGTATTATTTACTTATTAGCGGACAGAATTGCTTATTTTCTATCTTCCCACCCTCGGAGTGTATAATTCTAATACACTACTAATTACTGCCTAAATGAGCCGTCATTTTGAAAGCCACGGCACATCTAAACAAGTAATGTAGATACCTGTATGCGTCGCAAACGACAAATTTTGTTCTCCATATTTTTGTAAGTTATTCGTATTTATCGCGGTTTTCCAGGGTTTTGAGAAATAGCTATGAGCGGCCTCATTTTTCTACTTACC
Source organism: Rhyzopertha dominica (assembly GCA_025024175.1). Classification (NCBI taxonomy): domain Eukaryota; kingdom Metazoa; phylum Arthropoda; class Insecta; order Coleoptera; family Bostrichidae; genus Rhyzopertha; species Rhyzopertha dominica. Next base: position 53,138,848 of record QCXZ01000003.1, read on the forward strand.
TGCTGCTGTACAACAACAATACCGGCCGCTGCTATCAGGTCACGGGTCGAATGCTTCGTGCCTACCCAACCTAGAGAGGAATAACCTTTGGTAATAAGCGATAAACAGAGTAAATTATATAGGTAGTTCAATTCAAAATAGCAAAGGAAAAACTAGTTACGGCCTAGAAAAGCAATTCTGTTAGTAATAATGACCTACATACAAAAATGAATTTATGCATCAGTGACACAAATTACTGCAATATCTGTTGCAAATCTTGGAACACTGCTGCTAAAGCCAGAAAAGTATGTAAGTGAGAAATGGTAACTACCGGACCTATCTTCTTCAGTTAAAAAGGAAAGATGGTATAAGACAACACATTAGTATGGCTGCATTACTCAAAAGATGGTTTATCACTAAGGCATTATTCTTAAAAAATGTAGTAGTATATTTTTATTTTATTTATGTTTTAATTGCAATTTATATTTTTCTTGTCGGTAAAATGCTTTTTTTAGATGCCAATTTATCATCTCAGCTTTTTACTGATAGAAGCATCGTTATCTAAATTTTTACTTTCATCTTACTATTAGCTTTAATATAAAGATGAAATCAGTTTTATGCTAAGCTATCTGCTTAACTGCACTAATGAACTTTAAATAAATCAAGACAGTTCCATTTACAGTTGGTACAGCATAGAAATACTTTCTATTTATTTATGTTGTATGTAAAAGGTTTTTTTTTTTAATTTTGTTMCATACAAGATATATAAAACTTATAAAAAAAAACATATATTCATTTAAATACAATATATTTATTTGTACAGCCAAATGCATCTTAATTTACTATAAAAATTGATATATCAAGTATATAAAATTATTAGTATCTACAGTTAAACAGTTTCCTTCACATGCTGTCCATGATCAATACCAAAATGTATTTCATTGCCTTTTTGATAAGCCCATGCCATCCGATGGCTGTTGAAATCAATACCGATATCTCCTTTTTTTGACAGCACGATTGCACCAGCTAAAACATAAAACTTAGTTAATGGAAAGAAAATATATTTAGAGCATATTTACCAGAAGTGTTCAACCTCTTCCCCAGGTAACTTAATGCTTCGGATGCTGCTTCACTTGCTGATTTGCCGTTAGCCATTCCAGAAATGATAGAATGTGCCAGGCAAACTTTTGCTATACCCTCTCCATCGCCTATTAATGCAATAGGTATTTTTTTAAATTGTTACGGTATGTTAAATAAATCTATCTAAATGAGTAGGTAACCAAATTAATAAATACATTGAAGAATATTTTAAATGTGTACCTGTAGTTGATACTGCTCCTATATTGTCATCTGCATAACCACCACTTCCAATTTGGGATGTATCGCTGGATCTTCCAACCATCTTCCCATTTTTCCCACCTGTTGATGTTGCAGATGCTAGACGTCCATTTGCATCGATTGCAACAGCACCTACAGTTCCCACATCTCCTGGTGTCGGTTTCTAAATTATTTATTAAAACAATTATTTAATAGTCTTTTAGAAATAGTAATTTTATCTGCAAATGCTTACATCTGCATCTGTATGACCTATTTCTGTTCTTGCCTTATCTCCCTTCTTGTAGCTTTCCCACGCCTTCCTAGCATGTTCAGATATAAGGCTTTCTGGTTGCACAGTTGGAACACCTTGCTCAGCTGCAAATTTATTTGCACCTGCGCCAGCTAGCAAAACATGTGGGGTTTTTTCCATGACCAATCGTGCTAAACTGCAGAATAATCATGAAAGCGAAGCATCTTTATGACTATAGGTGAATTTACCTTATTGGATGAGCAATGTCCCTTACTACCGTTACACCTCCTGCTCTAAGGTTTGCTCCTTCCATAATCAGAGCATCCATTTCCACTTCTCCATCCAAATTTAAAACTGAACCAAAGCCTAATCATATTTGTAAAACTCAGTTAGTATTAATATACATACTAGCCAATTTTGAGATAAAAAATCTTGCAAGGTCGTCGTAAACAATAAGTAAGTAAACATTTATAGCTCATCATATACCTGCATTAAATGACTGGTCATCTTCCATAACTTTTACTGCAGCTTCAACAGCATCAACCACTGTACCTCCATTTTTCAAAACTCTATAGCCCTCTTTAGCTGCTGCCTTACACCCCACAAGTTTCCCTTGAATTCTTGATTCAGGGATGTCTCCGGCACCACCATGTACCAATACAATCGGCTCCATTGCTCTATGCACTCTAAAAGCAAAACATCATCAAACCAAATATTACAGCATAACAACAACTTATATCACTTTATCAGTCTGCTGCTGATAACTAACAGGTTATTGCACTTAAACCGGTTTATACCCGTGTTAATTAAATAATAAAGCATCAAAGGATTATTAATAAGACAGTAGTGGCCAATATGATCATAGTGATTACCTTGCATGTAATAGCAGGATCCATAACACTAAAAATAACTTTAATGTGTGGTTTCTTGTTGGATACATCTTGCACTACACTGCCTTTTGAACATTTTAATTTAACAAGCGCTTGACTTAATAAATTATGCATGCAAATGTATCAATAAAGTACTAAAGGTTATTACACAATGTCACTTGCATATAAATACACACGGATAGATGTTTTACATTCCTTTTAACCTAGGCAAAACTTACTTACTCCGCAAAACTTGCTTACACTGAATACACAAAAATTTACACTTAGATTAGTTTATTTAACTTTGTTTAGTAGTTTACAGATTTTGAGGTTATGTTGTCGCTGTTTTGTTTATGTGCGGTGCGCTGTGTGTGTATATACGAGGTAGCCTAAAAAGTTGCTTTCCTATTCCTATACCCACACAGGCCTAGCTGAATTAAAACAGTAGGTACTTCAATATACTACGATGACCACTATATTCTTTTTTTTTAGTTACAGTGGCAATTTGTTAAACTGTTCTAAATGCAAATACCTACACCCTCGTATCTTCGTATCACGCAATAAGTGTAACTTAAGTTTCTGAATATCGCTTTATCCCCTTATTTAAAATGGGATATATACGTATGCTTATATAAGCATATTATAAAGTACATCTATATTTATCGTTCTCATTTAAAGTAGGTAGGTTACAAAAATTGGCGTAAAAAATCACATAATGACGCTATAACTTTAATAGGTAGCTGACGATGTGAACAGTTGGAATAATTCTAATAAGCACTATGTATATAAAAATTTACAATGCACATGTACGTACAATTGTTTACCTACATGCGATAATTTACTTATATAGGCAGCATGACACAAATGATAAATACGACATTCACTAATAGAAGAAATAAATTACCTTGAAATTCCTCTGCTAGCGCAAATTATTAAATAAAGCACGTTACGTATGAATATACCTAAGGCTGCATGGATGTCAGTAGGTATAATTAGTAAGTTCACTGTTTCAGCTTTCATATGCAAGGAATAAATTTCTCGAAAAAAAGTAGGAGGACACTCGCCGATCTACCAATAATGCCAAATAAAAGTTGAAGGTAAATGATATTCTGCATTCATTCCAGCAATATTAACAATTTTTCTTTAGTGAAGTAGGTAATGACATACAACAAAATTTTAATTTGGGCATTTGTCGTGAACTTAGAACTCTCTTGTATTAATAATATTTATTTGAACTAATAACTTTACACTACTTATTTAAAGAACAAATGTAATCCCGAACCATCCTGGTTGACGCCTGTGCCCGCACTGCCCGGACGGTACCACTTTTCTTTGTTCCCCGTCACCATGGGTTATCTAACCCCTTAACGTAACACATTTTTATCATCGTAAATTGGATTCACCACATTCGGCCATCCTGATCTAGATCGTCCTCGAACTAGGATTCATCTGGAACAACACGTAACKWTATCTAGCTMTACCCACTTACTCGTGCCAACCAGTCGAGCATTCTTTATAGACGCTAACCGCAGCTAGCCTTGCTTACTTCACAGACGTTAACCGCAGCTAACCGTCTCACTCAGCCGACCAGTCGTCAGCATCTCTCACTTACGCTAACCGCAGCTAGCATTGCTTACTTCACAGACGTTAACCGCAGCTAACCGTCTTGCTCAGCCGACCAGTCGTCAGCATCTCTCACTTACGCTAACCGCAGCTAGCCTTGCTTACTTCACAGACGTTAACCGCAGCTAASCGTCTTACTCAGCCGACCAGTCGTCAGCATCTCTCATTTACGCWAACCGCAGCTAGCCTTGCTTACTTCASAGACGTTAACCGCAGCTAACCGTCTTACTCAGKCGACCAGMCGTCAGCATCTCTCATTTACGCTAACCGCAGCTAGCCTTGCTTACTTCACAGACGTTAACCGCAGCTAACCGTCTTACTCAGCCGACCAGTCGTCAGCATCTCTCACGCTAACCGCAGCTAGCCTTGCTTACTCACCTCGCAACAGCACCCATGGTTTCATTTTGTCCACCGCCACCACGGTCGTAAACCTTCGTCCCGTTTCTCGCAAATCCTTAACCTCGTAACGATCATTGGGCAGCACCTGCGTCACCCGAAACGGACCTTTAAATTTTGCCTTCAATTTTCTACTCGTTCCTGTTGCTGGATTGTCTGTCTTCAAAACCATTACCAAGTCGCCTTTACCATAGACTTTTGCTTCGGCTCTGGTCCTGTCGAATCTAGCCTTTTGTTTTTCTTGCTCCGTCGTCATCCGCTTCGTAATGTCCTCTCTCAAAGCTTTTAGGTCCACCCGGTCTATGCCGATCTGTACTTCATTCAGTATTCGCGACTCAGCCATATGGCGGGGTTTGTATCCCGCTAGGGCTTCCAATGGCGACACTCCAGTGACCCTATTGCTTAAGCAATTTAATGCACTTTGTACTTGCTTTACAAATGTGTCCCACTTGGTTTCTGCACTTCCCGCCGCACTGGTAGCTAACGAACTCAGGATCGTTTGGTTATATCGTTCGCATTGTCCATTTGCACGCGGTGTTGCGACTGCATTTAGGACGTGTTTGATGCCGTAATTTACACAGAACATCTTGAAACTTTTAGAAGTGAATGCGGTCCCACGATCGGAGACAAGACGCACTGGAACTCCAAATAGATGCATTATGTCCATAAGCGCCTTTACTACATGTTTCGTGCCCGTGTCTTTCACAGCTTCGATGATGACAAATTTTGTAAAAGCATCGACCACCACAAGCAAGTGTTTGTTTCCTTTACTGCTCGTCACAAACGGTCCAAGATGGTCTGCATGTAACGTATGGAAAGGCACTCCCGCCTTTTCGATCGGGTGAAGCTTTCCTTCCTTCTTCCCACTGGCTTGCTTGTAATAGGCGCAGCTGAGACATGATTGAATATATTTCGTGAGAAACTTTTTCATTTCAGCGAACCAATAATTTTCTTGCATCTTCTTTAAGGTTTTAGCCACACCAAAATGACCCATGTCATCATGGTACAATCTGCAAATTTGCCATCTGCATGCTTTGGGTACCACCCATGCGACCTTCTCGGGACCCAACTTTCTGTACACTCTTCCATCTTTCAGTTCGTAGTCGCGTTTATATTGCTTGGCGGCTCCACTTTTAGGTTGCGTCGTCAGAATATCTCGTATGATCGAAATCTGGTTGTCCTGAAGCTGTGCGGCAAGTATCCAATCCCCTTCAGTTACGTCCACTTGATTGACAACAATCTCTTCGCCAACCGGATTGCGGCTCAAGGCGTCTACGTGCGCCATTTTTGCGCCGGGTCTATACTTAACTTCGAAATTAAAATCCTGCACTTCTAGCCACCATCGTGCTATCCTCGGTATCATGTCCTTCTTTGAGAAAGCCATTCTTAAAGCGTTGCAGTCCGTAACCACCTTGAATTCTACGCCAATTAAGTACACTCGGAAATGGCGTAGAGCTAGGACAACGGCCAACGTCTCCAACTCATACGAATGATAGTACTTTTGTTCAAGAGAGGTTTGCTTGCTGAAGTAAGCGACCACGTGCTGGTTGTTATCTTTAACTTGTAACAACATTGCTCCTACACCAATGGCGCTAGCATCCGTATGCAGTTCCGTGGGCAAATTCGGATCAAAGATAGTTAAGATAGGTCGAGCTGTGAGGTCACCCTTGATCTTTCTTACAGCCTTCACTTGTGCTTCACCCCAACTCCATTTGGTGTTTTTCTTCAGGAGACGCGTCAACGGTTCAACGGTTTTGGCGTAATCTTTAATGAACTTCCGAAAGTATCCTGACAACCCCAAAAATTGGCGTACTTGCTTCACGTTCTGAGGATATCGCATCTCCATTACCGCTGCAACTTTCACGCTGTCCGGTCTCACACCTTCGGCGCTTATTTCACGTCCCAAATAGGTTATGGTGCTCTTGAAGAACGCGCACTTGCTTAGCTTCAGTGTAAGACCACCGTTTCTTAACGCTTCCAAGACTTGGGTCAATCTTTCCAGTCCTTGTTGGAAATCAACCGCTGGTATAACTATGTCGTCGATATAGGGAAAAGCAATCGTGTTTCTCAATTCGCCAAGTGTTTTCTTCATCAGAGATTCAAAGACGGCTGGTGCATTCGACAAACCGAAAGGCATACGCAGAAACTCATATAATGAGTCGGGCGTCACGAATGCTGTTTTCTCGATTGAGTTCGATGCCAAGGGAACTTGATAGTATCCTGACGCTAAGTCGAGGGTTATGAAAAGCTTGCCCTCTCTCAAATTATCTATCTGGGTGTCGATCAGTGGCATGGGATGTTTGTTCTTTACAGTTATAGCATTGAGTTTTCTGTAGTCAACTACCATTCTGTAATCTCCGGTTTTCTTTTTCACCAGGAGGACGGGGCTTGCGAATGGAGAGCTTGATTCCCGAACGATTCCGTGTTGCATTAGCTCTTGTATTATTTTGCGTAGAATCAGCTTCTCTGCTTCTGGCATGCGATAGGGACGGTACACGATCGGTTCGTCGCTTTTCAATTTGATCTCCAATTCGAGTAAATTCGTCTTACCCAAATCACTCATCGAAAGAGAGATACAATCTCTGTATCCTCTCAGAAGATTTATGAGCGTCGCCTTCTGGTCACTTGTGATTTCAGACCCGCAATCGATATCCTCAGTTTTAGAATCGTTGAAATTTTCCACCAAGTTCACGTTGTTCACTTGTAGCGGTGGAAGTGCGCGTAAATAGAGTTTGTTATTCTGTTGTAACATCAGCGTATTTGGTTGACAAAGGAAATCTGTCCCCACTATTAGGTCGTAATTCATGTAACGATCCTCCAGCACAATTACTTGTATCGTAGCGCTAACCTCTTCTACACGCAGATTCACCCTTGCCGTCATTTTAGTTGACACCGTTGTACCCATAAAACACCTCAATGTAGTTTCCGATTTATCTTCCACCACCAAAACTTCTACTCTTCGAGCGACCGACATTCTTAGCAAGGTACGACCGCTTCCCGTATCAATTAACGCACTTATTTTGCAGCCGTTGATTATTGCTGTCTTCATAAAGGGATTTTGACCGGTGTTTACCTCATTGACTCGTTCTTGCTTTGCGTCTTTTCTTTGGGGACACTGATACTGCTTATGGCCCAGCTTATGGCAGCGACGACATTCAATCTTTGGTCTAGTGCAGTCACGAACGCGATGGTTTTCTCCGCAGTTGAAGCATTTTATATAGCTAGTAGTGTTACTACCGTCATATTTCAGGGCATCGTGAGACCTAGTTCTACCAATTTGTTCCCTCTTGTCATTGCGTGCTTTGTTTGTTGCCCCGTGTTCCAGCCATGACTTGCTAGAACTTCCAGAACTCACATTTCTTAGATATCCCGCAAGTTCGCCCACTGTGGCAAATCCGGCAGCTCTCAACGACAACTTTAAGCTGTCTTCTGGCAGACCTTCGATGATGCTATCGATCAAATACTTTTCGGGTATATCTAACTTCAACTTATTTAATCTGACGACTTTCTCAAAACAATAATCCCCCAAATTTTGTCGAAATTGCGGTTTGTAGTTCGCAGCTTCCAATAACAATGCACCAAAGCGAACCGTACTTGGAAATGTTGTGAGAATCATCTGTTTCATTGCGCCCCAAGAGACACACGTATCCGATAGCGAATCGTACCATTTCCGTGCGTTTCCTCTCAAACGAGCCGTGACAAGTCTTGTTGTAATGTTTTCATCCCAACCGTGATAACGAACCAAGTTGTCTACTTTTCTTACCCATTCCTCGGAGTCTTGTGTATTATCCCCTGGATCAAACACAGGAATCAACGTTTCGTCCACTGTCACTCTAAATCCAGTGGGGCCTTGAGCGTGTACTTTCGCCTTCAATGCGGTAACTTGCCTTTGCAAACTACGGACCCTTTTTTTTGCACCCGACGAACTGGAGCTTGTCGACGAAGAAGACGTCGTGGACGACGAGGACGACGATGAGCGTGCTCTTTTCTTCTTTTGTTGTCGCCGAGGTTGCTTTTTGGGTGGACGTTTCCCCATTTTCCAATTTTCGCAGTACTTCGGTTCACAGTCACTGACACGATAAGTTTCGCAACTGTTATCCCACTTCTGACTCTGTCGTGAACTTAGAACTCTCTTGTATTAATAATATTTATTTGAACTAATAACTTTACACTACTTATTTAAAGAACAAATGTAATCCCGAACCATCCTGGTTGACGCCTGTGCCCGCACTGCCCGGACGGTACCACTTTTCTTTGTTCCCCGTCACCATGGGTTATCTAACCCCTTAACGTAACACATTTTTATCATCGTAAATTGGATTCACCACACATTATTTGATAAATCACACACTGTCTTTCACATTTACTCGCCGTTTTTAAGTAGCACCTACATACATATATGGATAGGTACTACGTAATTTATTGACTTATAAAACTTCACTAATGCTTTCTAAAAGACAAGTTGTTAAAATATGTCTCAAAGTATAGTTTTGAGGAGTGTTAATAATATAAAGGTTATTTTTAAATATATATTCCACAATTTTAGTTTATGGTAGTTAAGTGTTTCAACGAAATTAAAAAATATTCGATAAGCGTTACTGTGACATCAGCTGCTAATAACTGTGGGTTATTTTAATAATTCAATAATAATTAAGTGACAGCACTTCCTTGACAGCTAGGTGGCTTTGTTATTCTACAAATTACATAAGTAGTTTTTTTCACGTATTTCTTTGGCTGGTTATGACTAATGAATGAATAAAAAATAAAGTAAGATGTCAAGAAGTGTACCTATGTTTTGGTCTACGTTCTGTTTTACTGCAGTTATATAATTTGATTGTAAAATCTCTGGCCTGTATTTAAAAGTAAAATAACTAGTTTCGCAAAAAAAATAAAAGCGCGTTGAAAGTGGGAATTTCTTTTTGTAAAATTGGCAGATTTTTTATGTTTTCGTATTTAATTTCAAAATATTCCAAAGAGTTCTATGTAATAGAATGTAGAATTCTTATTTTGATCTAAACAATGATGATTTTTAATACAGTAGTCGACAAAACCTATTCTGTGTTTATGTAAGTTTATACCTGCAACGTATTCTTCAAGAGAAAATATGTTCTTTTTGCAACTTTTGTATCCCATCCATCGTTTATCTCTTGAACCACAAAACAGAAAATGCTTAATTTGTAATGGTTGAATTAAGCATATCGAGATTGTTACATATAACTGTCCAAATTCAAAGGTGTCATCATCATTGTTTAAAAACATTTTATTCAAAATTGGATATAAATCATCTAACAGATCAAACATATTAGCGAGAATCTCTTTTTGTATTATACATAGCGTTATGTTTGCATGGGTTTCTTGAGATAGCAACCAACATGAACTGAATGAACTTTATTTCTAAAACAATACATTTCCTTAGAAAACAATGTTAGACATAAGTATAACAAACTTTCTTACCTAAAACAGGAACATGCTACAGTAAACTGATTGTACAGTTTTTATGAAAAGTAACATTCAAACAAAGCATGCCCAACATAGTATGGGAACTTTGATATATTACACATAGGTAGCGATGATATTAGGAATATCGGGAGCAAATGTAAAAGGCAAGAATTATACAATAAGACCATTTAGGACACGATCAAGAAACGTTTATTGTTAAAATTCGGCAAACATTTACTCTTACAAACAGGGAGGATATAAATATGGAATATTTAGAAATTTACCACGAGTATATCAACTTTCAGGCAATAAACGCAAATCTGCGCATATATTTTTGAATGATCTTAATGGAAAGTGCTACAACGATGTAGCGGGGAAATACGTAATTGAAAAATATCCGTCGAAAATAGCCGAACAACTATAAAATCCTAAAAATTATACAAGGTATTCGTTTCGTCGTACTTATAGCGAATAGGGGTTGGATATGTTCGGGTTCGTCGAAAACTACGTCGAAGATCACGGCATACACAAGACGGTATAGCAGCGCGCATGTAAGGCTGGTGGGGTTGGTGTGCGTGACGTCAGCTGAATGACAAACGGTGCGGCGCGCAAATCGAGTGTATGCGGTGAGTAGGATGCATACATACAAAAGTTACAAACACCTATTAGATGTTTTGCGACAGAGCTTTTAGTATTAAAAAATCGTAATTTGCAAAGCCTGGGCAACAAAAAAATATTGAGGGCAATTTTAAACTAGTTCTTAAGGAGCGATTTTGTCGCACGCATCTAATGTTTATAAACGTTTCATAGAATGAAATACTTCCAGATGTCTACAACTAGGTAACTTCAACTGTCGTAACTGCAATTGGAGAATTTACAAAATACTAACTTGTATTTATCATGGTGTAATTGTTTATTTAATAATGAATTTGTACAAATATAAGTACAACAGCTTTTGCTAAAATATAATATTATAGTATTATTTTTTATGTTGGTGAATTTCGAATTTTTTTTCTCCAATTTTCGCTGACAGTTTTTGAAACTTATCTGCCTGTTAATATCTCGCAGCCTAATATATATACGAGTTCTGCTTAGCATTAAAAGTACTTCAAATGGTACATTTGACTTTTCTATTTTGGACGCCGTTCTCTCGGCAAGAGTTTGGAAAATCTTTGTTTCGTGTGTTAAAGATGCGCCATGCATTGCAAAAAATTCTGATTCCATGACAAGGGCTGCGTTGAATAGTTCATCACAGGGTTGTATAATAAGGATCCTATAGATACAAAATCAATCCAATCAGGCGCGTGTTTTGTGCTTAGTCTAAATTGGGAAGATGGAGTTCCTAAATTATAGTTGCACTTAAATTTGAAAGCCACATATCCTGCAATATATCTCAGTGCCTCGCGATTTATACTCTCTTTAATTTCAAAATTATCCATTATATGCATTGTTTCATCATTCTACAAATGAACTGCATATAAGTGTTTCCTCCTCGTATGGCATATCTGTCGATTCAACTTTATCTGCTAAGTTTAAAAGCATTTTATGAGTTATGCATTTATCACTGGAATCTGTGCTGTCTATTAAAATACTGTAACTTTGGTCTTCTAATATATTGAGTAAACAGCTCTCATTGCTTTCTCTAGTGTTTCGTTTCTCAGTAAAAATTGCTTCTGAATGTTTTCCCATTATATACCATTTCAGTCTGTACTGAAAGTCAAGTGGAGAAGGATGATCATTAGTAGCACCCATACCTCTGATATAAGAAAAAAATTTTTCCAGGACGTCTTGATTTAATCTAGCTCTAAGAATATATTCGATTTTATACACACTTACTAGATAATTATACATTTCTATCAACGACCTGTTTGATAGTAATATTCCTTTTTGGAAGAAGTTCTTTGTGGTTACCCACTCTCATTTTACTGATAAAAGTGCTAATCCTTTCCAATAAGTTTGTTTGATATTCAATGCCAGTTCCGAACGCATTTCTTGAAGGGTAGTTTCCAAAAATTTTTGAGTTTGAATTGATTAAGTCAAACCAATCATTGAAAAGTTGCACAATTTCAGCAGCTTCATTTTCCACTTCTGATATTCTAGCCTTAAGATTCATTATAATATTTTGACTAGCAATAACCTCTCACTTGAACTAAAATCAATTTTACCTCATTAATATACGTACGTTCTTCAATTATTTAGCTATTAAAAAATTACCTTGGCGATTGGTTGGCGCTACCTGAATTGGATAACTGAAATTCGCGTTCCTCGGGCAATAGGCTATCAATATTAGTAGTATTTGACAACAGTAGTGACGAAGAAGTGGTTTTATTTTGTGTATAAATATCATCACAAGTATTTGTATTCATTAAAATATCATTAACTTCCCGATGCCGCCGTCTCTTTGACAATCTATGCAACCTGCTATCATCGCTGTCTTTAGGTGTATGTTTTCCAGGTATATAAAGAGTAGGAATGGCATCTGGTTTTAGAATTCTAGTATTTATTGTGGTATAATTAAGAAGCCGTTGTCTTAGTGGCAATTCGAAGCAACTTGCTTCAAAATGAACAGAACAAATGGACGCTAGAAAATAAAAGCGACGGTACTTTTACACCTTATATGTATTTATGTATTTACCATTTTTTACATTTACCACATCATCTCGTTTACAAGCAACAAGCCATTATTTACATAAATCGTCATTTTTAGGGAATCTAAAATAGCGGATATTGCTTCCTTTGGTTTTCCTATAATAATTGCCACACTTCGCAACTGCACAGTTCGCCATTGTTATACAATGCTACGATACCCTGTTATTGCCGTTATTTTATTTACACAATAATGCAAAGTTGGAACTGTAACTATAAAAGCAGTGTTTGTGGTAACGTGGTTCATGCCGCATGGCCGCATGCTCACATCGCGCCGTACCTTTCTGTCATTCGAGTGACGTATTGCGCAGTAGCAGGCAAGTTTTGGACATGAAGTTGCTATACCGTCTTGTGTATGCCGTGTCGAAGATTCACTCTAAAACAAATTGCAGTATGCAGAAAAAATTCTTCGCGATGATAACAACATATCATCCTCCAACAGTTTTTATTCATGTGTTGAACCATTATCTTCTACTGCAGATTCTATTTCACAAGCCTACATAGCTAATTTTACTTTAAGTAGAAATACTTATGACAAACATAAATCGAAAAGACATGTACGCACTGTTCCAACTTATATGTAAATAACTTCAGTAACTGTACACTTTTTGTCATTATCAGTAAAGGTATACTGCCACAGTAAGTGAACAAAATAAGCTTGATCTAGCAAAAAAGTTATCAAAGGCAATAAACGGTTGTAATGCTTAGAGTTTGTTTGGAATATGAACGTTTAGTGGTTGTCATTAACATCGCCAAGTTCTTCACGAGCTTAGGTTGCTTAAAATTCATTAGTCTACTATCTTCTTTTATTCCTTATAGTTTGTTTGTATCTCTTTAAAAATAACTACATGCTATTCTAGTTTCTGTAAGAAACACTTATCATTAATTTCTCTGGATTGCATATCTTACACAATACTAATGAAATTACTTGATGGTTATACCAAAACGTTCTTTGTACAATCAAAACCAGCTTGTCTTTAAGCTATCTAATTAACTAATTTAAGCATGTTTCATAAACAGTACACCTTTGAAGGTATTGAATTTAGCCTAGTTTTCATTAGAAGATATTAGAAAAATAGATATTTTTATCTTTTAAAACATAAGTGCGATTATTGAATCGGCAACAACATACATTAGCTCTATGCTTATTTTGATTGCTGTATGTATCAAGCTCCTGTTTTATTCATTTTAATTAGTACATTTCCCTACAAATAATCCTACCTAATGAGATGAGTTAATTGTAAATTTGTATACGAATGATTCTATCGGTTATCTTCGTTGCATTTAGAAAAAAGCTCTGACAACTTCTACGAAGTGCATCCAATGATTTCCTTGTAATGAAAATGAGATAGGTACCCACAATACTAGTTCTCCTGGTAAACTTTAGTATTTGACAGAATACAATAAAATTAAGTTAGTTGGAAACAGATGAGCTTCACTATTTAGTCTAAAAAATAAAATTATCTTTACAGTACCTGTATATCTTCGTTATTGCTTCTGATTTCTTATCGCAGTGTACAGTGGCCTTCATAAGTAATGTCGTACGGGACGGTGGCGAAAATAACGATGCGCCCATTTCGCTGCAACCCGATATTCAGTTGCGGACGACGTAGATGTCGCAAAAGAAGAGATACATACTGCTCCTTTCTTTAKTCCTCAAGTGGTATACTCAAACAAGTTTCAGTKTTTAATGCWATATTAAAACTGTATTGGAGAGAAAGGGCGACTGTCTACTTGAATGTAAAGAGTAGACTAAGCGGGCTTAGCAGTTATTAAAGCACAAGTTAACTCTTTAAATCCTGATGAAGGAATAGAAATAAATTCCGAAAGCTTAAGACTAGTGTGTTTAACAACTTATGCTTTATTGATTGCTAAGCCCGCTTAGTTTATCCTTACATGCATACAATTTTTAATGTAATCAGAAAGAAAGGAGAAACAAAATTTTAATAAAAGGCGTAAAATTTTCCATTTGTAAGAACATCTTTTATGATATCTGTCCTCTTTGTAAAACAGCAATGCTTGTTGCAACCACATATATGATTTCTTTTATTAAAATTATTTAATTTTTAATGTTTATTGCTTTGATAAGTTCTATTTTTTTAACAAAAACCTATTTAAAATTTAAATATATTTTAGCTTTTAACTACTAACGAAATAACTACAATATTTTTAATAAAAGCTATTTAGTTTAGGTATTTGTTAATTTTACAGTCAATATCAGATATACATAATAATTGCTAGAAAAATTATCAAATTAATTTTTAACGCAAATTAGTCTTTATTTATAACTATAACAAAAAACATTGTTTATCAACCTTGCTACTAATACTATTATTAATAAACGATGTGAAAAATAACTAATGTATGTTCAGCTTTCCATCAATCTTTAGACTGATTATTCAGCTTTTGCGTCTCACTCAATCCTTATCTTATTACATCTCTAAATTATAATGACGAGCAACTTATTTCTTGTTTTCTTATTAAGAGCGTTCATTATGGACAGTGTTGAAATGTACAGAATTTTGTTCGCCTGCCAGTTTCTCCCGAACCTGAAGTGAGTAAAACTTCAAACAAAGTAACCGCATGCAAATGAGGTTCGATTTATGGGTTTATGACCACAGGCGCACTCCACCACCAGTGCAAAAATCCCACCATGAAATCCCAAACAGTAGCCTACGCGGCCAAGCATTTCAGGTAAATGGTATCGGTATCTCCGGCGACGATTACAAATAATTTAGGAAAGAAATGAAACCAGGACTATGCCACGATCTGCACACAACAAAATAAGTATTTGCCAACATTTTTGCATTTAAAAAATTGTAGAGGTACTTTTGCAGAATCACATTACATTATATACACGGACAATATAGAACGGAAAATTGCTGTCACTAATCTAACACGATTAATATTAGCTAATGTTTTTTCGTATCAAAATCACCAACAGGGACTTGACGGCACACAGATTTCAAATCATTCGGATCCGTCTGTGCCCGATATGAGAAAACATTAATTTGATTTAGCCGAAGTCAAGTCTTTGCCGATATTCCCACGCCCCTGTTGACAAATGGCCACAAAACTGTCTATGCAAAGTCCCGTCAAACTCAATATCAATCTTAAAATATTTAATATTTTCATATTATGCCCCTAAGGGCCATATTGCGACATAACCTGGGGTCAATAATTTCAGAAAGTAAATATTTTCTTAAAATATCCAACATCCTTTTTGTAACCAAAAATCGTAGTTCCTTTTTATGTACTCTACGCTCTCAGTGCGCATGTTTTTTTTTATTTGGAAGTCTAGCTGACCCTGAATTAGGTAATACCAATGTGATTTTTGTTTATTGAAACAATCTCCTACTTATGGCCCAAAATTTTTTTTTTAATATTTGCTTCTGATGGGCTAATATTTAATTTATATGCTGTAAATATAAAATTTATTTCGACATCGTCATCTATCACTTCATCCGGAGAAGCTCATAAATAAAATGTTTTTGTCAATGAACAGCCCACATCCGTTAATCTTTGCAACTCTCTCCACTTATTCTCTGGCCACATCTTCATATCTTCTTCCATCTTGTAGGGATGCAATATTCATAGATTTGGTATCGCAATAATTGATATTTATTATGTTTGCAGTAGGTATATGTAGTTTTTGCTTCTGGAGTTTTCCCCCGTTACATTTTGATCCCTGGTGTTTTCTTCATCTGTTTTCACCAATTTGTCCATAAAATCATTAACTTCTTTATATATTCCCTCATTCATGCTCGGGCGATGACAATTTTCACCATAATAATTTCTGATTTTAAAAATTTTTAAGAGGTGGAATAGTAGAACAGAAAATATGATTTTTATTAAAAACTGTTGTTTTCTGGCCACATCAAAAATTTTTTCCTTTAGTACTTAATATTGCATGTAAAGGGTAAACTAAACGGGCTTCCTTCACCAGAATTTAGAGTTAACTTGTGCTTTAATAACTGCTAAGCCCGCTTAGTCTACTTCTTTACATTCAAGTAGACAGTCGAGTTTCCTCTCCAATACAGTCTTAAACTTGTTTGAGTATACCACTTGAGGATTAAAGGAAGGAGCAGCATGTATCTCTTCTTTTGCGACATCTACGTCGTCCGCAACTGAATTTCGGGTTGCAGCGAAATAGGCGCATCGTTATTTTCGCCACCGTCCCGTACGACATTACTTATGAAGGCCACTGTACACTTTTGTTTCGAACAGTGGGAAACTATATAAATTCATAATGACCGTCCTCACGCATTTGCATATACAAGTTGCCCAGACCGCGTTTCAATCGAACGACAGTTCATTACTTATTAACCTGGAATCTTCAGAAACTGCTGAAAATCAATTAATGTCCGCACTTTATCGATTGCACTTCGCTTCCACTCGAGAGTCAGGAAATTCACCTGCTCCTGCTGGAAATAGGTAGCGGAAGTGGGGATCACGATCCACCCACCCGTGTGATTTCCACTGCTCATAGACACCACGAAAGATTTAAACCCAATTGTTCGCATGCTGTATAACATTACCCCTGGCTTACAGCGCGCCTTTCTTTGGAACCAGCAAATTGCCATAATCGAGAGTTATGCAGCGACGATGGCTGAGAATGCGAAATAAGGGGACGAAGTTGAGAAGAACGCGTTCCTGGAGCGGCTACATCAATTAAGTATGCATTTTAGCAATCGCGAGGGCGGTAACTGGATAATGGGCAAGGCCACTTACAAAATTAGCTGCAAATTACGACGACGAGTAAAATATTAGTTACGCTGTTAAAATGGGGTTGCTTTTTAATTGCGAGCGCTTCTTGTCCGTGGCTGCTTCATAATTACACTCCCTTCAGAATCTGCACGACGTCGGCGTTGTAACATTAATATTTTCTCAGGGATAAGAGATCTCGAATTTTTTTATTACTATGTTGAATATACACAATAAACACTAATACTTCACATTTTATTTAATTAGTAACCCATCGTACAATCACCTGAAAATTAAGCAACCACTATAACGTGCCTAAGCATGCGATTATTTTATCGCTCGAGCATGTCTAAGCTCCCAAACGGTAGATTTGGATGGCTCGTGTTACATGGGACCACTTTATTTACAGCATGCACCTTAGGAATACATACAAATGAACATAACTTTGTTTTTGATAACTTCGTATCTTTCGGATTTGAGTTAATAGTGGAATGAATTTGAATCGACCACCATTTAATAAATAAGCATTTAATCAGTCTTGTGAGGGCCAGTACCTAATTATTTTAAGCTAACTATTATAAATAAATTAGCGAATTGTGATGATACATTTTGAGTTGCAAACGAGAGATAATAAAAACGTGCAGATGACCGGTATAGTATACAGAATTTTTAGCCACGTGTGTTCATTCGGTGTGACAATAGAGAAAATTCATATTCGTTCTAAAGTAAAAACAATCAATAATAATAATAATAATATCAATCATAATCAATACGACGACTTCTTTTTGTTTGATTAGTAAAAAATGTAAACTTTGTATTGGCAAAAAGTAAGTAACATGATCGTATCTAGCAACCGCATAATGATACAAATACGTGATTAATAAATACCGATTAAAATCGCAAGGGTGCAATCTGCATATAACCTTTGTTCGGAAACAGGTAAATTTTGGTCAGGCTCGGGCAGCTGAGTAAACATTCTCATCGTGTATAACTAGCAAACCGGAAATGCCCAGACCGCTAAATATAGTTTTAAACAAACGTATTTGTATCATTATGCGATTGGTAGATACGATCATGTTACTTACTTTTTGCCAATACAAAGTTTACATTTCTTACTAATCAAACAAAAAGAAATCGTCCTATTGATTTTTTTTACTTTAGAACGAATTTGAATTTACTCTATTGTCACACCGAATGAACACACTCGGCTAAAAATTCTGTATACTATACCAGCTTGTTTTTATTATCTCTCGTTTGCAACTCAAAATGTATCACAATTCACTAATTTATTTATAATAGTTAACTTAAAATAATTAGGTACTGGCCTTCACAAAACTGATTAAATACTTATTAATTAAATGGTGGTCGATTCAAATTCATTCCACTATTAACTCAAATCCGAAAGATATGAAGTTATCAAAAATAAAGTTATGTTCATTTGTATGTATTGCTAAGGTTCATGCTGTAAATAAAGTGGTCCCATGTAACACGAGCCGTCCAAATTTACCGTTTGGGAGCTTAGACATGCTTGAGCGATAAAATAATGACATGCTTTGGCACGTTATAGTGGTTGCTTAATTTTCAGGTGATATTTGACTATCCTAACCCGTGGAGACCGGGACATTTTTAACGGCCGCAATTGTACATTTCGGTCCCACACGGGACATCCTCAGCAACATTGATTGATTGATTTGTTTATTGTATGTTAAAATGCATGTCTATGCTATGCTGTCTACACCTCAACCAACTGCAGATAGTACTATTTCGCTGTCATTACAGCTCATCGGTGCTATAACAAACGTTACAAGAAAGTTAGTGAGATGGGCAGAATACTTCTAAGAAATATTCTTTATTATAATGAATACTTAAATAAACGAACTTTACATTTGCATTATTTAGACTACTTTTATTTTGCAGCAGCACCAAATAAAAAAAGATTTTGTTTCAATAAGCTAGTCCCTCGGAATGTTGCAATGGATTACAACTACAGTTGCACCACATTCTTTTTTTAATTTAGGTATTAGTTGCGCTATTTTAAGGAATTTAGACCATAATATGTAGCACATGTGTACTTTCCTTGAAGTGAACGTTTCGTATTTTTCCGCTTTTCCTTCCAGTTGTATGAATTTGCGGAAGATGACGAAATCGGTATTCAATAATTTGTATGGCAGTTTCGTCTGAGGTTTTTGTTTTGTATGTAAACAAAAGTATCGTAAAATGATCGATTCATTGTCGGGACTATACTAGGATATGGCTTCAACGCTGTTATCAAGTTCACTGATCCTTTAATACACAAAAAGAAATAAAAAATTTAACTAAACGTAATTGCGTCATCAAAATTTATCGTATTTACTATCATAATGATATACACCGGATTACCTCCAACTGCATAAAAGATGGCAGTGTAGTAAATCCATCTAATTCAAAATATCTCACCTTTGTGAAAATTCGCTTATCTCGTTTCTTATTATTTCTATAATTTCCTAAAAGGTACATTTGTATTAATGTATAGAGCCTTATAGATATTACCATATTTTACTTTTTCAAAAACATAACACTTTCATTTAATCGCGATGCCATTGACCTGACCGTTGTGGAAAACAATACGTTTAAAGCGACCACACTTTGTATAGGTACATTATATAAAATCGAGTCTTTCCGGTCCGCGGGGCAAGTTTTAAGACACCGAGCTTAGGACAGGCAGCATTGCATTACAGCACTTATATTATGTTTAGACTTTACTTTTGTGGAATTTGCTGCAAAACCATTTTGCTTCACTGATATTCCCGACAATGTCTTCATCAAGCAGTCGTACCGCTAAAATAACGAGTTTAGTATAACAAGTGTTTCAAACTGAGGGATTGTACGTTCTGTAACAAGATTATGTGTTCAGCTTTTCCGCCTTGTCCCATGGTTACAATCAACGAAGTTAAAGAGTCGGAAGAAACAGAAATTGAATTTTACGAATGGGGAAAGTGGCCAGGCAACTATACGGTTAGCCCCACTTTTACCCACTTTGCGAAACTAAATATCTGTCAAAGTGGACGCGCGTCAATACAGTGCAATTGTTAGAACCTTCCTTTACACAACGTCTGGAAAAATTAGCAGAAAAAGTAAGCATTTTAATGAGCGTAATGATTATGAACTAAAATTTTAAAAAAGACGGCTCGTAATTTGCAATGTATTTACCACCAAAAAGGACGTTTTAAAATTAAAATCCGTCAGTTGCGAACCCCGGGATTAGCGATTCCGAATTATCTTTTCTTTAGACCTCTTCTCGATGTAAAATTAACATTCTAAACTGTCCTTTCGCGAGCTTGGAATGCATAATTTAAGAGGGTATTGTCTCCGTCCCAATTAAAACGAAAACGATTGTATTCCGACAATTCAGGATAGTGTTCCCACCTTTATTAAAGTTACGGAACGTGGCAGTTTTGAAAAACGGCAAATCAATAAACGGGTCGGAATTACGAAGTGTAGAAGCATTCTGGTGTTTTGTTCGTTGGTTTAGTTATGTCAATTGTCGGTAGGTATCACAGTTATTCAGAATTTAGAACCACTATAATAAGAATTTTGCTGTCCATAATATAGCTTATTTGCTTTTGCCTTACAATTTAGTATAAGAGGTTAATTGAAACTGAAAGCAGTTGGAATTTATGCAGCAAAGATACACGGATAGTCGATACTTAAAATATATTTGAGAAATCTGCGTAGATATTTATAGATTAAATTTCACAGCACATCACTATATATTACGATATATCCTCGAATATCATGTAGGTACCCATTTACCTTTAGCAATTAATCATACGAGATACTTAGTTATTAGTTATGTAAAAATGATACCTATAGGAAGGACAAACATTGATCACATACAGGTGCTTAAAAATTATTTGTTTTGCTAATATCATTGGCAGTGATATTTGAGTATAAAATAAAGCGATTATGCAGATTATATTATTGTTCAAGTATACCTCTGGTAACAGGACAAACACCGTATAATTACTGAAAGATTTATGCAATTAAAGCTCCTCTTTGCAGTAAACGTCTTCTCATTAATATCAACGGCTTGTCTTCACAAATACAAGTTTAACCGAAAATATTATTTATGTGCAAATATACAGCCGTATTTATGTATATTTACATAATATACACATTTAGATATTACATTTCCAACATTTAATAAGATTCAACATTTTGATATCCGCTATTTCATCTTTTTGGGGCTGATAATACGCTTAAAAAGTGTTATCGATTATAGCTCATAAGCTGAAAAGTTGACTTTCTAAGAACTATAGTAAATTCAATCATACACAATCACTCTTAATGGTAATTTGAAATAATGATAAAGGCTATAGTCACAATGTGTTTGAAAGTAAAAAAGGTAAAACGCGGTTTTCATAGAACAAGAAGGACTATGCTATTTAAAAATGTTAAGTTAGAATATTTAGTTTTAATCTTAAAAAAGACTGTCAAACCAAAATTATTCTAAACATGGATAACTTGCATTCTATAAAGTCTATATACGTTCAATTTTAGAAATAATGTAAATGTCCTTCAGGTGTTAATTTTTTACTAAATGTGTAATTATCTACGACAAAAAAAACAAATAATATTTATAGATCAATTATTTAAAAAATGATGATTGTATCCATTATAAACCCAAATCCTCCAGTATAGTAGTGGTTTTATATTTTTCGCCAGGCAAGGTAATACATAAATAATAAAAAAGGCCAACTAAAACTAACGAACGAAAACCATTTCAGCCTTTTCGGCCAGCGTAAACTGCCGTAATTATTTAAAGTATCTGGTAAAAAATAAAAACTAACAGGTATGTGCGCAACCATAATACAATTGCAAAGCCTACTTGTTTCCTACTGTTTAGTAGTTAGGTTCATTAAGCGATGTTTTTATCTATAATAAATGGTTTTCAGGCTATTTGTTAGTCTCAAGATAAATGTGTCTCATGATGTATACGTCAAGACCAAGACACCTAGAGCATTGGTATTTAAACTCGCCGCCGGCGCCGTTTATGAGTCAAATTCTATTCCAATGGTAGCACTTATCCAATGAACGTTATCAGAACATCTACATTTTTACTTTTAAATAGATCCAAATGTTGTTTCCTTACCGGTTCCTTCGCTTATTGGTTCATTCGTTCAATTTTTTTCTGTTTCTTTATCTTTGTTTATTAGAAGATAGGTTTCACCTTGGCTTGACTTTAGTATTGTTTTGGTTCTAAAAACAATGTCTTACACAATTAAGAAAAGAGTGTCCCTTCCCTGTTTAATATGTCTCACGCCTAGGACGAGATTTTGATGGCGCAGCCTTCCGCCAAATGACAGCGTCAAATTAAACATTCATCCTGATTTTGACCGTCGACCCAAACTTCCGCCCTTAATGCCGTCCTCAATCCTGATTTATCCTTTCGGAAAAGTTTCTAAAATCTGATGAAAATCCTTAGCATTCTTTATGCTTCTAATACTTCGGCGACATATATGAACTCAAGAGCAAGACAAATAACATCCCGGGAAATAAAGATATGCACCGAAACAGGTCGCTACCATAATGAAAAAAATCAGGCGACCGCGTTCGAGTGAAAGACGGAACGCTATACGTGCCTTTATAAGCAGAAATAACGCACATGCCCGAACTTTGCTCTTTCCAAATCAGATTAGGAATCACTTTTAGGACAAAGTTTATTTGGGCCAATTTGCTGGTCCGAGTAAATTCGTGGGTCATAAAATTAAAACTCGGTCCATTTTTTATAATTTGGTAACGACCTTAACCATCTTTCTTCATTAGATGCAGGACCATAATTTACGCAGTGGTGGAGCCCGCATCGAAGTTTGAAGTGTTCGCAGGTGGAGAGAAACGACGCGACGGAATCTCCATAATTCCCTTGAAATTAAAGTTGCTCAGAAAGAAGACCGATAATGCAAAAGCCGCAATCAATAGAACTGGAGCTCGGTGTCGTAACGCTTGCAGGTTGTCCCGTGGGAATATTATTCGCTGAATAATGGAATGAGTAGGAATTGTCCCGAATCCTCTTACAGGTTTAAATGTATACCTGGCACCTGCCAACTCTGATAACTCAACGGAATTCGCAGCAAACAATTTGCGAAGACCACAATGCAGAGACAGCTGCTGCATAGCATGTGAATAATAGTTATTCTAAAAGTATAAATAGGAAAAGTTTCTGTAAATTTTCAGTTGTTTCTAACTTATGGAGGAACATTGTAAAGAATGCAAAAGCTGACACTTGTATTAAATAACTATTGCATTATTGCGCAATATACAAGTATACACTATACGCAACCGTACTGCGTGGTTATATTAAAGTGATTGAAGTAAATACGTACTGCTACTGCTATTTACAGTTTAAGAAATTTGTAATGCAGGTATAAACGATGAAACGAGACATATATTTAACAGGTTTGCTGTATTTTACAATATTTTAATAATTATGCGTAGATAACGTCTAAGTAATTTATTTATTAAAATAGGTTGTCTACTGTTTGGGGTTAGTGATAAAAAAAGTTTATGGACTATTAAGGTAAACGTTTGTAAGTGTAAAAGTTAAACCACGATATTTAAATGTCTGGCAATTCATACAATGTTTCAAAAATCGAAGTCATCTTCTAGTGCGTGTTCCTTAGGTGAAATTTTGATGTAAAGCTTTTAATAAGCGAGTAACAGAGTAACTGTACAAATTGTAGAAATATATTACAACAGATCACGTCCAATAATCTGACAGAGCGTTTCTTTGTCTGTAACAGAAGTGAAGCGTTGGGAGGGCGGCGGAGAGGTTTTCAGGCTTTTGATAATTCTTGAAATCCATGTCACATTTCTACATTTAAGAAAAATAATAAATTACATTGCACAAATCCTTATATTCGATAGAATAAAAATTATAAAATACAATTAGAAAACAGAATTTGGAAAAAATAAACGTGGTCCTCAGTACAAGCACTATAAGTCTAAAATACAAATAACTATTATTATTTTCACCATTTGCAACGCGCTAAGGAGGTAATGCAGGGATATAAAAACCGTAATATAAATGTAAATTCGACTGTGTTTTCCTTTTAACCCACTTCCTTTGGATTCGAAGTACACATACAAATAATTACTTTACATGAAGAACAAACAATGTACATTTTAGAACTTTAAACATTACATAATCAAGACGTATAGTATACGTATTCCATTCAAGCAACAACTTAATTAACTCCAAGGCCCAGACGCAGTGCTGTGTTAAGTGCAATGCCATCCTCGTAGACTTCGTACGAAATCGGTTTATCAGATTGCGTCTTGGAGCAAGATCCAACTGCTATCAAGTTACAATCGTCAGCCTAATAAGCCACGCAAGATGTGTTAGCTCATGGATAGACCATTAGACGACGTTTGTGAGGAGCTTATCTGCTCTCCAGACGTCCCATTAGGGTTTCACCGCGAAGTGTTGGAAATCGATGATGTAGGATGGGAAAGTGTGGTATCAAAGGGCTTTAAGATCTGCTCAACATCACTTTTTTCGTGTAGATTGCGCATTTAGTATGCCCGCAGTCAGAGTAAATTCTCAAACATGTCGTGGCGGTCATTTTTGGTCTATTTTTGGTGGAATTTAGCATATTAGGATGAGACAAATTTAGTGGCAATTCTGTTCCACACTACACATGCAAGCACTAGTTATTTACTTATTTATTGTTGTTGTTTATTGTGCACTCTTTAACATTCCTTATTAAAATTTGTTAGCTATGCTTTTTCTTGACTGTTATATCTTTGAAGCTTGTCATAATAAAAACAGCATTACCTCAAAAGGTTTGTATTTCTTATCAGTAAACACACAAAAATATGTTATCCAAACATATACATATAGATAGAATGATAGAAAAGCGTATAATAAGAGAACAAAAAACATCAACAGTAGTATGGAGGGTTAATTAGTGACGACAATAATCGCATTTTTGGGTTTTTCAGCGAAAGTTTATGTCAAGAGAAAGTATCTATATCCAAAGTTGTAGATAATGACAAAAAACCGCTGCTAATTGAATCAATGCTTCCACATCCAATTGTTAAAATGACATTTACGTTTTTATTTCTTATACTATACGATTAATAATCAGGTTTTGAGCATTTTTTTCTCTCTATACATTTTTTCTACATTCTACATACATACATTTCCTATATAATACCAAAATTAACCAATCTACGTTTTTTGAAAATATTTCGAAAATGTTAAAATTTTGGATAAATTATCTAAGACACTCTTTGTGAGAAATTTTATTTCCTATCTGATGGTATTTTCATTTTTTGAATATATTAAATATATTGGGAGATATTTAGGAAAAATCGTTTTCTTTAAGCGACGCTTATTTGCTATCTTTTAAAAAATTTGCTACACCGAAACTTTATAAGGCCAAATAATACTCGCAATTATACTACTAATCACATACTTAAACGAAAAAAAATAAAAATTTGCAAAAAGGGTAGCTACTTCCCAATTTTGCCCCCTTTTCGATACCCTACTTACCCCAAACATCTATACATTTGCCAAATTTCAAAGTTCATATATTAAGTCTTTCGAAATTTTGTTTTTTTACGTTTTCGACCATTTTAAAGCGAATGAGCAAATAAAAATTTTTGATTTTTTTTTCGCTACACAATACTTTCCATCCGTTGGATGTGGACGTAATTAACAACTTCTCTCTGGTTACTTTTTCACATAAATAAATGTGAAAAAAGCTTCATTGTTTTTCCATTGTTTACACAAAAATAACTAAAGTTTAATGAAACATGATAAAACATACATTTCTGAGCTTGAAATAACCATTTTTTTTTCGGATTAAAAACTCATTCTTTGTTGACTTTCTGTACTCTTTTATTGTCCT
The DNA here is from genome assembly GCA_025024175.1 of Rhyzopertha dominica. Lineage (NCBI taxonomy): Eukaryota > Metazoa > Arthropoda > Insecta > Coleoptera > Bostrichidae > Rhyzopertha > Rhyzopertha dominica. Next base: position 53,164,962 of record QCXZ01000003.1, read on the forward strand.
GCGTGTTTCCAGTATTGTCGTTTTTTTTCATAACGTTAATAAGAAGTATACTGGTAGATTGTGCCTTTTAAACTCCGTTGGTAACAGTGGTGGTATGAGGCCTGTGACAATGGCTACCCATTGGACCTATTTCATTTTTCCCATTGATTAAATTTCTTGCAAGTCTGTATATTTCCTTGTCTTTTCCGAAAATGTTTTCTATATATTATGATCCAGAGGGTGTGCAATATCTATTAACGTTATGACTTTATTAATTTTATCTATTATTATTATGTATGGTTTGTTAGGTATTTAATATTATTTTATCTGTTATAGTTGTTCTGTCCCGATATATTATGCATTGGTGGTTTTCGATACTGATTCGGATGTATATTTGTAATATGGATCCTCTATTTTGTTTATGTTATATTTTTGTATTAAGCAATTTAAAAAAATTGCATTAAGGTTGTACCTGTTTAAATATCATCAGTCTTTTCTTGTTTAGTTAATCGTGTTTGTGTTTTCTTTTCCGGGCTATGGTTCCTTCTTCAAATAAAAAACATGTATTATTAATGATAATAATAATAATAATAATAATAATAATAATAATAATAATAATAATAATAATAATAATAATAATAATAATAATAATAATAATAATAATAATAATAATAATAATAATAATGATAATAATAATAATAAAACAATTAATAAATCAATTGTTTAACCCCTGAAAAAAGCAAAAACTAAATAAATAGAGCCAAAACGTAGTTAAAAGCACAAGTTTTTTTTTTAGAAGAAGAAACCATAGCACGCAAGAAAATATACAAACACAATCAACGAAGGAGTTCCGCATAAGGTACAAATATTTAATTTTATTCTTGACGTTTAGTTGTGTGCGTATGATTTTAGTTTATTTACTTTTATACTTACTCTCTAAGTTTTCTTTCATTTCTTTCTTGCTGTATGTAAGTGTTTCCTTTACTCCTAGATATTTATATCTCGCTATCTTTTAAGGCAGCGAATGTTATGTTATTTATTCCTAGGTTTACATTTTTCGTCTTTGTTATTTTACCTTTCTGCCCTATGATTATCATTATCATTATCATTATTATTATTGTTATTATTATTATTATTATTATTATTATTGTTATTATTTAATAAGGAACATAATTTATTGTACTTATTGTTCTACTATTCCGTATGTGAGTGTAAAGTAGTAAAACTAATTACATGGCGAGACCTCTGATATTATAAGTTTTCAAATAATGTGCCATAGAATGGTCCGCTCCATTTAAAATTTTGAAAGGGATTTCTACCCATTAAGAGGATAAGCGGTATCGCTTAAAAACTTATGTCAAATTAAAGTGGTTCCTCTGCTAGCAAATATTTACCTGTTAATTTAAAGTAAAGTAAAATATTTGTTTAATAAATCACCCTGTACTTGTATTTCGTTTGTATCTCAAGACAAGACATTAATTCATCTGATTGTGGCTTCTAAGCGAATGGATGCATAGCTTCTATGTTGCCGTATTAAAAACATATTTAATGCGAATTCTGTCTATAAGCAGTTTCTATGAACATTTTAAATATACACTTAGGCCACCACTGCTTTTCGTCGTTGCTCTTTTATGTATACCCTTTATACCACATCTATCTACTTAAAAGAGAATATCTAGATCGTGGGAATATAACAAGCTCGAAACTGAAATATATTTCCTTCTTTCTGCTCCATTACTGGAAACAACATAAAGCAGGTTGCGTTCGAATAAGTTTCCTTAAATCGTTCACCGCGAGCTAAATCAAACGTCCTCCGCCCCGAAACAGGGAAATAAGTACGGCCGCTTTAGAAATATTGCAGGAAAATACGCCTGCCGTGTTTTCCATTTCGCACCATTCGTCACTGTCACCGGAATATCTTAACTGTAAAGCAACAGTTGGCACACTGCAATATTGATGGAACCCGTTAACAACGTTCCCCGTTCCTGTTTGGGGACGGGAGATACAATTCAGCGTTATCTAACCGTGGGATTTGAAACCGCTAATAATGATTTATGTTTCCAGAAATTGGGCCGAATTGCACTATGAGCTTCTTCAACTCGCTCCAGGAGTACGTCAGCAACAGTGTAGCTGGACTTTCGCTCAGCCCAAAAAGGTCAGTACACTTAAAAATAAAATGTTCGGAAGGAAAGCATTTAAAATACGTCATTCGTCATGTATTATTCAAGAAATCGCGAGTTTGATTGTAACGTGAAACATGTAATCGAAATTTAATGGAATTATAATTTGATCGTGGGAAATACGGAACGGATTTAAGTACTATTCAAAATACTGCACTCGTTTGAATTGAATGACAGATGTATTATAAATCGCTGGTTACCGGAACAGTCACAGAAACAAGCATTTATAAAAAAATCTTCAAATGCCATTCTCTTAGAATCTGTATTTATGCTGATTTGATATAAGCAATGATATCCTCATCTTTTACAAGATTTATTACTCATAAACGCAGCGTTTCAATTAAAACGAACCATCCTCAATAATTTGATTTTGAAGGACATCCTATGTTGTAATATTCAAAGCTGTCGGAACAGTGATTRATGCAGCTCTCACCCTTCAMTTTTGAATAAAAAAACCTTTCAAAGAGCTTTTTGAAAATGAATTGGAATAAAATCTTTTTTCGAAAAAAAAAACGATTTGTATCAAACGATCTTATAAAATTTCATCAAATTTCAAATGATTAAATTTTGAAATGCGTGCTTGAGATTTCTGAAGATCTCTGAGGACACAATTATTTGATGTAATTCCCTGGTTGCTGGTTATGTTCAAATACTTTCAAGTGTCCCTGGAGGAAAAAATTTTAGGTGTAAGATCTGGAGACCTTACTGGATATTTACTAGGTTCTTTCCTGCTTCAGGAAATCGTCTTTAAGGAATTACCTGACAGGAGCAGCATAATGAGGTGTTGTTCTGTCCTCGTGAGAAATTAGTTTTCATTTTCATTCAACTCCTCATTTTATTAGATTTAGTCTATGATATAGGGATAGATTAGTGTGTCTTGCTAATCAAGATAAAGCCGACTGTTGAAATTTTGTTCAAGGAAGAAAGAATCTATGATATGATCGCACAGTCCACACATTAAGTTTTTTCCAGAGTCATGTGAGGATTAATATTGCTCCAGTAGCTGCAGTTATGCCATCAACATAGCAATTTGAGAAAAACAAAGACTCGTCTGTGGATTAATGTTAATACATTTCGTTCAATTTTCACTGAATTCCAGTCGTCTCTTAAAATCGTCTTCATTTAATTTAAGCGCATGTTATTTTATTATTTTGGGAAATTCTAGGGAAATTTATCAAAGAGTCTGGGGAGAAGCGTATGCCTTCATCTGGCATCACTGGTTCATTCTAGTATCAAGTAGTGATAAACTGTCTTCGTGCAAACTCACTATTTGCCCTCGGTCTCTTTTAGAAATGTCCCTACTGCCAGCAATATGGTAAATTATCGCATATTATTTTTTATGAAAGTAATTTAAATTTAAATGTAACAAAACTATTGCATAGAAACCAGTGCTTCGATAGGGCTAAAAAAAAACTTTTTGATTGTTGTCTTAATAAAAATAGATATGTATACAAAAAGTGTTCAAAGACAACAAGAACATAAAACTTACGTGAGCAACCGGATCTACATAAACCACGACAGAAGGTATATTGTTTATAAATGTAGTTAAGAATTTGTTAGATAATGCAATCTAAGTAAAAATTTCAATTTTGTTGGTTGTCCTTAACATACATACATACTAGCGGTCGATTTTAAACAAATGAAACTGAAAGGTGAGAATATAGATCTAATAGTCACAACTTAATACCCCTTCTAGAGTTTAGCAGTTTTTTACGTTCAAAACTATTCCGTACTTTATAAACACAACTGCTTCGTAATACAAGCTTAGCGAATATAATATGCTGAAATGCATTTCCAAGAATCTAAAATGAGACTCTTGTGCATCAAAGTGCCTTGAGAAGCAACATGCATGTCTCCAGCATCATGATAAATAATCTAATACTGTACTGTATGTTTGTAAATGCAGAACAATGCTTATAAAGAATTTAATTTTTCCTTTCGTAGAAAGCCATTCCATTGCGAGCAGTCTGTATTGAAGCCACTCGTCGTAAAAAGGGCTACCTTTCAACTCTTCTTGCTATTATAAACGGTACATTTTGTTCCAGTTCTCTGCACATTTGTATCTCCCGTTTAGGTATTTGTGTTTGGTTCCATTGTTTCCCTGAATAACTTGCACAATACTACTGCTGCGTAACAAAAACAACCAAAATGAATTGGCGTAAAACGTTGGTTGCGTTCGCATCTAGAAAATATGAATATACATATGTACAGTTTCATCAGTCTCTAAAGGTGAATGCAGAATATTCAGAATTATTAATACTGGAGTAAAGATGGATGGAAATTAAAAGCTTCTCAAAACGTGAGTTATTGAGAATTTGATTCCAGCCTTATATTAGACGAATTCATAATAAATAACACATTTTTATAAAAAAGTTCAAATTTCGTGTAATGTTTTGGTGTTACCAGTCTAGAGCTCTACCAAAACCACATTGCAAAATTATTTCTGTCATTAACTTTAATTTTGAAACTAATATTTTCATATTAAGTTTAAAATGTTTATGGATAATGTTCCTCACCATTCATTTTGCCTTAATAGACTTTAAAATAGTTCGTTTAACATTATTAAAATTAAAAATAAAGCAGTGAACGCAACAAAGTATTTGATTGCAATTTCACATAAAGCAGCTTTTGTATTTGTTAAAACTATTTTAGGCAAATATAGATATATATGCAGAAGATTATCCGCATGTAGTTGCCAATATAATCCAATTATATTTCACAACAAGATATTTTCAGTTACATAAACGTCATTATTTGTATTGATTTCGGCGCAAAACACGAGTCGGGTTTTTCTGCTTTCTCATGCAGCGAAAAAGAAATATTAACCAGTACCAACTATTCCTCTAGTTTGTCAATTTCCGAATCGTTTAAGGAGTAGTTGCATGGTGATCGACTCTGAATTTGTAGTATATGATTGATGTGTTGTTTATGCCCCTAAAACGTGTCCACATATGAAATATTAAACTGCATCAGCTATTTCTCTACTCGCTAGAAATTTTGGAATTATTGAGAAAGTAATTTCATGGGATTTTTTGTGTCTGCTTAATATATTTTTTGCATTTAAAAGATGTAACAAGATTTTAAAGCTTTAGAAGGTGAGTTGCGTTTAGACGATAATGGTTAGAAGAGAGATACTTGTATTTTTGTGGTGGAAGATATAGTTAACCGCATTATATATATTCTGCTTAGCAATTATTTTAAGAAAGCTGATGCCCTCAGCGCCATCTAAGCGGAACTACTATATTTGTTCCGCACAACTTCAGTGTCTTATCACTTAACTCATAAGGGTCCATATTTATCATCTACCGAACAAGTTGTAAGATTCGCTGCATTAAAAAAAACATATTTGTACGGCCGAATTAAAATTTGCGCACGAATTTGTTTTAGTTACAAAGAATGAGTTCCGGCATTTTATTTACGACCAAAACTTAGATTCTGCCTTATATTTAAATATTTAACAGTGATCACCGAGCTTATCAAAAATTTACCACTGAAAGTATGTATATATGGATCGTGCTCCCGCCAATAGTAAACGAGAAGTTGCAAACGAACTAATCGAAAAGTTCCAAGAGAGTTGGACAGGGCTCAAAAGAACTCTACCTTGCCCTCCATGATCTTCCCACCAAACTCCTCTGGATTTTTATCTCTAGGACAAAATAAAATTAAAGGTATACGCTACTGGTACAGTAAACACCTAAAAAAAACTACTTCGGCCCTTTCAAGAGACCTCTTGGTTCTTAAGACGGGGAAGAATGGAAGAAATTTAAAGTGCTATAACGGAAAGCGTACTCTCCTGGATAATACGGTGTGTAACAAATAATGGGCAGCACACAGGATATCTTTAAACAGTGAAGTAATAGTTTGTTTATATTTGTATGTTTGAAAAACGATGCTTTACGTTCGTCACCTTCTGTTAACAATTCTGTTACAGCCTTCAGGAACAAATTTAATGTACAATTTTGTGATTTATTTACATATTACGAACGAAAATAGAAAACAGTGGCCTGCTTTCGAAACGGGGATGTTTTTATTTTATTATTAAAAAATTCATAGAGATGTTACGAGCAGTAAATCAGTTTGGTCTTAGTTTTAACTATTTTAAAAGTTTTAAAATTTATTTGAAATTTATTACTTATTATTGTTTTCATGTTGCCCTTTACATTTGTTACTTTCGATACCTTTGAATACTTTCCGTACTTGAATACCACGAAAAGGTGGGATCGATACTTTGAGTTAGTACTAACATACTTAGGTGTTCGACACACCTTATGTGCAACAATTATAAATTGCGAGAATTACAGTGTAGATGACACAATGCCATCTAGTGGCAATACGGCATCGTCTCTGTGGAGAACTAGTTTTGTTAATTATAATTATGTTTGTGAAAAACTAAATACCTACTCTCTCTTGCAATATTCGTCAAATTATCAACAGTATATGTCAAGCCTATGTATTATAATTTCTTTCTATAATACTTAAGATATGCAATGTTGGTCTTTTTGGAATAGACCACGTCGATTTAGAAAATAGGGTCGTCGTTTCACCCGTTTTTACAAGCCTAAACCTTCTTTGCTTTCTTTGGATTTGGTTCAGCTCAGACGTATTTTTACGTCAAGTTCCTGTCCTCTTATAGGAGCGAACGAAACGTCGACCCTATTTCCTAAACCGGTGCAATGTGTCCCAAAAGGACCAAGATTTCAATCTGACTCTGGGTGCGGAAACTTCCTACATACTTAGGTATGCATTTTTCCTCACCCCATGATTGGCTTCGGTCTCAGCTTCGGCTGTTCAGTGTTGTAAGCAAAAAAAAAGAATAAATCTTCGCTTACCAAAAAAAATTTGTGTACTTTTAATTTTAGAATAGTTTGGAACGTAACCAGAACAGATCAGTGCATTACGTTAAGCTGTCGTAATMTATTTGCAGTGATTGCAGATCATCGCGCGCAATTGCGCGATTACATTTCAAAAATTAATAACCTAATGCACATCGCATACCTGTTTCGAGCCAGAGCGCATTTTGTCAAATAACACCACTGGAATGCCGAGCAACTAAGGAATTCAACGGGCAAATCAATTTCCCGTCGAATTCCAAACACTGTTAATTCTAAAWCAGGCCTTCCATTATGAAATTGTGTTCCGTGTTCGCCTAGCGCCACCGCTTTTTCAAATCAAATCTTCCTCTATCCGTTTGTACAAAGCTGCCGGTGGCGCAACTAGTGCAACGGAAAGCTATTCATTAACGTTGTACACGATAAATGTGTTCTCGCTACATACGTGTACGTGTCAGGAATTATTAGATAACAATCCTGCTGCACGCAGGTGGTGTGAACAGGACGTGTGCTGCCACAATATCGATACACCTGTATTTCTTTCGGATAGAGAGCATTTGGAAAATAAAAAAACTGATATACAATTTCAATATAATATTTTCCCCCGTATTTAATAAGACAAAGTTATTCTGATAGATTTATGCAGAGCAATGATTGTTGTTATGATGACGGAAGATATTACACACAAGTAAGAATTCAGATGGCAATGCCATCTGTCAGCATTACACTGACATGATGGCAAAGCCACCTAGCTTTTTCACCAAGCCTTTGGTATATAGGCAAAACCAGTTCTATGCCGTGCTGTCTGCATTTGACCTAAACTGCACTGATGAGCTATAATGGTAGCGAAATAGATCTATCTGCAGTTGGTTGCGGTGCATACAGCACAGCATAGACATGCATATTTACATGCAGTTTATTGTATTAGTCACGTTAATAAAATGAATATACGTGGACCATAATAAATTGGTGACCCCGACGGTCGATACTTAAATTTAAAGTGTCACAGACAAGAGCATACGATAAAAATATTAATGAATGACAGAATAAAATTTAGAGGCTCAAGCACAAACGCCTAGTTTAGCATCCCTATCTTTTTGACAGAACAATCCATTTCTGGGGTTTGCTTAACTGGAGTCCTTATTTCATCTCATCATAAGGTTAAATAGCACCAAATACTATGTTGTTATTTCTGCAATGTACTATAGCAAGTTGCTGTTGGTTAGTGTTAAATAACGTGTTTATTATTCTAATACCATATTCATTTCCTTTCTTAACATTACCCCACTCGAGCTCTGTGAGACAGAGAAGGCACATTTAACTACACCAGTCGACAGCCAATTCAAACGCAACATAGAAATACAAATAAACATATGGATGGCTAGTCAAAATACAACGTTGGCGCTGTCACCTGTAACATATGATAAGCAAGGATTGTCATTCCTAGGCCCCAGTCTTTCGACAAGACATTCTTTACATTAGCCGAATGTATGGACCTATTAGACCACCTAAAAGCTCCAGGTGGAATAACGGTAAGCAGAGGTTTCTGTTCTATATGCGAGGAACTCCCGGAAGCGTATTCACCCATCCTCAGCGTTAGACCCGGCAATAAAAAACGCGCTCTGTGATTGGTTAGAGAGTTGGGACTAAAGCTAATCTGTTAAATCGCAGTAAGTAATGTGTACCTATATCATACGATCTGCCTGTCAAATTGCAATGTTCGGATTTCATTTTCATTCTCTGAGTCAGCAAGGGTGAATTTTGAATTGTTTGATTGTTTATCTTCAAAATATAATATCAGGTATAATATGCGACTTTTATAACAATACGGTAAGTGATTGAATTAAGAGTACTGTTGTAAACAAAAATTAAAAAAAAAAGTTTTCGGGTGAAGTATTGGCGAAGGTATTGGAAGTTTTTGCAAACGTTAGCATACGTTACGCATGTATTAAGTTGCGTACAGATGGGGCGGGCCGCTACACTTAGACCGTTCGTCAATTGTGCCCGCACCGTAGCTTAGAAGAGTCTTGTCTTCTTAAAGAAGTGCAGTATCTCTTTCCAAGGTAACCTGTAAAGATCTTAAGTCTCAATAAATAGAGACCCAAATTCTCCAAACCTTTTGCCTCCCAGTGGTCCGCATTTGGTAAGGAGGTGAATCGGAGTTTCCTCCTCTTCTGAGCAGAACCTACAGGTGCTACTCTCCACTACACCCATATTATACAGGTGTTTATTGAGCCGGCAGTGCCCCGTAAAAACACCCATCATTAATCGCAATTGAGAACGACTCAGGCTTAAAAGCCATTTGCGTTCATGAACAAGAGAAGGTCCAGTGATGCAGGCCCTAGATTGCATCAATTCCGGCACGTCTTCCCAATACAAGTAAATACAAGTGTATGGTGACGCTAGATCATCTGTAGAATCCAGTGTAATTTATACAGTTAATTATCTAATGAAAATATAATAATTAAGATTAACATTCTATTTACTTTTGAGCTAACTAATAAAATGTTAAAATAAATATTTATGTAAGTTTATACTCCCACTTATTATCTTTCTTTTCTAAGTTTCATTCCCCTGATTATTGCCACTAACAGCAGGTCATGGACAGGACTGGCACATCATTACCTTTCAGGGCTTCTAGCTAATAGTGGAAGGGCCACCATGAACCTTCACGGCCACTGTCTCTTGAGCTACTTTGGTACATAAGGCGCTCCTAATATTGCAATACATTGCGCAGACCCTCTTAGTCCAGTGGTCACTGCCACCAGACTACTAATTATTTAAACCTGCGTCCATTGGCGCCAATACAATTATAATAATAGCCGATACACATAGTACCCTTATTATAAGCATATAACCATAAAAATATCTCTCACACTTCACACACATAATTTAGCTTATCTATAGTGTTCAGGTAGACACACTATCATTGGGCACTACATCACACACTATGCTCGACCATTCCATTTGATTTACACTTCTTGCCGTTTGCCCTAGCTTGAGCTTGTCTGCTTTTTCCTTTTATTACATTCGAGTAAAACACTTCTCACTTGTAATAATGGCCACGGTAAACGACATATTGACGTATTTTCATCAAGCTTAGTTTAGGTTAACTATATTTGACAAAACTGGAATTAGTAGATCTTCGCCAAATAAAGAAGAGATATCTGAAAACGTCTTACATAATCTTTAGCTATTGTCTCTACCATCTCATTCGTACTATCGGCAAGAGATGGTCACGATTTCAGCAGCTAGATCAAATTGCTGATAAAATAGGTGGGGTAAGCATTAATGGACATGTTTCCCCTAACTTTCTGCCATGGATGTACTGTATGTTGCAACTTCTGTTAATTAATCCTTTAATAATATTTCTGTGCTTGAAACGCTTCAGTCTGCTGAAGTAGCATCACTTGTTAAAATAGTAGAAGAGGTACGATTCCGCAGACGATCATTTTGCCATAGACTATCGCAATCAAGGTCAAAAATCGAACAACCATTGGTTATTACCACACTGAAAGAAAGGATTTGTTCGATTTACTTTAAATTTTGTATTGTCAACAAATTCTATTTGTAGCTATAGCCTCAATTAAAAACTTTGTAAAGACAACGAATTATTTTTGTTGCGCAAAATATTTGTTATTAGAAGTAATTAGTTATTAGTAGCAACAAAAACGATATTTGTTAAAATAACTTATAATTTATTAATCACAGTGTGTTTGTAGTAGTTACAATAACTAATTATTTTGTTGTACGGACAAGTCATACGTACTTAAAGCGACTGATGAACTGTTAGATCTTCCAACACTCACTATTACTTACATGTACAAATACCTAATATTTATCGAGGCAAATGCACAACATGTTGGTACAATAAGCTATATTTATTAATTTTTAATCTGGTTTATTTATAAATGAATACGTACTTACCACTCTTTGTTCAGATTTAATTTCTGAACTGCCGCACATGTGCTAATTTCATTGCAAACATGGTACAATATAATAAAACAAGACTTCATTCATGAAACATTTATTAACTGAAAGAATGTATTGCTGAAAATATAAAAATAAATATTTCTATTCACACAAAACTTAAAGTTACGTGTCCATTGGCCGTCGTGGATATCAGTAAATGTATCGTTGTATGAACATGGACTGAAAACGGGTAACATAAGCAAAATGGCGCCCAGAAAACAACACAAAGTAGGAAGCATTAACTTGCTGGGAAGTAGGATATAATACACAGTAACAAACGATACCAACAATCTGTATTTTTTACTAACACGGATGAGTCCAGTCTAGATCCGGATTACTGTAGCTCTACTATAGGGCATACAAGTAATTAAGAACGCTTCAATTTGAAACTACCCCAAAAACTCATAAGAAATAACATAAAGAATTAATTGTACTTACATTGAAAACCTCTAATTAGATCGGGATTCTGGAAACCCCACATTTCCAAGACCTCCGCGACTGATGCACCCAGTTAAAACACACTTCTTGAATATTGATAAATCCTATTCTACTAACATGCAGCATGAAGCTGCACTGCACGCGTCGGTACTCATGGCAAGGTGTGCCGCTTTGCGCAAATCGGGCTGCCGATGCCGACAGAATTGCCAGTATTCTTCAGCAGTATTTCCCTATTCCCCATACTCGGCAGAATGTCCAGACTGATCAAATGCAGATTGCTACCGCCATTACGAACACGCTAAAACCGTCATTGATGGTCGTAGTATACAATCAGATTAACATAACGAACAAAAATTCAATAAAAATAAATTCAGCTTAGAGGGGGTTCTGCATGAACACATACATTATATTGTTACAACATTTAATAAACCAAATCTAGAGATATAGTTTTTGTCTTTGAAATTAAAAGTTGCCAAATACGAATTCTTTCTCTTTGGGGATGAATCGCCCAACCTGGCAACAATGAATGACTTTAGCCGCATTTTCGGTTAGACCTTATATGGTAATGGCGTGATTTAAATGGTTGTGATTGGCTAGAAAATGACAACAATTTATTTTTGTTTATGTAACTCATTTAATTTGTTGGCTTTAATCATATACTTATATTATTTGCGGTAACAAAATTTATCTTGGTACAGGCAACAATATGATTTTAGTAAATCGAAACAACAAGGAAGCAAATGTATGGTATTTACAACAAATAATTCTTTGCTACAACAAATTTGTCCGTAACAAACGGAAATTTGTTGTTGTTGACAATCAACTTTTTTCAGTGCACGAACGCTTTGATGCCTAAAGCAGAAAGTAAACGACCTTTGTGAATAAAGGCTATTAGCGACGGCTATTAATTTTTTCAAAATCGCCTTTTTGCATTCACACAGTCCTACAGGTTTATTAATAGATGCAGGAGCAATGTTTCCGCGATTTCTATTTTTTTTTTTAATAATCGATCCAATCAACCCTGACAAACTGTATGAAGCTAATGGTACTGTAATAGATACTTCTGATCAAAAATTATTGTTAATTTAAATTTGCGACGGGCTTTTAAATGAAAATTTCACGTAACCAACGTCAGTTGACGGTGCAGGCTTCCTTCGTTACCGTGGTTTTTTAGTCTAGTTGTTGATACCGCAAAGTAATTATCAACGATATCTCTAATTACAAAATGCCGGTCATTGGACAGTATCTCAACAGTTCTGAAATTCAGCAAATTTTACAACCCATTATCACACTATCCTGATGCAACTTCAGCAAGTCCGCAAAAATTTCGCTGAAAGCTTTAAGTTTATCGTTAACCACTACCAGTGGTCCATGAGTATCAGAAAAAGCTCGTCGATTATCTCCTGAATAGCTCAAAGGTGCTAAATTAAAGTTTGATAACATACCTACTCCAAAAGGATTTTTGTCGCCCTTCTAAAAGTCCATGCTCAGGTCCCTTATGTCTTGTACTACATAAAAGTAGTTCTGGAAATACAGCACCTAATATATTCTCCAACTTTGATTTGTTTCGAGCATATACCATCAGATACAGGTTGTAACAGAGCAAAAAAAACAGTATTATTTTTTGTTTGTTTGTTCCTTACGATGATGTTTGGCCCTTAAACTCCGCATAAACATTCCACCTTTTCGTGAACTTCGTTTTGTAATATTTGGAATTTTGTTATAAGTATCTATAGTGACAACACAAGACGTAAGCTTTCGCGATCAGAATTAGAACTGAACTAAATCTCAAGAAGGGAAATTTGGGATTTGGTGCAGCTCAGACGTGTTTCTCGCGTTGGGTTTGTACCATATTCCATACTACGTCTTCCTGTCCTTATGATGCCCCTTACAAGTGCGGGCGAAGAGACTAAGATTTCAATCTTACAAACCAACAGTATTTTAAATCACCCCTAACGAACTCGACCGCATATGCAAAAAGCTATCTGCAAGAAGATTTTTTATGGACCGCAAACGCAAACATAATACTCTTGACCGCATACACCATATTTGGATACCTTGAAACATAAAAAATACCATATTTGTTAGTATCGTAACAGAACGCATGATGACATACCTTTAAGAGAAGATATTACGAATACGAATAGGAATATGTCATTTTAAATCTGTAAACTTGTACGTTTATTCACGACAATTAATCAGTGACAATTTCCATAATTACGACCTAAAATTGTCCTCAATTAACAATGAGTTGAAGCATTTATACAGCTGCGTATAATATACTGCCTTTTAGTTCAATATTATTTTGTATAATCTGCCACTTACTGTGAGCTTTCCTAATTATTCATTAAAGCATCAGCCGTCTCGCTACACGCAGAATTGTTGATCAAGGTCTGATTGATTAACTAAAATAAATTAATTACCCCTTTTCCCCAATTGTTCAACGGTGATGATATACAGGGTCGCACAAAGTATGGAACCAGCAGGATATTTCAGGTTCTGTTGACCGATTTTTCTGAAATTTATTTTCACGCGCGTTAATTTTTTGGGATAACTCCTAAGATATTCATTTAAATTATATGGTGTAAAAGATTATATTAATGTGCACGAAATGCTTAAGGTAACTAACGTATTTAAGTTGATACGGATTAATACTGTATCCGTCTAAATAGGTGTCCAATTACCGCATTGTAGGTGACCATTTTTTTAAGAATAGGTATAGTAAGCTATCCTTAAAAGATAGTTATATGCCATCGCAGACTTTTTTGTAGGTCTGTCATTATTTTGTTATATCTCAAAATCTTTCAACAATTATTATCGTTATATTTCAACCAATGGACACAAACCTTAACACACTATATACTTTAACATTCCTCATGAATCACGCTATCTATTGGTGAAAACCGCATAAAAATCCGTTGAGTAGTTTAAGAGTTTGTCGCGAACAGACAGACAGATGGACAGACGCCGCGGAGGACTGTATAATATGTACCTAGTGATGTTTGCAAAACAAAAAAAAACAAACTGAATCAATGTTTCCACATCCAATTGTCTAAATGACGTTTACGTTTTTGTTTCTTATACTATAGGATTAGTAAACAGTTTTAAAGCATTTTTTCTCTACACATTTTTTTCTAAGACAAACGGTCCTCGATGTATTAGCAAAAATACATAAATTTTTTAAATGTTTAAATACCCATCCGTTGAATATGGAAGTAATTAATTTAACATTGATGTCATTACTGAGGGTGTGGTACTTATCTTACTGTGCAATTGTACCTAATTATTATATCAGAATAAATGTCGTCATAAAAAATTTATACCATTGCAACATTCCTGCAGTAAACTAATCTAACTTTTATAATATCCTATAGCTGTAAATTTAATTAACAAGCAATCATTCTTCGGACTAATCTATAATCGTATATTATCGCAAATTTTATGTCTGAAATAGCTCTTCGAACACCTTGCTCGTTCTACGACTCAGACTTATGAATCGAGTATATTTTCTACAAAGCAGGCTATTTCCTGCGATATCAGTTCTATTATACTTTCATATAAGCAAGCTATTCACACTTTTCGAATATTCCCGCGTTCATAAAGAATCGGAAATAACAATCTGATTGCCTTATTACACTATCTGCCTTCGTATCGGGGTGTAGCTCCCGATCCCAGAAAACCGCAGCAAGGAAAATAAATTCCGAAAACTGAAAAGCGCGAGCAAACTCCACTGATGTTTATGAAGTTATGATATAATCTCTTGAAACCCAGCCGCCTTAAATCGATGTATGCGCGCTCACACGCTGGGTTACATATAAATTCAGATTTCAGCTTCGGAAAAAATAAAGGGGCTAAAATATTTCTTCGGCGGGGATTTAGGGGACATATTTTAAAAAGAATTTCGGTTACTTGACATTATATCAGTTCTGAATAATTGCAAATATAATCGTTTCCAAAAATATTATTGTTAAAAGCTTTTTTAAAAGTATGCTAATTTTGTACTATTCTACCTTTTGCCGAAAAAACGTATTAATTCTGCAACAGATAAAACCCCTAGGTTGAACGAAAACTGAAAATTTCCATTTTCCATACATTCAGATAATTAAACGAGTTGTCACAAATTGCTGCACGTGGCAGATTTATATGGCATATAAATATTTTTTTTAATATTTCTTTAGCTTCTAGTTTTATTTCGTTTATACGTAATAATAACAGAAGCGAACTAATTACTGCACCTTGCCTTAAGACTTTTAGTGATCGAATACCTCTGTATAAACTTAGTGTTACCACACATTTTCTGTGAATATACCTAACTCTTTCCCTGAGCACCCGGTCAAACGCTTACGTTAAGTCTATGAAGTATAAGTATAGACCTTTACACACTTGGAAATTCTACGTAAGCTGACTTAATGTAAAGAGATTGCACATTGTACACTGGTTTTTTCCTCCGCCTCTTATCTCAGGCTTTTCTCTAACACCCCTACGTTTATGTTTACAGGTGTATCCTTCAGTAATATGCCTCTGTAACTGGTTGTCACATCTGTACGACCTCGTATACCGGCTGTTTAAATCAAAACATGCCATCATGTTTATTAACTCATATGGGAAACAAATTCGAGCAAAAACAGGTCAATTTTATTTGCGAGGTGAAAATCTTGGGATGTACCTTTTGAAACTGTCATCCCATCCATATGTCCCTGGAAGCTCGCACCTTAATTTTTTAATAAGCGGAGAGAGGTTAAGTTATACTCAAGCGCCCTTTTGAAAATACTGTTACATGTTAACGGATATACAGTCACTGCATTAGCGTATAATCGCGAGCCACCAAAGTTGTACACATGCAGATCACATTAGTAGGACACTGCAAGTAGATCTCCTAGCAACCGACAGATGGCAGGAATGTCGACTCCAGTAAATTCTATCAATTGAACCTTCGCGAAATTTGGATAACCGCAGGAAGATGGCATTCTAGATTTTTCGATTAGGGTATAAATAGCCTAACGGAGAGAGCGCGGGCAGTTCTAAATCTGAATAGTAAGTTAATAACCAAGCGAAAGTCTTAAGACGAATCCGTACGTGTTCCTATTACCCCTTACAGCATTATTTCTCCCACTATAAGAAAACAGAGATCCCTGGCTTTGTATACTCAAATTTCAAATTTCTGTCGTGCAGCACAAGCCTCCGTATGAATCGAGCGCAATACAGTTTTTTGGGATTTTACCGCGCAAACAGCTGGCAGTCGCGTAAGTGGTAGTAGAACGCCAATTCGCCGGAATTCGACGTAATGCAATGCAGAATTTAATGTAACTCAGATAATAATTCAATAAACACCGCAAAGGTAGATAAAGAATGGAACTGGAGGGACTACTGAATAAAAATTTATAATATGGCCTCCAATCCTCGTAAGCAGCATGTGAATTTGAGCGTTTTCTCCATATTATTCGTTTTCTAAGTAGATTTGCAATTAAAATATAGCTATTTTAAAAATCGGTTCAGTAGACCCTGCAGTTTAAACCTTTGCCGTCACAATGAACCAAAAACATAAAAAAAGATTAAAAAATAATGTCTGTACGATGGATTTCGCAAAGCTTGTTTTCAGACTCTAGACCAACGTACGGACCCCTCTCAAAGAAGCAGTTGTTTTTAGTGCTAGTGTGTGCGGTACAGTGGTTTAGTGAATTAGCAGTGTTAAAACAGTAGTGTTTTGAAATAGTTGTATTGTAAACAAGTGTTTACATAAAAATGAGTTAAGTCAGAAATCAGCAGTTTTCAAACCTTATAGTCAAATAATACGTTGGAAAAGAACATCATTTTTGTTATAGAAAACTCTGTGGATACTTTATTACCCATTTTAACTATACCAGTACAGTTTTTGTAACATAAAATATAAATTTTGGACACGTCATTTCTCTTCGTGCTAGTTCACACCTTGATTTGCGGAACGGTGTCGTCTGTCGTAGGCTTTTTAAAAATCCACGAAAGACCAAATGGGTTACAGTCCTCTAACATTTCTTTTCTCTACCAAATTGCGCAAAGTAAATGCACCAATAATACTTTGTTACACTAGGCGCGTGCAACATAGACCTTAATGTCAAGTTTACACCGTGTTGCACAACTTATGACATAATAAATAGATCAACAAATGGCAAAAAGGGAGTTTTGCTATTGGTGTTGTAACTACTTTAAACATTTTTCTTATTGCTTGTGGCTTATTATTTGTTCTGTAAACTTTTTACATACTGAGACACAGGTGCTATTAACAAAAAATAATCGACAATCTTATAAAAATTTCATAAACGATATTAATAAAGTACTAGGTACTCCTTGTGTATTAAGAATGTACTTTATAAATTGAGATACAAGAAGGTATTTAGTAATTTTGTTTTTGTTTTTAGCTTTAAAGAACAAGATTAAGACAATGAATAGTAGAGGACAGAAAATGCTTTCTGCTTTAGGAATAAGGTAACTACGTAAAGTTTTATGTTCTTTTTGCGAATAAATATTTGTTTTTGGTAAAGTTAAAAAAAAAGCTATGGACTTTTATGTACTTGGTAACAATAGTGAATAGTTGAATTAATGCTTTCACGGCTGCTGTCTGATAAATGGTTGGTTTTCTAGTGTTGCCGTGGTCGTGGATTTACACTTGACATTTCGCTGATTATACTGTCAGCTAGAGTTGGGACTATCCGAATTAATATTCGGAATGTGTCCGATTATTCAAATATTCGGATGATTCCGATTATTTAAGAATATTCAAAATACGATTATCTTCACCGCGGACACGGTTCGCGCTTACTGTCATACCGATAATAACCACCACAGAATGCGATGGAAACTTTTTATTGGAATCGGAATATGAACTAGAATCGGAATAGGAAACAACTCGCGCAAGGAAGGTGGGTTATGTATCGAAACTTAAGAGACTTGACGAATTACGCAATCGCTCGCGCTTGTTCGATACCAACAATAAGCTCATTCCGCTGGCTGTTTGCTGGAATATTCGTTCAAATACAAAAAACAAGTAGAATACAGTACAAAAACATAGGCAAGTTATAATATCAAAACTTTGAAACCTGTCGAAATACATGATCGCCTACGCTTGCTCGGTATTGATGCCGTTTTTTCACTCGCTACTTTCCGTAACATTATTTCCATATGCAAAAACGGAATTGTGTAAACTACAATAGAATTCTGTCTGACAGAAGCAGTGAGTTTCTTAATTATTATAATCATGGTCGTTATTAACCATGACTTTTAATTTCAATAATGTTTACAGAAAATTTATGAGAATAAAATTGAACACCCATCTCTTTGAAAATTTATACAGAATACAGAAATGACATAATCACGCCGTATATAATTTTTGGTAAGTAAAAAATTCTAAGTATAGTTTTACGCAACATTCATGTACCTATAACTAAGCCATAATAGGTATTGCAATATTGTACATGGTAATCTTTCTGTACAGGGCAACGCAAAACAATCCTTTAGATTGAAGGGTATAACCACGAAATTTAATCTAAATTTGAAAATCACAAACACCAACTGCAACTCGATCGCATGGGAAAGCGAAAGATCCCGAACTAAGACGATGCGCGGGTCTATTCTATTCTGACCGACGCTTCGCCCACTTTATTCCGATTCCGAATATTATTCCAAATATTAACGTCTTCGGAATCGGAACATTCCGATTCTTTCAATCATCCGATTATTCCCAACTCCACTTTCAGCTTCGTCAGAAGTTCCTTCTAAGACAAAGAGTATTTACCTATCTTTCGTTTTTTTTATAATTTACCAGTGCTTTTATCAGCTTAAGTCAAGCGTGAAATGACAAATATGGTTTTAGAAGTTATGCAAACGTGACCTATCTCAAGACTAATAAATGAACGGATTGATTTATGGATTTAAATTTTGAATTTTTGAAGTAATTTTTGAGTAAAATAAAAAAAAGAAGAATGAACAAAAAGATAAAAGAAAAAATCTTGAACATAAATTTGCAATGCACAATTTAATATTGCACAAAACGCAATTATCTCAATAACTGCCTTTTTGGAGTCTGGTCACTATTGTTCTCAGTAGACGATATCAAGAGAGTGATTGAAGCTGGTTAGTATATAAGATAACAATAAGAGGCAAAAAATAAAAAATTCTCTGTCAGAATTGCCTTGATACGGAGTCACCTCACAAAGTTTCAGCGCCGCAAGTGCGGATTCCAAAATGTTACTATTACAAGAACCGTTAAACAGCTATAGATCTCTAAATTGTCTCCAACAACCTTTTCTGAAGCTGTCAACTTTTATTTGCAGTAGCATCTTGAATTTGCGTGCAGCGTCGCTCGACATTTTCTAGCACGTAACCAGCGCGTGCTGCACGTCGGTGAAATTGTTTTATCAAGTAATAGGCCCGTTTTAGAAGAAGTGGCACCCATAAATTTGATAATGTTTTACTGCACTTTTGCTTATTTAGCGAGTATTAACTAATTGAAGAAACAGGGATTTAAGAAGTTTGTTTGTTGAATATGTTTTTAATGTGTATTTGTAAGAGTTTAAATAAGTGAAAAGCGACGAATTAATTATACGTGCATGTTAAGATATACGTAGACTTTCAATTTTTAATGAATAGATAATTAATAAAGTAAAAAAGGAAATATGTGAAATTTGTTCAATTTATGTGAAATTTGTTCAATTATCATTATTTCCTGAACATTTCTTTAAAACTGCAGCACGATATAAAAATAATTATAAGTTTTTAAAGAACACTTTTTTATTGCAAGTAGATTGAAGATATAGTATATAATAAGAAGCATTGTAGCAAAATTACAAAAAATGATGTAAACGGGAATATTGATGTAGAAAATGTTGCAGTACACTTCTTAACGGGTTGTGATGGTTGAAGCCTAATGTACGATACATTCAGAGTGGGTTTATACCCGTCCGAGTTGTTGCTGATGATGCCACCGCTACTGCCGTTTTGGGGTCATGTTGCTGGCATATGGCATAGATATAGACAATATGCAGTCTCTTCGTATCGCAAGTTTCTGGAGTCAGCATATCACGAGTCTTCCAGATTCTCCACGCAGGTATCTTCCTGTGAAAATTCACTTGACGCATGAATTAAATGAAGACGATATTGATAGACGGCTGGAATTGGGTATTATCACTTTTTTTTAAATTACGTAAAATGAATCTTGAAGTGCATATATATAGTACCCCATGTTAAAAAAAACAAAAAAATATTTGTAGGTAGAGAATTTCAGGTCTGAAATTCGAATCTTAGGAGTCATCGCCAAAACGCTTCTATCCAAGGTGATTCAACTCGTGACGTCAAGTGTCATGTAAACATTACCGAGAAGCGTGCTGTTTAATGGTGTAGTATCAGTCTTGTAGTATTGGAATAGCTTTTATGTGGTGTTTATTGAAAGGACGGTGTAAGTGGTCGCACCAAAAAGTGATTTGTGTAGTTTTACTAGCATCTAMTAMGTATGGAAAACAAAACAAGTGTTGTTTTGTACACGGTTGTTACTTCAGTCAGTACAGCTAACAAAATTTTTGTAACCGTTCCTCGAGATTATCAACGTATGTAAAAGTTGTTTAAGGCCCCTAGACGTAATATTCCGAAATCGCAAAGTTTGTTTTTCTGTTGTGAAGATCATCTTAATTCTAACTGTAAGTTTTATTATTCTTTTTGGGGTTATAAGTGTTTGCCATTCAATTTCCATTTTGTTATAGCTTGAAGAGGATGTGAAAAATTATATGCGTTTTAAGTTGATAAAGGGAAATGTTATAATAAAGAACGACGTTGTACTTCATATATTCGACTGTTAGCCAGACCGGAAACGAGCCGCAAGAGCCCTGAAAATAAATGGCAATTTATATTTATTCTGACATCTAAAGTAAATGTCAAGTTTGGGATACATTTTTGATTCTTACATTTTTATATTTACAAACAGTATGTTTCCAACAACCCACTATGATCAAATTATCAATGCTACGTTAATTTGATAAATGTTCACTTATGCTGTTGCTTTTACGTTCCTCATCTCCGTCGCCTTGCACCGCTTGTCGCTGTGCACAAATTCCATAACAATGAACATGCCTTCAGAAGTCATAACTCTTAAGTATTTCACTTTTTCTTGGCGTATTTTAATTCGCTTGTCACAAAATGAACGCAAACATCAAACTGATAAATTGACGGGTTGAGGCTGACGCGTGACGCGCTGACCCCAGATGTAAACAACCGGCCATTTACAAGACACCTGACGTCACGGCCAATATGTTCGCGTTTTGGCGGTCCCTTTAAATATTCACATTTTTAAAATTAAAAATACACCTAGCGATCAATTTTTTCGAATTTATAAGCTGCCACAGCTGTTTTGTGGATTAGATGCTACCTATTAATATGCAATTTAATAAAATATAAATACATGGCAAATACCCAATTCTGTAAAAGCTTGACAGAACGTATCGACAGTAATTGACTTGCTTCTCAGACCAGTCTACACTTTTCTTAGATGGCCGTGTTAATCGGCGTTACTGCAGATCTGTAGTTGATGCATGAAGTGCACGCTCAGAGACAAAAAAAAAACAATCACATTTTCGTTGAAGTAAATGTCAACTGTCAGCTTTATCATCATCATGAAACAATATTAGGAGTTGAGTGACTGTAAAACAACTTCAGCCACACAATAAAGTTATAGTAATAAATACCTGCTGCAAAGCTACAAAGCGCTTTTTAACCCTCAAAATTTTCAAATTAGTTAACCATAGCAAAATAAAACAAAAGAGATATTTTATATTAAGTATAAAAGATATATTTATGATAGAAAGCAAAACAGTAAACATAATTTATTCAAACATTGCACTTAAGGTTCTCGTGAGCCGTTTTTGAGATATTTAAAAAATTAATTGGGGGCTGAGGGGGTGAAAGTTACGAGGGACCAAGTACATGTTGATCATTGTTGGTCCTATCCAACGAGCCATCAACGAGTCTGATCCGTTGAGTGTTACAGACATCAGAAATCAGGCACTAGGCAAGCAAAGTGCAGACAATAGCACATTTTTTTCACATCAGTGAAGTGTAAAATTACTAAAAAGTGTCAAAAATAAAATTTTTTCTTTAAAACAATTTTTTGCTAAAATGTAAAATACAGTTGATGTTAATAAACAATAATTACATGCACTAATTCAAGACTGATGGTCACAAGCTCAGATTTTGGCTTTCTATGAAGTACTTACACTAACCATATATAGAGGCTGCCTTTTCTCAATGAATTGCAAATTCAAATCTTAAAAATACTAAACTAAAGCGAAAATGTGTGATTTGTTTGAAACCGAGGTGTTGCAGAGCCTTTTTGCTGCACAACAAAAGTAGGCCTCTGACCAATTCCGTATAAAAATGAAGTAGAAAACTGCCAACTTTTAAATTTTAAAATTTAATACCTAAAAAATAGAAATAATTTCTCCTCTTGTTACAATCTTATTCAATATTCCAAAGTACTGAACTTTGCAATACATTCATCAATATAAATGCATATAACAATTGCTTAATCAATATGATAATTGGTGCTTACTATATTCACCTTTTTACATTAAATACATTTGCTTTAAACTGCACATCATTCCACTCCTAACAGCAATATACTGCATAAACTGAATACACCTCCACTTTCATATAAAATCATGACCTAGAACTGCATTATTATGTCTAATTCAGCAAGCTCTATAAATTTACCATTAGCTTTATTTATTAAGAAAATTTGTAGGAGCAATAGCTAATAGTAAAAAACCGCTGCAAATTGAGTCAATACTTCCACATCCAATGGGGTTGTAGACCATATTTTTTTTATTGCAGAATATGAATCTACATAAAAAATAATAGACCCCTGTTAACTTTCCAAATCGCTTAGATAAACGTCAAAAAAATGGTAAAGTTTAAATATTAGAATGTGTGACGTAGGTTGACCCTGCCGCTTGTGATTGGCAGCAGCTGTGTGTTGTTGCCAGGGCACAATAATTTTCAGCGTTCCAGTTGCCTATGCGTGTTTTTCGCTGTCAACTGCCGACGAACGGACGAAGAGCGTCATTCATAACCTCTCAGTAACAGTAACCCTCGTGTTTTTTTGCTTTTGTTTATCGATCACGATTATATCGTTCAAAACGCGGACGAAATGGCTGCTGAAAAGAAATGTTTTGTGCCAACATGCGCAAATACTAGTATTGTTGGTCTAGAGAAGAAATTTTTAATTGTACCCGAAGAAAACTTGAGACGAAAATTGTCGTGCTATTCAGTACATGTAGCACTAATAGCAAGTCGCTTGTGTTAAAGAAAATCCTCGCAAAATCAAGCCAAACGCAAATGTAAACAAACAGGATCATCTGTGTATCTGTACAGTGTTGCCACTGGGGGGCTGATAGAAATTCCGCTAGATTGCCGCATCGAATCCGCTAAAATTTTTAAGACAAGGTAATCTGTTGATATACAAGGGGATTTATTATCTATTTTACATAAATAATTATTAGTTTTCTACAATTATGCTATAACGTTAAAAATATCGTTGTCCAGCTCGTGTTCCTTCCAGAAATATGTTTCTTTGCTTTTTACTTGACAGTCTGAGTTGCACCGTGAAACACACAAGCACTATTGAGACGTTGGTAAAATTTTGGATTGTTAGGTAAAAAAAGCAGGAAATATAATAGTTCCCAGGCAAGGAATACAGTAATCATCGAGTCACCTAGCATAAATAAATCGATTGTGGATACTTCATATCTAAGTTTCCCATATTTATACGCCAAAGTGAAACATTAATATTAATTTAACTTTCTTATTCCGTTAAAATATCTACTAACCGCTAAAACTTAATTTTTCGGTTGGGCGAGAATTTTATCCGCTAAGTTGGCAACACTGAACAGATGTCTCTTCTATGAGTCAAACGCGAAATCACGGTAGGTTTACCGTAGCGAAATGCCATCCCACCACACTCCCCACTCTAGCCGGGTCAACTGACGTTGTTAGCATTATTTGAATTTAGCGGAAAACTTTTGAAGGCGAAAATAAGACAATATAACATTAGAAATATTTTTTTGTTGCTAGTATCTCACTTCATTGGGTCTAGGAAAACCTACAAATGTGTTGCAATAACGATTTGTGATCGAGGGCTACAACCCCATTGTCAAAATAACATTTACGTTTTTATTTCTTATACTATACGATTAGTAATCAGATTTTAAGCATTTTTTTTCTCTCTACATATTTTTTTCTAAGACAAACAGTCTTCGTGATATTAGCAAAAATACATACATTTTTAAAATCAGTTTTTTCCAAATAACTCGAAACGTATTAACTTAACAAAAAAATTACAAAGGTGCTTTCCTATATAATACCATATATTAAGTCTTTCGAAAGTTATCGTGTCCACAAACAAAACCACAGACACAGACACACCGACAATAAATTTTTTGCTCATATTTTGTTCTTTTACGTTTTCGACCATTTTAAAGCGAATGAGCAAATAAAAAATTTTGAAATTTTTTTTCGCGATACAATACTTCCCATCCGTTGGATGTGGAAGTAAAATAGGATACCAAATTTAAAATAAATCAAAATTATATTAGGAAGATATAGGATAAGGAAAGATATGTAGATATTCATCGAAATCCTACCAATGCTGTTTTAATTTCAGGTGACTAAGTTAAAATTATTTTATATTCAATAATATTCCATTATCTTTTACCTACCTAGATGATTTGTCGTGAATTAGGACTAAATTTTTGTTTGGTCACAGGAATTTCGAGCTGAGAAACATGTGATTCGATGTGAAGGGATAATTGGTGGTCTATAGTTGGTGTTTTGCTGACTTTAAAGTATTTGTAGATTGTATTGTGCCACTTATTGTTGATGGTGCGCTTTATTATGAAAATGTTATCTATTTATGTCGTGACACTCTTCGTTTATATTGTGTAAGATAATTCAATTTTCTTAATTACCAGAGACCCTGCTTCGACTACTCAAACATTCACAAATAAGATTAAAGGTATTCCTTCGAGGCACTATGTAAACGTAGGTAGGAAGATCCCAAGCGAACCCAAGTAGCCGAAAGTGTAGAATCAGACAAATTACTCGATTATCTTTAGCAAATAGGCGGTCGGGAAAGCACGTCAACTTAGGATTTGTTGTACATCGTCAATTAGCGAAATAGCTTTTCCAGAAAATGTCTGGTAAGGTCCCCTTGAGTCGGTGTGGCATCAAAAGACCAATCAAAGAAAAAACTTAGATTGGGAACAGAAACTCAATCGAAAAGCGGTCGTTGAATACCCTGCGACGTTGGGATTTAGAAACCGGATGAGCTTGGATGTGGCTTCATCAAACGCAGCGATTCGAACACAAATTAATCTGGTCCGATTTATTTATAAAATTATATACCCGAGGGTTTTGGGCGAATTTACCCAACTAAAATCAACCACTATTTGGAAAGTAATCCCCAAAACTAGCCCTCGGGTGTTTAAACGTGTAAGCCAGTGCGAGCGAGGGGAAGGAACCTAATTTACCTGCACATTTTATATAGAAAGAGTAACAAACTTTGTCTGAATTTCCAATGGCGCGGTAGAACCCTAACGGAAATTTAAAGGCTTTTGGTAGGGTACACTTTAAAAGTAATTCCGGTCGACATGAAAGGCAAGCAGTAAATAGCTCCATACATTGTAAATTATAATTCAGGTAATATTGATTTTATTCAAAATGTACGTACCTGTATACTTAAAAACAGAATTAGAGGAGTAACGTATAGCTAAGAGGTTTTATCTTTTATTTTAGTTTTCACATTGGGTTACAGCAAATTCATCTTTATTATTAACTTTTCTGTATATATAAAATACAAGAATAAATTATTATTTTGCTAATCACCAAAATTATTTTTTTTCTAATTATTATGCATTTGTTTGAGCCGTCTAAAATAGGAGAGAACAGAATATTATTAAATTATTGTTTAAATGTGATTTAGCGTTTACGTGATTACACTATAAACTTTAATGCAATTTGTTTTCTATTATGTGTTATTTCTACGCCCTCTCCGTTTCCGCACTTTTTCATTGAAGTAAATACACTATCTCCTACGAACTCTTGTTAGCTGAACCCTAATAACTTCATGTATACATATTACTGTTTCTGTTTGTAAAATGAAACTTCCTGGTTGATTGAACGACGACTGTGAAAACGAAAACCAATTTATCCTTCAGCGCCAACTTTGAGAATATAGAATTGTTGATATTTCAAACAAGCTTCATGTAAAACAAAGATAAATCAATCACTTACGTTTTGCAAGTTTTGTATGAAAGATATATATGTATATGCAGAGATATGACTAAAAACGATTCCATTTGTATTTATAAATGATTCATGCAACGTAGGTGACGTTGATTTCGGAATTCTTTGTGCCGCTTTTTTGTAACTGTTGTCAAGCTACAATATGCACCACGATAGTATTAAAAATTGCAGACTTTGTCACACCACAGCTCCGAAATGTGACCTTTTTGCAACCTTAAAGTTAATTATCCCACACAACAGTACAGAATATGTTGAAAATACACACCCTACACTTCTCATATTAAAATATATCAAATAATTCAAAAATCAACAGATGACAAGTATGTGTCACTTTCCCGAAAGGCGGCAAATTGATTTAATCGATAATTTCCATAAGCGCCATGGATGCAATCATTTATAGAAACCCTGTATTTACAATCTTTTCAAAACCTTCATCAACTAGATAATCAGGTTTTCTTGTTCTCCATCTTCCTTTTGAAACTATATTACTTTTCGCAGCTTAAAAAGAATTAAATTTTGTGTGGCTTTTATGCAGGGCTTCTATAAATGATTCACGCAACGTGTGTAAATTGTCGGAAAAAGTCGGGCAGTCTCGGAGCTTTGAGATATAACAAAACAATGCATGGCGAGATATTCCTCTTTTATAGATCTACAAAAAAGTCTGGGACGGTAGATATCTATCTTTTAAGGATAGCTTACAATATCCGCTCCATCTTCTGAAAAAATGGTTACGTACAATTCAGTAATTGGAAAGCTATTTATAATACCGATACAGTATTAATCCTTATCAACTTAAATTCGTTAGTTGCCTTAAGCATTTCATACACACTATTATAATCTTTTACACCATATAATTTAATATCTTAGGAGCTATAAAAAAAATTAAAGTAAGAATTTAGGATGGCAGTGCCATCTGTCAGCATTACACTGACATGATGACAAAGCCACCTAGCTGCCTTAATTAATTAACGCGCGCGAAAATAAATTCAATCGCGTTTCTCAGACCGATGACGGGACTCTGCAGTCCACTGTTTCTATATAAGCCGATCAATAACGTTCACGTACTATTAAAATAAATAGACTTTTGGAGCGAATGGAGATGACGAGTGGGATGCATTTGTTATAGGTAAAATATGCTCTACTACCTGTGCGAAGCCAGGGTGGGTCGCTAGTATAGTACAGGGCTTCTATAAATAATTCATGCAACGCGGGCGGCGTTGATTTCTGAATTCTTTGTGCCGCCTTTATGTAACTGCTGTCAAACTACAATATGCACGGCGATAGTACTGAGGGTTGTAGATCACCACAGCACCGAAGTGTGAGCTTTCTGCAACCTTAAAGTTAATTATCCAACAAAACACTACAGAATATGTTGAAAATACATACTCCCATGCATTTTCTCATATTAAAATATATCAAATAATTAAAAAAATCGACAAATGCAAGTTTACGTCACTTTCCTGAGAGGCGACAAATTGATTTAATCGACAATTTCCATAAGCGCCATGGATGCATGAATCATTTATAGAAACCCTGTATAATATTTGTCAACGAAGCTACTTTGTCCGGATTAAATGGAAACATTTTTTACTACACGTGGTTGGAAATATTTGCAAATTTTTTAACTACAATTCATTTTCCTTCCCCTTTTAAAATAACTATTAAAGAGTCGCGCATGCATGCTACATAGTTTAAAAGAGTGGCTCTATCGGTGCTAAAGAAGCTATTTAAATGCATTGAAAACACATAACTGACCATTATAACTCAGTATCGTACAAAAATTACGAAGATTCCTTTTGTTTTAATGAAGTTGTATTAAGAATAAGATTAAAACAAGCGTTTTCAATTTGTATCAATACTTACAAAGAAAATACTTCCCTTGTTAATTTCGACCTATAGTTACTGCGAAGTGCGTGTTGCGTCACTTATTAAATATTTGCTCACTACTCGGCCAAAAGTAATTAGCCAAAGTTACAGTCAGCGTACTTGCGAAACAATGCTGTCTATTAACACAGCAAAGTATGGGTCTGGAGTTCAAATAGGTACGAAAGGCCAACCTGCGAGCATGCAAGGGGTGTCGACTTGCGTGTCTACATGCAGTCAGTAATATGTTTATTCTATATAACTATTATCTCATTTGGTGAAAGATCGTCGAATAATTACAAAGCGCTTGGTGGATACAACACGTATTTCAAAATGGTCTAGTTAGAAACATGATCGATAAACATTCGGCACTCAGCAGGCTGTCTACAAGACAAATACGGTTAGCTCTCAGTTTAGGGCTCACTATCACTTTTCGTAAGCGCATTTAGTAATAATGTCTTACGATGTGATACATCTACCCCTGACTCTACGTTAGTGTTTCTACTTTTAATCACAAACAACATACAATTTGTTAATATCATTATCATTAACTTTTAATATATTCCACAATTTGTTTACGTTACTGTAATTTGCTTGAATTTTTTTAACAATGGGATCGTTCACCCAATTTCTATTAATTTCGAATATCAATCTACATTGAAAATAAAGGAACTCGTATCTTTCTGTTTTGATATGTGATGTATATTAAGGCAGAAAAAAATTATTAAAGATTACTAATTGACGAGCGTGACGTCAGATGCCACAGCCCCAACCAACTTCACGATGATGTGTGCGCCAAATTTATTGTTTACATCTTGGAGGTTGAAGGCAGTGTTGTCAGCTATACGTTCTTCAAGTTCATACAACAAAACGCTAACCGGATATGCCATGTTAAATAGTTATTAGGCAAACGCGCACGCAATAAACATAAAAAGTGTTGCCTGCTCTACAAAAAAAGGTGCACCGTGAAAATCTTCACGGTTCAATATATAATATTTCTGACTGAGATAACTAGCTAAACTAATATAGATCATACTTCATATTAGAAAAAATTACCCAAATTGCGATATGTTTGTTTGGTGCAATGGGCGCAAATTTTGTTTCAAAATTTCTAAAATACTTCAATACTAAGCACAATCTGGCTACACTGCACAGAAGAATAATTGTTTCCGTGTGAATATGCGAATATGAACTTCAGTAGTACGTCTTCTCGTATATCAAGTAAAATATATTTAACATTTTCGCGGTACACAACTTTTTTCAAAGTTGCTTTCTAAGAGTAGGTTTAATAAACTCCCTTCCCGTAGATGAAGCATTTCCTATTTGGAGCTACTTAATTGTTGTATTGATACTCAAATATAGAAATTGAATTTTTGTGAAAAAGCAAGCTGATAATTTGGCAGTATTTCCGGCAGAAACAGAATGCTTTAGATGTGACTGATTCAATAACCGCATATTTCAGTCGTTTTTTTTTTAAATTTGTTTTTTAAAAAGTAGATGGACGTTTAATTCATTCTTATTAAATGCAATTCTAGTTACAGAGCTAGATTTTGCGTGGTTCTACAAAACACACAATCGTAAGTCGGCTTATTTCTTGCAATAATTTGTGGAGGTTCATCTAATTATTACTATATAATTACTTCCGATGAAAGTTTTCTTTTCCGTATTGCTGAACCACTAACTTGTAAACTCCACAGAAAGCCCGCTGAAATTTTGAGTCAATCACACAAAAATCTTTAATGAATTGTTTCCTTATAGCACTTCTTGTTCTTCGCACACCTTTTGCAAAACACAAACAAAATGACAAGCGATTCAACTGCTGAACAAATATATACAAGTAAGTGAGAAAAAACAATATACGATTATGAACATTTTTTCAAGGTTATTTTTTAAACTTTGGCTTGCAAACAAGCCAGTGTTGTATGTGTTTATTTAGCGCCATCTTAGTATCTGTTTTAACCTTAGATTTTACATTTACAATTTTCAACTAACCAGATGTTTGCACACAGAACGTAATTATTTGGGAGCAACCTCAATATCCCCTTATGGCAGCGTTTACGTTTACGTAAGTTTAGGATCACACTTTTTTCTAAATTGGGGGTTGTCATAAAAATTTTATAGATACCATAAAAAAACGAATTGTCGAGTTCGCTGAGGTAGACGTACCAACACTGGCAGACACTGTCCAAAAGGAAGAGATATAATTTTGCATAAAAAAAACTTGAAACTCCACTAGATCGAGCCGAGATTTTTGGTATAACTTTTAGAAAATATCAAAACCGTATCCACACAAATGATTTGAAACGTAATAGAGAAACCTCGATACTATGATCTTGCTATAAGATGGTCCAGTTCAACCAGTTATGAGTTCGTTTTTTTGCGCTTTCCATATGTATAAAGATTTTCTTTTGTCAAGACATTTTTCCATTCATTAGTTGAGGCCACGTTTATCGTTTTTCAGGGTTATATATTGTTATTGTCATTTGCATAGTTTTTTTTCGGTAAATGGCAGATTTCTTCGTTTCTTTAGGCAGTTTCTGTTAATCCAGTTTCCTTTGCTGCGGCTGTAGAACAGCAATTTGTAAATATAAAGTAAATGTTTTATTCAACTTATAACCAGCTTATGAACGTAAGTGTTTATTCGGATTTAATGTTATTGTGCTTTATTGTGAAATACACAGAATGTGACACTAACATTAATAGTAATTATTTCTAAAAACAACATATTGATGGTTGAAGCGGGTATTCCAGAATTTATGTCCTATGACCTATGACAACGCGATTTCCGACAATATTGTAGCTATCTGTGATATGCATGCAGCCTCTTTCCAATCTGTTTACACGGTCAACACAGTGCTCCAACCAACTCTATCATGTTATCTAAATTTAAATAATTTACTGCGTACTCTCAGTTTTACTGTTGAATAAGTGCTCGCTAAGCATTGTTGATTCACGACTTTAAGGTTAATTCCCTTCTAATTAGAAAATTTGTTTTTGTTTTCAGGAACTTTTTAAATCTGGGTGTAAATGACTAGTGATAAATTACAGGACAATTAACTACACTACTATTCTTGTGTATACATATTATAGTGTGCTCACCTACATTGCGAAAAAACGGACAGATTTTGGGGGCGAAATGCCAGTGTTTCTGGGGGCAGACGTTTGATGGCGCTGTAACGAATTTGTACAATAGAAGCAATTGACGTTACCGGTATTTTGAGTACCCCCATGTCCCCTACTTTAAAAGGCTCAGTGTCGTTGCATCAACACGACGTTGCATCAACACGACATTGCATCAACATACCGTTGGCTGATCGCGACGTTGCGTCAACATCACGTATTACGCGATACAAATTAAGTCGTGAATTTTGTGTTGATGTTTTCAGAATTACTTTATCTGTAGATCGTTTGAACTTTATGGTATATGTTTTTAGAATTACATTATCTGTAGTTTTTTGAACATTAAGACACGCCTAATCGTAGTTCTAAGTTCAAAAAGGTAGTAAATGTCACTTTAGCACAATCCGGTGTCCTAATCCTAATCTTAACCTGAAACCTCAATCTAGAGCATAGGACGAGGTGGGTATGGAAGCATTGTAAATAATGGATTGCATATTAGTGCTTTATGGAGATTTTTCGATTAAGTGTTTACTTTACAAGTTACTGGGTTCTAACGGCAAGTTTTTACACAAAATATCAAAGGTTTCTTATGTTAATCACGGACCCATAGATATCCATTTATACTTTATACTTTACTTTATACTTTAACCACTTAAATCACACTTTTTTATGGATAGACGGGAAGTAATTGTAAAACTTCTAGGCTTCTACCATATACTTATGCAAACAAATGAAGGTACAATGCATAATTGATTAAGTATAAAGTAATAATCGATTTAAGGTCGTTGGTCTAATAAAGGGATATAGAGCTTATTCTTATTTTTATAGGTACTACCATATGATTTTCGGCAATATTATATCACAAGAGGGTGATGAGAATAAATTGAAAATAATTTGACAGAAATTCGACAACACGTTGCCCCAGAAACAGGCACTGAGCCAAAGGGCAACAGAAATGGAGAATAATTTTTAAATTTATTGAACTCTCGAGTGGTATTCGAAGGATTATATTTTAACGTGTTTTTACATATATTTTCATTATCTTATCGAGTGAAGACATATTAAATCTTGTTCCACTCATTTTTAGTTAAGTTTAATTACAGACGTAGAGCCAACAATTTTTGTTGTCATGCAAAACCTACCTTAAACTATTCCAGCGAGAATTTGCTCTTGTGAAAATTCACACTATAATATTGTTTGAATTTGTTCAAAATGACATAATTGACCGAAATTGAATTTTTTTGATTGGTTTTTAGTAACGTCAAACAATAATCTCGTATTTTTATTATATTATTTTAGGTTTTCGACATAAAGTAGGAATAACACCATACTTTTACACGCTTAGCCAAAGTCTATTAGTTCATTTATATATTTTAGAATTCATGTGTGTAATGGAAGTTGAAAATACATTATTTAAACACATATGATAGTCTGATCTTGTACAAAGCGTTGCAAAACACAAAACAGACCA
Source organism: Rhyzopertha dominica (assembly GCA_025024175.1). Taxonomy (NCBI): domain Eukaryota; kingdom Metazoa; phylum Arthropoda; class Insecta; order Coleoptera; family Bostrichidae; genus Rhyzopertha; species Rhyzopertha dominica. The sequence continues at coordinate 53,198,132 of QCXZ01000003.1, forward strand.
GTCTGACTTGTCAAAAAAAACAATCTATTTTTGTTAAAATCACTTATGAATAAGGTTAATTACAAACAAAACAGACGGAATTAGTGAGCTGCAGAAGCGAAATGATTGGTGAAAAGGTACGTAGCAAAACAAAGTTCATATATAAATTTTTATTGCACAAATATGTACAGGTATGTATAATATGTTAGCATAATAAATAACTGCATATTTATCCATGAAACATGAATATTGGAGGATATTCGATTGGACCTCTGCAGATAGGGCATTTTGGAGTTACACTGAAATTGCAGATGGTATCTGCACAGAGCCTACAGAGTAAATGTCCGCAATGTAAAGTATGGTACTTATCCAGTTCTTAAGTGTGGATAAAACTTTAATTATAAAGTGATTATGGATAAAACTTATTTTTTATAATTCTCACAAAAACTGCCAGCCAGTCGAAAGTACTTAAGAATATTTGAAGATTGCATGAAAGAACCTGGCTTCTTATCTGAAAGAGAAGAAGATGCAAAAGCAGCAACATTAGATTTATTACTAGAGGAGTCGCAGGAATGATATGAACTTGCCCTCAGTCAGTTTTTGGACTTGTGCCGAGCAAAGGTCACTATGACCATCTACGATGAGAATGTGTTTTTTTGGCGTATTTTTATGAGCAATTTAAAACCAAGAAATCTACTCTATGGTGTATTTATTCAATGTTGAAACCCACTTTTAATATATAAAGGAGAACTGTAATATCACAAGCTAACTGCTTTTCTGCAGCGTAAGGGTGATGGATTTATGCCATTTGACTTTAATTTTTTATAAATAGTTTTATAGGTACCTAGTTCTAATAAATTTGTTGTAAATTGTACATAATAAATTGTAATAAAGTATGCCTACTCTAGTTTGAAAGTGAAAGATAAGTGTGCTAAAATATTTTTTCCGCACCCATGCGGAAATCTGGCACATTCGACACACTTTTTAATGTGTGTTAATGCACATATAGTTGGATTAGCTATCGAAACAAACTTAAGGAAGCCTAAGTAACCTGTGAATGAAACTGAAATGAATCTGCTTCATGTCCACTTAAGAGTGTTCTGAACGCCTGGTCATCTCAAATCGATACCAAAATATAACAATAAGAACTCAGACGTAATACTAGCAAACTAGAAAAACTGAAAAAGGGATACGTAGATATTTCAAATACCATCTATTACAAACATTTTTCTATTCTACATCCCAATTCCAAACAAATTACTTCTTCTAGAGACAACTATGAGAATTATTGCTCCTATGCTCCTGGCTTTGCTGAGTTACAGAAATTCCAACTGTTCCCTCCAGTACAACAAACCTAGTGTTAAAAACATTTTTTCTTTTTTCCCTTACTATGCGTAAGTATACCCAACCAAAACCAGCTAAAATAATTGGTATAACCTCTAAATTATGGTGATAAACGTCTTCTGTCAGTAATAATTCGTATGCTTAAACAAAGGTAGTTCTAACACATAAATCAGTTGGACCAACTGTAAATAGTTAAAATTTTGTGTTGGCTATAATGCTTCACAGACGATTGTATCGTGTGAGTCGGATGTTGACGCAACGTCGCAATTTTTGAATTACATGTTTATGCAAAGGTACGTTGTTGCAACGTCGTGTTGATGCAAAGTCGTGTTACCGATGTTGCCAAGTGATGCTATAGTTATGCGAATGCAGAATACGAGTTCCAATCATAAATAGTATATCCATATAAATTTGTATTATAATACGTATTAAAAGCAAAATCTCATATCTTATGCAGCCATACTGTCTTACAAATCATTTTTTAGTTCGTATAATGATCGTGCTGGACTCGGCAACAGAAGTATGTGGCACAATTACAGGCAACAAATACAAAACTCCAACAAACTGGTGGAATGAGGAAATAAAAAATGAAGTTAAAAGAAAAAAATACAAGTGGAAAACATGGCTAAGAGAAAAGACAGAAAATAGTTATGCATTGTACAAACAACAAAGGTTAAAAGTGAAGGAAATGGTGTTGTAGGCAAAAAAGAAGTCCTGGGAGGATTTTGGGAGGAAAATGGAGTTAGACAGCAGAACACATCAAAAGTTATTCTACAGAACGCTAAAAACACTTAGAAAAGGACAAACTCATGAACTTAGACAAGTAAAAGCAAAAGATGGAAGCATTATCACAGATACAGACAAAATAATTGAAAGATGGAGAGAATACTTCAACAGCCTTCTACATGATGATATGAATGTAAGCAAAAACATCACACCTATGGAAGATACAGTACAGTTTATGGAGGAAGAAGAAGAAAATTACATTAAAGAGGAAGAGATAACTGAAGCTATTAAGCAGCTAAAGAGAGGGAAATCAGCCGGACACGACGGACTGACACCAGAAATGCTGAGAAACATAGGAGATGCAGGAACCAAAATGCTAACAAAAATATGCAACATGGCCTTTGATACCAGTGAAGTTCCTAACGACTGGAAGATCGGCATAATAATTCCAATCCATAAAAAAGGCGACACCCGAGTATGTGAAAATTACAGAGGAATAACATTATTAAGTATAGCCTCTAAACTGTATGAAAGAGTGATCGAGAAAAGGATTAGACGGGAGGTGGAAAATCAACTAGCTGAGGAACAAAGTGGTTTTAGGAAAGGCCGAAGCGTACAGGACCACATCTTTACCATCAAACAAATGATATCAAAAACAAGAGTAAGAAAAACTTCAATATATATGGCATTCATAGACTTGGAAAAGGCTTTCGATAGAGTCCCGCAAGCTGAACTATGGAACACACTGCAACGAAGAGGCATAAATATAAAATTGCGGAAAGCTACGAAAAGTCTATATACAGATAACAAGAGCTATGTAAGGAAAGATAAAACACATTCCAAATTATTTACAATAAACAGTGGGCTTCGACAGGGGGGAGTCCTGAGTCCTTTGCTCTTTATACTTGTCATGGATGAGCTAATAAAATTTACAGCATCAAGATGCCATAAAGTAAACATAGGTTACAATAGACTTAAGCCCGTTGGTGTATCAGTGTGCGCCTTCGCCGATGACTTAATGATCTGCGCCCCAAATGAAACCAAACTAAAACAGAACCTGCAAATATATATAAATAATATAACAAAACAAAAATAATGGTAACAGGAGAAGGAACTTCAATCACACACATACAAATTAATAATGAACAAATAGAACAAGTAGACAACTTTAAATACCTGGGAGTATCCATAGATAAAGAAGGGAACATGGAATCTGAAGTCAATGAAAGAATAAACAGCGCCACAAAACTGTATCACAGCTTATGCAACACATTCCTTAACAAAAGAGAAGTTAGTACACGAACAAAGATGACAATCTACAAATCAATATTCAGACCAGTACTCACATATGGAAGTGAAAGCTGGGTACTATCGAAAGCCATAAAAAGCAAAGTCCAGGCAGTTGATATGAAATATCTCAGGAGGGTAAAAGGGGTAACAATAAGCGATAAAATCAGAAATGAAAAGATCAGAGAAGACCTCGACATAGAACCAGTTCTAGACAGAATAGAAAACCAGCAACTGAAATGGTTTGGACACCTAAACCGAATGAACAACAATCGACCAGTCAATATACTATGGGAGGCGAGAGTACCAGGCAAAAATCCACGAGGAAGACCAAGAAAAACATGGAACTCGAATGTTGCAAAAATACTTAACAAGAGAGGGACAACATGGGATGTGGCAAAGACATTATCACTGGACAAGAAGAAGTGGTCAAAGTTCGTGCACGGTGGTGATAGTGAAACTTAGAACAGTAGAGACTATACAAAGAAGACAAACAAAACTTAAACCTCACACCCATAGGGTACAAAGAGGACTTGATTATATATATATATATATATATATATATATTTTTGTCCAGCATACACAGTGAGGACCATTCACAGAAATTTTGCGGTAGCAGTGAGGTCCAGGAACTATGAGGTCCGTATATGGTCCTCACAATACTGGTTGCGCTTTAAAATATTCCCCCACCCTTCTTATGTCATAATCCGTCAAAAAAACCCGGACCTCAATTTGGTTGTAGAATTGAAAAAATCGGTATATCGTAGTTCAGCGTTTTTCTAGACGGGGGCGCTGCAAATAAAATATACTTCCCGACGCGACCGCGTATAAACATGTTACATTCACTGTGAGGACCGGAGAATCGGCAACTACGTGATGTTTTGGTGTCGGTCTGACCAAATCGTTCTATCTCTTTGGCTCTACATATCGACGCATATTTCAGCTTTTGCTATTACCCATATCTCCGAAAACAAATAAAATACAATAAAATTCTGTTTTCACTGCTGCACCGCGAAAAAATATGACTCCGTCGGCTTTAATGCTTCCTACGTCTTAATGTGATTATCCGAATTATCTTTATTTTGCTATTGCATGGTATGTATGTGCTTCTAATGAATTTTTGAAGATAGAAAAAACTGCATACTTTTTGTCAATAATTGTAAACGTTATTCTTTGAGCAAAATATGTCACACATTTTAATTTTAAATATTACATGCCAACAAATAACTTTTGTGGCACTAGTCACAATTTATACCTAGGTTGGAGATTTTCATAATAGAGTATCTTCAAGAAAAAGAAATTCCTATTAGTTATTGGAGATTTGTTTATTGAAGTTACTCTAATTATACGCAACTGTTCTGTTCCAGCAGGTCTAATCGTATGTAAATTTAACTGTTTTGTAAAAAATTGTTAAATTCAACAAACGTGGTGTTTATAAAGTAAGGTGTAATAAGTGTGAAAATAGATTTTCAACATGATATTTAACTATCATACTAAGCCTTGACAATGACATTTACAAGTGTGACGTATTAGTTGTGCTTTTCTGACTGGTTGGAAATTATCGAGGCAACCTATGAATATATTAAGCTTGCGTACGGGTGTCCTAAATTCTATGCCCCAGGTTTTGCATTTCGAAATGCAAAGAAAAAACAAAAATTTCTCTGTGTGACTTGGAAGGGCATTATCTAAGGCCTATTTTAAGACACATTTTCTTTGTCACAATTTTGGAAATTACCATAATGATGTCACAATTGTTAGATTAATATAGAAATTAAAGAATAATACTTCAGCACAACAGGTTTATTAACAATATTGGAATCGACACTCCTCATAACAATGCAATTATTAGTAATGAATCTGACCGACTGCTCTCAAACACGGTCTAAACGGAAGTCCCTGAAACAGCCCATCGGTACCTCCGCGTGCATGACGTCACCCTTAAAACACTCAAGCTCCAGCATTAGCCATAATAAACAAGAACCGGCGTCTGTGATAAGGCCTAGAATTCTTGCTGATTCTAACACAATTTACATTTTTTTAGTAAATGTGTATCTTTTTTGTTTAAAAGGTATAAGCCTAAATCTTCGAGAAAATGCCATTTTTTGTACGCACTTTTAATCAATTGATTTCTTTTAAAATCGAGCATGTCATGGAAATTGTATTTGGAAATTACTAAGCAATGACACACATTTCAGAAAAAAAAATAAATTAAAAAACTTTAAATGGCTTAACGAGGGCCCTTAGATAGGCAAAAATATTCGGGAAATCAAGGTCTTTTTGTCTACGCAAAATATGTGTATGTATTTACAAAACGGTTGTGGTATATGGTAATTTTCAAAATTTCAAGTACTTTGTGATTTTGCTGCTTTTATTGGATGGCAAGTGGAATGCATGCCCGATTTGAATAGAAAGAATTTGGTTAAAAGTGCAAACAGGCATTTAGGCTTATAGTTTTTAAACGGAAAAATGTACACCACATTTTTATGTACGTAATTTACTGAGAAAAATTTGTAATTTTTAACGGTATAAAAATTTAGGTTTGTTTCTAGGAAACACAATTTATGACGTCACTACAGTAATTTCGAAAATTTTGACAAAACCTTTTTTGTCGCAAAATAGACTTTGGGTAACATGCCTTTCAAGGTTCCACATCAAAATTTTTATTTTTTCCTTGCATTTCGAAATACACAACCTGGGGTGTCAAATTTGGAACACCTTGTACAAACAATAGCTCACAGTTAACACTAGGATTTTAAGTATTGTCAATTAACTGTAAAATGGCTAGAAAGGCTCCTGCTTGTTCATCAAAAAAAGCTCGACATACAAAAATTGCCGATAAAATATAAACAGCTCTGAAAAGGAGCATGAATAGAGCACCTATTATATCAACATCGACTTTTAAATGTTTGAAAAAAAAACTAAAAACATACAGGTTGCTTCATTTACAAAAACAAATATGAGTAGCTTCCAAGACAGACGAAACACCGTGCATAATAAAATATGTGCCTGTACAATAATGGTTTCCGGACTCTAACAACCCGGGTGGCGCCTAACAAAACAACCATGTCTACACCTCCCGTTGGCGACGTTCTCGGGCCCTCTGCATGAAGACCCCTACCAGTTTCTGGACGACCTCCAGGAGTATCTTAAAGAGGTGCATGCAGCCGACCGCACCAAGGTACTGCAAACGCTCGTTTGCCTTCGAGGGGAAGCCTGCAGGCCTTGGAACCCCTCGTCAGTTCGGGTTTCCGGAGCCTAGACTTCGCTAGTCTATTCCTCGACGTGTTCAGAAAGCAAGCCTACCAGGACTACCATAGTCGCCTTCAGAAGCTGTCGGAGTGCCCCCAAGAGGAAGAAGCGAAGCCGGATATTCTTGCTGCAAGCGGTTTACTAGTGCCCGCTCTGTGCGTACCAGCGCAGCCAGGACACTGTTATCCAACGATGAAAGAGTTCGAGGAAGAGAAGGGAATCCACCACAGCCGAGTGTATGTGCATCCTGAGGCCCACCTAGCGCCTGCAACCATGCGCATCACATCCTGAGATGCAGCCCAGCCAAAACCTTTTCTTGAGGTGTTTCTGCCGCCAGCTAAGCGGCACAAGTTGACAGGGTTCGATTCTAGAATTACTGCAAACCTGGACCCCGCTCGTCTCCCAGAGCGGCCCCAGGTGCCTGACGCAAACAACGGACAGGGACTTGCCGTTCCATCGAGGCGCTATCACGAGGACGCCCTTCACCACCCAAGTTCTACTACACCGCCATCCTTCCCGGGGCTGTAAACCACTACGACCGTGGACCTGCTGAAACCGCTGTTCGCGCCCTTCAGTCTCTGAGACCGCCGATCACGGACCGTGTAATGAAACACACTTTGATAGGACAATTGCTTTTATATTTTTAATTATAAATTGTTTGCATCAATATTTTGTGTTATCTATCATGACACTATTTCTTGTAATATTATTATTTCCATTTTCCATGTGTGTAACATGTTTTAATAAATGAAATCAATAAAAGCAATGTTGGTTTATTCTAAAAAATAGTTTTTATTTACAACCCCCGAAACTTTTGGTTTTAATAAAATTTTGTAGATGTACTAAAATATATGATAAGCTGGATGCTGTAGAAAATTATTTTGAAATTTAATTTGTACAGGTTGAAATTGAAGTGCTGTTAGTAAAAACTAGCACTACCTACTTCTTTAGGATGAATTTATAGTTTTTATAACAAATTTGCTCTTAATAAAATTTGATAGAATGTACAGTTTTCGAGCAAAACCAGTTTGAAACTTTGAATGCACTGTATATGTGATTGCACTGGAACATAAGATTGGTACAAATACGGTGTGCCACGACTTGTAACAAGTTATGGCTGCCATTTCCCCGTGTATTAAAGTAGGGGTAACATAGTGTTCTACAAATCAGCAAATCTTAAGAAATATGTACTGAATTGGATTTATTGAATGTTTGKAAGGAAGGACATGATAGAACAATTGAAATAAGCTTTTAAGAAGTTTTTCCGTGCAATAGTTTTTACATAATTAGTTGTTGAAAATCATTAACTTACTGTCTATAATTGGGTGTATTTTCAAAGCAGTTGAGAGATTTTTGAACGTCAACTCCATGATGATTTTTGCTTTAGGTGGAAAAGAGGTTATTAATCTTTCAATTCTTCCTTGTTTCAACCTATAATCTGTTATAGTTTTTGAGATTTGCTGATTTATAGAAGGCAAAATCTTGAAACATGTCAATGTCAATAATGCTGAAAATCGCAGAGATTTATGGGATAAAATAGTTACAACAGCATCGTAACGGTCATTTAGCATGAGCAATACGATAAAATGGTTTAACTTTATGCCCTTATTACCTATTTCATGCTTTTACTGAATATTGCTTCTGAGAGGGAAATGGCACCCTTAAGGAACATAATAATATGGTAAATATTATTATTGATCTCCTGAATTGCGGCATACCCTATGCGTATCAGTTCTTTTGTACCATGCTTATGTTTTCTTTATAATATAGCGTACTTTGAAAGATGCAAGTGGATTTTGCTCGCAATCAGTGGATTTCGAAATGACGTTTCGGCAAACACTGTTTAAATTTAATCTCTCAAAATTGTTCCCCCACCCTTTTTATACCATAATCCTTCAAAATACCTGGACATTACTTGTGGCAACAAAATACTTGCATATTATGCGGTGTATCTACGGATGAACTTGACAAGAGGAAAAACTTTTATATTTTCAATGTTACGACAAAAAGTGATTCTAGAATTAAAACACTAAAAATGTTCCAAGAGGGAAGTAAGACTATTATTTAGATGAAAAGTTCACGAAACAAAGTTGTTTACAATCTAAAATAAAGTGTAAATCCAAATTTTTAATTTTTTTGTAATAATAGTGTGCTTTCATGGTTATTTGCCGCCTTAGAGAAAAAAAATCAATATAGTCTTATAGATACGTCAACATTTTGTTTACGTACGTCTGTCTTTATTGTGATAATAAAAAAGATTACGTTATCGGCTATCTTAATTATTTTTTATAAAATGGAACAATTATTGGATCAAATTTAAAAATTTGAATTTTGATCTCAAAATTTGGATTTAAACTTAACTTTTGATTGTAGACATCTTGTTTCACAAAATAATGGAATTTGGAATAAAAATCCATTTTTTTTAGTTTAGTCCAATAATTGGCTTGTGTTTACTTTCTCAATCAAAATAGCCGAAAACGTTCAACTTCTTTATCACAATAATGGCCCTTGTAGACAAACAGAATTTTGATGCATCCCCAAGATCGGCTATGTTGATTTTTCTCTCTAGGGCGGCAAATAACCATAAAACAGTATTATTGGACTAAAATAAAAAAATGGAATTTTGATTTCAAAATCTGGATTTACATTTTATTTTAGATCATAAACAACTCTGCTTTATAAACTTTTTGTCTAAAGTAATAAATAATGGCATTTCTCTCTTAAAACGTTTTATAGTTTATGGACAGCCTGCATATGTAATTTCGGATTTTTTTTGATAAGCTAAACTTTTTATAGGAAATGACTTTTTGGTGTAAAATTGAAAATAAATAAGTTTTTCCTCGTGTCAAGTCAATCCGTGGACACATCGTTTGGCAGAATGAAATTCTGAAACTGTAACATAGAAATGTGTGTCGAATTTTGTAAACAACAGGGCGTTTGATTTAGCTCATAAAAAAGACAGAAGCCATAACTGGAATCTTAACCGTTTTATTGAATTATATACATGATGTCCTCAAAATACACCGACAACGCTTGACAGGTGATAGAAAAATGCAATTTTAGCAACATTTTACAAATAAAAAAAAATCCGAAAACGTTTTGTTTTTGATAAACAGGGTGTCCGGAAATGATGTGCGGATATTTTAGGAGATGATTGTACTCTAAAATTATTGATATAAGTTCCTCTACTCTTTTTTTAGTCAGAATTAACTAAGAGACAGGGTGTAAAAACTATTTTTTTAATTGCTTTTTTTAATTAACTTTTTGTTAGTGTCTCGCTTGTTTTCAAATTTGGCAAATATATTTCTTATATTAGTTAACTTTTTTTGTAAAAATTTGAAGTAATTTGTTCAATGCCAAAGGACTAAAGCTGCCTTTGATCCTTAAATTATCGCACAGAACATTTTTTGTTTGTGGCTATTTTTAAATTCATATAGCTTAGTCATTAAGAACTCCAAAAAATCTCTGAAAAGGCTCTCTTGTTATATTACGATAGAATGAGCCGTTTACGAGAAAAATCGATTTCAATTCATGCTTGCACGCTATGTTGCTATGGCAACCAGTTCCGTATAAGGAAGCATTTTTCGTCGTACATTTAAAGAAAGTTTTATTCCTATTTATAACATTAAAAAAAGCTGAAATTATTTTGCCTGGAAATTTCGGAATATTATACCTAATTCGATGGATTCAGAGCTGTTGTGTTATCATAGGAAAGTAACAAGCATGCATGATTTAAAATCAATATTTCTTGAAAACCGCTCATTCTGTCGTAATGTGACAAGAGTACCTTTTTTAAAGGTTTTTTGACGTTCTTAATGAATGTGCTATCAGAATTTGAAAACAGTCACAAACAAAAAAATTCTGTGCGATAATTTAAGGACCAACGGCAGCTTAAGACCTTTGGCATTGAACAAATTACTTCAAATTTGTACAAAAAAAGTGAACTAATATGAGAAATATTGAATTTGAAAACAATCGAGGCAGTGTCAAAAAAGGTTATTTAGAAAAGATTAATTTAAAAAAATAATTTTAACACCCTGTATCTCTGTTAATTTTGAGTTTTCGAAAAAATCGCATAGGAACTTGTAGAATCATCTCCCAAAATATTCACACATTATTTCCGGGCACCCTGTATAGGTTGTTAAAGTTAAATATAATAAATTAACTTTTTTAAACCGTTTCTGAACTATAAAAGTTATCGACTTCAAATTTGGTAGGAATTATAATGGAATAACGCACAAAAAAAATTAACGCAAAAGCACCAGTGGCATGCGCTAAGGTAATGCAAGCCTCTGTTTACGCCTGTGCATTTTTTACCAAAACTAAAACGGTATTATAATCTCATGTCTGATGAAGTTTACCGTAAAATGACACCGTAACCTCTAACAATCGATATTTTGAGTACAAAATGCAACACTAATCCGAAACATAGTAATCCGAACTACATTTTATTTGCGGTTTCGATAATCCGAACTGCGTGTTTGTTTATATACATAAATTAAAAAATAAAAAAATAGTAGAACTGGTACTGGAAAATAATGGCATTAGTAAGGTATATTTTTTGCTTTTTAACAATATATCACATGTTACACTTATTTTTTAGAAATAATTTTTATTTGCGGAAGTACTTTTAAATTCACATTTTCTGTCTTTTGTTTTTATTTATTTTATGAAATATGGATTGCCATGGTTAAACGTCTAAAACAAATGAAACAGAATGGTCAAAGTGTGCCATGACGCTAATATTTCTGGGTTTTTGTCTTAAAATTTGTATTGCGAAGGTCAACTATTTACATGGATTAATTACAATAAAATAGAATACTATTGTAGATAGGAACATGCTAAGGCAGTTAAATCGTCGAATGCAAAAATATCTATTACTCATAGTTTTAGATATTTATTTTAGCGAAGAAATGGATAAAAAAATGATATTATTGTGTATTTAAACAGATTCTGCTGCTCTTTGTATTATTATTTTTTGTTAATAATTCAATATAAAAAAATAATTGGACTTTATTGCATTTTTACATTTTATCGGCAGTAATTTTTCCAATGATTTCTTATTAACGGTTAAGACAAAAATATACAATCATGGCACTGTTTGATGGTTCTATTTCTTTTGTTTTGCGTGTTTGTTCAGAACAATAGTGATTTTATAAAAAACTAAAACAAGTGACAAAAAATTGTAAATTTAAAATAGTTTTCGCATATTATAAATTATTTGTAAAAAGTAAGTATCAGGTGTGACATATCGTTGAAAAGCAAAAAATAGGTTCTATTTAATGCCATTATTTTGCGGTACCGGTTTTGCGATTTTTTAACGCCCCTAAAAATAAATCTCAAAATCTCTAGTTTGTATTAAAAAATTGATAGAGCCTCATTGTAGAGTTATATTTTGCAAACAATTTTTGTCTTAACACTTTTTTACATCTTTTGAATTAAGGAAGATATGCCTTCTCGAAAGTTTCGCAAAATGTAAGTTTTTTCATAACAACTTTTTAAGTAGACCATGGATTTCGAACTTTTTAACGGCGTTTTGTAGATTATATAAATTGACACAATTTTTGTGATAACATTTTTCTTGTAAAATCAATATTAACATAGATATTTTGAGTGGCCCCGATAAAATGGACACCCTGTATAGGGTGTTTTATTTAAAAAATTTAAAAATGTATTGAACGACCCGTGTATAAGAGTGGGAAGAGTAAAAATATTTTGGTTTTGTAGACATAAGTACCCTGTCCATCACTGCATTTGCTGAATTTTAAAAACCGTAGTAACATTTGTGTAATATTCCATCCACGCACTAATGGGCCACCCTGGATAGCGTGTCCCAAAATTAGCTTACCAAACTTTGCTATTAGATTATATGTCTAAAAATAGTACTCAAGTTCTCAAAAACATAATTCGGAAAACGGAACTATCGCCTCTGAAATATGCGTCCCTGAATACGGTTTTTATAAAAATTTTTATTATTATTTTTGAGCTTAGAATTCCTAGTAAAGTTTGGCAGGCTAATTTTTGGTCACCAGCTAAATGGAATTCTTGAACCTTAACAAAAAATGTGTATGACAATTTTATAAGCTGCTAGGTATTTGACTTACCTCGTAAGGAAGACAGGATTCATAACTAGTATCTTAACTCTATTATTGAAATGTTTACAATAAATATAAATAAGCACCTAATGTTTGTTCAAAATTTTGAAATTTTATTTGCAAACTAGTTAAATTTATGGAGGTGAGGGTAAAAGTAAGCCTCATTTTTTTGTATGATATTTTTTTAATTATCACTTTAAAATTTTAATACCTTAAAAGTTACACAAAAAGAGAAATTCTTGTCAATTTAACTCTTAAGTAAGTACGAAAGTTAAAACGTATCTACCGATCCCGGTCTCTCAAACAACTATTTTGTTTTGATTTGTTCGGACTTTTTTCTTTTCAACAACTGTATGCCTGTAAATCAAAATTTTACAGTATGGAACTTTACAATTGTTTCGTTTTACCGTTTTAAGAAAAATCTGCACAAGTAGACATTTTTAGCATTGAAACAGAAAAAAAAATATCATTTATGACATAAACTCAACATACACAAGAAAGCTACATGTTTGCCTAAAGCTGAAGAATGTTTTGAATGAGAAACTGCGCGCGTCAAAAAATAAACGCGTTATATGTAATATATTATGGTCTGAGATCACTGAAAAAAGAAGGATTTCTGCAAAAAGTATGTAAAACAAAGTCAATCTCTTGTGATGATAAGTACATCATGATCGTATTTTTCATTTTGTAAGATTTTTGTAGTTTTGCTGTTATTGTTTTGCTCTGAAATAGGCGTGGTGCATAGGTGCATTCAATACCTCTTGCGTATCAATCATAACCAATATTTCACTTGAATGAGTTTTTTTAAAGTCTGGATTACCACGCTGAAACAGGTACAGGTGCAAAACCAATGTTTTAGGTGCGCAAAATTTGACTTTGTAGTTAGGAATCGAATGCTTAAAAATGTTACACAAATACCGATCAGCGGTCTGTGAGACCGCTATCAAACTTTATTATATTATTAAAATTAGCTAAACCTAGATACCGACAAAAGCTTCTGGCAAGCAACTAGTCATGACGTGACTTAATGGTACATAGAGGGAGAACTCACTGTGGCCACCTCGCCCGTCAAACTAAAAATTTTAAAGCACAGGGCGGTCTCGTATACCGATGGTCGGTAGTTAGGGGTTAAGGCACGTGGTCGCCAACCCATCCATCGCGAGCTACCGCTAGCTATCAAAGGCGGTTCTGGTAGCTCACAACATTCTTTAAGATTAAAAATTCAAATGTCTCAAATTCGTAGAATATCCCACAAATTTTGCAAATTTGCATAATAACATGGGAGAGAAAAAACTAGCTTAATGATTTTTGATATAAAAGCAATTATAAAAAACATTTTTGGAAGCAAAACTTAATCAACCGCGATATTACTTATTTATTGGAAACATATTGTAGTTTCTAATTATGTTAATAGAAAGTGTTAGTAATATTTTTAAGAATAAATCACGCTAATGAATGCGTTCTCCTAATTTTGTAGTATGGTATGTATAAAAAGCTATAAAGTATCCAAATTCTATAAGAACATTTCAAAAAGTTCACCTTCGAAAAAGTTATGTGCATTTTTACCATTTGCACACTATTTTGATGAATGGTACCTAACAAGTGAATTAAGTTGCTTGCATACGGAGTATTTCAGAATTAAGAGAACGCATTTAGCACCGTGATGCACTTAAAAAAACACTGCCTATGGACATAGTTTGAAAAATGTCGCATACTGGAAATACGCCCCCACTAATTCTTTTGCAATAAAACCGTAAATGCAAGCAGGATTTGAAACCCATATTACTCAAGAATGGTACACTACATCGTAAATTGACGTAATTAACAGCCTCTTTTTTGCATAAAAGCATTGAACAACACTTGAAAAAGGAATATTCAAAAATGTAACAAGTTTACAAATCAGACTTTAAAATTCTGAAAGCACTATCGCATTTGTCGCAAAAAGTCTAGTAAATGTTCAAAATTTCATTTGTTTACTACTATACGTTTCCAGAGATATTAATAAAATACCTTCGTCAGGTTGTCTCACTTGGTGGGCTAAACTCTTTTAATATGCATTTTTCGGCAAATTATATCTACAGAAAAGTTTTTTTAATTTTTGGATTTATGTTAAACTGGTAAAATATTGCCTCCTATTTTCGGGACAACCTGTATATGATAACTTTTTTTATTCAATAATTTTAATTTTTATTGGTGTCTTCTTGCATTCAAGACTTTTCGTATTCATTTATTTATTTTAATTAGATTTTTTTATTCAGGTTGCCTGTTTTTTTCTGATCAAGAAGGTATAAAGTTCTCTTTAAGTTCAATAAATGCCTTTTATAAATTTACATACAAATTATATTTGTATGTACGACAGTCGTCTGCTAACTTATTTTTAATTCCTACTGGTGATACAGCACTTATACACCACTTTCGTTGTTACTAATCAATAATAAGTCACTGAACTTTGGCAACGTCGCCTGGTCCTCTTTGTGATAGGTTTAAGTTAGTATACACAGATATACAGCCTCACAATGTTAGGAATAGAAATTAGGTGTATAAAGGCCTCACATTGATATTATATTGTACGGTTCTCAGAATGACATGTATATAAAACTTTTATATCCTTGTTGTTTTTGGGAGTATACTGGTGATCCCTGTATTTCTGACGCAAAATAGATTAGGAAACGCTCTCGCAGATGTCGCTAAGCAGCTTCCTTCTGGTGGTCCTTGTAATGTTAGTTCTGTAGTAGGTCCTCCCAATGGTAGCCAGCCAAGAATATATATATATATATATATATATATATATATATATATAATGAACGTGTAATCTACGTAAATGTTCGTGTACTTATATGCAAAATACAAACTGCCAACATAGCTTTCTAAGAGTAACGCCTACGCCTATCGCAGGATATCCCATTAAAAGATGAACTCAGTTTTTTATTTATAAATGCTTGGGTTGTTATTCCTCGTACGATTTATTGACTACCTATTTATAAGTACATTGTCTACAGGCAAAAGAAATCAGATCATTCAATATTACGGTTACTGTCCCGCAGCAGTTCAAATCTCAGATATATGTTTTATTATAACCAGACGGTCCGTGCGATAATACTTCGAAAAACAATCGAACAAGCAATAAAACAGTCTTGCAAGCCTTGACAAACAAGACTCCCGAAGATAGGTCGTGTGAGGGTAGGTCAGGCTACAATGTTTGTTATTTCATCAACTATATATAGTAAATGAGATACGGTTTTGGACACCTAATATAACATAATAAGAGATGTGCAGATGTGCTGTGATAATTTTAATAGGAACAATAGGAACTTATGTTCAAAAACTTGAAGATAATTAGGTAAAGAGACAAATAATAAGAATAAATGGATCTGTTGTTAATGTTTTATAACCAAATATGTCTTTAAATTATATTTCCAAATTAAATTTTCGCAAAACCAATAATACATAAATGCCAGCATTTCAATCTCTCCGCTGAACTCTTCAGTGGCTTAACAACTATAACTAATCAAAACAATAAAAGCCAGTTAAACATATGGGGAAGAATTTGTTTATATTACATATTCGCTTATTCTCTTGTGTTAAGTGGGTTATTTCGAGGCGTAAGATCTGTATTTAGCAGATGGTTTAAAATGCGTTTCATATAGATAAATAGCCTCTAAGGGGATCAAGTTGGACACGAGTTAACAGTTTTATATTTTTGACGTTGGTTATGATAAATCCGGGATCTGCTCCTTCCATATTATGCAGTTCTAGTGGGGACTTTTCTCTGTCTCCATTGTTTACGTGATGCATATTATGGCATTTGAATCTAAAGCTGGGTTCACGTTATTAACAATTTGTGTTGTGTGCCGTTCGTAAGCGCTCGGCCCGTGCGTCAAAAAAGCAGCACCTTCTGAGATTTGCAGCTGATTTTAGACTTCAGGAAATACTGTCATCCCAATTGCTTGCTTTTCTGCGATACAGTGGTTTTTCTAGAAGTCTTAATATTTTTTTTGTTTTTCTGGTTATTTTGTTTTGATATCAAATTATACAGGACAATGAACGTCGCACATCTTCTTTGGACCAGTTACACTCACAGTAATTCAGAGAATTCAAACATCTGACATGAAGACCTGATGCCCTGATGTCAACAGCAAGAAAATATCCATTGTGCTTAGTATGTGTTTTGCAGCAKATCTTGTTTTCATTTTTGAAGCGTCTACATAGCGTTTATGTTTTAGCGCAAATTCCTTTTGATGTTAGTCAAAAAAACCACCAACCGACGGATAGCGTGCATCGTGCGCGACAGATATTTTTACGTTGATATTTATGCGCCGCACACGTATGCACTACATTATTAAAATACATTTTTACGGCGCACACTGCACAACCCAAATTTTTGCTAATGTGGACCCGGCTTAATACTTAGGCACCTATATTGTGTTTGGCCTGTGTACTTTTTTCATATGGGGAGCATTTAAGTTCATAAATTCCATATTAGTTTAACTTTTAACACGTCTCCTTTATCCAAAATGTTACCTAATAGGATTGTTAATATACAGATATATAGTAATCTTCAATACATTCCATACAAATTAAAGTTAAAACATCCCTTAATATTAAAAAGCTATGCTTTACCAAAAATTCATAAACTACGAAATAAATATCAAAGTAGGTATAGTCGCAAATGTAAACGCTCCTACCTAATTAGCCAAATTAACAAAATTCGTCTATAAATTGCCAGCGATCTTTGTATGAAAGGTTTTTAACATTCATTTTTTATTAATAACCATTGCGTATCGGAACTTTGCGATTTGCATGTCATGATGTGCGGAATCGCGAAAGTCGAAAATGCTCATTTTTCGATGGCTCGTGCAGGTGCACGTATATCGTATATCAATCACGCTGTTATTAGAAGTTGTTTGATCCCCGCGTTCCCTCACCCGCGCTCCATGGTCCTGGTCATGTAATGCAGACGTTTGATGGAAGGAGTACAGTCTGATATTCCCCTTTAACGAAATTCAAAGCTCCGATTTACCGCATTTAATACCATGTAGCAGTTCCGATGTTTACCGCTACGTACAAAATAGCAAAATAGGTGTCCGCGATAAATCCCATAAGGTGAGCACACTATAATATATATACACAAGGCTACTATTTTCAAAGTTAAGAAATCAATTGCGGTTGACAAAATAAAGGTTACATTTAGATATAACAAGAAAAATATTTCACTAAACGAAGTACATTTACACTAATTATGTTTTAAAGCATAATCAAGTTGAATATTTATTTATTCCAGGCGGTGTGAAAACAACTGTATGAAACCTAATACAGCTAACGTTAGGTTACCTCCGATAAGAAAGTGCAATACACTTTTAATTATTACTAATACACCGATGGCAGTCTAAGATATGATGTTAAATAACATAGTAAGATATATAAAAAGGAACTGTAGATGTTTCAGCAATACATTAACTGTTATAAAACTTAATTATACCTTAGTTAGGCCTACTTTGGAGTAGGATAGTTCTGCGAAGTTCAATTTTTATGTCATTTTTATATCGATCAAATAGAAATAGTATAAATTTTTATTCTTTTCAAATACTTTTTTAATAAACACTGTTGCCATACTACCTACAACTAAAATACTTATATATTTACTATCTAAGACAACGTCGTATAAATATATACTGTGTTTCATGATTAAGGGAATAAAACATATATAGATAAGTAAACTTAAATAGCCTTCTACCTGGAATTTTTGAATTTACTTACTGGAAAGTTACTAGATCTGGTAACCCAAACTAGATACAGTATTAGAGATATCGTTGCCTAAATTACACACTAGCAAGCAAAATTTCAAGGGTTCGTTGCCCAAATTATAAAAGCTTCGTTTTTCCTATTTGAGTTTATTACGTAGATACATACCTAACAAAAATTAGTGATACGTTAAGAGCTAATAGCAGTAATTACTACAGATAATCACGGACAAACCTTGGACAACCGATTTAAACCATAAAATTTTCATTTTTTCATCTAGGGATACTATATTACGTACTCAAAGGTAGTTGTACAAATCTATTCCATAAATAAAACGAAGCCCTGTTAGTCTGTGTTTCAGTATACACTCACTTTTCTCAGCAACGCCTAAGTTCATAGCCTACATTTCCCCATTGAGAATGAAACAGTTTGGTTGGTGTGGATGTGAGCATATGACAATTATGGGTAGCTACGCAAAAATATTTTTGAGTGCTTGATAGAACATTCTGGCAAATTTATTAGCAGACGAAAAAACCTTTAAGTGTTGTACATTGACGTAACTGTTTCGCGATGGAAAGGTTGATATCTGGCATTTTTTGTCATATTTTAATGTTTTCGTTAAAGAAAGTGATGGGACCAAAGGTTCCTATGGAATGTTTGTTTTATATAAACGCTCTTGTTCTTTACACTTCAGTTAATATTTTTATTATAAACTCTAGAGTCAAACAGTCTGTTTGTCATAACACAACAAATTAGCATGCATTTAATCAAACAATCTTTAAACATCTTCAATTTACATATGTTTGCTTGATCATGTGAAGCTGTTACGAATTGTTCTATGGTTGAACTATTTTGACCCATACTAAAGAATTTGTGTCGTTCGATGGAAATGTTTCCTGGTGGCAAGAAGTGTTAATCGAATTTTCGTAGGTAATAGAGGTTCTAAATTATCAGTCTCACCTTCACCAAACACAAACGTGGAGAATATGTGGCGTCCTCCTCCTACAAGATGCAAAAGGGGAGAACATTGAGATGCTTCTTATTTCTTTATGATTTCTGCTGCTTTTATGTAATTTAGTAACCTTTTCTTCCAGGAAATTCAATTATCGGCGACGTTACCCTTCATTTGCATCTCTAGCATGGCTTTTGATGTTTTCATCTTGGATTACGTAATTAGACACTGGCAGTTACTTGTATCTATTTATTATTCGATTACTGACTGCGCCATGTAGTATTTGTAATTAATAGCTTACAGCTTGCTTGTTATAACATCATTTATTTACTCGTTGCTATCGCTCACGCAATTTCTCGTGTCGATTGACTTCAAATGTGCAGTAGACGAATTTTGGTCTTTTGGGAGAAAGACGTTCATAAAAACATTTTCTCTGCGCGGTTTTCAGTAGCCACAATTTATTTCCAGGATATTACAACTTTGTTACGAAACATGTTTCCATTAAGTGATAATTAGATACTATTTGGCCATTACTATCCGTGTTTTCGATTGGAAAGTCATTTTCCCAAATAAATGCTAATAAATCGATACCGACTATATAACCTGACAGAAATATGAGTAACGCCAAACATATTGGACAAAATTGGCATAACTAGCTGCCGCGCTTTTCGCATGCGCGGACTTGCTGCGTTGTAGTTTGTTCAGACATTACATTACATTACAACTGAACAAACTGTTTCAAGTCTAGATTTTGTTTGCTTTCTGTAAAAAGTTATTAACACAAACTGAGGGCAATCTTGACTGAGACTCGTGTCTGTTCATGTTTTTATTGGGCTATTAGTAAACATTTTGGGAGAAGTATTGTTATGAAACGTAAACCACTGGTAGTACCTATTTGGGAAGAAAACGATGTTTTCATGTTTGCTGCATATCACCCCCTTCCAAATGTCACGGCGCAATTGGGTATTTGCCATGTATTTGTATTTTATTAAATTACATATTAAAAGGTAGCATCTAATCCACAAAACAGCTGTGGCAGCTTATAAAATCGAAAAAATGGATCGTAAGGTGTATTTTTAATGTTCAAAATGTGAATATTTAAAGTGACCGCCAAAATGCGAACATATTGGCCCTTACGTCAGGTGTCTTGTAAATGGCCGCTTGTTTACATCTGAGATCAGCGCGTCACGCGTCAGCTTCAGCCCGTCAATTTATCAGTTTGTTGTTTGCGTTCATTTTGTGACAAGCGAATTAAAATACGCTAAGAAAAAGTGAAATACTTATGAGTTATGACTTCTGAAGGCATGTTCGTTGTTATGGAATTTGTGTACAGCGACGAGCGGTTCAACGCGGCGGAGGTAAGGAACATAAAAGCAACGGCATAAGTGAACTTTTTATCAAATTAACGTAGCATTAATAATTTGATCACAATGGGTTGAAGGAAACTATTTGTAAACATAAAAATGTAAGAATCAAAAATGTACCCTAAACATGACATTTATTTTAGAGGTCAGAATGAAATATAAATTGCCATTTATTTTTGGGGCTCTTGCGGCTCGTTTCCGGTCTGGCTAACAGTCGAATATATGGGAACAACAACAAGATTCATTTTACGTAATTTTCAAAAAAAGTGATAATACCGAATTCTGCTTAGTCAAAGGACTTGTGAAAATGCATCTGCTAACTATACACATTAATATTCAATACAGTCCTTGTAGGGTATTGTTGGTTTATAACTAACTTAACTATAGATTATTACCAACAAAGTACAGGGTGAGCAAATAAGAAATGAATAAATTGAAAAATTCGAGAAAAATCGATATTTAGGTAGAAATTTCAAAAAACGCCCTCTTGCTGTCAACACACAAACTATGTTCTGACACTTAAAATTGCTTTTTATAAAGGCACATATGCTCTTGAAAATGACACCTTATTGGTTGAAATCGGTCAAGCCAAACCCAAAATATTAGAGGTTTTCTATATTAATATGCACCGGCCCCCACTCCTTTATTTGACATTTAAGAATAAAATGTTCTAAACAAAAATTGTAGATTTTAGTCCAAACAATCTTAATTGCTGGAAAATATTTTCAAGTTCGTAAAGTGACCACTAGAAGGCGCTCTGGCACCTCCAAATTACAAAGTTAATGTTAATAAAGGAGTGGGAGGCGGGTGAATATTAATATAGAGAATCTATATTAATCTGTATTAATTCTATATTAATATTAATATTCACCCGCCCCCACTCCTTTATTTGACATTTAACAAAAAAATGTTCTAAACAAAAATGGTGGATTTTCGTCCAAACAATCTTAAAATGTTTAATACCGCAGACATTTATTAGGCTAAAAATGACAAGCACATTAATTTTGTAATTTGGAGGTACCACAGCGCCCTCTAGCGGTTACTTTACAAACTCGCTAGGGCTAGTGATTTATGAGATATGACCGGTCACCTCTCTTATTTGCTCACCCTGTACATACGATCTCCTCCCACACGAGCAAAGCCGCGGGCAACAGTTATAGCTACAATTATAAACAACAAATGAAATGATTTGTTGGATATGCAAACGACTGGCAGCGATCTCGACCAAATTATGGCCAAAGCTGTATTCCGTTCTGATTGCAAAACCGTTTTTTTTTTCCCTCTATATTAGATATAATTCTATATTTCAGATTCTCGCTGGGACGTGCCGAATCGTCGGAACCTCCAACCACACCGGGCAGCCGCAGCGCCTCGGGGGACAGCAACACCCCCGGATTCCCCAAAGTATTACCGGCACCCGGTGCAAGCGCCCTCGTTCAAAACAGACGCCGGACGCTAGAATGCCTGGTGCCGGCGCCCCCGGTTCGACGACCGGGCTCTTTCAGACAGCAACGCACCAAAACCACCCAGGAGAGACCGCCGCACTCGTTCTGCTGCCGTCGGCTGTCCTGGCCGGACATCGACCACCAAGTCCACTCCGGGTAAGTTTCAAGTGGCTTCAGGTATACATACAGAAGAGTTCTCTTATACGAACCGACGCGGAATGGAGTTGCGTAGAATTGGTTAGTCTACTTGAATTAGCTCTCGTCGAGGACAACACCCGAAGTAAAAATTTTGTCATCGCAATCTCGTAAAAACTCGCGTCAGACATTATATTGAGGATCTCGTCCTAGGCAAAGATTACAGGCGTGATCGAAACGTCAGACTAATAATTTTTTATCAGTGTTTCAAAGAGACAGCGATCTTTCCGAAAACATTGTCTTACATTATGGACGCTGAAAGCATTCACCCTCGTATACTCGTATATGAGTAGTGCGTACTTGCATTTGAAACTTTTTTGCCTAAAGTGAATTTCTATACTTATCGTTGCGTGTACTTAAAATTATCGTAAGTATGCTAAAAGAAATGAATATTTTTTATTGGAATGTGAAGTTTTACCTCACACAATCCTGTTGCTTGCAAAATAGGTCTTGATAGGATGCAAGATCGTTAAATTGCGCAGTTTACTATACTTATCAGCTACAAGAAATATATACGTCAGAATCCTCACAACATTGCAAATGACAATGACGTACTTTTCAACAGCACCGTTACTGATTCGGTTCCTACTTCTTCCCCACAAAAATAAAAGAAATACAGAATTATACTATTGCACATCTATGTACTTTTCGTTTTAATAGAAAGTTAAAAGAAAACAAATATTTGAATTAGTACCATATTATGGCTTTCTTAAACAATAAAAAAGATATATTTGCATTTGCACAAGTAACAAAAATGAATGGAAACACTTCGAATGTTAGATAACAATGGAGTATATTTCATGAGGATTTTGACTTGAGATCGCCACTTTTATTTCCATAAAAGTATTTAGATACATTGGATACAAAAATCTTCTTTGACATGGGTAGGTCATATTACAATACTATTTTTATATTTTATTTAATAAAACTACTCTGCATTATGGATATCAATGTGCTTTTGGTCCACTATAAATAAATAATTGTATTGCTGTTCAGTATTTCGAACGATGAAATCAAGCATTTAATTACGAATTACGAAAATGTTGAATACATGCAAATAAAGGAAAACGAAAGTAAGGACGAAGAAACAGGAACAAAAATAGCTCAGAAATTTACCTGCTATAAATTTATCTATTCTGAAATAGTTTAGCACGGTCATCCTTCAATTATTGCTTGCTGGCGGAATCAGCCCCGACTGTGGACCGGAGTTGCATTCGTGTAAATACGGTCTTAGTAGGGCACTGCAGTAGGACTCCAGCAAAAAAACAGATGACAGGGAATGTCCAGACTTTCCAGAGTATTATATCAATGGAACCTTCGCAAAATTTCGATAACGTCTTGAAGGTGTCGCTTTTGGAATTTTCGAAGGGGGTATAAATAGGCAGACAGAGAAAGCGCGGGCAGTTTTGAATACCGGTTAGCAACTGAGTAAACAGAACAAAAGGCTTAGTAAGGCAGGTGTTTTTAGAGCTAGTATGTACAGTACGGTGATTTAGTGAAGTAGTAGCGTTAAAACAATAGTGTTTTGAACTAGTCATGTTTAGTGTATATTTCATACAAATATTTTAAATAAAGAAAGTTACTCAGAATCTCGCAGTTTTTGAACTCGTAATCATACCAGCTGGGGTCAGGAAGTGGATTGCGGATTGTTTTGTAACCCGGACGGACAGGATATGGAAAGTTTTAGAATGGAAGAATGCCCGAAAGCATAGGAAGGTCCGACATTACCAACAGTCAGTTGATGCAAAGTCAAGTCAGCCAACTGGGAATTAAGGTACTTGCCAATGACAGGAAGCCAATCTACCAACATAGATGTACAACTACAGCAGCTGATGCAAATAATTCAAGACGTGAAATAGGAAATCAAAACAGGCCAAGAAAAGATGAAAACTGAACTGAAGAATAAACCAACGGCAACTAAAAAGAAAATGTAAAATGTAAACTTACTTGAGTTCCTTCTTTATTGCGACCGCACTCAAAGCAACTAAGGAAAACGTGAAAACAGGCCAAGAGCAAATGAGAACAGCTCAATAGGAGACCAAGAATGAAACAGTAAATGCTGTACAACTTAAAACTGAAGTAGAGGAAATTAAAGAGAATCGGTGTATGATTGAAGAAAAAGTCAGTGAGATCAGGGAAAGAGTCGATCGTGTCGAAGAGACATTTGTAAATATAATCCGGACAATGAAAATTGATATACAAAATACAAGATCAGTTTGAGGCAACGGGGATGCGAACAGCTGGAACGATCAAGAGAAATCTACGGCTCTGGTGATTGGCCTACGTGGATCTACATTGAATTTGCTTTGCTTGTTACATGCTGCCGACAAAGGAGATTACCACAAGCTGTCTGCTGATTTGGAGCCACATTTTGGAGAACAGCACCTACAATAGCCGATTTGTGCGTAGCCAAGGACTCGAAAGCAAATAGTAGGCGACTTCGAGGCAGCGGTCAGAAGACTAATACACATAGCATATCCAACACTTCCCCTGAGCTTCTGGAAGAAATGGGACGCGAAATATCATTGATGGCGTCGGGTCAATTAAATCCATGTGAAAAAAATCACAAACTGATGAAACAGTGCAAAGGCACAGTCAATGTAAGGAGGGTCACCATCAAGAAGAACGAAGAATGGATCGCCAAAGGCTTCCGGAAGACCCAACTACGAGAGAGGTGAAAAGAAGGGAACAGGCCACGACCCGGATGGGAGGAAGTGTCCTCGGAAAATCCGACCCTAAAGGCGATGTTGGATGGAGAACGGCCTACTGAAGAGAGTTTGGGAGTAAGTACCAAAATATTGGAAGAGGTACATGGAAAAGCATCGGATGGCTACCTGGGAGTGAACAGAACTTTGGCAAAGGTACGTGAACGTTTCTGCTGGCTGGCTTGTCGCGAAGATGTAAAGAAATGGTGCTACAAGCGTGCAAACTGCGCAGCTACAAATGGTACATCTTCGACACGACTTAGGAAAGGGACGAAGCAGTACAACGTGGGATCTCATTTTTTTGTTTCCTTTGAAGTTCTGGGGTAACCTGGTGCTTTGCTAATAAACACAAGACAAATTATTTAGAACATCCAAACTTATTATCTATCGCCACTATATGCTTCTAGCAAAAAAGATTAACCGGTTTCTGCTAAAATTTTTTATTTTGTTGTCATGCTAACTATTATATGTACTTGTAAAGTACTTCTTTTTTTAATAATAATTAGGTACAACGCAACTCATTAAAAGAAACTTACACATTATTTATTTGCAAGCTTTACGCGTTACCTGTACCACAATGTACATGCCTATTAAGAGTTTCTTTACATACAACTGTTACACTTTTTAAATAATAATTGCAACTTATTATTCTAATACTTACGCCTACCGCAATAAATCCAATTCCGGAGAATATATTAACAATTACTCTTCTGTAAACAATTACTATTAATGACCAGTGAGACAAAGTTAAGTTGCTTAGCGCAAATTAGACACTAGTCCAACAAGCATTTCATCAAAAACCTACATTATGAAATAGATTCAACCAGCCGTTTTCAGTTAGGTACTGATTTATTTAGTTTTTCGTGTATAGTTTACTGTGTTTGATAGTCTGTTGCTTTGTGCAGGCAACGATTGTAAAAGGTAACAAAAGACATTGGATTTTATGTAAATGTAATAGATGAAAAACGAAATTAGTACACAAATGCCATGAGAGAATATAAATCGTTCCGTTATCATATTTAGCAACTAATAACGTTAACAATTTTTGTATATAGTAATAGTAATAAATTTATATTAATAGTTATACGTATAAACAACAGACTACTTATGTGTTCTATAACTATGAAAAGTCTGCATAAGAACTTTTTTCTTTCAAACTATCAATGAAATAGATATATTCACAATTTTTTATAATAGCGCTAAGGGCAAGTGAAAATGGCCTTGATTACATATCACGTACTTTCACTAAGAGCTAAATCGTGTTCGGAAAATCTATATGCGAGCTCTTGCTAAACTTCGCATGTTACGGACAGGTTCCTTAGCCCCTGGCCTTGTTTCCTCGGGGGACAATCCAGGTAGCGCGGAAGTGCAGGTTTAATATGAACGATACTGTTAAAGCTGGGTTGATACCCCTCCTGGGATAGTGTAACAATCCATTAGCTTTGAAGCTGCGCTCAGATTTTGTCCATAATGTCGCTGAAGGTGAAGTTTATCAAGTGTTTACGTGCCTTTACGTTCATTCTATGATGGACCCGCCCTCCTTTGCTCCACATTTCGCGCGCCATCGGGTAGAAGCAAGAAAGATTTTGTAGCGTAATCGTCCTTATTGTGTTTGTGTGTACCAGGATAGAGGCTTAGGATTTAGACACTGCATCAAAGTTTACAATTTCGTTTGTCTTCAGCCTTATTTTAGGGTACACACTGATTTTGGATAAGATTAAAAATTATCCAGTATTTCATCTGGTTTGTAAATCGCCTCACACTTTTTGTATTTTGTATATTTGTATTTTGGGAGTAGGCGAATTGGGTCCCGGCCGATGCAGCTATACTAATCTGCAATGCGAGTTGGGTCCCAAACACAGGCGAGTTGGGTCCCAGTAAGCCGTAGTGTTATAAAAAATATTTTCTTAAAAATTCCATAATACTAGTATTCCACAAAAAAATCGTTAAAGGGGTGCTATACTTCACCCTCTCCTGGTAAACTTAAAACATGAATATGTGTAGCAGAAAGATAGTTGGTGAATGTTACTAGTGTGCCAAAATTCGCTTGGATTTATAAATTTCTTTTAGAAACAACTAAAAATTCCTATCCCATTCATTTTTCAAGATTTTCAACTTCCCGCTTTAAATAAGCCAAGAAACTTTAAAATTCACTTTTAGCTGAATCACCCTGCATAATATTTCATATTTACTTGTGTTTAGGCATAAAGAATAATGCAAACCTTAAGATGTAAATATATAACACTTCTGTACTGTACAATACAAGTTAATGATTTACACTAAAGCTTTGCCGTTTTAGCGTTGTATGATATTGTTTTCACCATTTGATTTTAAATAAATTTTAACGCTTTTCTTTAATTGTTTACTAAATATCACGTAAGCATGTTTGACAATTGTCATTTGTTTAGTTCGTAATTTAAAAATAGTTTTCAAAATTTGAACTTTCTTTTTTCGAACAGTCGCGAGCAAAACAATATGTATTGTTTTCATACACTGATTTAATATCTTACAGCATTAAAAACCGATAGAAAAAGATTTAGACTTATCTAACAAGGTACTCAGTAGAACTTACTCTCTTTCTTAATAAATGCCTTGCACACAGTGTTTTCATTTGTACACATCCATCTTTTTAGGGCCCCTCGTTTCGTTCATTCATGAAAGCCGATCTTGAACTCATTTATAGCATAAGTTCTTTACCCTTTTTATTTACTTCACAACTGAAACTGGAAATTACTTTGATCATTTGTCTTAGTCCAAGTGTTGCACATTTTATAAATGGGCGGATAAATTGTAAACTCATAACCAACAAATGACAAAATATCAGGAACAGGAGATTTCGAGAAATATAATATTCTCAGTGATAAACCCGTGTAATTGCTTTATTGGGAGAACCAGTGGGACCCAACTCGCATAGAACCTTTTCTAGCTACCAGGTATACATGAGATTAGTGGGACCGAGCTGGTACCTTTCCTGTATTTTTGTATTTTGCATAACAGATCTACATACAAAGATAATATAATAACAAAGGGAACACAAAACTAATGATAAACATGTTTAGTTTTTTATTTGGATTGGATTAATAGTTTCAAAGTTAGAGCACATTGAAATTTTTTTTCAAAAATTAAAAAAAGAATAATTTTTGTAATAAAACCAAAATTATTTTTTCATCCCTGTATTTTTTTTTCATTTTACGAGGAGACTGTTTTCCAATGCAAACTTTGAACGCATCTAGAGAATGACCGCTTGTAAATGAAAACATGTACCACTGATTTTTATAGAGAATTTAATGCCCTACATTGTCGGTCCTCTACATTTCCCCCTATCTGCAAAACTATTGCGCGATACGACCTATTTGGGCGTTTTTACTTTTTTAACATCCGAGCGCTTTAGTTCCTGACAACTTGTTATTCCGCACCGAACTCACTAAGCTTTACTTTCGATTAATTATAAAAATTCGATTCCTGATTTGTTGGACTATTATTAAAAAGCGTTTATGATAAATACAGTCATAAACTAATCAATGTGATATGCATTACTTTTCCTAACAAGTTTTGTTTTGGGGTTGCGTTGCATGCAGTCACCGGCATTCTTTTTTCATGCATATCACGCGTAATCATACAAGGTTCTAGCATATACTGAATGGACTTTTGACATACCTAAAGAACCCTAAGGACATAGGATATTTGGAAAGCTAGCACTATAAGGTGAAAAACCTCTGGTGTCTACGTACGTCAGATATATCCATTAACTTACAGAAGTTGCTTATTTTATATTATAACCTTTAATTTTTAGTAGAAAGTTATTCCGGGTTTGATACCATAGCCGTAGATTTTGCTCTTAACTTTTCGCCGATCATACTTCTTTAGAAGAAATCTGACTGCTGCATTCATCAGTTGTCTTCTCTTATCTAGTAACTGTTCCATGTGACTGGTTACGTGTTTGCCCAAGCATATCGGTTCCAGTACCATCTTAAAAATTCTGCTGAAACAATAGCATTCTTCTGTGTTAAAATTGTTGGGCTTCTTCATTATCTCCAAAGATTCTCTCACAATCTGCTGATGGTAATGACTGTTTGTTGCGAGAGTCCTTACGTTGTCGTACTCGATTGTGTTTTTTGCCTCCCGCTACGTGTTCGACTGGTTCGGCTATCGCAGGTCTATGTGTCCATATGGTGCATCTCGCTGGTCTTTCTTTATGCGACATTGTATCCTGAAACCAATTTGCCAGATATAGACTTTTTCGCACTGACGAATTCCTATCATTTGCACTGCGTTGTATCACACTGCGATTTTCTGCAGTATTTTCTTCAGTTTATCCCCGGAGACGTGTGGTCAAGCATATAAGGATATGACAATTGATAAATTAACCAGTCAGATTCCTTCCGAAGAAGCCGACGATATGATCGGCGAAACGAGTAAATCCTACGACCACGCCATTAAACCCGGAAAAACTTTCTATGATGAACAACGGCCGTGAAAACCTTTTATTTTGTTGTGCGACCGATATTAACAATATATTAGGCGTATAAAATCAAGAATTAGTTCAGTATTGGGACCATAAGGAATGTCATCATCATTCGTTACTAAAAATTTAGCTGAAATGTAAATATCAGTTTATTCTGAAGTACAGTCATTTTAAGTTATGGTATTGGGAATACGAGAATCTTCAAATGAAATCAAAAAACCGCTGCTAATTGAATCAATACTTCCACATCCAATTGTCTAAATGTCATTTACGTTTTTGTTTCTTATACTATACGATTAGTAATCATGTTTTTTAGCATTTTTTCTCTACACATTTTTTCTAAGACAAACAGTCCTCGTGATATTAGCAAAAATATATAAATTTTAAAATCGGTTTTTTCCAAATAACTAGAAAATTGTTAACTTAACAAAAAATTACAAGAGTGCTTTCTGTACAGAAATTTGATTTTCTACATGATAACAAATTTTTTAAAAAATCGTACTAGCAGGGTCCAAAACAGGTTTTTTGGAAAATTTTCCAAAATGTCAAAATTTTGTATAAATTTTCTAAGACACTTTTTGTGAGAAATTTTATTTCCTATCTGAAGATATTTTTATTTTTTGAATATATTAAATATATTCGGAGATATTTAGGAAAAACCGTTTTCTTTAAGTAACGCTTGTTTGCTAATATCTTCTAAATAATTTGCTGCACCAAAAATTTACAAGGGCGAATAATACTCGCATACTAAAACGAGAAAAAAATAAAATTTGCAAAAAGGGTAGTTACTCCCCAATTTCACTCCCTTCCCGATACCCTACTTACCTTACAAACAATAGGTGGCTTTGGGTAGTTGACATTTATACGTTTGCCAAATTTCAAGTTCATATATTAAGTCTTTCGAAATTTATCGTGTACACAAACAAAACCACACACAGACAAGAAAATTTTTTTTGCTCAAATTTTGGTTTTTTGCGTTTTCTACCATTATAAAGCGAATGAGCAAAAAAAATTTTGAAAATTTTTTTCACGATACAATACTTCCCATCCGTTGGATGTGGAAGTAAAAGAGATATTTAAATCTGTTCATGCTGTTTAAATTGTTTTTCCATCACTTACTTCTAAGCTAACATGCAAAAATGACATTTTAAAGACACTTTCAAATGTTGAAATAGGTATGTTACGAATAACAAAAGCTGCAAGAACCAGCCTAAGTTAAACGTATGTCTTACCATAATTTAATAATCACTATCCGCATATCAGAAATCCAAAATTTTCCTCATCAGCTTAGTGAAAATGTGCTTGCATAATCTGCTGAAGCTTTAAAAGCTCTTGAAAAATTAATAACCGTCAACTAGTGGCTGGAAGTAAGCGGTCCCTCGGTACACGGCGGATCAACCATAAATAGCATGATTTATTAATTTTCTAGCTAACTTTAGTACTTCGGTGTAACAACGGATGTAATCATTTTATTGTACAGCCTGGATAACTGCTGCTTTAATTCAGCTGACAGCTTATTTACCGTGACAAAATTAATGTCTTGCATAATGTTCATTTTGCAGCTACACTCCCACATTTTAATTTCATTCGGAGCATCATAAAGTTCATTTCGAGAGGCTACCTAATTACTGCACTAAATTTTCTTTTAAATTAACGCTACACGAATAAACCTCCTAAAGCGGAGTTCATTTTCTCGTAATATAGTCATAAAGAGTGCATTCAATGCTAACAGGACGTGAAGGGGATATTGTATTCGTAAAGGTAGTTGTAATTCTATTTACAATCGTTCAAGTTGCTATACTTTTGGTGTAGTAAGACAGCAAGAAGCTAATTTTCAATTGTTTCATGTTTAGATTCAACGTTGTAATAGAAAACGAGCTACAGAAATGAAATTACTCGTAAATAGTCACCTTGCATGTATATTTGAAATGCATAAGACGATTCTTTAAAAATCACCATCCTATCATCACAACAATAAAGAACATTGAACGTATTAAAATTAGTCGCCGATCTCAAAAAGATCAACAAGCAGTGTAGATTCTGCAACTTCGACGCGCTAAAAAAGAGAAAGAGGAAAGCTCCAGCGCTTTGGAAACATTACTTTTGGATTAGTCCTCGTATGTTATTAGTTCTTTCCAGAACAACATCCACCATTCCTCTCTTAGTTCTCTCAATTTTCAGTTACTGGTTTTAACCATATAAACCAGCTTTATCTTGAAATCTTGGTCTTTTGGGGTTAGACGCGTCGGTTTTGGTTATATGGTACGTATCGACAGGAATATGGAATATGGCATAAACTTAATGCAAAAACCACCTAAGAGCTCAACCAAATCCTAATTACGAGAGGACTTTTTTTACTTTTTCGTCTGCTGATATGTAGCATCTGATCATTTTCTCCTACCATTGGAAAGATATGACATTGTATATTAATATCATTATCTGCTTAAGTTGCCTGTGAGGTTCATGCCACCCGGTTGGCCGGCTCACAAATCGCGGCTGCACTTGGACGACGGCAGGGATTTGGAGGTACTGTAGCAGCCTCATATTGTGCCTCTTGTGGGTACGAGTCTCTTCTTCGTCGTAATCTAGCAGATTAGGGGTTTACGTGGACGTCCGCTTTGAGGAATGCCTTGTTTCCAAGATGAATTCCTGGATCCTAAGAACTTCGAGATCCCTGTGTATCTGGGAATTCCTGACGAACCAGGGAGTATCGACGGCCGTATGAAAAACCTTGTTCTGGGTAGCTTGGAGACGTTTGATGTGTTTAGCGGATGCATAACCCCAGGTACCACATCCGTATGCCATCATCGTCCAAAATATCGTCTTGTAGAGCTTGGTGTCGCTGCTCAACTTGCTATTGCGGCTTACCAGACAATACAGGCTAGTCAGTGTGGCCGTCATCTTGTTGCCTTGGTCTGCAATATGCGATTTCCACAGCAGTTTCCTGTCAATAGCGATGCCCAGGTACTTGACTTCTTGTTTCAACGGGATGTTGCGATCGAAAACCTCTGTTTCGATCGGGCTGATTCCTTTTTTTACTCAGAAACAAAGCAAAGCCTTTTCTGCTTTGACTCTTATTCTCCATCAGGGAAAACCAATCTTCTAAATCATCGGCGGCTTTCTGATGACTTTGAGTGATCAGACGTGGATTAGCTGATCTGGTGAAGATGGCGGTGTCGTACGCGTAAAGAGCAAGTTCTGTTGCTTCTGTTTTCCAAATATCCCTCGTGAATGCGGAGAACAGCAGCGGAAATAACGTCGAGCGTAGTGAAACCCCTGATGTGACGATGCGCATCGGTAATCTTGTGTCGCCGAGCTTCACACGGAAGTGACTGTCCCTCAGGAAGGATGACGTCAGACAGACCAGTCCTGTTGGGATGGAGGCATGTCATACCTTGAGTATCAATCTGAAGCTTTCGACATGTCCAGAAAGGCAGCTCCGATTGACTCTTTGACCTTGAAGCTCTCAGTGGCGTACTCGACAAGCCTGCTTGTTCGGTGTCAGTTAACGCTGCTTTCGCTCTGATGGGATCTCCTTGAGAGCCCTGTTGGAGATGCCGTCGGGTTGCGGTGCCCTCTTCACGTTGGCTCTTTGGTTAAGCTTCTTAATGGGGTCGGGTGGTGGATGCGGATGGGATCCACGTTGTGTGCGGCGAATCTTGGCTTCCCAGCATTCACTTCTATGGTGTGAGATGGCCTCTTTCAACTGAGCGTGCAGTTGATTGTACTGCCTGCGATCTTTGGACTCTCTGATGAGCGCTCTAACGTTGTCCGGTAGAGGATACTCTCACGGCGGTTCACGCTTGGTGTGGGTGGGGTGTTCCAAGACGAAAGGAGTGACGTTGAGCCTTTTATGCATTAGGCGGTGAGAATGCTCAGGCTGTGGGGGCAAAAAAATGTGACAGTGGTTCCTGGTTCTTAATATCGGAGAAGTGATAGCCATCTTGGCGGTTCAGATCGTTCGGGTGTTTATGTTACAAATATGATGTATCAAAATTTGGTAACGTGTTCAGGTATCTTAGGTAACAGAAAGTACAAATAAAGCAGTTGTTAATGAATTGTCAAGCAAGCGTTTTCTTTTTCCCTGTTTTTTATAACAATTTACAAATCTCAATGTCTTCTCGGAATTTTTGAGAGGTGTAGTAAAGGGTTTTAGCTAGTACTGAAATATCAAATATAATATTGGAACCAATTTCATGTTAATGTTCAGCTACCCATGATTGGAGGAAAACACTGGATTGGATGCAGCATTGCACGCCGCATGAGCAATAAGGAATGCTGTATGGTCTAGATAGGTGATAAGGATTTGTTTTGTTTTTCGAAGACATATTTGTGATATTTTCAAAGGAAGTTGGAAGACTTTTTTAGGAACTTTTCCAATTCCATAAGTGACCTTAAGGAATTAATGTAGTTAATCTATAATTCGGTGGTCGAACTTACTGATACGTAAGTGTTGCAGTTCACTTTTAAATTTGCCTGCTTCAGAAATTAACTACGCGTCTTACAGAAAACATAATTTTTAACGGGGCCTGACAACACGTGTAAATCACAGCAGATTCTGCCCAATATTCTGTAATAATAAAAGGTTTTTGCCAAACAAAAGCATTGGTGCTTGTTTATCACTGCAGCTTATAAGGGTATAGAATGAAGTATTCCACTTCCATAGGAAATAAGTGACGTAAGTCAATTTCCCACTATTGTACATACATACTAGTAAGGCACTGTTGATCGGTGCAAGATGATAACACCACAGAGTAAACAAATACCTAACCAGAATACGCACTCGCTGTCAACATTCTATACTTTTTTAGCTCCAACGACCGCCATTTTGTCAGATATATAAATCTCAACTACCCAAAGCGATCTATTGTTTGTGAGGTAAGTAGGGTATCGGGAAGAAGGCGAAATTGGAGGGTAACTATCCTTTTTGCAAATTTTTATTTTTTTCGTTTTAGTATGTGATTAGTAGTATAACTGCGAGTATTATTAGCTCTTATAAATTTTCAGTACAGCAAACTGTTTAGAAGATATTAGCAAAAAAGGATCACTTAAAGAAAACGGCTTTTCCTAAATATCTTCGAATATATTTAATATATTCAAAAAATGAACCTGCCATCAGATAGGAAATAAAATTTCTCAAAAAAGTGTCTTAGAAAATTTATCCAAAATTTTGAGATTTTCGAAATATTTCCAAAAAACCTATTCTGGATAATTTTCGAGTTATTTGGAAAAAAACAATTTTAAAAATGTATGTATTTTTTGCTAATATCACGAGGACTGTTTTTCTTAGAAAAAATGTGTAGAGAGAAAGAATGCTCAAAACCTGATTACTAATCGTATAGTATAAGAAATAAAAACGTAAATGTCATTTTGACAATTAGATGTGGAAGTACTGATTTAATTTGCAGCTGTTTTTTTGATCACTTTCGAAACTTGTGGACAATATCGAAGGAAGTACTTGGCGTGTTTTTGTCAAGTGGCGTAAGTGGATGAAGCAAGTATGGTATGGCATGAGGCTTTAAACGCTTGTGTAAATCATTTAGAAAGATTTTCTCTTCAAAATGCACACTTCTATACCCTCTATGAAGATTTTCCACATATTTCATTAGGTCATCAGCACTACATGCTGTTACTCACTATTGTATTAAATATTAAGTCAAATTAAGCAGAACTATCATCCGCAACAACGAACCATTGAACATCATTAGGGAAAGCTAAAAAACGTACCTATTCACCTGTCAGCCGTCTCACTGCATTAAAGCACAAACACGTCATTGCTACAAATTATAACAATCGCCCAAAATGAGAAAATCATAGAAAACACGCCCGTAATCGTTTAATGGCGTTGAGCGGTTGACACTACTTATCAGTTAGTGTCAGTAATATGCAGCCTGAAACTTCGCGGACCCTTCCTCACACCCAGAGAACTTATTCTGGTTGTTTTATTTTTCTGTGGTTACACTTTGGCTTATTACGTGCGATGTGCACCTATCCTTCCTTGTCTAACTATATTTAAAATATAACCTCCAAACTTAAACTACAAGTTGTAGACTTAAACAAGACAACCTCTTAAAATGACGAGGTTGACACGATTTTCCGCTGAACGATTGCTGTCGTTACCGATATGGTAAGAGTAACCCGGGAAATCGTCTTTATGGTATTAAGCTTCCGATGAGAGTAATTGGATGCGTAATAACAGAGCAGATTGCTCAAGTCAACGTTACCTTTAGTTAAGCCGATTACATTTTTTCTTTCTTGGATTGAAACTGTAGTCGTTGACATATATGAAACCACTGTGAGACTAAATCCCTCGCAACCAATTCTCATGTGAGAAACACGTTTCGATGGCTATAATATTCACTGCTAACCAGTTATAAGAGTAGCATGCTGCAATAGTGTACAAGATACTAAAATTTTTAGCCTCATACGCGGTTACTCTTTCTTTGAATATTAATTTAAAAAAAAACATATAGGATTTTGAGGATTTACATTTACTAGGAAATTTTAGTGAAATTCCAAAACAGGCGGGTAATTTACAAATTTTAAATTTGTATATATGTTTTCATCAGGTTATATTTGAATTAATGATCTCTTAAATACGCAAAGTTGAATGCTTTGAAAGGTGCAATGTATACATATAACAATGAGGTCTTTTTAAAAAACAGGATTAAAGAACATGTTGCGAACATAAGCTCAAATAAAAGCACATGTTCTGATAAGCACTGTATCAAAAATAACATTGTTTATGTCAAAATTACACATAATCCCGTATTGTAAAAGAAAAGGTAAAAAACTAAGCCTTTATTACGTTTGCGGTATAAAATAGTACATCAGACAATAAATTTGACAAATACTCAGATAAGTTCAGTGCGCTTTGATTTTAGTGAAATTAAAGCGCATTTGTATCAGCTGTATTTAAAACACATGGCACCTACCCAGCCAATTTCCAACAAAGTTTGGTACACCATAACACCATATCTAAGAGTACAGTCTGATCACATTCACATATAATGGATTTTCAGTAGAAAAAATTATTGATTTAGGAAAATATAAAGAAAATACCAACGGCAATTAAACATATTTGAATTCTACTACTAATTTTGTAATTGGTAAATACATGCATGCCAGTTTGAAGTACCTACATTTCAATAAGTTAAAAGGTTAATTTAATAACAGTAGTTTCATTTTAACTTGCAAACATGGTGAAACTCATTGAAACCGAGGCATCTCGAAGTCCGAGCTTGCGTAATAGGTTTATAATTGAAGATCAAGCTTTTGATTTATTTACTAGGTTTATGGATAACTCTTTTAGGTATATCAACCACACAACCTGCTTTGGCAATAATATTAGTCAATTGTCGATTGTTCGAACAATAAAAATAACAAATACAAACCCTACAAAGTACACTCCACGAGTTAAATGAATAGGAGCCTGACAGAAGAATGCAGTTCTTTGCGTTAATGATGGACATAACCAATGATAATCCAAATTTTGCAAACATCTTATTTTCTCACAATGTCACTTTTTGCCTATATTTTATTATTTTCATTTTATTTGCTTACATAAAAGGAAGCAGTTAGGTCGAACCCGTCTTCCACTGTTTCCCTACAATTTAAACTCTACTCAAATTATTATTGGTATTATCTACTCMTCTCTGTGGAGAACGTATAATCTGAACGGTTGCCCACTTTTCCGTGGGCATTTAAAAATCAACAGTGGTCACAAACGACTATTTCTGTAAAGAATGCGGTTCTCAAGCATAATAACAAAATTACGTCTATGTCATATTGCCTGCGTCAGAACAATCTGTGAAAGTATTTTTGTTATTATGTTTGAGAACTGCACTCTTTGCAGAAATCGTTGTTAGGTACCTCTGTCGGTTTTAAACGCACACAGCAAAGTGGGCTACCGTTCAGATTATATGTTCCCTACAGAGACAAGTGAATAATACCAGATAAGCCAGATCTATGACGTGTTGTGTCTGAGTTGGTATTATAGCTGTTCTGAGGAGGCATTATAAGCCGAAACAGCTATCCAGAAATTGTTCTAACGCAAGTGGCATACTGACGTAATTTTGTTATTAAATTATTATTATTATTATTATTATTATTATTAAAACAACATACTATGTTACTTTCATCTTTCATGGCATCATTTCTGCATAAAGATATTCAGTTACCATTTTATTAAACTCAATCGAAAACGAATACAAAAATTGTAAATATTTGTTTAACAAAGATGGCGCAGTGTAAAAAACCCCTTCGAATTTTTTGTGGAGTGCAGAGGAATAGAAAAAGTATCTTTTCAAATGTTCACACTATGACTTTCAGATCACTTTGATAACAATAAAGAATAAAGATATAAGTCAGTTTTGAATGCAGTATGGGATATTACAGACAAATCTCATGCAAGCATTTTGTACTCTGCAGTTTGTGTGTTTTACTGACTAAGGAAGTTATATTTCTGTGCGCAATTCTCAATATGAAAGGACAGTAATGACTT
Source organism: Rhyzopertha dominica (assembly GCA_025024175.1). Taxonomy (NCBI): domain Eukaryota; kingdom Metazoa; phylum Arthropoda; class Insecta; order Coleoptera; family Bostrichidae; genus Rhyzopertha; species Rhyzopertha dominica. Next base: position 53,236,183 of record QCXZ01000003.1, read on the forward strand.
AACCAGTTTTATTTGACGGAATATAAACATTTTAGCGCTTGGTTTGAGCGTTTATACCCTACATAACAGACATGCTCATTAAAAGGTAAGGTAAGTTCCAAATCTTTCGCCACATTATGCCAGCTTTCATTGATATAATTAAATATATAAATATATAATTGAAAATTTTCCTGTATTAACAAGCGCCGTGGGGTCGTTTAAAAATGTATAAAGACAAAACACGGAATAAGAAATACAGCCAAACTGGCTATCCATTTCGGTACTCAATGCCTGTGAGAGACTAGGCTATTGCCAAGCTGTAGGTTTTCGATTTGAATATTTAATTTGATGTAAAAATCTATATAAATTGGCATTATAATTACCATCAAATTAATAAAAACCAATATTGATATCTACAGAACCCGCTTTTATAATGCTTATTGTGGTTTACTTGAAAACAGGATTTTATCAATCCATACAAAATAAATATCAGGTCAATTCAAGGATAAAAGAGCAAAAAATTGCTTGGCTGCCACTTAAAAAAAACAAAGAAAATATACTGCCGTGGAAATGCGTTGACATACCAAAACAAAAAGTAGTAAAATTGTTGAAAACATTTTACTGTACAATTCATATTTACATGAATAAGCTTATTCTATATACTTTTGACTAACCCTGTAGAACGCTTGATAGGTCCAACGACACAAAAAGAAATTCAAAAATTTTTCGTGTAAAAAGTTGTAGTTTTTTTAATTAAAAACGATTCGATGACGTCATATATTTTAAATAATTGAATGTGCATGTTCACTTAAAATGAAATAATAACTCAAAAAACAAAAGTGGACTTGTCCAAGCGTTTTTATCAATAGACATCACTAGTAATTTATTATTATTTATTGAATTGTGTCCACACATTTGATACACTCTGTGTATTAATGCAATGTAAAAGCTTATTACTACGGTTTGCTACTATCCTAAAAGCGTACGCACTAATTCGTATTCAAGTTGACTAAGCTAGATAAAAGAATCGACTCCAAAGTAAACAACTGCTACGGCAGCTTCTCAACATTTGTTTTGAAATATTTCCGCCATCAATCTCCTGTTTGAATTCCGCAATCTGCACCAATTTGTAAACAAAGCACGCTCTTACTCGTGAAACAAACTATAAGCACAGTTTGTACTGTTTACGGTTGTATAAAGAAGACATTAAACTCCTAACTCGAATCATAAAAACGATATTAAGCTGCCAAGATTAACGAATTACGAATGCAAATTTTATGTTCAAACGCATCAAGAACAGAAATGTTCTTGGCAGATTCCTTTTCGCCAGCAACCTCGCCGACCTACGTCACGAAATTTGTTTTTGGGTTGCTCCGCGGCTTAATTTCCGTTCATAAACACGACATAATGTAAAACAAACTAGTATGCATTCAGGCGGATAAGGTCTTAACCCTTCACAAAGTGATCCATTCAAATTAATGGGGTATTGAGATACCGACCTGTTCCTAGTTCGTGTTAGCATAGCATGTAAATGGGACTTGAATAAAGCTGCGCAGAAACTATTCAGGGGGTTTCATCAATTTAACTGACAGTGGTAAATCCGATTTAACTGTGCATATAACAGCATAAAGTTCAAACTACATAATTTAGTGGTATTTGTGGGGTCGTAGTATTATTTTAGGCGCATTTCTAGAGCTAATTCAAATACGAACCCGATGAATCTTTAGTTTAGTCGTTTAGTCATAACAACTTCTATTTTTATAAAGAACGGTCTCCTTTGGCCTTAGATTTACATTTTTTAAATGAACCGAATGAATATAATAACTATAAAGGGCGATTGTTTCTTGCATTACATTACGCTGAAGGACTTTTTTAAAGCTCATACCAACTGCTGATTGGCGCTGGTCAATAAGTGCCAACGTGCCATGGCGCTACCAGCAAAACTGTAGAAAAATATTTTTTAACAATCAAAAATTGAATTATAATGGAACTCAGAGTGGTTAAATTTGTGGGAACATCGGCGGAACTGCGGAACGCACCCACTCATAAACAGTTACCGCTTGCGCTCAGCAGCGGCAAACCGGCATTAGATCCAACTTCACGTTCGTGCCAGCTCTGAATTGGCACGGAATCGCGACAGTTTTTTATCTCCGCGGGAAGCAAGGGAATGCGAGGAGTACGCAGGTTTAAGTGGACGTTCATTCGTGCCAGTGAGTTGATTGCAGTGATTATAAATTTAAATTTAAAATCACTGGTCGATTGGCACGGATCAGCGTTGCCAACTAACCTTAATAATCGTACCAACCCCACAAAAATTATCGTATATAAGAAAATATTATCCTACACATAATATAATAAAAAAGTAGTATAATTTAACATTCTTTATTTAAACTTACTCAGTTATAAGAGAAGTCAGCACTTGTGGTGATGAGGTTAACGAGCGGGAAATGTGTCAGAGAAATCAGTTTAATTTTGACATTTGACTTGACATAGCAATCTATCAACACAACGCAAACATTGAGTGCCTTTGAAATGCTGTAGGCTGAAAAACAATTCCTAAATAATATTGACAATATTAATAAGCAAGTGATTGACAATTTTGCAAGCAGAAAAGAGCGCCGAATGGATTTTGTCTATCAGGCAATATAGAAACTTCATAGTGACTTAAGACCATTGAGGGGTGCGCGGGTACGAGGGGGAGATACAGTTTTCCTCCAAGTACATTGGCGTACTGTTATAAAAGGGTCAACAGTGAGATAATTTAACTTCCAACTAAAAACAAAAGCGGAGCGTACATCAATAATATTTCGAACAATCTTTCACTTAAAGCAAAGAAACATCTTTTGTACAACAAACACTAATTTAATTTCGTTATAAGCAGGAAAAAAGTTTTGGTTGAATGAAAGCATCAACAGAGTTCTAGCATTAGTAAACATTAATCAACACTTAACGAGAAAACGTTTGACATTCTTCACATAGAAATATAAGGAAAAAAATTCAGAAACGAAAATGAAATTTATTGTCAAATAAAAAGAAATACATAAAATCAAAATCCGCATCAGGCATCACTGAAGTACTTACTTCGAACACATCGGCTCTCTTCTTCTACCTACAAATATTTATTTTTAAAACGTCTACCACTAACAGTAATCATTTTCCATATGTATTAATCCTTCACTATCAACTTCATTACATTTTATAAAAGTATTCCTCCATAAAGTAACTAATTTCGCTAAATTTATCAAACGACGCCTATGACAACAAATATAAACATAACCTAAACAATGCTTACCGGTGAAATGATACGGTTTTCTCCTTAGAGCCCACGTTTTTGCATACTTGACACATCCACACCATTGCTTGAATTAATTTTTTATACGCCTTGTCCTTACACAGCTCGTAATAAACTCTTTTTAACCAAAAATTTACACCACACTACCATCAATACAGAACATTCTAAACACCAGTAGTTCTGTGGACCATCTAATGCGTGTGAAGCCGGGCAATCGCACGATGCATTGAGTATTGCTCTGGTCAACTGTACGTTTCAGTTTTCCTCCAATTCCACCTTAGAATGTGACTATTATGTTGGCTTCACTTGAAAATGTAAACAACCGACTCCAGACACCTCGATGCTTAAGACATATAATTGACGAACGCGTTGACAATACAGTGTAGGTTTTTAACGTGGTACCTAACTTATTTTGGATGAAAACTTGTGATACGAAAGTGATAGGTGAGTTACGTACATGTTTTATAAATTGGATATTTTAAACTACCATATTATAATTTATATCTTTAGTTTTATAATCTTTTGTAACATATCGACTTTTTGGCACTACCTTGCGATGCAGTCACGAACCGCTACTGCATTGAGCTTGTAAAAAATGCAAGTTACCTATAGGATAYTATCCACAATGAAATTATCAACGATTGTGAGGACGTGCTTAAGGCAGATATTATAAGAAAAATTATAGAAAAAACATAAGCTTATAGCGTTTTAGTGGACGTAACTTCTAATATTTTTGGAAGACACTAATTATTATGTTTGTCGGATTTCTTGAACTAAAAGATATGGATGCGCTATCTACTGTTCAGGCTATTAATGATTTTTAACAAAAGGAGAACTTAATCCAAAGAATAATTTTACATTATACGATTGTTCACAGATGTCGGGCAAAAGCGGTGGTGTAAAGTGTGCCCTAAACTTTACCAATTTTTTTTTCGGGAATAAAGTTTTGGAGAATCAAGTTATACATAATCTTTCCAGGGTCTACAAAAGAAGGTGCCGCGAGAAGCACAGAACAGAGTTTTTAAAGATGATTTTCGTGTAATGATGGAGGCCTAAGAATATTCACCTCGTGACGAGAATAGTGCGACTTGAAAAATTCCTTTGAGTTCCATGCCGCTGTTTCAAGACTTTTTAGGCCCAACTCCCATGACAAAATAAAAAAAGGCCGTCTTGGGCTGGATTCTTTTCACGAATTCCTTCACTTTAGATGACGTACTGTGGTTCATTTGAAAGCTTATGTTCAGCAATAGACACTTTGAAACCCTTTATCCATGAAAAAGGGCCATGGTGAACTGAATTTGTCCTCAGTTATTTAACATGTAAAAACCTATTAAACTGTCAAATCGAATTTCCATAATGATTTTAACTGATTATGTCAGCAGTAAGCAATAAACCACTTGCGTGTTCCTTGCCGTCTTCGTCCGTTAACAAATCATAAGTGACTTGATGCCTTTTTTAATTGAATACCTTTTGTAATCACCTAACCAGTGTCAGAACAGTTAAATAGGCTTGTTTAAATCAAAAGCTACCGAATATAAGTGGCAATATTACAACACAGTTACCTATTTGTGGTGCATACCTGTATAACAGCCTTGGCGTACATTGTACTGCAAAACAAAAGCATGCATACGAATGTATCGTATAATTAAGACACCTCTAATTCAAAACATATTCGATTATCATGAAGGGACTTGAGTGAAGCTTTCATTAAAATAGCCACTAAAAAGCCCCTCACGTCCATTACAATATGGACCCAACGGCAAGGCCAACATATATTAAACAAAACCCTTCATTTTGTATAAAAGCCTAACACAATAACAGTAATATGTATATTTACTTGCTAGCTATTAAAATACGTTTCAGTGCTGTAATCAATGTCTGTAAATACTTTTAATAATTTAACCCTTGTTTGAATGCTGAAAACCAGTTATACATAATATACTACAGGGTTTCTATAAATGATTCATGCATCCAGGGCGCTTGTGGAAATTATATATTAAATCAATTTGCCGCCTCTCAGGGAGGTGAACACAATTGTCGTGATCTATACTTGTCATCTGTCGATTGTTAAATTATTTTATKTGTTTCAATATGAWAAAATGCGTTGTATTTTCAACATTTATGCAATAATCAACTTTAAGGTTGCAGCATGCTCACATTTCAAAACTGTGAGGCGACACAGTTTCGTATAACTTTTAGGATTTGTACCGTATTTGTGAGGCTTTGGCTAGAGTAAGCCTGTTAATAATTATACTATGATAGATTGAAAGATGTTTTTTTAGCCTGCCGCAGTTGTAAAATTCACAAACTAAGTGTGGTAGTAACGTTAGCCGCAGTACACAAGCCTACTATACCAATAATTATTGATATTTCTTACCCTTAAAGAAAAACAGAACCGTAAATTGTTGGGAAATCTTTATAAAGCTATCAATTTCGTGACTGTAACTTGATCTGCAACCTTCATTAATGTTCAGTTAGCGCCGTACACATTATAGCTTGGCTGCAGTTATAAAAAAGCGGCACAAAGAATTCAGAAATCGACGCCGCCCACGTTGCATGAATCATTTATAGAAACCCTGTACAAGAAGAATGTAAGTATTAAAAATTCTCTCTGTTTGCACGTTTAGTAGGGTAGTGTGGGGCAGGTTCGTACATGGGGCACCTCCGGACATTTCAAATTTAGCGCTTCATTGTAATGTTATAGCAACGCCATCTGGTATCTAGTTTCTAAATGTACTATTATAATGTCGGACGAGTATGCAATCAAAACGGATAAAAAACAAATGAACAAATCGCTGTAGTGTGTTTTGCATGCTGCTGATGTTACTTGTTCGAGTGTATTGATAAGCTTGTAGGCTTGAAACAAACCAATTCAGGTAAGTTCCAACTACTTTAAGTGAAAGACCAGTTAATGCCGAACAACATAACCTCATAAAAATTGAATACTGACCAAGTAGTAAAAATCTCTTGTAAGTTTTGTGCAAAATGGCGATGTGGGGCACATTCAGACAAAATTGATGGGGCAGTTTCGGACAGGGTCCGAATGTGCCCCAACATCTTTGATACAAATGATCATTAACTGTTATTACAAAAAAACAATCGTGAATGCGTGGGACGGTTATTTAAATGTTATATTTATTTTAGGATGGTCAGAAATTACATCAGGAAGACTCATAGACCCGAAATTCCTGAATCTGTAATACAAAATGCGATAAAAAATGTATTAAATAGAACCATGTCTGTCCGCGAGGCTGCTAGTAATTTTGGCATACCAAAATCTACTTTACAGGACAGGTGTGCAAAAATGAAAAAAAGACAAAGCCAATTGACCGATTCCGGAAACGACAGCGATTCCTCAGAAGTAGAAGCGTCTCGTTCAAAATACGCCACACGTCAGGTATTTTCTGATTGATTTGAATTCTGAATTGAAGAATTAACTAAAGCTAGGAAATTGAAGTTAGAAAAGTCACAGGCTAAACAAAATCTGACTAATTTAGGTTTAGGCAGAAGAGCTATTAAAGCAGAAGTAAAGAAAGCAACGAAAAACAGTAAAAATGGAAGAAAGAAACGTAATAAAAGTGATACCACATCTTCAGACTCCGAAGGCGATGTTCTCGACAAGGTTATCAAGAAAAGTAAAAATGGTTGGGAGTCTGATTCCGATCTGGATATGAATTGCGAGAGTGATGAAGATATTGGAAAACTTTTAGATGAAAAAATCTCCTGTGAAGATTATTTGCTAGTTCGTTTTGCAACAAAAACAAGATCGTTGTATTATCTTGGGAAAGTAGAAGAAGTATGTGAAAACGAGGAATACGTAGACAAATTCCTTCGCAAAACTAATCACGGCTTTTGCTTTCCACAAAAGGAAGATATTTCCACGGTTTCCAGACAAGATATTGTGTGTAAACTTACAAAACCAAGGGTCCGACCAGGAACATCAAGAATGGCATCCTTTTTGCAGTTTAATGTAAATTTCTTTGCATATAATGTACAATAAACTGTTCTGAAGTCCTCTAGTTGTCATATGCTGTTTCTACTTTCATATTTCAGTATCGTCCGAAAGTGCCCCATGCATGTCCAAACCTACCCCACTATGGGGCAGTTTCGGACAAATGCAATACTTTACAAAACATTTTATCACACAAAAATTATGGGTTGTATAAGTGTATAAGCCTCAAAGGGTATGGTAAAATGATGTAGCTACATTTCGATACTAAATTCATACCTAAGAGTTCATTGTGCATAAAAATACAAAACCTTAAAATAAAGTGTCCGAAAGTGCCCCGCCCTACCCTACATGTATAGAAAATTGAAGTGATCATGCTAGAAAAGGTTTACCAGTCCATAAAAATTTAGGAACAAATTGTCTCATTCCAAAAAAAAAACAACAAAGTTATTTATTGAAATCAAAATCAACTAACAACGACTACACGATTTTGTCAAAAATAATATGTAACGCATACAGACACACAGAAAGGTCAAAGTAAATGTTCAATATGACCTCAAACATGCCTTAGAAATGTTCTATCCGCCACTAAAACTAATGGAGTATAGCTTACTAAAAAATTGCATTTCGTTACGAATTACCTCCTCTAGTTCATCGATAATATTTGGTCCACTGAAAAACCCGCATAAGAATTACATTCAAGGGGTAAGTTACGGGGATTGGTTAGTAATAGCAATATTTGGCTTCAATATTCGCAAACGATCCTCGCAAAATGGTACCTTATCATGCAGTTGGGAAGATCTTCTCGTTTTGGATAAAATATCCAAGTACAGTCGCTTATTCAAGGTATCTTGCATTGTTGCTGGACCTTCAATGCAATTTTTTTTAACCCACAACACCAGCCAAACCGACAACTTTGTATGGAAACAAATTCAAGTTCTTATTTTGCAGTATAGATCTCCTACATATGCATTCTGTTCTGCTGGAAATATGATAAGCATTTCTTATTATTTGGTTAAATTCATAATTTAATTAATTTAAAAAAATTAATTAATTTAAAACAATTTTATTTATTCAATTTCGTTTCCTCTTATATCATTTATTTGAAGGTTATGTTTGGTGTAATTTAGGAATATATTGTAAAACAAAAGGATCAGTTTGCTGCTTTATTACAACGTTTCGAAAACGGCCGTTTCCATCGTCGGGTTAAATTAAATTAATGCACTACCGCATTTGGAATTCTGCTCAATCATCATCATGATTACTTGAGCAAAATGCCTTTACATCATCTGGGGCTTTCTTACATTTAAAAAAACCGCTGCAAATTGAATCAATACTTCCACATCCAATTGTCAAAATGACATTTACGTTTTTATTTCTTATACTATACGATTAATAATCAAGTTTAGAGCATTTTTTTCTCTCTGCACATTTTTTCTAAGACAAACAGTCCTCGTGATATTAGCTAAATATATATAAATTTTTTAAAATCGTTTTTTTCAAATAATTGGAAAACTATTAACTTAAGAAAAAAATTACAATAGTGCTTTCTGATCAGAAATTTAACTTTCTATATAATACCAATTTAAATTTAAAAATCGTACGAACATGGTCGAAAATAGGTTTTTGGAAATATTTCGAAAACGTCAAAATTTTGGATAAATTTCCTAAGACACTTTTTTTGAGAAATTTTATTTCCTATCACAAGTTTGTCAATAATACATTGTAACTAAATGTAATTTCGGTTTATAATGCTTGTTAAGTAAAGCGCAGGAGTGCCAACTACTTAACCGTACACAGTAACACGGGATATTTTATTAAAACAATTTTCTACCGAACACTAAGCTCCCTGGCGCACGGTATATGTCATATAAGTTATGACAACATTAACTAAACATTACAATCGGTTGCCCAGTTCCTTAAAAGTCTGAAAATACATAGGAGACATTTTATTTGCTATTATATTCTATAGGATTTAATAAATGACAGTATCATAACTAATCGAAATAAGCAATGAACTATGAACGAATGGCGTTTATGCTGAATTCCCTTAATATGAACTTGTTATCGTCTATTATAAATACAGTTAGGCTAGGGTTGCCATACGTCCCGGTATACTGGGACATGTCACCAGCTTCATGAGCTCTGTCCCGGTGGCCCAGTTCCCACTAATGTCCCGGTATGTTGCGACCGTACCGAAGCATAGGTGAATCTACGAATCCTCATCTCTCCAAATTTAATGTATTTAGTATTTCAATCGCTTGAATGCATTTGAATTAAAAAGCTGAATGGAAAGAAGTTGCAAAACTAATGTATATAAAAAATTTTCTTACGAAACGAGATTATTATCCAGTTTGGAATGACAAATCCATGCATGATAAATTCTTCTTATATTTATATCAAAATGATATTAATGAACGAAATGAAAATTTTGTCATGCTAATAAGATCTATATACTGAATTTTCTTTTTGTTAGTTTCACAAAAAAGCGAAATTGACTTTCCTTCTATGCCGTCAGACTGGTAGTACTCCAAGGGGTAGGGAAGGGATTTCAGAATCTCCGCGCCTACCTCACCAGTCTCACTGTTGCCATTCAACCATCTGACACAAAAAACTTGTTCCAGGGTTCAAGAAGTTGATGGATCGTATTTTGAAAGCTTCACCGCTTTGGCATGGAAACAAGAAAATCAAAGGCAGAGCGCGTTGAAAGCCGCCGAAAGTGGTGCGACGGAACCTCCCCCACAGGAAGCCGAGTTGGGGATTACGCCAATCGACTACACCATGTCTCAGAGCGAAAAGGACAAGCTCTACGTGGAAATGCTGTACACAATAGCGAACACGGTAAGGTACTTCCACCGGGAATTCCAACGATTCTAATTAAGATTAACGAACGTCACAGTGACGTTGACTAATATGATCAAAGACCACAGGCGCAATTCTGACACAAAACTGTTAAAATGTCATTTTGGAGCTTTTTCTCCGCTACCATCTTTTAACGTACGAGCCTTGATAACAAGTGACGGACTAACAATTTGTGCAAACACAAGTTGAGTAGTATTCACAGTTTACCAACACGACACTGCCCCTTAGATACATTTATACAGGATGAGTAGGGAGGGATAGACAAACTCCTGACGTATAATACAGGGTGTCCCGTAAGAAACGCCAACAATCAGAACTCCGTTATTTATTGTCCGATTTTATTGTAACAAAACGTAAATTAAATAGCATCAAAAACACTACAAAACAGTAATATATTTTCTTCAGTTCTCATTAACGTCAAACGATAGTCCACTTTTTTATCTTAAATGGCAATATATACGGGTGTCTCTAAATTCGATGTCATAATTTCTAGTGCGTATTCCTGACGTGAAATCATGACAAAAAGTCTATATAAACATGTGTCCGAAAATGCTTCATTTTTGATATACAGAGTGTTGAAGTTAAAAACAAAATTTCGATTTCTTTTATTTTTTACAGAACGGTTTTTTGAATCTTAACGAATTTTGGGAGAATCTTATAATAGATCACGGCTAATAATCTGGCATACAACATTTTTTCATATCTGTAACAGAGGCGGCGTAGGGGGAGGGGCAGAAGGGTTTTCTCTTTGAAAAAAAGTTGTGTGTGAGATGTCAAAAAGCTCGTTACTATTTTCAGAATTATTATTGCATTTCGCTAGAACAAACCGCTTTCGAAAAAATCGACAAAACCTGAATTCCTACAGGTTGGCGTAAATAGACCAAAAATTAACTTTTTTTATTTTCCAAAGGAATTAACGTTTATTTGGCAACAATTTTTTTGAATTAATTGAACTATATCATGATAAATGGTCAGACACAATGACTACCACCATATCTAAACAGTGGCTGTAATTTGGAGGGGGCAAGAAGTCTTTTTTATAAAAATATTGTTTCCACGTTTTTTAAACCGTTTCAATAATTATAAAGACCAGTAAAATATAAAAAAGAAAAATTAAATTAATTAATTAATTAAATTAAACTAATTATTTTTTAATGCTAGATATGCAACTTGCATTTGGCGTTATTAAAAATCTTTAAAAAATGCAATTTCTTAATTTTACAACAATGACTTGTCTTAGCAGTATAAGAAGTAAATTTGTCTTCTTTTAATATTTTTAACTGATCTTCATAATTTTTGAAACAATTTAAAAATGTGGAAACAATCTTTTTATAAAAAATACTTCTTGCTCCCCCTCCCCAAATTGCCGTCACTGTTTAGATGTGGAGGTAATCCTTATGTCTGATCATTTGCAATGATATAGTTCAATTAATTTCAAAAAGTTGTTGCCATATAAACGTGAATTTCTTTGGAAAATAAAAAACGTTAATTTTTGGTCTATTTGCGCCAACCTGTAGGAATTCATATTTCTTCGATTTTCTCGAAAACGGTTCGTTCTACCGAAATGCAATAAGAGATCCTTTTTTGTACCTTATTTGTTGCTCTTTCTGAAAATACTAACGAGCTTTTTGACATTTCACACACAACTTTTTTTCAAAGAGAAAATCCCTCTGCCCCTCCCCCTACGCCGCCTCTGTTAAAGATATGAAAAAATCTTTTATGCCGGATTATTAGCCGTGATCTATTATAACATTCTGCCAAAATTCGTAGTTTCAAAAAACCGTTCTCTAAAAAATAAAAAAATTCGAAAATTTTTGTTTAACTTTAACATTCTGTACATCAAAAATGAAGCATTTTTGGACACATGTTTATATAAACTTTTCGTCATAAATTCACGTCAGGAATACGCAATAGAAATTATGACATCGAATTTAGAGACACCCTGTATATTCGGATTGGATTTTTTTCTGAATTGAACGATGTATGTCTATTCTTGATAAAGGATTATTAAAAAAATAATACGCTTAAGAATTTCACCCTTTTTCTATATTATTTACTATTAAATCTCCCAATGTATCATGAAGCATTTGAAATGTAATTATAATATAAAATAAAAAAGCAACATTAAAGAAAGACATGGACGGTTAGGAGAGCAACAGGCGATGTTCATGGACGGACGGAGTAGAAAAAAAAGTCAATGGCGGCATTTTTGAACATTTACTTATAAGAACGCTACAATTAAGAAACTGTTAAAATGTATGCAATTTTGTATTTGTTATTGTACTAAGCTATAACTTAAAAACATACATCGGACTAGGACATATGAGTTTTTTATATCATTGTCAGGAGTTTTGTGCGTTGCCCCAGCTCGCACTGTATAATTATAAATTCGAAAAATTAAAATATTAATATTAACTGTTGTTTTTAGAATTTTTCCTATAGTAGAAAGATCTGATCATATAAATAATAATAATAATAATAATAATAATAATAATAATAATAATAATAATATAAAATAATATAACCCACGGCAAAATATTTAAACTATAAGGAATGGTTTCGAAATTATTTGGACACGTATATGCTGCTGCAATTTTTTATCATAGGTTGCTTTGACTTTTAACATTTGATAGATTGTAAACCAGCGTTACAGTGTGTACACTTTCTTTGTTACATTGTTTATTGTGATACAAAGACGAAATACAAAAACATCAAAACCATTGTTTTGTTCTGAGTGGTGCATACTTTTGAGCTCCAATATATTTGTTTTTGTATATTGCAGAACGGAGAGGATCCATATCCTATTCCTAATCAATAGTATGACAGTATTTTTTAACATAAATGATAAAAAACAGTTTTTTTCATATTTATCTTTAGTAATTGACAGATAAATTCCATTAAGATCCTAAAAGAAAACGATTTTATTTCGGAGGGGAACATTTTACGATGTATCATTCGAAATTGTCAAAACAACCTTCTACCACAAGCAGCTCTCATGCTTAATTGTTAAATAGGGAAGAGGGGTGGAATAATACCTCAGTTTGAAGGCATTTTGAAGCCCTTTTTTAAAATGCGTAGGGAAAAACTATTATTCTTTCAAAAAAAAATTTTTTTACAGAATTCAATTCGTCTATTTTATTTTGTGAATTTTGAAACAATGAAAGTAATGCTTACGGCTGCGCATTAAAATCGATTAATCGATTCGATTTTTTTCAGCGAATCGTAGTATCGATTCGGCCAAGCAATTTAATCGATTTATCGATTGATTCGATTTGAGTCGATTTTCATCGAGATCGCATCGATCTGTGCCGATCTGAATCGATTTTCGGAGAATCAAAGAATTCAAACAATTGACCATCAATCAAACCTATAATAATAATTACCTACGTAAATAAATGCGCAGATGTGCAGTCGTGAAATCTTTATTGTACAAAACAAACTTTAATTTTTACAACATACGTGTTTTATGAACTGAAACATTTACACTTTACACTTTAATAGCGCTTGTGATAAATCTCAAGGGCAGGTTATTCAGAAACGTGATCGTACGAATTGATTTGAATCTATTCGAAGTGAATCGATTAATGGGTAAAATCAATACTGACGATGAATCGATTTTCGATTCACAAGTTGCTGAATCGCGCAGCTCTATTTGTGGACAATCGTGAATAATGATATTTCGTGCAGATTTTCGATACATGAAAGTAACATCACACAGAACTCCAAACAGCAATAGCAGCAATTTGGTCGTGTTTATATTTCCAATTCCTTACCGAGCCAGTCATTCTAAATTTTCCCATAAGCTTCAAGACTTGTTTTTTTTTTGTTTTTACTCCAATWTGTATCCTGTAGGAAGTACTGKCGATGGCACGATTTCCTAAAAACACCCAGTATACCATWGGTTTCAGTATCAACATTTCATTAACCTCTAAAAAATTCTTATATTTTTAACCTTAGTATTAGCTGCAAGCCAACAACAWAGCGTTTTAATCCATAACGTGTAGAAAAATATAGCAGCATATACATAGTTTATAGACGATATTATGTTTAAGTGATGCAAACTGCTAGTAAATAATTGCTTCTACACAGGCAACCTGACGTGTAGCCTGGAATCAGTTTTAACTAAATTACGAAAATACCTACATATACTCGTATATCACGTTTCGATATTGAGTTTTGGTAAGCCCTCGTTAAAGCTGTCCCCAGATGCGTTAAATGAATTCCTAATTTACAKAAACCCACGACATGAACTCTTTGACCTTTTAGCGACTAAAACCTCCGTAACTCTGGAATTAACAGGGCCCCATGAAGTTAGACAGTTATTTAACACCTGCACCCATTATAACATGGTTAACGGGAAACTCGGTAGGAGAGCCATGCGATACTGAAACAGAGAAAACATTTTAAAATAAAAAATATACGGAGGTTAAAAATGAAGATAAAAATCATGAAAACGTGCCGAGTTAGAAATTTAAATGAGAGAGTTTATCTTAGTATCAAGCAGTATTTCGCCTTAGGTTTACATTAATCTGAACATCTCTGCAAGGCACCGCAGAGCATAAAAGCTTCTTATTAACCTGATTTACAGAACGCATTGTTCTGCTTCGACTCATGTTTGTTCCCATGTTAAGGAAGACAGCCTACCCGGGACCATTTTGTTTGTACGGTAAAAATGCAGTCTGTCTAATTTCTTCTGCTGTTGTTTGCTAAAAAAGAACCGTTTTTTTTGCTTTATTTAGCCTTTGACATTATTTGCTGTTCTAAATTTTATCTCATCACAAAGAATAAATTTCCATTATAACTCAAATTTTTTGGAACTTAGACTTCTGCTATTGTATTTGACACAATTGTGAGACACTTACTGTTGTTTCGCTCCTCATTGTATTTAACTGCAAAAGAACAGTACATAATATACAGGGTGTTAGATTAACGGTGGATATCAGCCTTATCTCAACGCTGATCAAATTCTGATCTCTCTCATCAGAGACTGAAGTAATGGTTTTTTGAGTTCAATACTAAACCTTTCTATAAAAACCTGCCAGTTTCCTGACGTATGGAAGACAATACGATTGTGTCCGGTGCTCAAAGGTGGTGATGCAGCTGATGTTTGCAACTACAGGCCAATTGCTACATATATTGTCCAATTTCGCTAAGGTTTTCGAATTTATTATGCACACATTTATTTACGCTGCTGTTAGTAACGTTATATCCCAAGGCATCATGGTTTTACCCACAAACGGTTTACTGTTTGTCTGGTGTCTGGTGGTCTGGATGGCAGGTGCCAAATAGATACTATTTATATAGATTTTTCTAAAGACTTTGACCAAATAGATTATGGAATCTTACTCAATAAGGTTTATAATAATAATAATATTAATAATAATAACAATAATAGTAATAATAATAATAATAATAATAATAATAATAATTATTATTATTATTATTATTATTATTATTATTATTATTATTATTATTATTATTATTATTATTATTATTATTGACAACATAATAAACAGAAAACTGACACATTATGTTTGACAACTTAGCCGTAAATGTGTATAAATAAACTTAAAATTAGAGCAACAAAGCGCAAATTTTAAATACATTAATAGTAATAACAATAGCAACAAGAAAGAAAATTTAGATGGACGGATGCATCAAAGAAAACAGTATCTTGAATATAATGAATAATAAAAACTATGCCGGGGACATAGTTGAGGTGTGTTAGCTATTGTTGACCCAAGAGGAGTGTAGTTATATGTCTTTTGAAGGCGGGTGGCGGAAGCCTTTGGATGTCATGAGGGACAGAATTCCATATTTTATATATATTAAAAGTAAACGAGCGTTCAAATTTAGAAATAACATCAGGAGGCGCAGTAATGATGTCCTTTCTTCTGATATTAACATTGTGAACATCTGTACGAAAACTAATTCTGCAATATAGGTACGCTGGAGTGAACGTATTTATAATTCTGTAATACAAGCACGCCGCGTGAATCACCCTTCGGTTGCTCATGTTGAGCCAACCGATTTCCTTAAATTTATATGTAATACGCTGTCGACTTCTTATGCCGAAAATTAACCTAAGACATGAATTTTGTCTACGTTGAATTCTACTACGATCTACGGCATCCAGACAAGGTCCATACAAAACATCACAAAAATTAAATCTACTAAGGACCAATGATTCACAGAGCAGCTTCTTCAATTTGCCATCAAGTGCCCTGCGATTCTAATAAATAAGCTTTGAATTTCCAAATGCTTTTTTATCATTCTATTTACAAACTCCTTAAATCTTAACTTACGATCTATAGTGACACTGAGGTTTTTTATAAGACGTCACCATAGTTAAAGTTTGATTTTTTATTTTAATGTTGCCTTCCACTACACGTGTATAATTATTTAAAACTTTAGCTCTACCAAACAGCATGCAACGCGATTTGCTTTCATATAATTCTAAATGGTGTGCATTAGCTGTGACTGTCAATCTGCTAAGGTCTTCAACTATATTGGCAACGGCTATGGTAACATTTTCTGGAGGAAAACTGTGAGGTAACTGCGTATTATCAGCATATTCAAAACTAGTACAATGTTTCAAGCATCATTGGCTTTTATAAACATTTATTTTTGCTTATCCAGTCCTACTTTACAATTTTTTTGTTATGGTGGAAATAGATCCGAGGTACGTGCATCCACCTCCAGGGTTCCTCAGGGATCTAACCTAGGGCTTCTGCTCTTTCTTCTATTTATTAATGTCCTCCCGGCCTTTATAACAGGTTAGACCCTTGTCTATGCGGATGATTACAAACTTTACAGCATCGTTCGATCTGTTCAGCATTTCATGTATCTCCAGGACAATCATGTTAGAGTGAGGGAATGATGCGCAAATAAGCTCATGGTGAACATTTCCAAACGTAAGGTGGTCACCTTCACCGGTACCAAAAATCAATTTGTTTACGATTACCTATACCTTGGATAGCCTAGCCCTAGCACGTCCAGGTTCTGTTCGTGATCTAAGTATAATATTTGATCACGACTTGTCTTTTGTAAACCATATACAGACAGTTGTGTCGTCTTCTTACCAAATGCCTGGCTTTAGACTACGTAATTCTAAATGTTGTTATATTTCATATTTATTTATGCTGCTGTAGTATGGAAGCCTGTGTACACTGCTCACTCCGTTCCGCTATACAAAGAAAATTTCTAAAATATCTGTGATATAAGACATTTCATATCTAGAGCGTTTTCATAATAATATTCTGTTGTCTGAATTCGATAGCCCTTTCCTTGACTTGCGTAGAAAATGTATAGGTGCTTCTTTTTTGCATGGTTTTATGCACTACAATATTGACTATCCCGCGTTAACTGCGAAGTTTAATTTTACTGTACTTAGACTAAATTCTCATTCTTCGATCATCTTGTATTTTGATTTTTGACCGACCCCGTACAAATGCTTTCTTTAAATCTCCGATCTCTTTTATTTTCAGGGTATATAATACATAAGATATGTAATACATGCGATATTTTTGTAGGTACATCTAATAAAGAGCTTATAAATTGTGTTAAGCATAATTCCTGATTATATTTATTTGAGCATCACTTTTATGTATTAGATTCATTTTTGTTTTGTCGTGTAATTGGTATTATTACCGTTGGGCAATAAATTTTATTATTATTATTATCAAAAAATCTTAACCAAGCCCATTGTTAAGCTAAGCAACCAATATACGAGGCATGTTTTTTAAGTAAGTACCGTTTTGGAATTAAAAAAAGACGTGCAAAGATATCGCAATAATTTTATCTTACATGAAAGCCTATACCTTAATCTACTTTTCTACATAATTTCCGTGAATATTGAGGCACTTGTCATAACGTGGCACCAGTTTTTGAATACCCTCCTCATAAAATTCTGCCACCTGACTTGTTAACCACTGTATCACAAATGTTTCGACTTCGTTATCGTCTTGAAGACGCTGACCACCCAGTGCAGGAACAAATGATAGTCGCTGGGCGCCAGATCAGGACTGTATGGAGGATGATCTAGAGTTTCCCATTTCAAAGATTTGATGAGATCTTTGGTCCGATTAGCCACATGTGGACGGGCATTGTCATGCAGCAAAACGATACCCTTACTCAACTTGCCACGTCTTTTGTTCTGGATTGCACGACGCAGATTGTTCAATGTCTTACAACAAGACGCTGCATTGATTGTCTCATTACGAGGCAGAAACTCCGCTAGCAATACTCCTTTTCTGTCCCAAAAAACTGTGCACATGATTTTCCGGGCAGAAATTGTTTGCTTAAACTTCACTTTTTTGGGTGATGATGAATGTTGCCATTCCATGGATTGTTGTTTCGATTCTTGTGTGACGTAGGCCACCCATGTTTCGTCACCAGTAACAATTTGGTCTAAAAAATCTTCACCTTCGTTGTGGTACCGCTCAAGGAAAGTCAATGCACTGCCTAAACGTTGGGTTTTGTGCAAATCCGTCAACATTTTCGGAACCCAACGTGAACACAATTTCCGGTAATTCAAGTTCTCGGTCACAATGCGATACAAAACACTACGAGAATATTGAGGAAAGCAGTCGCACAATGATGAAATTGTAAAGCGTCTGTTTTCTCTCACCTTTTCGTTCACTTTCTGCACCAAATCTTCATTAACGACCGAAGGACGCCCACTCCGTTCTTCATCATGCACATTTGTGCGGCCATCTTTAAATGCTCTCACCCATTTCCTTACCATTCCATCACTCATAATGTTTTGTCCGTAAACTTCACAGATCTCACGATGAATATCGATCGGTTTTACGCCTTTAGCACTAAGAAATCGTATAACAGCCCGTACTTCACAATCGGCGGAACTCACGATTGTCGGAGGCATCTTAAACACTCAGTAAACAACGTATACAATGAAGAATCAAACTGTAATGGCGTCAGTGCGTAGACAAGAGATGTAGGTAACCAGCGCGCATGCGCGGAACGCCGACCGTAGCGCTGCGGCGGCGGAATCGCAAAACGGTACTTACTTAAAAAACATGCCTCGTACTACATTAAAAAGAAACGCATGTAACAGTCTAGAACGTACGAAAAAATATCTTAGCCTACTGCCTGTGGAACAGAACACCCCTTATAATCCTTTTTTTAATAATGCAAACTTCTGCGCCAGAAATGAGCGGTACTGCAGCAAATATATGTCGTTCCGTCTGACACTTCCTGAATATCACGACGTTTCACAATGCAGCATTAATATACACTTTTCACTTCCCCACAACCCCATTACGAGGGCACCCGGTTAACTATAATTAATTCCTGATTAACACAATGTCAACTCTTTGACCCTTTAGCATCTGAAACCCCCAACCCCAAGATTAACAAAACCGAGCGAATACTCACACTTTGCCCATTATAACGTGATTAAAAGCAAACGCGATTTGCGCGAATGTCGCGGCATGACACGTTATTCCCTTTGTGTTTCAGGTGGGAGCTCCGGCACCTGGAGGACAATACGCGCATTACAAGGAGGACCTCTATCTTTACGGTCAAAGAGCATTCGGGGTGCCGCCAGACCGACATTATAGGATGCTTCATATGGCGGGTGAGGAGAAGCCGCCGATTGTGGTCTTGACCGTTGTCGTAATGGAAGCTGAAGGGCTTGAAGCGAAGGACGCGAACGGTAAGTCGTTTTAAGGAAATGTGTTTGTGGCTTCTCGTGTTTGTAAAGGAGGGTTGCGTGAGAGAATTTCGATGTCAAAGCCAGTTTATGGAGTTCTCGCATAAAGGAGCCTAAATACGGGACCTGAATGTAACTCACTAAGGATAAGTCAAAGGTGATTTCGAAAGCGAAGTATAAATAAACACCTCGGAATAACATAAATATGAAGTGTTGTGGTAGATCAAAGTAAAGAAATAACGAATTCCGATGTGTTTATTTCACGTTTCGGTTAAATTTTGTAACAAGGAACAGCTAAATAACGTAGAGGAGTAAAGTAATCTGTAAATGCTTTGCAGTCACCTAATAGTGCTTAATCATATCTCTATCAGCACCAGTTTTGAATCCCCGCAATAGTTATAACTAATAGTTATAAATACATTCATCAAAACAGTAATAAATTTACTAGTAACAGACACCATCTACCAATTAAATAACAATACAAGAGACCTAAATTACATAACAAATATTCTTAGAACCACAATACATAAAAATGTACTAGAAACATTCTTCAAAACCCAAAAATACAAATTACAAAAACTATTTAATAACGTAAAATCAAAAAATCGCAAGAAAAATTATACTAGAAAGTGGATAAAAAATATATCAAACACAACGATTCCTAATGATATTATCCAAATACTAGAAATCACTAAACAAATTTCCATACACAACATTATAAGTAACGTAGAAAACCAAATACAACACCTCCTAACAGAACAGGCTAATAATACAATACGCAATAAACTAACGTATACATCAATAGCTTTCAAAAACAAAATAAAACAGAACGAGAACAGCCATCAGACTAAGACAACAAATAATATAATGAAAAAACTAAAACTTTCATCAAAATCAACCCACAAATTACTATACTAAAACCTGATAAGTCTAACATAACAGTAATTATGGATATACAAAATTATATGAACAAAAAATGCAAGATCTATTAAATGACAAAACAACATAATGTACAAGCGCCACACAACGTAAAAATAACACAATGATACAATGCTGGAAAAACAACAATATATATTAAACGAAACAGCATATAAACTTATAATACATAACGCATTAACACCCAATATTTAAGGACAACCAAAGATAACACCAACATACAATCTGGCAAAACAATTAAACAGTATCTTAAAAAACATTAAATAAAAACCAATTTTATATTAAAAACTCTCTTAAAAAACACAATTTCTAATATTTAGATTTCAAATACTTAATACGTAACTCTATACGTAATTTATTTACACAAAGATACCAATAACATTGAAAGAACCTATTATCACGAAAAATTAAAACAATATAATACAAATATCCCAAAAACATATACAACATATGTAGATGATCTGTTTTTATAATACCAGAAGACCAGAAGAGAAAACGAATGAAATTTTAAGTATATTTAATAGCTATCACCCAAAATTACAGTTTATAATTGAGACAAAAAAGTACAACAAAATTAACTATCTTGACTTTGCACTGATTAAAAAGAATACCAAAATTATCACAAAATGGTACTGAAAACCAACGGCATCAGGAAGATTCCTAAATTATCAGTCTAACCACCCCTATAAACAAAAATTATCTATCTTGAACAATATAATACACCAAATAATAAAATTAACTAGTCCAGAATTTAGAAATGAAATTTTATGTACAATAACTAAAATACTAAAAAATAACAATTACTTCACTAAGCTAATAAAAACTCCATAAAACAAAACAAACAGAAATTATATACAATAGCATTTAATACGAAAAACAGGAAAAAGTTACAAACGTAACATATTTTACTCTACCGTACATTCCACCCCTTACACGAAAAATAAAAAACATACTAAAGCCATATAGCATCTAAACTACATATAAACCAATAAACACAATTAAACATTTCCACACACCATTAATAACAAAAACATACACAATATATAATAACAATGTAAACAATGCAACAAACAATATAACGGGCTTCTATAAATGATTCGTTTGATTTCTGAATTCTTTATGCCGCCTTTTTGTAACTGCTGSCAAGCTACACTATGCACGGCGATAGTACTGGAGGTTGCAGATCAATGTCACCCAACAGCTCCGAAATGTGAGCTTTTTGCAACCTTAAAGTAATTATCCCACAATATACACTATAGACACTTTTCTCGTATTAAAATATATCAAATAATTCAAAAATCGACAGATGACAAGAATATGTCACTTTAATGAGAGTCAGCAAATTGATTTAATCTATAATTTCCACAAGCGCCCTGGATGCATGAATCGTTTATAGAAACCCTGTATAAGACAAACCGGACAATACCTAAAAACAGAATAGAACAACATAAAAGTAATAACAACTGCACTGTTTTGAAAAAACATCAAGAACTAACTAATCACACTTTTAACTTCGGTAACATCAAGATTATTGCTACATAACCAGATTAACGTAAAAGACAATTTTTGGAAATGACACATGTACAAAAAACATAAATAAATGTGTTAACGTCAGGATAGACAAGGACTGAGTAATACCTAAAACACTGTATTAATCGTAAATTGTAAATGTCACATTAATTTAATGTCAATTTGTCAATTATAGTATAAATAGTTCAATTTTTGAGCAAGATCTAAATAAAAGATAGAAAAGTTATATAAACACAAAGCTTATTTAATTGAATATAATTATAAACCTACAAAAATAAACAAGATTAATACTTATAATATGTCCAAAATTTTAAATACACGAAAGAAAAAAGCTTCTGTATTTAATACGAGAAATTAAATTAACTGCAAATCAAGAATTGTAAAAATGTTATTTTGTAAGATTTACTTTATAATCACCTCTTGTGGCGCAAGTTTTCAGCATTTCGACATTCAAATATTATATTAATTATTAATTAAGTAATACCCGCTACAATAATTAGCTTGCTGAAGGCGATTGACAAGTATTCTAACTCTCACATAACGCATTCAAAAGTTAGGATGTACGAATAACATAATTCATGCAGAAATGTTTTCATATTAAAACACTTTCGTATAACTGAAGAATGGTTCGTCCAATTTTAATTTTCTAAATCCGATTATGCAGATAATAAAAATGCCCTTCCCCTTGCGATATAGAATTTTTGTAAGTAATGAAAATACGAATTAAATATGTTTTATACCAGTAACTATTGTTAATGCCGTACTTCGCTTACATCAGGTAAATTATTTCGTACTATAATGACCACAAACCCACTAATTTGCAGCACGAATACTGTCTAACTATAACGAGGTACACATTATCTCCACAACCTGGTCATCTGCTAGATAACAATAATCTTGCGGTGCTGTCAACACAATACCACGATGTCCAATTAAATGCAAGGACAAGCATCAGGCAATTCGCAAACAAGCTTTAGCCTAGATTCCGTCCCTGCGGTATGAAATTTGAATACTCCAATGTAACATCGTGCTGCGGAAAGCTTTCTGGGTTTCTCTCTATGACGTTACTACTGAGAGAACCTGAGAGCAAAAGTACAGACTCACTGGGGGTTCACTCACTGGAAGGGATACTTCCAAATGATATTATAGACCGAGTTTAAGAGTTGATGTACATTACATAAATTCCGTGAAATGTAGCGCTACTGATAATGTGGCATATTATGGATCCATTTCACAGCATCTTGCAACGTTTTAATGTCAGGACTAAATTACTTATATATAAGCTTTCTCTTAGATCATTCTGGAGAAATATACGAACCTACACATATTAAATCGGAAATGTGTAAAACATATTACGGAAATTTTAAAGCTGCTTTGGAAAAGAAGGTATAGTCATGCAACTCTCTTACCGTTATTACAACCCGGCAATAAAATATATCTTTCATCTCGAACAGCAGGCGGCCCCTCACAAGTTACCACAAATAACCGGATTACCATAAATTTAGGTCCGATTTTTGGAAGATGGTTAAGCAGGGTCGGATTATTTAAAGTTCACTACCGGTCAAACCATATCTAGCATTTAGTCTTAGTATTTCTTTGCGCGAGAGAAGAGAAGCGAAAAATGTTCCATCCTTGGGAAAAAGCTGCTCCAAGTACCGCTCAGAATGAAGTTGCTGACGCTGACATGGACGTGCAAATTGAAGAAAACAAGAGGAATCGTCGTACCCAAGATGCTAAAGAAATCATAAAAAATGTATACAATTTTTTTATAAAAAAAAAGAGTGCAGTGCTCCTTTAAAAGTAACAAATGAAATGGTTGGTGTCCCCTACACGACTGTGAGAGATATTTTTGAAAATAAAGGCAATTCAAGAAAATCACACGATTCGGAGAAATTTCTAAATATATCAAAAGAGCTTGGGATAGAAATTAAAAAAATGATTTGCCAAATGTATAAGCAAAATAAAGTCTGAAATTAAAATTTTTGGAATTAGGATATGACATAAGTTATTGCGAATGGTGGTTCAGAAAATACTTGAGGAGCATTGGTTTTAATTATAGTACATTAAATCAACGTTTGTCCATAATGGAATCAACCCGACTAAAAAGAATGAGATGGGATTATATAAACGAAATCAGAAGGTACCGCCAAGAAAATCGTAATTCGTATATTTGGATAAAACGTGGTACGACACCCACGACTTGATAAAAAAAAGGTCTGACAGATGGGACAAATAACTGCGTTCTGCAAGCACCACCTTCGAGAGGAAAAAGAATTATAATTCTTCATGCAGGAGGAAGTGATGGATGGGTGGAAAGTAGCTTATTACTGTCAGCGAAACAGATCCAAAATTGTTATGCTGACTACCATTGCGACATGGACTCTGCACTTTTTGAAATTTGATTTCAGCAGCAGTTACTGCCAGGGCTACCACCAGGATCCGTTATAGTCATGGATAACGCGAATTAACATTCAAAATTAATAAACATGGCGCCAACATCAACTGCAAAAAATAGAAATAATTGATTACATGAAATAGAATAAAATTACAATTCCGGATGGAAAAGTTACCAAGAAAGATCTGTTGACAATAATAAAAAATTTCAACATACCTAAACAATATCGAGTTGATGAACTAGCGAAAGGACATGGACATATAGTTATGCGTTTGCCACCGTATTATTGCGTCCCAAACCCAATTGAATTAGTGTGGAGTATGCTTAAAAAAGGAATACTAAGAAACAATACATGTCCGCGTTTAATTTCGGGAGTTGTAGATTTAGTGCGTAGAGAGGTAAGTAGTATAACGAAAGAACCGTGGAAAAACTGTATTAAACATGTTATTGAAATTGAAAATAGCTATGTATCCCCAAATTTTAAAAATTTTATAATACATGTTAATAATGATGCTAGCAGTGATTCAGAATTTGACAGTAGTGATGATGATAATAATTAATAGATTTAAGTTATGTCGGTGTAAATTTGTTAGACTTTTTGGTAAAAATATAATAGATGTATCGAGTTATATTTTTTTGTATTTAGAGCTTTAAATAAAAATATATATTCTTATTATTTTCTTTTAAAATACTTGTATTTTATTAACATATTTAGTTATGTTAACCATTAACCGCATGTTTCCAATAGTTAAAAGATTGTAAGAATATTAAAATGTATTGTTTATAATTTTCGGCTAGCACAGCATTCAACATATTCACAGGCTATAAATATTACAGGAATGTTAAAAATCAAAATAAAAATATTTAGGAATGCGAGATTTTTCTTTGCATATTAAAAATGCTCAGATGTGCATGTTGTCTAGTTAGATTACAAATTTCATTATAACTAGATATACTTTGCTTGTGCAAAATAATGTTGCTACTCATCTAAAACTACGTACAATTCATTTTGGGACGTAAATAAAAACGATCGATATAAACCTCTTATTAACCGAATGATTAAAAACTACTTAGAATAATATACACTACACAAACAAAAAACGAGTTTTAAAACTGCTTAAAGCCGGCACTGGAAATTCGCAAAATCACAAAGAGAGGGTTTGATTTATGAGGGGTCGCGTGCCGTTCCAACTGTGCCTGTAGATGAAAGGTAAATAGTATTGCAGGGTTGTAAAAACGGTAAGAGAGTTGCATTACTATACTTCTGTCCAAATTCGTATAAACACTAAACATATAAGTTGTTAATTATAGTTATAGTTAGTTAGTTGAGTCAGAATTACTACAAAAGCATTGGATGGCGTTCAGTAGTGTTACAAAAATAAACTCTGATGTATAAAAGCCGCTTATTTGACTTGGAATCTGAACAGGCGTTTGTAGGTTGAATCACATTCGAAGTGCATCCAGTTCCTTGTCAAAGCTGGCAATACTTTTCAAGCATATATATAGGTATTGGTCTGTTAACCTGACCTATTATAATTATTAAATTATTATGAATAAATTCAGGCAATAATTACCTTTGATCACCAAATATTTAGCAACACACATGTTCGGAGTAATGTTATGAACCAATAAATGCATTAAATGTTAGCATAGGACACAGTAATATATCCAGTTTATACATATTTATCCTTGGGTATCGAAAAAAAGCATAAAGCCTAAACAAACAACGATTTGTGTACAGTATAACAGAAGTAAAATAAATTGCCAATGTTTGAAGCAAACATGCAGGKACMGTTGAAGGGGTTCAATATTGTAGTTAAATTTGCAAGTACGAAAGTGGAAGAGCTGTGTCACTTTGAAATTCTAGCAAAATTTCTAAACTGTAAACTTAATGTTCTACGCTCAACCACCTAGACGTTATTGTTATTGCAGTTGTTATACATTGCTAAATGGATTGAGTTTTTGAGAAAATAACAAATAGTAATCGTAAGATTGTATTTAGTCATTGAAAAAATGCAGTTATTTTAATGKCAACCCACACCTTTCAGTACTACAGGAATAAGTATAATTACATTTTCTAACCTGTTTAAATACTCGTAATTACTGAGTAGCTGGTTGCCAACTTAGACAGAAGTGTAATTATACTATTTAAAATCGACTCCTAGTACTAGGAGGTAGTCAGGGGTGCAACCAGAGGTACCGCCCTCATCTTTGTAGTTCAGATTAAGCGGCAAAACTCTGCGACCAGTAAGCGACAAGAAGAATCAATGTGAATTTGTGTGCCCCTCGCAACTCATTGAAACTTATACAGACAGATGGGTGGACCATGCAGGTATCAAACAAAAATGGCTTTTAACCCAAATTTATTATAAAAAATTCTAATGTTCCGTATACTTCAGTTCTCAACATGTTTATCAAAATTTTTGTAATTTCTCTTATGGATCGCTTATAAAAAATTACCTAAAATTTAAATAAGATTTAAATCTTCTAGAACATACCGATTTTATTAAAAAATATATCAAGTTTTTGACATTTATAGTAATTTTTACCAATTTGAATAAAAAGTGGGTTATGTAGTCCGTTCGAGTCCCATTTATCTTTCAGTACTATACACTTTTCGGATATACTCTTCAAGTCATACCTCTATTCAAAAATTTTCCGCTGAAACTATTTTTCTCATTTCTTCTAATATCTCGGAAACTATAAGTACTAGAAAAGCAAAACTTTATAGGACATCGATTCAATATTTGTTGACCCTAAAGGCTGTTTAAAAAAAAGTGTTAAATTGTATGGTTTCGAAAAAAATAGGGATGTGGAAATATTGTAACTTTTTGGTACTGTTTTTATTTTCAGCAATATAGAGGCAGAAGGGGCAAATTTATTCTTGGTAGAAGAATTTCAACAATCGGATCAACTATATAAAAATTTAAAAAGACAGTCCCCAAAACCGTTATCTTTTTAGGTGAGACCTCGATATTTAGGTGGAGAAAAGAGATCTTGGCGAGACAATATGCGTGGTTACCAACAACCAACGAAATGTGGAAGAGAAAAACGTGCATCATTGTTCATGCGCGAGGCAAAATGGGTTTTATACCGGATGCAGGACGGTATTTCGCAGGTGGCAAGACGTCAGACGTCTATTATGAAAACATGAACGCCGTTTTCTTGAAAAAATTGMTCTTAAAAAGAGCCACTTTTATCGTATTAAAATGCCGAAGAAGAAATCCCCAGTCAACTGGTTCATGGAGAAAAAAAAACGACATAATTATATGGCTTAATGAACACCGGCAGATATCTATTTAAAATCTGATTTGCTTTGGGGCAAATTGCAAATGGAAAATGATGTCGTTCGTGGAACACAGAATTTTTTTTTATTAATTCATTAGAACAAGAAAAAGTTATTGGTGAAATTAGGCTTCTAATTTTTACCGTTAATACTGAGGATAGTGAGGACGAGGATTCTGACTATTTCGAGGATTTTTAAAATATTATTTTGTATCTATTCTATTTATTTTGTATAAACATGATAAATATGTTGAAATAATTTTTAATAAAATTACAAAAACTTTGATAAACATGTTGAGATGCAATATGCGCAACGTTAGAATGTTTGTTTCCAAAGTGCTTCATACAATTTTAAACTCTTATAAAACAAAGATGAGGGCGGTAGCTCTGGTTGCACCCCTGATTACCTTCTAGCCCTAGGAGTCGATTTTATATAGTATAAATGAATAAATAAATATTTGAAGGTTTCAATACGCGCTTCATATTAATACCAATAATCAGTACGCAAAATGTTGGCACTTGCATAGGATTGGAGTTTTCAAAAAAAAAGAAAAATACATACTGTAAAATGTAAAAATCCATTCAGTCTTACACCATCTAGTCTAGAAAAACTTCAATTCACTCGCGAGGACACTAACTTCAACGGTTGAATAAAACTACAACCTCACGTCAAAAGATATATTGTTGTATATTAGCCGAACATATACATGTTGCTCTACCATTCACCATCTTCAGCGGGCCGCATCCAGAAAGATTGCTCTTGAAATAAATACTTAATTAAGTACTTAATACCTAATCTGATACACGGACGTGTCTTTTTATGTTGAAATATTCGCTACACAAAATTCTTGCCCTCCTCCTTAGTCCAAAGGCTGGTTACGCCCCTGTTAATATTGCGTAGAGTAGAATATAAAACCACAGGCGATCCTGATATTACGAGTAATCTTGTCAAAACACTAAGATATTTTGCAGTTTTCGTATGATTTGACTGATTTTGAATTGAAAAATAATTCCTCTCCTGTTATCGTTTGTACAAAACCACCGGATTTAACGCTAAACAAGCTAAAGCCCCTCAACGTGTTGACCATTGTAAAGACACTAGCTTTCAGGTTTCAGCGACCCGTACTGCATGCTGGGGATCCAGCCAATGGCTGCCCCGTCGTCACCCCAGCCAGTAACCCCGAGCCGCACGCTTTCGGACGCCTGCAGCGACAGCACGAACCACGAAAAGCTAAGGAAACACCACAGCTTCAAGCTGAGCTTCAAAAGGAAAGACGGCAGGATCAGGGAACAGAGGGACAGCTTGGGAGGCGCCCTGCCGGCCAAGTTCATCAGGGCGACGTCCGTCAAATCGCACACGCTCAACCCCAGGTGGAACGAGAAGTTCAGATTGTAAGTTTAATTAACAAAAGCATTCGACTTCTATATGCCAGAATTTCTTTCTGTATATTTTTAATGAATATTGTAATACTGACAAATTATTTTATAGTATATATAGTTTTTTACATAAATGCCATGAAAATATTTTGGTATTAGGATTATATTGTGAGCTATTATTTTAAAAGGACAGTATTTTGCATTAAATATATGTAAGAATCCTATATCAGAAACATTCTACTAAGTCCAAAACCACGAAAAGGCTGCCACGATTATATTCATTCCCTACTCATTTTGCACACACCAGAATGAATACAGAACATATTAGTTGATGTAGTTATAAAGCATTGATATATCTTTGTTCATTACGCACATAAAATTAGGTTGCTACTGCTGTTAATAAATAACAGAGAGCACTTAATGTACAAATTATAGCGTGTATAAATATAAAGTAGTGTATGTGGACCATTTACGTTATATTTCACCAGAATCGATGGTTATCCGAGTAAGTTTGAAATAAGAGATACMATATAACATTACTTAGCATTGTACTGCCGAAGTCAGTCGTAATGTTTTGTGTTGATAATTCATAACTTGCTGATTGCATGTTCGCATAGCCCTAATGTTATACTTCTAAATATTACTGGACATAGGCGTCGATTTCGTGGCTAATCTGGGAGCTAGGGTACCTGATCTAAAATATTTACACGGATCTAATTCTTTAGTAAATATACATATTAAACCTTTGATATGGAAATAATTGTTAGAACATTTTAATAAATTGTAACAGTTTCAATTTTACAATAAAGCTATATTGCAATAGTGGTCACCTATACTGCAGTCAAATTCTCATTTTATTATTTCGGATACGTCGCCTTACCGTGGAATGCCTTTTTGTGAGCCTGATAGCGTTTTTGCTGGTATCTCCTTTTTGTCTGGCACTAGCATAAGTTTGCAGATTCACATTCAGAATAGAATAGCGTATGATACAGTGTTTGCAATTACAATTATCATTAGTATTGCGATTGTAACGCATTTTCTGCAAAGTCAGGATTTTAGTGTTGTAAATTTGCTTATTTGTGGGCAGTGTGTGTTTGTTGATATCTCACAAAACCACTGATCGACGTTTGTCGGCTTTTGAAACGTTTATCACACGCTCTATTTCAAAGCCACACAACAACAAGGTAACTTCTGAATTATTTTGATAGTATACATTGTTGCTAATTTGTTAACGCGTTCGTAGGCTTTTTTTGTTTGGGGGAGAGTGCCAAGCATTTGGGCACGGGCAGGCAGTTGTAATTTTGAACGAGAATTTCCACGGCGAAACGACGTTTATCCAGGGGCGTAACACGTATAAGGTTACCGGGTACATCGGCGGCAGATAGGGACCACCGCCACTAACAACAGGCGCTGCAGGGCGATATTTCGAGATAAAGGACCACCACATACAGGCCAGAAACATTATTTACATTGTTTTACAAATTAACTACCTATTAAATTTAAAAGTTAAAGTTTCTATTGTAAAAACTCCAAACTTACCGGATTTGTTTGTTGTTGCCGCTTCATATTGTGTGTTCCCGGTTGCGTCGCGCATGCGCATGTAGCTACGATTGCCCTCCCTTGATTATTACTTTTTTATCGTGTTCGCAATCGACTTCTCGTATAAGTTTGGCGTTTAGCTTGTTTTTTTAATACTTACCTTAAGCCTTTTAGGCCTTAATTGATTGTTGCTTTTCACTATAATAATTAGTTTGTTTATTGTTCCTTAGTATTGCTTTTTAATACTTACCTTAAGCCTTTAAGGCCTTAATTGTTTGTTGCCTTTCACTTGTAACGATTGCGTTTGTTTTTTTTTCTTCAATATAGTGTATATATAGTTACCTATTTTTTTTTCTTCTGTTTATTTGGTGTTAACTATTCCGAGTTCAGCACACCCGCCTGTTTTCCGGTAGAGTCCGCTGGAAACCACCTTATATTTTATCTTCTAGGGCTAAAGGACTCTGGCGCCCATTTAATAGCTTTTCTTTAATTTGACCCAGCCCTTAGCCGAGTTTGCGTGAATCTTTTCTTTCTTTTGTCACGCTCTTTATATTAGATCGTGTGTTGCTCGGACTCAACGGGGTTGATATTTTTTTGCCTTTTTCTTGTAATTTCGTTTGGATATAAAAAAGCGTGGCAAAATTTCGGAACATTTATCAGTAATTCGTGACTGTGCTTAGCTAGACGTGTTTATAGTGGCGTAGAGGACAAGATTACGTTCAAAAGATTTTAAAATCATGTATGTTCAGACTGTCACACAAAACCACAAACTGAATGGAAAGCCAGAAAAAACACAAATACCTATATACACAAGAAAAGTCTAAGGTTATTTCTTAAATTTGGAATATTATTTTTTACGATATATTGCACAGAATATGTATAGGCAGGGTTATCTATTGGATAATATTATAACATGAATGTGGGATTCATGACTGATCTTATGCTATGACTTGTGTGCAAAGCGCCCGCAACATTTGTGCTCCATCTTTAGACAAAATTTGCAGATAATTTAATACTGTATATTTAAAGCATAGGTAGCGGGATATCTACAACAAATTGATTTCTGTCTCTGACTTTGAATATCTTAAGACGTACACACGGTATTTTTGCGACTTTTAATCCAACATTTAGATTGTCAAAATAAAGGTTTATATACAAGTTAATATCTTCTTACCTTGTTGCGTGTCATTGCCTGGGTTATGTACACACTTTTGTGTTAAGTAATACAAATATCCCTAGATTTTTCTTGTGAGTGTAGTTAATTTTTTTTGTAGTATCATTGAAAATTAAGGTTCCTTAAAGTTAAATCTTTATTGATAATTATGAACATCATACCGTTACTGCAACTTCACAATAGTTAAGTAACACATAATACGTTAGTTACTATATAATACATTAGCTACCATATCATAATAGCCTAGAAACAAATGTTAATTTCAAAACTATTATTTATGAACATTGACGTTAACATTATGACAGTTTTCAAATTTTATAGGTACATCTGATACACCATTCGTGTCCAAAATAATAGGCATATTAATCGAATTTTGAACAGCAACAACCTTTTTCTGTTCGATAGTCTCTTTAGTACATAATGCAATGTTTACAGAGACGTCTCCAACAATTTTTCGCGGAATTGAAACCTTACACAAATTGTCTTCTAAACACCGTCTTGCAACATTGCCCGATTCCCAATCACCAAATTCTAATGTCTCCATCAGCATTAACAAGAAAAGTTGCAGAAGATCTTCTAATTCAGTGACCAGTATACATAGTTGGATTTTCAAGATTGAGATGCATAGCAATTTTCTCAGGTATCTTAGAAAAGAAAAGGATGCCACAAGGCTGGACGGTGCTTTTTCCGTTTCTATATGACACAAACAATCTTCTATGTGGTGTATGAGTTGAACATATTTCTATATTTTTTTAAATAAAGGAGATTAGCGTCTCTATCAGATGTCACAACAAAAATAACTGATTACTAGCTTGCTCCTAAAATTTCAATATCTTCCATAGACACTTTCGTTAATTCATTGGTTCTGCAAGCTTCGCCAATTTCAATTAAAAAGACTACTTTCATCATTAAAGGGTAGTACAAACAAATTCACTAACCTGCTGCTTCGTGAATACTTTCGATTTTTAGCTTTATACCCTAGAATCTTTTTCTTAATGAATCGAATCAGGCGCCGTACTTGTCGACTTCCACTCTTTCCTTCAGCGCCAAACGAGCTCGTAACATAAAATATTTAGGCCACAAAGATGATGATGGGGAGTATTAATTTGAGAGTTTCACAAAATAAGCAAGTACTACTTTTGCTTCAGCACCTTGAACCCGTTCTCTATCTCGCCACTCACAAAACTGAAGGTATTCTTTTCGGTAATGGATTTTTGATTTATCCGGTAACAAGTCTAACCTTACAGTGTTAGCTGCCTCAAGGATATCAGTATCTTACATGACTTTTAACTTTTATGGCACGCTAAAATGACAATTAAAGTTGTTGATTTTATTCTTTGTCATCGTTGTCAATGATACGATAAAGCTTTAATTGCAATGCGATTTAAACATCGATCTGACAAATTTATATGGATGGAGCAGTGTGTATACGCGACCCTATGCGTAAGCATGGCCAACACAAAACCACGTGACTGGTGGCAAAAGTATAGAGGTGAGCTGTTAATAACAATCTGCTATTTTGTAACTGTAACTCATAGCAGTTGGAACAGCTACGAATTCTTGAAATATCAGCTTTTTACTTCACCGTCTTGGTATTTAATATTTTTTATTGTAATAAAATGTACAAAAATGTATTATTAATTGATTTAACTAAATATAAGTACTTATTTATATGTTCAAGTTTATTAAGTTGTTTACTAATATCACTTATTCATTGAATGCAATACTGTATCACTGGCAGATGTCGCCCATCGTCCCAATATTCGAGCACCATACCATTTATTCCAATGTTAAACAACAATACGCTGGTATAACCAAAACCATTCCTATTGAGTGCTATTACATTTCTACCTCCAGCTATCAAATGTCAAATAAAAGTTCATCCAATTCCGCCCTTATGCTATAAGCGAGTATCCCACTTATCAGTGGAGTATCCCCTGCTGTCGCTTCTAACTTCTGTTCTCTCGTTTAGCACAAGTACTATTATGGTTATGGATGCTGTTGCTAATTTGCTAGCAGGCCAATACCAATACTTGTGTGCGGTGTGCCACGTGATGAACGATAACAGTAACGGATGATAGCACGAGACCGTGCTAGCCCGCTAGCAGTCAGAAAACTGTGTGTTTTAAATATAGGGGTAACAATTAGCAACTGTTATGCACAAATAGCAGTATGGTCCCACCTCTACAACAGACAGCCCGCAGCGATTTATCATGTAGAGGTGTGTCGTTTGTGACGATTCAACTCACTGAATCGAATTTTTGTTGTTAGTCGAGGGATACAACTCAAATCATCTGAATTATTTAAGCCCGTAATTCATCAGTAGATAAATTTGACAGTAGGGGCAAGGTGCAATGAGTGTTACTGTTGCGAATACTTGGATTTTATTTAATTTTTGGGGAGCGCGGGTTCAACCATGATAAGGCGGTGTCGCTCTACCTTGATTTAGAAGCGGCGAGACGGCGTAATTTTCTTTCAGATAAATTTTTCGTCATTTTACCTAAACCGAAACCAAATTGATATCCCCTCTCTTTCGTTCGCTTTCGGTATGAGGCGCACGCGTAGCTACAGGTAATTACGAAAATATGGAACGAGAAGGTAAAAGAGGAAAAAGGGATTCTATCCTAAAAAATCCCTACTCGCCTTAAAGCACCAGGGCTACGCTTAAAACAGATAGGGGTCTAGAATTGAGGACCGCTTCAACTTTTAGGTATTGAACTTTTAATATCAGAATTTGGTCACTTATTTATTATCCAAATTACGTGCTTATCACTGATTTAACCCAGTTTCCCAAAGGCCGCTTAAGTATGAAGCCGACGGCGGATTAACATGCCACTACATTGATTTTGGCAGCTTGTTCAAAACATTTTTGTTAAATAAAAAAATTTGCTGTTTTTTGCAGCCTATGCCAGAACTTCTATTGATATTCCAGTTTATTTCTCGAAATAAGTGTAGGTATTGCTGGATAAAGCCATAATGCGTTCATATCACCAGAACACTATAAAATGTCACTTACAATACATATGTGTAACTGGCGACTTTATAAATGAAATACGYAAATTTCGCCGCAAACTTCATTTACGCGCATAATAGTGTTTTCTCTTTTGCCACCCGTCACGTGATCCAGGTCGTTTTCGTATCGGCAACGCAGCCGTGATGCGCATGATTGCAGTCCGTGAACAGAACCAGAATCGTAATTTCGTGATAATGGTATGTTTAAGTTGAAGTAAGGTAAAACGCGCTTCGTTGGAATTGAGAATGTCGAATTTCGATCACCTTATAACTCTTACGTCGCTCAGATCATTTGTATTGACTTTTCGGAAGCTGATGCATTGATTCGAATCTTAAGTAAGTGCGCGATTCAGTAACATGAATCAGCAAGATAAGTCATTTTACCCAACTTTAATTTTTTGCCACCCGTCACGTGACCATGTTGTGTAGGCAACATAGCCTCTCTCTCATTGCTCCATCCACCTCTACTGTCAGATCCATGGATTTAAACCATCTTGGACGTTGCCAGTCGACTGATTGACATTTAACATGCTTATATACAATAAAACCATCAAGTTTATCAAGTAAAATGGAATAAATATACGACTGCTTGCTAAATTGATCTTGAACTTTTACAAGACAAAACTAATCACTTACAAAACCTGATTATTGAGCCCCCGAATTTTAAAGTTTGCCAGCAATATTACAGACGATTAACAATGTTTGCCTCGTATACGCTTCAGAGACACAAAAAGCCCTACAATTACCGACGCCATTAGGCTCGCATAAAAAAGTAGTTCCCGCTCGCGACATACTTTTAAACGGTCATGTCACATGAATGGAAACACAGCCGCCTTCAATTGACATTTTCTCAACCAAAATGGAGTTTAATTTAGGAACAAATAGCCCTGTAATTGCAAACGCCGCCAGAGACTATTAAATTATAATCAGAATCCGCCTGCGTACAGGGCATAACAAAGAGGATGGGGATTAGCTTAGAGCAAGGATGTTATGTATCTGACACGGCTCAGTTTGACGTTGTGGACATTCCGAAATGAGTTGGGTGKATCTAGGCGGATGAAGAGATTTCGGGGAGACCTGCCGGTATGCAAGCGCTGACGGGCTTTCCGTGACGAGGCGCCTCCGCCAAAAATGAATAGGGGCAAAAGAATTCCACGCTTGCCACATGATTCGGCTTCCTGTAAATAATTAAATTCTTGGGATGTAATCAATTATACACTATACAGGTCAGAACGTTGCGCGCATGGGATGTTTTGAACAATAAAGGCCAAAAATAATATAACTCGATTGTACACAGAAAAGCGTGAAATGAATGTGGAGAGTTTCAAGCGCCCCAAGGCGTTTCTATTATATTCGAACAGTGTCTATTTTTTTATATCATACAGGAGTATTCTTTTGTCGTCAAGTTTATTAGGGTATGTTTTGTTTTGAAAATGCAAAATAAATATTTGTTTAGTTACATGATTTACGGCACCCCAGTCCGCATATAAATAAAAACGTCTTCTCCTCTTCTACTGCAACTTTTACAGACATAAAAGACATAAAAAATATGTAAGAACGTAATCTTTCGCGGCCAGGGCTAGATTTAAATCTTGGACGACAGAGGGGGGGATTGTGAAACTGGGCATAGCCGTTGTGTGATGAGATTAAAGCTAGTGGAGAGGTGGTAACCATCTTCGCGGCTCATATTATTTGGATGGCTCTTCGGAATTTGCGGATTGTAAAAAAGGAGACTCGCTAGAACTGACACATTGTCGAACAAAATATTGTGACCGATTTCAACCTGATGGTCAGTTACTGCTGAGTGGGTGAAAAAACCTGATTTTATGCAGCGCACGAACTAGGGATGCTGTAAATACCTCTAGAAGATAAATGATTTATTTTGTCAAGCGGATATTGAAGGCTTGTGGCAAAGGTGACGAATAATTGCAGATTGTATCTCGGTTTAAATGCTTCCGTGGTTGTCGTCGATGACATGTTGTTTTCCGGGCTGGTTCCCACGTTGGTTATTTGAGCTTGACGTTTCGACACTTATGTCGGTATCTTCCTCAGAAGTAGCTCTGAAACTGAAGTGTTCTAGTCCGCTCGGATATTTATAGTCGTTCGTGTCACTGACGCGTGGGCGTTGTTACGCATGGCCGGTTTCCAGATTCCAAGTAGTTCGAGGCCCCGGTCTCGGTTATAATTTCTGGATTTCGATGCCTTCCTTGTACAGTTTCGGCCAGAATCTCGCTTCCCTCGACAGCATTCCATTCCATTCGATGTTCTGCTACAGCCGATCTATCACCTCGCCGGTCTCTGGTGTCCCTCATGTGCTCCTTGATTCTCGTGCTGATGTGCCTTCCGGTTTGGCCGATGTTAACCTTCTCACAGCTGCATGGGATGCTGTACACACCTTATGTTTGTAGCTCCTCAGTCGTCGAACGATATTTCGGAAAGGCGTAAGCTATCTTTCCCGGGGCGGTGAAGATGGTGTTTATATGATGTCTTCTCAGCAGCCGTCTTATCTTATCTGTACATCCATTGACGTAAGGCAGGTATGCTGCAGCGATGTGCTCCTCTAGTTCCTTCCTCCGTAGCTGCTTGTTAATAGCCTTCTCATTCTGTGCCTTAGGATATCCATTCTTCTGTAGTGTTCTGCGTAGATGTTCTAATTCCTCTTCTAGGTGGTCTAGCGAACCAGACTAGCTTCGCCCTCTGTATCAGCGTGTTGATGACTCCTTGTTTTTGGGCGGGGTGGTGGTGTGAATCTGCATGTAGGTAGCGATCCGTGTGGGTTGGCTTCCTATAGATCCGATGTCCTAGCGTGCCGTCTTGTTTCCTTGTCACCATCACATCCAGGAAGGGTAGGGTGCCATTGGTCTCCATCTCCATCGTGAATTGTATGCCGCTATGAATGCTATTTAGATGGTCCAAGAACTGCTTTATGTTCTGTTCTCCATGCGGTCAGACAGTAAAAATGTCGTCCACGTATCTAAACCAACACTTAGGTTTAAGCCGTGCCGATGCCAATGCAGTCGTCTCGAAGGCTTCCAAGTAAATGTTAGCTATCAGCGGAGAAAGATAGCTAACGCCTTTACGAAATATCGTTCAACGGTTGAAGAGCTACAAACACAAGGTGTGTACAGCATCCCATGCAGCTGTGAGAAGGTTTACATCGGCCAAACAGGAAGGCACATCAGCACAAGAATCAAGGAGCACAGGAGGGACACCAGAGACCGGCAAGGTGATAGGTCGGCTGTAGCAGAACATCGAATGGAGACTGGCCACATCATCAAATTCGAGGAAGCACAAATGCTGTCGAGGGAAGCGAGATTCTGGCCGAGACTTACAAGGAAGGCATCGAAATCCAGAAGAATCCGCACAATTATAACCGAGACCGGGGCATCGAACTACCTGGAATCTGGAAACCGGTCATGCGTAACAACGCCCACGCGTCAGTGACCCGGACGAGTATAAATATCCGAGCGGACTAGGACACTTCAGTTTCACAGCTACTTCTGAGGAAGACACCGACATGAGTGTTGAAACGTCAAGGTCAAATAACCAACGTGGGAACKAGCCCGGAAAACAACATGTCATCGACAACAACCATAGAAGCCTTCAAACCGAGATACAATCTGCAATTATTCGTCACCTTTGCCACAAGCCTTCTATATCCGAAAGACAAAATAAATCCTTTATCTTCTAGAGGTATTTACAGCATCCCTAGTTTGTGCGCTGCATAAAATCAGGTTTTTTCACCCACTCAGCAGTAATGACCATCAGGATGAAATCGGTCAGTGTCAGTTCTAGCGAGTCTCCTTTTTTACAATCCGCAAATTTCGAGAAGCCTTCCAAATAATATGAACCGCGAAGATGGTTACCACCTCTCCACTACCTTTAATCTCATCACACACCGGCTATCCCCAGTTTCACAATCTCCCCCCTAAGTCGTCCAAGCATCCCCACCCTCCTCGTAACACCAGGTACAACGTTACTCTATCGTTTTCTTTCTTTTTCCTGTTGGTATTTGGTTCGGCTCGGACGTGTTTCTAACGTTAGTTTTGCCGAGACCGGGGCATCGAACTACCTGGAATCTGGAAACCGGTCATGCGTAACAACGCCCATGCGTTAGTGACCCGAACGAGTATAAATATCCGAGCGGACTAGGACACTTCAGTTTCAGAGCTACTTCTGAGGAAGACACCAACCTGAGTGTCGAAACGTCAAGGTCAAATAACCAAGGTGGGAACCAGCCCGGAAAACAACATGTCAGATTGTATCTCACACCGTTTTATACCCGTTGTTGGCCAGAGTGATGCGCACGTGTTGCAATTCACTTCGAAGTTTACCCGGTTCAGAAATTGATATAGCACGGTTAACAAATGTTAAATACGCTGATATGAGACATTTTTCTACCAAGCCTGCGAATATATCAGGCTGATTGTCCCGGGATAATAAATGAAGAATGAGCGTCGCGGATTGTAAAATTGAAATTTTGGTAAACAAGGACGTGACGTCGAAACTGACCAGAATGTCCCCTTGGTCTAGGGTGAGTTCCGACAGAATATTTACGAAGTATATGAAATCGAAGACATACGAAGATGTTTTCCCCGTGTAGTCCTTTAGAAGATTCGCTAAGAACTTGGCGATGTTAAGAGTAGGTGAGTCGATAGTCCTAACAATCATGTAATCGAGGCGGTTTAGCTTCCTTTGGACCTAGCTGTTTTCGGATATATTAAGATACTAAGGGATTCGTAAGTATCGAGTTAAGTTCTTTTTCGGTTCTTGAAGTCGGGTTATAATAAATGGGATTGTATGACACATCTTGCAAAAGATTGTTGATTTTATCCACACAATCGGAAGTATTAAGGACTACAGTAGCGTTACCTTTGTCGGCCGAGAGAATGGTTATCTCTGCATTGACCTTGAGTTTTTGCGAACAATTTTCTCCTTTTTGGAAAGATTGAATACGGGAATTTCTGTTTTTGAAGAACCTTTGCTGTTTCAAAACGGATGCGGTCCGCCATATCATTGGGTAGTATTTGCTCGAAAAAAATTTTGCTGTAAGCAATAGCAAAAATAAGGCAGGGTGTTTTCTGACTGAGACTGACGCGAAGACAGATTAACCACTATGCTTTTGAGTTGGTATTACAGGACTGCATTTTAGGTGGAACTAATTTCAAGGGTTCTTTGGGCTTGTAGGAGAGTAATTCGGTCAAAAAATGACCAATCAGTTTGAGTTAGGGTATTTGACTATTCAAACTGAAGTCGGGTGGCGGAAATGCCCGCTTTAGGATTTTAGATGACCACGTGAAGAACTGGTTCTTGATTCTTAGAAACTTGAGAATGGCTATATTGTTACGACAGCTGATGAGGAAAGTGAGGGTTAAAATTAGTTTAGAATGTTTGTGGCCGAAGTTTGGAGAATTGTGAGATTTTGAAATAGATATCCTCCCCATAGAGGTTCGCTATGTCAGAACGTAAGCTTTCGCCACCATTTTTAGATCTTCAATATAAAAAAGATGGTTTTTCTCAATATCTAAGTTACTCTACCAGTTTTTTTTTACATTTGTTTACATTTTCCAACCGGTATCCTTCAGTCTTGCTAATCAACCAATAATATTATAAAAATAAAATATCGAAACAAGTACATTTTGTTTTTTTCAGGATACGTAAATACGCAATTGTAGACCTTACTAATAAATAAATGATATGCCATATATGTCCTCTGTTTATGTAATAATATCGTTTATTAGTTATGGAAAAACAGAACAAATAATTCTGGTTTGTACGTTGTAGCAAATAATAACAGTAGAATTCAACGCAGATTATTTCCGCATCCAGTCAGGCATCTACAGATAGGTTTATTTCAACGCTAAGCACCTTTCCGACATTTTTTTGAAATGAGGCTCATTCTGTTATCACCACCTACATTAATTTACTTTTGTAATATTAATATTTCACCGCTTTTGAGGTGTGCACATAATTAAATTTTTATGTATCATTGCTGAATTTATGTCGAATACATCGGTTCCACTGTCCACTGTGAATAAAGGTCTCGGCAATTGGCCACCAATCTACCTAAAGTCCTAATTATTAGTGTCCCGTAGGTAGATACAGCAGTTCGAATTAGTCGCCCCAATCATTTTATTTTATTTATAGTGCCGTTTGTATAGTTAACTTAGCCGTATACGAAAACTCTTTTATGACTTATATTTCGGCTATAATATTTGCGAATTGTACTGTCTGTTAAACGCAGTAGTCGTAACTGGCGAAAAACATATTCTGTGATATTAAAGATTTTTTTGTTTCTTCTTGCGCCGTCTTTACATCTGGTTCTTTCAATCTATCAAAGACGTTATCTATATTATACAAAAGCTCTATTTTTGAAGGAGGCAACACTGTTAAAAAGAAGTTTGATTGGTTAAGATGACTTTTGCAGATACAACATTCTGCTGTAAATAATGGATGCTGTTTGTATGAGCAGAATGACGTATATGTCTGCTGAAATTGAAAATACCTTCTATGAAGATACAATTTACAAACTGAATATTGTCACAATCCTGGGACTTGGGTTGTGCGTCGTTGTGCTAGTGATTACCTGAAACAAAGAACTAGGGGCGAACGCAGGAGAGATACGACTTAGGTTCTAAACAAATATTTATTAATAAAGAGATCTGTAAAACAGGTAACATAAAACTGACATTAATAATTGTAGCACACAGAAATATATTAAAATGACAATTGAATATTTTACCTGGTTACTTACATTGTGCTAGGAGGGCTAGCTCCTGCCAGAGGCACAACGTCATTCTATTTAATTATTTACTTAATTACTTATTAAATGTACATAAAAAGTTTGCTACACATTATAATTCAAAATCATCATTATATGGTTCTTCATCTTTAATTACAGAAAAGAATTCTAAAACACTTTCCTGCTTTTGGTCACTATATAACCCATATAGTTTTCTTTTCATAACGACATCATCATTCTTTGTTTTCAAAACTATTCCACATTGTTAGGTTCGCGCCTCTAGTTTAGTACCGCTCTTTGCAGCAATAATCCAACGTTTCATTAGAAAATACAATAACTGGTTTACAACGACATTCAAAATTTGTTTTCGCACTAAATAATATATTTTTTTATTTGTAATGAGAGTATTAAAAATGTCAGTTATGTACTTGTGTGACGTTTTTGGATAGTTTTGAAAATTTTTTTTAGTATTTTTCGATTGTTAGTAGTTTTTATATTATCTAAATAAATTAATTTTTATCGCGGCTGGGACATATCTACTGCTTTTCTTTTTATTTTATTATTTACGGTTTGTCTGTTTGTTAGAACATCATTTATTCTTCCATGTCTATGGTTGTCGGCTGTTTTGGAAAATATTAGATCTTCTCCTATTTATTATTGCCAAACCTGGTCTCTTTTAACATATCGATAGCGATATATATCACTTTTTTAAATTATTCTCGCAGAAAAGTAAGCAAAATTTATCCTCGCTCGTTCAACACACTATTCATGGCAATCTAATAAAAAATATTAATTATTATCAATTAAGTGATTTTTTAATTTTCACAAATCCTCTTGTAAATACGTAAATTTTATCATATTATAATATATTATGGCATATCAAAAGTATTTTCGTTTTGGGTACTTCAATTTGTATAATATTACAT
This sequence comes from Rhyzopertha dominica, assembly GCA_025024175.1. Classification (NCBI taxonomy): domain Eukaryota; kingdom Metazoa; phylum Arthropoda; class Insecta; order Coleoptera; family Bostrichidae; genus Rhyzopertha; species Rhyzopertha dominica. Next base: position 53,278,854 of record QCXZ01000003.1, read on the forward strand.
CATTTTAAAATGCTCTGTTCTCAACATAATTTCTTTAAATTCTAGCTTAAAAACCGCTGCAAATTGAATCAATACATACATAAATTTTTAAAATCTGTTTTTTCCAAATAACTCGAAAAGTATTAACTTAACAAAAAAGTTACAAAGTGCTTTCCGATCAGAATTTTTATTTCCTATATAATACCAAAATTTTAAAAAATCGTACCAACAGGGACCAAAATAAGCTTTTTAAAGATATTTCGAAAATGTCAAAATTTCGGATAAAATTTCTAAGACACTTTTTGTGAGAAATTTTATTTTCTATCTGATGGTATTTTCATTTTTTGAAATATTTGAAATATTTGAGATATTTAGGAAAAACCGTTTTCTTTAAGTGCCGCTTTTTTGCTAATATCTTCTAAACAATTTGCTGCACCGAAAATTTATAAGAACGATTAATACTCGCAGTTATACTACTAATAACATACTAAAACGAAAAAAAAATAAACATTTGCAAAAAGGGTAGTTACCACCCAATTTCGCCCTCTTACCGAAACCCTACTTACCCTAACAATAGGTCGCTTTGGGTAGTTGAGATCTATACGTTTCAAGTTCATATATTAAGTCTTTCGAAAGTTATTGTGTCCACAAACAAAACCACAGACACACAGACAAGAAATTTTTTTGTTTTTTACGTTTTCGACCATTTTAAAGCGATTGAGCGAATAAAAAATTTTAAAAAAATTTTTCGCGATACAATACTTTCCATCCGTTGGATGTGGAAGTACAAAGCAGACCGATTCCTAGAGGTAGAAAGCACAGTGTGTCTATCGGGTCGCTAACGAGATCTTTACCGCTAACCAGCTTGTATAACAACGCTAGCCGTTCCTTCAATTAAGTTTTCAGATATACATAGATGGAGCTGCATAAACATTACACGTTTAATTCATTTTGTTTATCTTTTTCAAGCACGACGCAGTTTTACAATTAGGTGGAGTAGTGCCTTGTTACGAAGTTCTTTTGTGAAGAAAATAAGATCTAATTGCTCCTCCAGCATTTAATAAAACAACACCCGCCTACTGACGTTGCCCTTTAAACTTACGCGACAAAGCGGAAACGTTTTCACCGGTCTTTCTTTGTATGCTAGTTACTAATTGATGAATCTTAGAAGTTCTTTCTTGAGGTTCATATGCTAAGGACTCAGTGGCCGCTCGTGACACGAACTACTGGGTTGGCAGTAAAAAGTTTGGTCCTCTCTAGTTGGTCAGTGTTATTTATTTATAAATTAATAAATAAGTAACCCAAGTAGCCAATAAACAAGTCTGGATTACACATACTTTTAACTTATTAATAAATAAAAGCTTACTTGCATTAGATTGCACACACTTTTTAGTTTTGCAAGCAGCAATACACTTTATGTACTGCGATACTTCTCGCCAAACGATTTCCAATCAACCTGCTACCGAACGGTAATAATCATAATTAAATAGTCAATGCAAATGGAACAGAATTTTTTTATTTGAAAACCGGACATAACATAATTTTTTGCCCAGATTTGAGAATTTGAGTTTAAAAGCAGTTGTGGATTAGTTTGTAGTAACTTCACTCAAATGCACCAATTCCACAACAATCCAACCGAATCGTTACTTAAGCAATTTAACCTGTTCTAATCGTCTGTAATTTTTCTTCCCAATGCCGCTATCATGGATTTTGCATGTTTTAAAAGTAGCCAAAATTGGCGACTTGCTACTTCGGTTAATTTTCATATGCCCTTAAGTAAAAAAGATACGGTTACAAGTAACCCAATCTGGCAACTCTGTAGCCAATATTGTTATTCTTGTTATACTTGCACCTAGAGTGCACCGGAAAGGCCATCTATATCGAGCCGTATACGAAGGTTGTATTTGGAAGTCCGGCAGACAGCATTAAGCGATTTTACTCGTTTTGACGGTTACTTATTTTATTTTCTTGGTGTGCGTAATTCTTCAATGATGTCAGATTTGTATTTAATTAATTATCTTAAATGTTTATATCTGCTTACAATAATTCTGTAAAAATAAAAAGATCCGTAGAAAATGCATTATAGTTTTTCATGGTATAGATATAATTGTTGCTACAACGTACATACATATCAAAACTAATTATCGGAATCCGACGATTATAAAGTCCACCTTTATTAAATTTAATAAAATATACATAAACTAAATTATGATTATAAAAAACTACTGTCAATACTTAAAAATTGTCAGTTAGATATAAATAAATAACTTTCACTGTATATAAATAATTATTAATACTCAATACAAAATAGGACTGCGCTCCACACCGTGTTGTCAAATGGGTAAATTTTTCTGGATGACCCGTACAAATATGATTTAGCTAGTTATTAATTTTACGATAATATAAAAAATACCCACTACATGCCTCAAGATATCTGAACATAATAAAGAAATATACAAAAAAAAATATTACTTTTTTAATTAAAATTTTGGGTCGGCAAAAGGAATATAGAATTAAGTGGATAAAAACGGTTCGTCCTAAGACGTAAGTACAGGGGAGTCTCAATTATCCGAGGTAACGTGGGCAGTCGTAACCTCGGTTAGAGAAAAACTCGGATAACGCGGATTACCTAAATATATTTTTTTGACGTCGTAAGAGTTGCTTTTCATGTAGTAAACGGTACAAAACTATTTATTAAGGACTTCAATGTATACAGGTAGATACTGCGAATAACTACATTAGTACTACAACAACGAAAAATAAGTATTATTTCGCGATTGTTTCAATGTGTTTCGCCTTTTATTTGCGGCTAGATCTCGCCATCTCTCCAAGAACAAACCGCCACCGTTTTAATCAGTTTGTTGTTGTTGTTGTTGATCTTTGAATGACAACAACCCGTTTTCTTTTACCGCTTTCTTTCGTTGCCATTGTAAAACGACACGGCTGCTAGATGCAAACACATACAAGTTACCTTGAAAGACAGCTGATCGCGTCTGCGAATTTGCGAGTGCGCTAGCTCGAACAAAATTCTGTGATTCAGCGTTCGTGAACACGGATAACTAATTTGAACTTGGGCTCGGATAAGCCGGATCTCGGATAACTGAGTCTCGGATAATCGAGACTCCACTATATTGATATACGGAAAATTTATTTAATCACAATTAAAAATATATAGTTTATTGTGTGCGGAAACATTATGTGTATCTTTGTAAGTAGTTCCATTCCTACTTTACAAGTGCACTGTGTATCACAAACGATCCTACTTACTGCAATAAAAAGTGAATAAATGTTTTCATTCTCTTTTGTACTTGCATCACCATGAATAATTACTCCAAGCACTGATCCAACGAGTTTACGATCGTTACCATGGTAGCTCTTTACTAGTTTGCTAGCTTTGTTAAACCTGTAATACTCTTCTTACGAAAATTGTGTAAATCAACCTGCTAAAATTCATTTGGAATTATAAACAAGGCTTATTATTATATTGGATTGCGCTTTTCAATTTCAATTGTTCTGTACATCTAAAACAACGCTTCCATATATCCCCGCGAACTTGCAAAACAACCAAGAGGTGGCGTCGACTTGAGGAACTTGCCAAGCCTCTAACTTATTTAACAAAAAGATCATGCCAAGCGTAACTACTATACTTTTAGTGGAGCCATTCTTTTTACTCTCTTCATGTTGCAAATGTATTATGTACATACAGGGCCACAAGCATAGAATTTCAACATTTTCCAACCACGCAATAGCTAAATATCTCACTTTCATAGTAATCCGTCAATAGTCACTTAATCCAATTTAATACTGGTGTGATTATGTGTAAACGCCCTTTATTTACCCTTGGCATATACATGATCCGCTCTAAAGGTATACTCAGGCCTCTTTAAATACCATTCGATCTATCTACGTTAGGTAACAGTTTCAGCAATACCGTTATTGCTGTCCTCGTTATCCTTGTGGACGTTGAACAGAATTTATAGTAGACTTCCGAATATCAACAGCGCAGCCAAATTAGCTCCAGCTCGTATTATCCAAAATTGCCACGTATACCTATAGCGGCCCTCTGGGTACTGAGGAATGAGAATGTAAACATGAATTCACTACCTGCCACGGCCCGCGTGCTTAAGTGGAGCTGCGTCTGCATAATTTGGGTCGTTTAGTATTATTTGTAAGTCGAGTTTTTGCTCTCCGGGACACGTATGAGAGATTAGTTTGGAAAACAGGAGTGGCGCACAAGAGCTTTTCTAAGAGCGGCGCGGTATTACAAAATGGGATGTGACGTAAATGGAAATACGGAATAAAATTTGTTTCATGAAAATTATAAGATTGCATTCATATACGGCATACTGTTCTATTCGTTTAACACCTACAAATGCAACCTAAAAAAACACTTCTTACAGGATATCGAAAAATTGACAGTTGTATAGAAATAACAAGTTGTGTTCTGTTAAGAAAATCATCAAGTCACCTTATAATTTGTTGATGGACGAAGACGGCACGGACAAATTTCATTGACCACGAATATTTTCCAGAGACAGAAGCTTCAAATATCAAGTTAATAACGTAATAAATACATTTATGATCTTTTTAAATGTAGACCCGTTATAAAATTGAATAATGATTTCATTAGCCCGTTTTCTTTACCTCCTTCAGTAGATTTAAACCACTTCAGATGATTACTTCGTACACCAAAAGTGTAGGGAACTTCTTCTAAATGTAATAAATAAATAATAATTGCCGATAAGCAGTTGCACAAAAACACAAGGTACGTTTATTTTTATCTACAGCTTCATTAATATCCCTTGCGAACTTAATTAAAATAAGTTCCTGTCCTCAACGTTTAATAAATCTTAATTGATTTTTCGAGCAAAAAGTGAATTTAATTAAAAAGTGTCTAAATTTCTTGGTAGGTAATTAATTCACCAAATATTTTTTAATCAGTGGGTACCTACAACAGCCGTCTAAGATTACGAACAAGAAACTGACTCAAAATTAAAACAATGCCGCAAGTAGCTGGGAAATGTCGTGACTGAGACTTAACATAGTCCTTATCATACACAGGAACTTTAATTATGCTTATGAAGAGTATTACATATTCTACTTTAAGAGACGCAAAGTTGCTTAAATGGGGACTCAAAATTTGGTATTTTGATAGGATACAAAGATCTTAATATAAATTTGTTTCCTACGTATCTGTACCGGATATTTTGACGAAAAAAATTGTTTTTTGTTTTTTTTGCATATCTTCTAAACCTCAATTTCAACAATGAAGAAAAACGCGGCATTTTGAAGATTTGTTACGCTAATAAGAAATCCAACAACAGCAAAAGTGAAATTTATCAATAAGAACATTACGAATTTTTTAACAAGATTAAAAAATTGAACAGTAAAAAAACAACAACATGACAACAATAAAACTGAGTGACAGTATCAAATTATAAAATAACAATAAAAATGACAACAATAACACGAACAGTAAGAATAACTAAAGCAACTGTTCAAAATGTCCGCCGTTCTCAGCAACCATAAATTTATTATTTACCTTACGCTGTTTACTGCTCGTTAGATATCTTTCCTGTTGCGCAGATGGTCCATATCCCACAAAAAATCTATTGTTGTCAAATCCGGTGACCTTGCAGGCAACATATTACAGCGCTATGCGCGATGGAATATAAGCGATACGCCACCTGGTGGCTTCTACTCTAGTTACAATCTGTTATTACTACCTGTCATTATAAATGGTTAAAACTTGGATCACAGATTTTGCTGCGTTTCCCGCGTAAAATATTGTAACATAATGTAGTTCACGTAAGCACCACCGTGGCGTAATTACAACAGCGGTGGTGGTCATGCCAATTTATTAATATCCTCTAAATATTTGTACGTTTTAAAAATATACATATATAAGGTTCATCATTCAACGTATTTTCATTTTAAAAAATGGTCCAAAAGTTTTGATTTCCAATACACCTGCCTAAACGCTTAAGCTAAACCTAACCTACTTATGACTGGTCTACTAATTCGTGGATTTTCAATGGACCAAACATGTTGGTAATTTTGTTAAACAAGCCGCAATTTGCGAGGGTATTAGCCTTAATATGTATACACACGAGTAATACTTTTGTTACCGAGCCAACTACGACAGCTATGTCTCCAGCATGTAATGTCTGTGTCATGTGAATTTTGTACGAATTGTAAAAATTTCTTTTCAAAATCCTCCAAACTTTAACGTGTTGTGTGTATCTGTTGTATCTGGCGAGCTCAATATTAATCTGAAAACAAAAAAAAACATCAATAAGTAAACACTAGAACTTACTGACAAGAATTTACCTCTGCTAATAATTTTCTTTCTCATTGCGAGTATAACGGGTCTCATACTTATCTCGTTTTTTTCCTACTAAACATTATTTTGTATGAAAGTAACTACATAATTACTTCAACTGATCATGGTAAGAAAAACATTGTTCAATTTGATGGAAGATATTATATCCCTAGTCTACGGCAACATATTTCGCATTATAAATTTAAATCGTATAGACTAGAAAACCTCAAAGTCTTTCATTTCATCCCAAGCGATATTAAAGTCAGACGCGACTGAAAGATCAAATAATACTTCAACATGGATATTACCTAATACCTCAATAAAAGAGCCATCTAGAATAGGCGATGGGTTCTTGGAGATTGAATTATAATTACTTTTGGATAACCGATAAAATTATTTTCTTCGTCTACTTGAAATAAAACCGAAGTCAATGCGAGTAGATCAAAATGAATTCCTGTATAATCCATTCACTGACAGAAATGGAGATAAAGTTTTTTGTCTATAGAAGGCAAAAAAAGGTCAAAGCTACTTTTTCAGTTTAAAGTCACAAAACTTTTTCTACGGAACTGCATCATTTTCATTTTGCCGACTTAGTTACATGAATATACATGTTTGTGTTTTACATCTAGACATTTTTCTAAACATAAACACAAAAAATTTCTTGCGAAAATATGTCATTTTCATTGTTTGATTAAATATTGTTAACTTAAGAATATCTAAAATTAGTTGTGCAGAAATTTTAATTCACTATATATTCTAAATACCATTCTGAATATACAACCGATAAACCGACTAGACTTGAGGGATGACCAGTCCTAACCTACAAACTGACTAGATTTGAGGGATGGCCAGATCTGGCCTTACTCCAACATCCAAAACCACACTTCAATACATAAAAATGGTATATTTCACACACAAAAAGTTTGCGTGTTTACCATTAGAAAAATGTCTAGAATGTAAAATCAAAACATATTCTCATGTAACCGGTTTTAGTTATTCTAAAGTCGAGAAAATGATGCATTTAGCAGAAACAAATTTTGACTTTATGTTTAGAGAAGCTTCCAAATACTACATAAACAGGCATTACATTAAATGAAATTGAGGCCTGATCTATTCGTTGATGAACCAGCATCCCTTCTCTCTTGTTTGCTCAATGTAGTTGTTAGGTTCAGAAAATGCTTCCGGCATCAGCAACAACTGCTACACTGATAAACGTTAGGATATTATAACTTCTTGAAAACAGAATATCGAAGATCATGTTGGGATGAATGCTGTGCTTTGCTCCGTTACCCGGAAGATTTAGGAACGCGAACAATCCAATCGTTTTTGCAGCATTTACATTTCTGGTATAAAATTAATTCTGAATTAATTAAAATCCCCATCCTTTCAATTAACCATAGAACGTGCCGAAAGAAATAGAATTTCCGGCTTTTGATTAATATTTTCGTTGTAATTTCAGGTCAGGAGCCGTATAAAAAAAGTAGTCTTTCGTTTAAGTTTACTAAACGTTTACGACCGAATTGTATAAACCGTGATACTGACACTAATCAGATATGCTCACTAGGTGAATGCATAGTTCGGTTCGCGCATGACGTCACATCCTCACTACGCCCTATCTTGTAAAATGTAAAAAAAACATAGTATTCTAGGATGATAGTTATCAAGTTATCGCCCTAGTCATGCATTAACGTCATTCACCTACGTTGCCGGTCTGCTCGTGAGCATATCTGATCAGTCTTAGTATCACGGTAGAAACACTGAAAGTAGTGCTACTAGAGTAATAAGCTTGAACATGATTACCAGATGGGGATAGAAGGAATAAGTACTTTTGACGATAGCATGTTAGAACTAGAGTATCTAGAGTTTTTATTTTCGTGATTGTACAACATTTTATTTCGTTTTGCTTGGTATTAACTTGTGTAAATTAGTTCATAAATTACACTATTTTATAACTACGCATGTCTATGCTATGCTGTCTGCACCGCACCCAACTACAGATAGTTCTATTTCGCTGTCATTGCAGCTCACCAGTGTAGTTTAGGTCTAATGATGACAGTTTTTACCTATATACCAAAAGCTTGATATGGAAAAAACAAATGGCAATGCCATCTGTCAGCAATGAACTGACATGATGACAAAGCCACCTAGCTGCCTTAATGGGCACTACTTCCTAAAGGAAGTTACATGTAATCTAACAAGTCGGCATGTACACTCAAAGACTTAATTGAAGAAACGCCTAGCTTTGGCACACGAATTGGGTAATGGTATATGGCGGTAACCAATTCGTTACACAGCCGATAAACGGCATTGCGCCTTCCTCCGCTAGGAAGCAGTAGAGTAGTTTCCCTAAATATAGAAAAAGGAGCAATCAGGGCAACAATCTACCAGATTATTTATTAGGGTAATATTTGCATATTTAAATGGGCATTATAGACTCGTCGGTACCGTGTTATGTGAAAGTGATGGCTAATATTTGTCTTGAAAATCAAAACCCACACATTTGAATATTTAAACAATGCACGAACAAAATATAATTTTTTATAATATTTTTGCTGCAGCTATTTCTGTTATTATGTTGGTGGACCTTTAACGACAAGTTTCCAATAATGAAATTCTTCATCTTGTTTAGTGTTAGATTTAATTTTTGATTGGCATAATTTTGGCATAAGCCTGTTTTGCGGTCACTTTAGCATGAATGTTTTGTTAGTTACTAGTTAAATAGGTAGTTTGTATACTTTTTCTTAGAGAAGGCAATGTTTTTCACTAAATTGCCAGCAAAACAACTTTACAACAAGATTCTCACGATATTCAAAAAATCAAGTAAAACGTCGGTAAAAGCCAAAATGTTGCGTCGACATTCTAATAAATTTCATGTGTTTTTTTGCATCGGCTGTTTTTGTTAATAGTTTAGATAAAGATGTATTAAATGGAAAAAGAGAGGCCGTTTATTAATATGCAGCTTGACAAAAGATCGTTTCACTTGTGCTCCTAAAATTTACATTTGATATTAATAACAGCAAAAGTAATAATAATACATATACAAAAGTAAAAGCTTTTGATGGAAAATATCAAGGAGTATACTCCTTCAAGCAATCGGCTAGATAATCTCGGCATAAGTATACATATCAGAAAACAGATATACTACTAATGACAAACAATGAAAAAGATAAATATGAATAAGAAACAATATMACCGTACAACTATAGTACCAACTGCAACATGAAAACAAAAACATAGGTAACAAAATGTTAAACTGCGAAACAATGATGTAATATAATTGTAAATAAKCTAATCATTTTGTAATACATTAGTTTGATGCATCTTCATTTAAAAAATATTTTTTGTTCATTGTCCGAAACAAGGCTCCAAATAATTGACATATAAGGATGATCGTTAAAAACAAAACGCTCTGCACTGAGGCGACGTCTTATGTTATGAATGACCATCACTAAACGTTAAACGATAAACATTTAAAATGTTTATTAATTCAATTGCTTAACCTACTTGTATTTTGAAATACCCTGTAGGATGCAAATACGAAACGCTCATTTGGGACACACCAAACTTAATGTTTGAAGACTGAATCAATAATTATTATAACACCGAACAACTTATTGAGAAAACAATTATTCTGACACAATTCATTTTGGTTTAGGTTTGCCTAGGCTAGATGATCGAGGAAAAACGGATCTTTATATTTAAGAAATTAATGGTTTTCAGTAACTAGTAACTAAAAAAACATTCATGCTAAAGTGACCGCAAAACAGGCTTACGCCAAAATTATGCCAACCAAAGATATAAATGTAACACTAAATAAGGTAAAGAATTTCATTATTGGAAACTTGTCGTTAAAGTTCCACCAACATAATAACAGAAATAACTGTAGCAAAAAGATTACAAAAATGATATTTTGTTCCTACATTGTTTAAATAGTGAAATGTGTGGGTTTTGATTTTCAAAACAAATATTAGCCATTTGCAATGAGTTTTGCGTTCACATAACACGGTACCGGTGGTTCAAAGAAACTGCTTTGTTAAAACTTTACCTGTGGTTGCGGACGGGCCCATAATGACCATTTAAATATTCAAATATTACCCTAATAAATCATCTGGTGGACCGTTGCCCTGACTGTTCGTTCTTATGTGTTTAGGGAAACTACTCTACCGCTCCTAGCGGAGGAAGGCGTAATGCCGTTTATCGGCTCTGTAACGAATTGGTTACCGCCATCTACCGTTGCCCAATTCGTGTGACAAAGCTAGGCGTTTCTTCAATTAAATCTTTGAGTGTACCTACATACATCAACCTGATAGCAGGCCCTAAAATAATTGACCTGTAATAGGAAGTAGGAATTGTGTCCATTAAGGCAGCTAGGTGGCTTTGTCATCGTGTCAGTTCATTGCTGACAGATGGCATTGCCATCTATTTTTCTACTAACGTCATACGAAGCCTTTGGTATATAGGCAAAACCAGTTCTATGCCAAGCTATCTGCGTTAGACCTAAACTACACTGAAGAGCTTTCATGACAGCGAAGTAGATCTATCTGTAGTTGGTTGCGGTGCAGACAGCATAGCAAAGATATGTATTTTTATGTATGTCGGTTCTTGCCCGTCAGCATAAAGTGGGGGCCTGCTGTCAGTTTGACGCATGCAGGTGCACGCCAACTTGTCAGATTACACGCTAAATATTCTAAAGCAGTATACAGCGTGAAACTCTTGGTTCGGAGCTTCACGTAGCTGCAATTCCAGATATTTTACTAAAGGAATGTATTCTAACCCTTTAACCAACATTCTCGATTTCAGTGCACTAAGAAGAAGTACTCGTGTAACACGCAGAGGTGGTGAAAATCAGTATTTTTCGGTAACAGGTAGTTTCGTAACTGTTATAACTTATTACCTGTTCTAAATACCTGTTATAAAATACTAGGTATAGTCCTCGATCTGATTCTCCTTTAATAACCAAATAACCGTATCTACTAAGGAATAACAATACTCGACAAATGTTGAACTACAGAACGGCTTAAGTTTGTACTTTGATTGATTGACACTGAGAGTAGGACATACATGTATTGCAAAAGAATGCTGACATAAGGTGGTGATTTGCCAAATCGTAATATACTACCAAAACCACTTTGCAACTTTTACAATAAATTATAAATGTCAAATATTAGTTTAATATTAATCGCCTGCAAAAATGCAAACGGCTGTTTGATAGCTGGCATCGGTATATTTTAAATTATGTTGTTTTATTAGGTATCGTTATGACTCAGATGTTCTGACAAGAGCAAGTTTCTTCGGTCTTCAAAATAAATAAGACACCATCCCGAAAGTTTTTAATTTTAGTTTTTACTTGCTTAACATAATATGTACCTATTTATTTTTTACTATATCGTAAGAAGGTTTATTCTGGTATATGAAACATTATTTAGCATTAGACTATACAATTCACAGCTAAGCTAATACTAAAAACATTACTTTATGTTTGTTAATAGCGAATTACTTATCCAATATGTGTGGTTCTATACTGAACGTTCAGAAACTGCATAATCTGCTAACGACGCTAACAGGGTACGTACCCGCACAGACCATCGCAGCGAATTCCGCCCTGAAGCTCGAAAATACTGAGCAACGAACGATTTAGCTGCAAGTGCGCCAGATGGCGTTCAGCAGCGTTGTGGTGATGTATATATGCCGCTTTGACCTCGAATTTGAATTGAATTTGATAGTGCAATGGTTGGCATGTAAAATAGCTAGTAATCACAAGGGGCCAGGTTCAAATCCCGGTCAAAACTGGCTATACTTTTTCCTAACATAAGTTTCCCCATGTTTTGCCTGGTGTGATTTGCAGCTTTTCTTTTTATTTGTCTTGCCGGGTTTATGAGTTCTTGTTAAGTAGTAATGTTTTCCCCATATATTTCATAGGCGGTTTCAGTCTCCTAGGAGTTGCTGTACCACAATTGTGTGATTTCTTATATCTTAAAAATCAGTATTCAGTTCAGTTCAACGCCATGCCCATTTTGGCCAGTAGGCATATATATCGTTCGTTATAATGTATTGCTTTGCACTACCAATGTATTTCGGAATCTGTTTTTGTTTATTTTCAAGGCCTTTTCCAGAMGGTGTAGTGCCGGACGGTTTCTACCTACTAGTAGTTTAATGTCACCGGACTGGGCTAAAGTTGGCTATTATTTTATATAATGATGATTTGGTTACACAGGAAAAGGGCTATTGCTGATCATGCGCATGCAACATGTATAATAATGATTATTTTAATTTTGCTATGTTCTTATCTGGCTTTGATTTCACTTTTTATTCCAGTCGTTGTCGGTCAGGTCTGGTGCGTGTTTATGTTTCATACAAATAACAATGTAAGAACGCAGATTCTCTCGCGGAGGGTCAACCCCCGTCTAAATTGTGTAAAAAATCTAATTATACTAACAAAAAAGCTCACTACAGAAAACACACACCTCATGTATTCATGTGCCATTAGTCATTTTGCATAAAAAACGCCAATTTGGACGAACACCCCTTCTTCGTCATGCTCCCCATTATACAGAAGCTTTTTAGGGTTGCTAACAAGTTAGTTTTCTTTCAGTGACATAGACGACATAAACAGTGACTCTCTTCACCTCGACATATGGGACCACGACGACGAGAGTTCTGTCTTAGAAGCAGTCAGCAAACTGAACGAAGTCAGGGGTGTCCGCGGTCTAGGTCGCTTCTTCAAGCAGGTGTGCCAATCGGCGCGCCAAAGCAGCCAGGACGACTTCCTCGGCTGCGTCACCATACCTCTTCAAGACATACCGTCCACCGGCTTGGAAGGCTGGTTCAAGCTGGAGGCTAGATCACAACGAAGTTCAGTGCAGGGCAGGATCAGGCTCAAGATGTGGCTGTCGACCAGAGAGGACCGGGGAAACTCCGAAGAAGATCGATGGACTGAACTCACGCAGCACGAGAGCCTGTATGAGACGTTCATCGACTACGAACTGAAGAACTGGAACAGGGAGTCGTGGACGTGGAACGGGGATCTCCCCGGTCCCGCGCTGACAATCTTACACCAGCACGCAGTGCAGGGAGACTTGACTGAACTTCAAACTGCACTGGCTCGATTCGTGGCAGCCTCCAGAGTTTACCTGAAACAGCCGCTTGACCCACGGTGGATGCTACAGGTGCAAACTGACCTGGAACATTCGTGGTTGAATTTTACGTTGACCAGGGAAGAGGAGATGTGGCTGGCGGAGTGCTTCACGTCGATGTTGGGTAAAGTACCACGAAATCCATAATTTCCTTATACAACGMGATTTTGAAAGTAATGTCTCAAATTAAACTGTAGCAAATCCCCCAAACTTCCAAAACAAAAACAATCATTAAGATAAATTACTACCGAAGTAAAAAAAAACAAGTTCAAACGCACCTACGTTGGAGCAGGTCAATACGGAGCAAACTCAAAAAACACATTGCTTCACCACCAAAGATGTTCACAATGTAGTCCTTTATTGTCCATACAAGCTTGCACTCGACGCATTATGGAGACTCGCACTTGACCGTTTATCCGATATAACTTAACGATAATCTAGTGCACTGACTTATCTCATCCTGATAGCATCTGTGAACAGTGCCGCAAAAAATGGGTTTCTTTTAAATGACTGATTAATCGCCAGGCGCTTGGATGTTTTTCTTCGCTCAATAGACGCACATTTTCGCATACAATTCAGTCTCTTGTGACTTGCAAACCATCGTGAAAATAAAAAAGCAGAGACGTCGCTTTCGCAGTCACGTAGTATACGAGGGCTGTTTTTTAACTTCCTATGGGATATAAAAATAAGATCCGTTTACATAAAAATAGTTATTTATTATTCAAGACGATAAAGAGATTGTTCATCTACGAGTGAAAAGCTTAAGTTTTCGAGTGACGAAGTTACGAGTGGACTTCTGATTCTGAGCTGTAACAGTTTCTGCCATAGTACTAACGCAGTTTAACAGATTTTATACTGTAAGAAAGGTATTGCAATTTGCAATTCAATTTATATCTAATTTTACTTCTTCGCAAGAAATCTCGACTTTTTTCTGTCGTGAGGAATAGTACTTTACAAAATGTTTTTTGTTGTTAAATATTTTGAAAATCTGCGAAAATAGACGGATAAGCATTTTCTGTTAAGCAGGGCTAATGTCTTCTATTTATAATTCTTTCGAAAATTTTTGATACAAACTACAATATTTTTACAAGCAATTAAATTATCACGGAGAATGTGAAAGGGAAAGTGGGTACGCATTCTCCTTTATAATAATTCGCCTTACAATAAGGCACTACGAGCTTCTTGACAAAAACCAAATCTGTAATGTATAACTGTAAATACTCCAGAAAAGGCGCCCTAAAACCGGCAAACCCATTTTATAACGAAACGATTTTCCACAAAATTTTATGACCAATACATTTCTTTACATGTTATACATAAAGAAACTGGGTATCTCGAACCCGGACCCCTCCACACAAGCCCGAGAGGAAATGCCCTGTCACCTCCCTTAGTTGTTGGCGTTTGTACCTGATGACCAGGATACTGAGAAGGCTTTAGGAGAATCTTATGACTGCTATTATAATTGGCACTCCAGAATACTAGAATACATCGACTGGTTCAACCTCTATTGTTTCCTTCTTGCTCATATATAGATATAACACATGTAAATCAAAAATCAGTTTTATTGCAACCTAGATCAACATAAAGAAAATAAATATAACGTCGAAGGATTATAAAAAGTATCAACGTACGTACTGCCGTAATTGTCCCACATCGGTTTAAAAGATACAAAGCACGTGCCATTTCCAACGATCTAAATTTATCTTACTAATGTCAAAATTATCTATAATAAAAGGTTGTTCAGTTGAATAAACAAAATTATTMCAAACCACAGTGTTATAACGCACTAGTTACTTCCACATCCAACGCATGAAAAGTATTGTATCGCGAAAAAAAATGTCATTTTGACAATTGGATGTGGAAGTATTGATTCAATTTGCAGCGGTTTTTTGTGATCAATACTAGAATAAACACTTCTCTATGAAGATATGTAAACCTGTATATCTTTTTATTTCGTAGAAAGATGGTTAGCTGAACTGAGACACCACAGACAGTTATTTCCTGCCCTGCACACTCCATCGCTCACACGACTCGAATATGTCTTACGATGTCTCGGTTACCTATCAAATATGGTATAGAACATCCAAATATTATTCATTTCCATAAAATTAATAATAACGTGTATTCCAGAAAGCATTTTGGAAATGCTGTCCATTCAATAAAGAAATCCGCGGAGAAATCGTCGCAGCCCTAAGAAAAGGTACTCCAGAGTGGTTCTTGAGTCTAAAGGCCATGCTTATGAACTCCGACGAATACGACGATTCCTTCATCGACTTTTGTTCCGAGATAAACGTAAACTTGCAACACTGTCTTTCATACTACCATCCGCTTTTTGAGGGGTAATAAATAATCTCCGAGTTTTGATTTACTCATTGCCTATTTTTAATTGCTTCAGAACGAACGGCATTCCATACTTTAGCGTAGTTTTCAAACAGCTGGACAAGCTACTGGCTGACGAAGTCGTGTCGTTTTTGAATCAACACGAACACCCGGATGCCTCGTATACAAGACTCATATTTTCAGTGTATTTGGAAGTAAAGGATCTGGCCGCGTTTCACCAGCACTTGCCTTCAGGTGGCGACCACAAGTTGCTCCTCGTCAGGTGTCACGAATGGTTTGAGCCTTCAGTCAGCTGCTGGCTTTCAGTATGCAAGGTGAAAGCGCTGCAAAGGGTAAGTGAGTCCAATTCATGATAATTAGTGCTGATTTCAAGACTGAAGATAAATAAGTGTTAATAAGCACCACAAATTGCATTATACGCTATATTAGTGTGACGTAGATGTCGGCCATTTTGCTGCGATACGTCAAGATCGCGAATCCAAACGAACCTAGTTGTCATAATGTGCGTAGGGGAGTTCAGTATTTGGTGTAATTTTTTAGTGTTACAGAGTATTTTAAAGTGTTACTGTATATGTTTGAGTAGTTGATACTCCTTCGCTTTACTTAGCAAGTATTACAAACTGAAATAACATTTAGTTGCGATCTATTGCACGTTTCCATCTACTGGTACAACACGTAAATTGTAATGCTGTACACACACACTAACTGTAGGTTAAGCTTTTCAGCAATACCTACACTGTAACTAAATGTAATTTACGTTTATAATACTTGCTAAGTAAAGCGAAGGAGCGTCAGCTACTCAAACATACACAGTAACACTTTAAAATATTATTGTAACACTAAAAAATTGCACCAAACACTGAACTCCCTATCTTATGACGCGCATTCAAGGTTGTCAGCACAACATCTATTCCTGGCAGCTATCACTCTAAATTTTTGAATGAGGAAGAGGGGTCAGGTAATACCTAATTTTGAATGTCTGTTAAAGCCCGTTTTGAAAATACGTAGGAAAAACGTCGAATAAATAATAAACATTGTAGAACAGTTGAAGTGTATAATAGTTTGCTTAATAATACTAAAAATGTTCTTGCGAGTATTCAATTCAAACTATATTAAACAATTTAGTCATATTTCTTATCGTTACTACTTACTTCTGTGGCTCCATATAAATTGAACTATCTTCCTCAATTATTTACATTGTACTGACATGATTAGTACCTAACGTTGAAAGTTACATTGCAAAAATGGAGGTGCTTGAATTCTGATAAACCTATCTTGAAACTTGTTAGAGAATTTAGGGAGACATAAAGCTGTCCAGCTACAGCTTTTAGTCGTTTTGGGTCATGTTGCTCTCATGGAAAATACTCGATCCTGCAGTCAGCATGCCATCAATTTTCAGGAGTCTGCATAAATAGAAAAGTTTCGTATATACAAAATTTGCTTGATGCATGAATTAAATGGTGACATTTTAATAGGCGACTGTAGCAACTAGAGTTCTGTAAAAACTTAGCTGAACGTATCCAGGTTTCTTTACAATATTTCCTTCTCAAGCAAGTTTTACATTTTCCATAAATGGTCGTGTTAATTATCGTAACTAAAGATACTTGATCGATGTTAATTTTGATTTTGTGCAAGAAGTACATTAAGAGATCAAAAAAAATCTTTACGTGTTTGATTGGGATTTTAGGTGATTACATTGTACGTTCCTTCTTTCTTGCGGAAAAACTTGACGGTCAGTCCGATTTCTATATTCCAGACGCGACAATATATCCCCGTATCGTTAACATCATCGAACTTGATTGTTGAATGGCCAGCAACGTCTCCATATCTTACACCCCTACTTTTTTCCTTCGAGGGCAATAATTGTAATCGCAGATTTTTCAAACGCAACCAGAACCTTTAGGAAAAATATTGTTTGAGTACCAGCTGTTTGACAAACATTTCATTTTTCTAAAAGAAATTTGGTTGTTTTTTTCCTACACGTTTTCAAAATGAGCACTTAAAGACCTTCAAGACAAAATATTATTCGACCCATCTCCTCTATGCAATTAATTTAGAATGACAGCTGTTCGGGATAGGGTTTTTCTGACAACTTCGAACGTTACGTCACAAGATGTCCCCTTCCAAAATAAAATCAACTCGTTTTCATTGAGAGTTTCGGTATAGATGTTTTTAAAGTTGTTTAAAAATTTCATATGTACATTGTTCAGAAAAAACTCATGTGGCAATCAGGGTTAAAAAGCCTTTTTTGACAACTTGTACTGACATCTGTTCAGTGGCGGCTGGTGAGGGAGGGCTGCGGGGCGCCGCCCTCCCTACGCAAATGACTAGGTACCTATTATACATCAAATTCAATTAAATTAAAACGTTTATTTACATTTACATCTAATGACCTAATATACCCATTATTAGTTATTACCCATAGGTATTTGAGTTACAGTCTTATGTAGATTTGCGTTTAGCGCCTGCACTGCGGGAACCTGCAAGCCATCTGATTCACTTGCCTGCCCGCTGCCGGGCGGCGGGCTGATTTCCTGTAAGCCCAAAGATAATGCAATATTCTGTGGCCAGTGTGATGGAAATGGCACTCGTCGACACGCGATTCTAAGTGGAATTTCGGGCTTAATTCGTTCAGCAGAGACACGAGCGCGCATTCCTGCAAATAATGCACCCGAACGTGAGGGGTTATTAAGCGTACGTACAGGTATTTTTTTGTGGAAAATTGTGTTCAAGACAAAAATGAGGGTGTGTGATTTAATTAAAGTAAACTTCAGTTCTCTGAGTTTGGCGGACAAAGTGAACATTAAGTAAAACGAAACGCCCCGTGCCCTTATTAAATTTAAATCAAGTACAACCCAGTTARCAAAAATCGAAAAGGATTTACCAGAAKGTTTGATGCAAATGTTTATGAAAAGACTTCATGCCACCAGCCGCCACTGCATCTGTGTCTTGTACTACATTTCGTGCATTTGTAAGACTCATATTATACTGACTGCAGCTATTTTTTGATACGTAATAAGCGAGATAAAATAATAGGCCTTTATTTATTATCTTACAGCTTCGAGTGGTTCATGACATCTCAATATATATCCGAAAATGACTTTTTTTTCGGTACATTTCTTGTTTATCTAATAATAGTCACTCGCAAAATATTTTTTGAAGTTTGCATTTATCTGTAAAACGATTATTGATTTCAGGTGCGTACAGCAGTTGATCTACAGAAACCGTGTGCTGGAGAGAAACTTGTTAGGCACAGTTCCTCCGCAGTAGATGTAGTATCCATGTTTTGCCAACTGCGCGATTTCTGGCGATTACTACAATGGCCAAAACCCCATTCTGTCCCCCTGCTGTCGCAATTACTCGATTGTATATGTTCTGCGGCTCTTCTGTATGCTGACATAACATATCAATCGTTAATGGAAACCGGCTATTTCGACAGAATGGGACCATTTAAAATATGCGACGAAATGTGTATCGCAGCAAATAACATGGAGTACGTATACAAATTCGTCTCGCTTTTAGGTAAATCCACGTATTTAATAACTCTGTAACGTGTATTTGAAAAATAACTAATTTTTCTAGAAAGTTACTTCGATTTTGTAACACTTGAAACCGTCGCATCCGAAATGCAGTGTGTTACCCTAACTAACCAGCTCGATAGCACACTGGGCCAGCTGCAAACGAGAGTTATGGATATTCTGAGAAGAGTTGGTCCGCAAATGCAGGAAGCGCTTAAAAAAGCCATGTTTCACGTGGCATGGTCCCCAGACACCTTACCAACCAACGAAGCCGTTGAGCCTCTTTTCGAGTACCTACATCATCACCTGCAGGCTTTGAATATCGCATTATTACCTCAAAACTTCCACAGAGTGCTTTACGAAGTAAGTTGATGGTTATGATTGTGGTTAATCTAAATGAACTAAGATTCCTTTATAATTGCTTAAATTAATTAGGGATGCCTTGGTAGTTACTGAAACTCAATTATTGTGTATTTTAACAATAATTACGCACAAATTCGCTGAAAATTTTTCGTAGATGTTACGAATTACAATTATAGTAAACTGTCCTGTTTATCACACAACAACACCGAACAGTATCAAAACTGAAACTCGATGATAAGATACTGTATTTCTTATCAACATTACATATTTTATACTCGTGTTCGGGATGGTAAATGCGTTAAACTGCTATAAAAAAACTCAGATTAACATAGAAACATACATGTGTTCCACCTAAAAACCCACGCTCTTTCTTGTTCTCTTAATATTCAATTTAAATAAAAAGTTTTTTACACTTCAGTTCTTTAATTTGTCAGATAAAACGACCATTTGATGACACATTTGGCCAATGTAACTGGACATCTTCTTATGCCCGTTGTATCTGGCGCCGTCAAATTACAATGATTCGCTATACAAGGCAATACGCGCCTAGCGACTCTACGCATTCGCGTTCTCAGACAATTCGACCTTTTATTCAAACACTTGAGCAGTCTAATAGATACATCGCATATTTTGTCATTGTAGCTTGACATCCCTTTATGCACGGTGATTTCAACACTCATTCTGGGATACATTCTCCACAAGGAAACGCAGGCCTACCCACCCTCCTCTGCATTTAATTCCTGAGATAAATTGACCATTTGCTGATATTTTTGGCCAATGTTACTTGTCATGCCCGGCGTGTCTGGCGCCGTCAGTTCATAATGACAGGCTGCAGAAGACAAAACACGCCTAGTCACTTTCCTCTGCACTTGCATTCGTCAGATAAGTCGACCATTTGTGCAAAAGCTATAGTGAAAATCAAAAAGCTTTTATTTTCAACGTTTAGCTACACATTCCAGCTTATTCTTCTGTTATATAAGTTTGCATTAGGTTGACGACGGGTTCCTGGAACCAGATGTAATGCAACACTACTAAAAGTAACTTGTGATTTATACGGTCAAAAGCTTTAGAGTAGTCTAGTAAAACTAAGTGTGTAAGTTTGTCGTTATCAGCAGCCTTAAGGGTATCATCCGTTACAGCTAAAAGGGCTGTTACGCAACTGCGCATAAGACGGAAACCAGACTGATACGCAGGTAGAATATTGCATCTGTCGAGATATTCCTTAATCTGGCTGCGCATTACCTTTTCTAGAATTTTGGATAGAACTGATAGTATACTAATCGGTCTTAAGTCAGAAAAATCATGTACATTCTTTACTTTAGACAGAGATAAAAATAATACAAACGCTGAATTAATATAATTTAATTAAAAGAAGTTATGAAAATGCATCCAGAGAGAGTGCAATGTTTCCGAAAATGTGAATGTTTGTGCTTCTTTTAGCATTTTACTCTTACTGCAACTACAGACGCCACTGCTGGTGATTTAATACCACAAAACTTTTTCTGTGTTTCTGGAATAACCTTCGTTAGTTAATGTTACGGCTTTAACGACTTATCTTCGTTTAGTATACTCTACGAACACTTTCCTAATTAACACATCAATATTCATTATTTTACTGTTAAATTTTTCACTTTAAACTGATGAAGCCCCCTAAGCTTTAGTTAATGCTTTGATATTTTTTTACATTACGCTGTTGACAGGAATACAGTAATACAAAAGAAAAATTGATTAACCCGTGTGAAAACAGCGGCCAGTTCCAGCAGCCAATTTTTACGGAAACACCCGAATACTATAGAGCTAACAAACTTTGTAGATGGCCGTTCATTCATATAGGTAATTAGCTTCTACCTAGTCACCAGGAAATAGCACATTCTAAAACAAATTTTTATAACAGCGCCCGTACAACGATACATTGCGAACCACCCCAAGGGGTAAAACCCGCCCTCTCGAGCACTAAAAAATTCATATCTCGGTTAGCCCCCATAGTAACTCTTTGATATTTGCACACGATGTTACCCATACCGCCAGCCAAACAGCGCCCGTACAACGATTCATTGCAAACCATCCCAAGGGGTAGAAACCGCCCTCTCGAACACTAAAAAAATCATATCTCGGTTAGCCCCCATAGTAACTCTTTCATATTCGCACATAATGTTGCTTATATCGATAGGCAAACAGCGCCCGTACAACGATTCATTGCAAACCATCCCAAGGGGTAGAAACCGCCCTCTCGAACACTAAAAAAATTCATATCTCGGTTAGCCCCCATAGTAACTCTTTGATATTTGCACACGATGTTACCCATACCGCCAGCCAAACAGCGCCCGTACAACGATTCATTGCAAACTATTCCAAGGGGTAGAAACCGCCCTCTCGAACACTAAAAAAATCATATCTCGGTTAGCCCCCATAGTAACTCTTTGATATTTGCACACGATGTTACCCATACCGCCAGCCAAACAGCGCCCGTACAACGATTCATTGCAAACCATCCCAAGGGGTAGAAACCGCCCTCTCGAACACTAAAAAAATCATATCTCGGTTAGCCCCCATAGTAACTCTTTCATATTCGCACATAATGTTGCTTATATCGATAGGCAAACAGCGCCCGTACAACGATTCATTGCAAACCATCCCAAGGGGTAGAAACCGCCCTCTCGAACACTAAAAAAATTCATATCTCGGTTAGCCCCCATAGTAACTCTTTGATATTTGCACACGATGTTACCCATACCGCCAGCCAAACAGCGCCCGTACAACGATTCATTGCAAACCATCCCAAGGGGTAGAAACCGCCCTCTCGAACACTAAAAAAATCATATCTCGGTTAGCCCCCATAGTAACTCTTTGATATTTGCACACGATGTTACCCATACCGCCAGCCAAACAGCGCCCGTACAACGATTCATTGCAAACCATCCCAAGGGGTAGAAACCGCCCTCTCGAACACTAAAAAAATCATATCTCGGTTAGCCCCCATAGTAACTCTTTCATATTCGCACATAATGTTGCTTATATCGATAGGCAAACAGCGCCCGTACAACGATTCATTGCAAACCATCCCAAGGGGTAGAAACCGCCCTCTCGAACACTAAAAAAATTCATATCTCGGTTAGCCCCCATAGTAACTCTTTGATATTTGCACACGATGTTACCCATACCGCCAGCCAAACAGCGCCCGTACAACGATTCATTGCAAACCATCCCAAGGGGTTGAAACCGCCCTCTCGAACACTAAAAAAATTCATATCTCGGTTAGCCCCCATAGTAACTCTTTGATATTTGCACACGATGTTACCCATACCGCCAGCCAAACAGCGCCCGTACAACGATTCATTGCAAACCATCCCAAGGGGTAGAAACCGCCCTCTCGAACACTAAAAAAATCATATCTCGGTTAGCCCCCATAGTAACTCTTTGATATTTGCACACGATGTTACCCATACCGCCAGTCAAACAGCGCCCGTACAACGATTCATTGCAAACCATTCCAAGGGGTAGAAACCGCCCTCTCGAACACAAAAAAAATTCATATCTCGGTTAGCCCCCATAGTAACTCTTTGATATTTGCACACGATGTTACCCATACCGCCAGCCAAACAGCGCCCGTACAACGATTCATTGCAAACCATCCCAAGGGGTAGAAACCGCCCTCTCGAACACTAAAAAAATCATATCTCGGTTAGCCCCCATAGTAACTCTTTGATATTTGCACACGATGTTACCCATACCGCCAGTCAAACAGCGCCCGTACAACGATTCATTGCAAACCATTCCAAGGGGTAGAAACCGCCCTCTCGAACACTAAAAAAATCATATCTCGGTTAGCCCCCATAGTAACTCTTTCATATTCGCACATAATGTTGCTTATATCGATAGGCAAACAGCGCCCGTACAACGATTCATTGCAAACCATCCCAAGGGGTAGAAACCGCCCTCTCGAACACTAAAAAAAATCATATCTCGGTTAGCCCCCATGGTAACTCTTTCATATTCGCACATAATGTTGCTTATATCGATAGGCAAACAGCGCCCGTACAACGATTCATTGCAAACCATCCCAAGGGGTAGAAACCGCCCTCTCGAACACTAAAAAAATCATATCTCGGTTAGCCCCCATAGTAACTCTGTGATATTTGCACACGATGTTACCCATACCGCCAGTCAAACAGCGCCCGTACAACGATTCATTGCAAACCATCCCAAGGGGTAGAAACCGCCCTCTCGAACACTAAAAAAATCATATCTCGGTTAGCCCCCATAGTAACTCTTTCATATTCGCACATAATGTTGCTTATATCGATAGGCAAACAGCGCCCGTACAACGATTCATTGCAAACCATCCCAAGGGGTAGAAACCGCCCTCTCGAACACTAAAAAAATTATATCTCGGTTAGCCCCCATAGTAACTCTTTGATATTTGCACACGATGTTACCCATACCGCCAGTCAAACAGCGCCCGTACAACGATTCATTGCAAACCATCCCAAGGGGTAGAAACCGCCCTCTCGAACACTAAAAAAATCATATCTCGGTTAGCCCCCATAGTAACTCTTTCATATTCGCACATAATGTTGCTTATATCGATAGGCAAACAGCGCCCGTACAACGATTCATTGCAAACCATCCCAAGGGGTAGAAACCGCCCTCTCGAACACTAAAAAAATTCATATCTCGGTTAGCCCCCATAGTAACTCTTTGATATTTGCACACGATGTTACCCATACCGCCAGCCAAACAGCGCCCGTACAACGATTCATTGCAAACCATCCCAAGGGGTAGAAACCGCCCTCTCGAACACTAAAAAAATCATATCTCGGTTAGCCCCCATAGTAACTCTTTGATATTTGCACACGATGTTACCCATACCGCCAGCCAAACAGCGCCTGTACAACGATTCATTGCAAACCATCCCAAGGGGTAGAAACCGCCCTCTCGAACACTAAAAAAATCATATCTCGGTTAGCCCCCATAGTAACTCTTTCATATTCGCACATAATGTTGCTTATATCGATAGGCAAACAGCGCCCGTACAACGATTCATTGCAAACCATCCCAAGGGGTAGAAACCGCCCTCTCGAACACAAAAAAAATTCATATCTCGGTTAGCCCCCATAGTAACTCTTTGATATTTGCACACGATGTTACCCATACCGCCAGCCAAACAGCGCCCGTACAACGATTCATTGCAAACCATCCCAAGGGGTAGAAACCGCCCTCTCGAACACTAAAAAAATTCATATCTCGGTTAGCCCCCATAGTAACTCTTTGATATTTGCACACGATGTTACCCATACTGCCAGCCAAACAGCGCCCGTACAACGATTCATTGCAAACCATCCCAAGGGGTAGAAAACCGCCCTCTCGAACACTAAAAAAATCATATCTCGGTTAGCCCCCATAGTAACTCTTTGATATTTGCACACGATGTTACCCATACCGCCAGTCAAACAGCGCCCGTACAACGATTCATTGCAAACCATCCCAAGGGGTAGAAACCGCCCTCTCGAACACTAAAAAAATTCATATCTCGGTTAGCCCCCATAGTAACTCTTTGATATTTGCACACGATGTTACCCATACCGCCAGCCAAACAGCGCCCGTACAACGATTCATTGCAAACCATCCCAAGGGGTAGAAACCGCCCTCTCGAACACTAAAAAAATCATATCTCGGTTAGCCCCCATAGTAACTCTTTCATATTCGCACATAATGTTGCTTATATCGATAGGCAAACAGCGCCCGTACCACGATTCATTGCAAACCATCCCAAGGGTAGAAACCGCCCTCTCGAACACTAAAAAAATCATATCTCGGTTAGCCCCCATAGTAACTCTGTGATATTTGCACACGATGTTACCCATACCGCCAGTCAAACAGCGCCCGTACAACGATTCATTGCAAACCATCCCAAGGGGTAGAAACCGCCCTCTCGAACACTAAAAAAATTCATATCTCGGTTAGCCCCATAGTAACTCTTTCATATTCGCACATAATGTTGCTTATATCGATAGGCAAACAGCGCCCGTACAACGATTCATTGCAAACCATCCCAAGGGGTAGAAACCGCCCTCTCGAACACTAAAAAAATTATATTCTCGGTTAGCTCCCATAGTAACTCTTTGATATTTGCACACGATGTTACCCATACCGCCAGCCAAACAGCGCCCGTACAAACGATTCATTGCAAACCATCCCAAGGGGTAGAACATCGTGTGCAAATATCAAAGAGTTACTATGGGGGCTAACCGAGATATGATTTTTTTAGTGTTCGAGAGGGCGGTTTCTACCCCTTGGGATGGTTTGCAAATGAATCGTTGTACGGGCGCTGTTTGCCTATCGATATAAGCAACATTATGTGCGAATATGAAAGAGTTACTATGGGGGCTAACCGAGATATGATTTTTTAGTGTTCGAGAGGGGGCGGTTTTCTACCCTTGGGGATGGTTTGCAATGAATCGGTTGTACGGGCGCTGTTTGACTGGCGGGTATGGGTAACATCGTGTGCAAATATCAAAGAGTTACTATGGGGGCTAACCGACGATATGATTTTTTTAGTGTTCGAGAGGGCGGTTTCTACCCCTTGGGATGGTTTGCAATGAATCGTTTACGGGCGCTGTTTGCCTATCGATATAAGCAACATTATGTGCGAATATGAAAGAGTTACTATGGGGCTAACCGAGATATGATTTTTTTAGTGTTCGAGAGGGCGGTTTCTACCCCTTGGGATGGTTTTGCAATGAATCGTTGTACGGGCGCTGTTTGGCTGGCGGTATGGGTAACATCGTGTGCAAATATCAAAGAGTTACTATGGGGGCTAACCGAGATATGAATTTTTTTTAGTGTTCGAGAGGGCGGTTTCTACCCCTTGGGATGGGTTTGCAATGAATCGTTGTACGGGCGCTGTTTGCCTATCGATATAAGCAACATTATGTGCGAATATGAAAGAGTTACTATGGGGGGCCCTAACCGAGATATGATTTTTTTAGTGTTCGAGAGGGCGGTTTCTACCCCTTGGGATGTTTTTGCAATGATCGTTGTACGGGCGCTGTTTGGCTGGCGGTATGGGTAACATCGTGTGCAAAATATCAAAGAGTTACTATGGGTGGCTAACCGAGATATGAATTTTTTAGTGTTCGAGAGGGCGGTTTCTACCCTTGGGATGGTTTGCAATGAATCGTTGTACGGGCGCTGTTTGGCTGGCGGTATGGGTAACATCGTGTGCAAATATCAAAGAGTTACTATGGGGGCTAACCGAGATATGAATTTTTTTAGTGTTCGAGAGGGCGGTTTCTACCCCTTGGGATGGTTTGCAATGAATCGTTGTACGGGCGCTGTTTGCCTATGGTATAAGCACATGTGCAATATCAAAGAGTTACTATGGGGGCTAACCGAGATATGATTTTTTTAGTGTTCGAGAGGGCGGTTTCTACCCCTTGGGATGGTTTGCAATGAATCGTTGTACGGGCGCTGTTTGGTGGCGGTATGGGTAACATCGTGTGCAATATCAAAGAGTTACTATGGGGGCTAACCGAGATATGAATTTTTTTAGTGTTCGAGAGGGCGGTTTCTACCCCTTGGGATGGTTTGCAATGAATCGTTGTACGGGCGCTGTTTGGCCTATCGGTATGCAACATTGTGCAAATATCAAAGAGTTACTATGGGGGCTAACCGAGATATGATTTTTTTAGTGTTCGAGAGGGCGGTTTCTACCCCTTGGGAATGTTGTGCAATGAATCGTTGTACGGGCGCTGTTTGGCTGGCGGTATGGGTAACATCGTGTGCAAATATCAAAGAGTTACTATGGGGGCTAACGAGATATGATTTTTTTAGTGTTCGAGAGGGCGGTTTCTACCCTTGGGATGGTTTGCAATGAATCGTTGTACGGGCGCTGTTTGGCTGGCGGTATGGGTAACATCGTGTGCAAATATCAAAGAGTTATATGGGGGCTAACCGAGATATGAATTTTTTTAGTGTTCGAGAGGGCGGTTTCTACCCCTTGGGATGGTTTGCAATGAATCGTTGTACGGGCGCTGTTTGGCCTATCGATAAGCAACATTGTGCAATATCAAAGAGTTACTATGGGGGCTAACCGAGATATGAATTTTTTTAGTGTTCGAGAGGGCGGTTTCTACCCTTGGGATGGTTTGCAATGAATCGTTGTACGGGCGCTGTTT